>OY728139.1:562162538-562825439 GCA_963277665.1 Viscum album
CTCCATGAGCTAAGAGGTCGATGCATCAACTGACATGTAGTCCTAAGTTGATGTATCCCAAGATGTACCGTAGTGGTCACTGCCGAAAACACGGAGGATTCCCGTACTGTTTTCATCATCGTCGCAGTCGAATCCACTGAGGATCTCTGTATAGTCGTCGTCAAATTCGCAGTCGCAGCCAGCACTAGGGTTCCCGCACATAGCAAGCTCGTTCGGGAGGGTCCACTCCCCGAGCCGAGAGGCTGATACATCAACAGTCATATAGTCTAGAGTTGATGTATCCAAAAGTTCCGTATCATCAACAGGAACTCAACACAACAGACTACGCGTCAATCGGACGCCCGGTCTGAGAGTTATTGGTTTTTTTTGTTCCAGGGGCCCAGTTGGTTTTTAAGGCAAAACCAACCCGACCGTACTCCACCTAAATCCAAACCTCAGTTGGAGTAGGCCAAAAGATCTTTCTCACTAATAGGAACTCAACAAAGTTGACGGCACATCAATCAGACGTCTGTAGCTCAAGATATGAGTGTTTCCGCTCCGAGGGCCCGGTTGGTTTCGTGTACGAACCAACCTGGCCGAACACAAATTATTCCAAAACCATGAGTGCGATATAACGAAACGACCGTCTCGTTCCAAGGATCGTGTCGCCGCTGACGGCGCATCGATCGGAGGTCCGTAGCCCAAGATATGGGCATTTGACCGAATGTTGTCCGAAAACAGGGGGTCAGGGCCTGGGCCGGCCGTGACTCGGCCAGCGTGGCTGAGCCGAAACGCGGAGCGGGGTGCGGGACTGCCCCGACTGCCGCTAATTGTGGCCGGCGGCGGATCCGCCGGCCTCCAACCCTCCGACGGCGCACCGCCACCGCCGCCTTCCGCGGACCACCGGACGCGCTCCGGTGGTCCGTTTCTCCTACCGTCTTCGCCTCTGGTACCCCCGGGACCCCACCTTCACTGCGAAGGGGTTCAAACGCCATAATGGCCTGCTTTGTCATCGTCCGTCAATCCGCACGTCAAAACGAATAGCATCTTCTTTGTAGTTTTCCAGCGTGACCCGATGGCACCGCACCCCTTCGCCGCGGCCCGAATCCGACCACGGTTCTTTTGCGGTTTTTCGGCGCGACGTGTCGGCGCCGCAGAATTGATTCAAAAATTAATTGATTGTGTGGCATGACGACGTCGCGCATTCTTTCCACATGATTCCACGTGGTGCGACGGCACCGCGTCACATCCATTCCATCCGCAACAACAAGAAATAAATAATAAGGGAGGGGGCGGCCATGTTTGTGCGGTCCGGCCTCCTCCCGTTAATCGATATCAAGCGGTCCAAAAATACGCAGAAAAAAGATGGAAGGGAAATCAAGTAAAGAAACACATAAACCCCATACAACCTCCTAAATAAAAAGAATCATAAAAATAATCCAAATCCGCAAATTAATCTTCGTGGATCAACATAATATTTAGTTGATCCGCATTCTTAGATTTAGAAGGGAGTAAATGAGGGTTCACCAAAAATCACAATTTAAAATTCCCTACCTCGGTTTCAAGAACGGTGTTCATCAACGAGCTGTGGAAGACGAGCGTCACAGAGGTCAGGCGTCACGGGAAAAGAACGTCGACGTCGCAAAGTGAGGATTCGAAGTCGTTGACGGCGATTTCATCACGGAAAACCGTCGCGGAAGAAACGACGCAGATGAAGAATGTCGCGTCGCGGATATGGCGTCGCAGAAGAACCGTGTTCTTCAGCGGAGAAGTTCTTCGTTGAAGAACGGTGTTCTTTGCGTTCTTCGTCGAGGTTGAAGAAGAAGAAGACCGCTTCCCCATTCCTCTCAAGGTTGCAAAACTCTAACAATAATAAAATAAGACCAAGACTTATTTTATTAACACAACCTAACCATTTTAATTTCAAGAGATTGAAATTCAATTTAACCACACACAACTCACATCATTAAACTTATTACATTAAAGTCATAAGTTATAACATAGGTTAACAAAATTAATGTGGGAGTTGAGCGGGGTTAAAGGATATGAAGGGGTGGGGTTCGTGTAGGCCCCCCCACCCTCATAACCTCCCACGGGAGGTTGGGTGGTTACCCAACTTCCATCAAGAACTAACACTTAGAGAAAAATAAAAAAAATTGTAGAGTAATTATAAAATAAACTTCCACAATTTTTATCATAAACACTCGTGTAAAAGCAACTCCGGAACAGGAGTTCCTGAGCAATTAATGGCGTTGCGGTTCTATCGGTGCCATTGGAATTCGATTCCGGGCACCGGTTCAAAAGTTATAAATTCTTGCTCATTCGTTCACTAAACGTACCCAAGCCAAACATCGAAAATTGATTCCGGGCACACCGGGCCTTGGAATCAGGTGCCGTCAGAATCCGCGTTCTTGTAAAATTCCAAAAAAAATTAAGAAAAAATTTCCCTTGAATTTTACGGGTCTTTACATTACTCCCACCTCAGGACTTTATGTCCCCGTAAAGATACAACACAAACTAGGGATACAAAGGCAGTAGAGCTTGGTGGTAAGCCACCTCGTCAATCCTGCTGAGGACCTGGAAGGGTCCGATGAAGCATGGAGACAACTTGCCACCTTGGCCAAATCTCTGTAATCCACATCGAGGTGAGACCCACATGAAGACGTGGTCGCCATCCGCGAACTCCAGTGGCCTCCGCCTCCTGTCATCATAAGACTTCTGCCGGCTCCGAGCGGTCCTCATCTGCACCTGGATGACCTGGACCTTCTCTGTCGTGGCCTGGACCATCTCCGGTCTGACAAGAGCTTCTAAGATTTCCCCTTTTCCGATAAGAGAAATCTGGTCTCATCCCGTGGATGAACCACTTTCTTTGCCTAATACTGTCAATCTCGACATGGATGATACAAATCCATACCAAGGATGACATCGTAAGGCCTCGACGCTACTACCAAGAGATTCAACCGTTACTCTCGCCTCCAAGGGTTGACTCACACTGTCGGAATCAGTGTGTGGTAACTGGGTCTCCTCCAGTAGATGTCTCACAAGTGAAGGTCAAGTCAAAAGTCATAACTGGAACCTCATAGTAACAACACAAAAGAGGACAGGAATGAAAACATCACAAAGGTATGTGTCTTTTATTATTGCAGCTCATAATTCAAAGACGCTACACAATAGAAACAAGGAACTAGAAGTACAAAAGTCGTATCCACTAGTTCCGCTCCTGTCCATTTGCTCCCAGAGCTCCATGATCGAAGGCCTCAGCTGCCTGAAGCTGAGCTATCGCATGTCCACCAACTGCTGCCCGGCCAAATCCTCTGTCATGGCTGCCTTCTCCTTGCATCCCACCCTGATCGAACCTCTACCTCTGCCTGGGGGGTCCTTCGTTCATCTTCTGGTCATTCGTATGGTGGGTCGGACAATCACGAGCCATGTGACCAATCCCGCCGCAGGAGTAACACTTCCCTCTCAGGGAAAGTCGTTGTCCACACCGAGTGCCTCGCACAATCGATCATGTGTCCCGCAGTCGACCACCGGTAGGACTAGTCCTCTTGAACCCCTGCATCATCTATCTACTGCCCACTGTAGAAGACTCTACTGCATACTGGATAGTGGTGGGTCCTGCTGCTGGAGATTGCTCAGCAAGGAAACTCTCCACCAAGAGGCCTCACTCAAACACTCCTGTCTGTGTCGGAATGCAGTGAGAAACAACTGAAGCCCTGATCTCTCTCCTGAGCCCCTGATCAAAGGTTCGGGCCCTGAAGAATGGGTCTCATACCATGTCCGTGGAATAACGCGATAGATCGGTAAACCTCGCCGCGTACTGGGCTACTGTCATGCTGCCCTGCCGCAGCTGTAGTAGCTCCTTGATGTGCACCACTCGGAAGGTGGCTGGGACGAACTCAGAGCAGGAAGATGCTCTCAAAGTTCGTCCATAGAAGAGATGTCTCATCATGCACCTATAGCATCAACCTCCACCATCGTCCCACTACTGCGTACAGTAGGCTCGCTACGAGGATCACCATGAGGTCTGCTGGTGTCCTCACTAGCCTGAAAACTCATACGACTGCCTCCAGCCAGTCCTCGGCGGCCTGGGGGTCTGTCTCCCCACGTAAACTGGGTGGTCGCTGGCACTGGAACTCGTGCAGCGCGCTAAAGAGACGTGCATCGTCAGCGGCTGGGGATGGTAGAATTGGTGGCTCGGCGGGTAAAGGTATCGCTGGTGCCTCTGCTGACAAGGAGCCCTGTACCGAAGCTTCATCGCTCGGTGGGCTGTCATCAGGCTCAACTCTCGGAACCCTAGCTGACTGTCGTCGTGGGGCCATACTGAAAAGGAAACAGGTGCGTCATGGTCAAACACTATAGCTGGTGATCTGACAAAAGTAATCACAAAGAAAACTTGAAACACACATGCAATCAATGTTTTCGTGCATTAAGTCGGAAATCAGAAGTCAGGGTCTTGGTGTACGGATACGTCGGCCACCGCACCAACACTGGACTCCCTGGACTGATAACCACACCCAATACCCTAAACACTATTGCTTCACATAGAAGAAAGATCAGAGTCTGCGGTAGAACCGAACTCCTCTGATACCAATTTGTCACGACCCATCCTCGGGGCCCATGCTGTGACTACCCCAAGCTCGCCTTCCATAGGCCAGGGGCTGGCGACTGGCACCAAGGCGTAAATCCCGATAAAAAGGGAAGGCATTGACTTTGTAAAGTAAACAAGCACCATAGAGTACAAGTGGAAGAAGTAAACACTAAGTAAAAATAGAGTACAACAGTAAGTGCGGAAAGTAAAAGGGGCAGGAAATACAAGCCCAACTGTAAAGTACAACTTGAAAGAGAAAACAAAACCTGTAAAGTAAGCCGCTACGCTGAGCTGTCCACTGGAAATCCCACCTGAAGGGTGGGTACAGATAGCTCCACTGCTCCTCGGGTCCCGCCGTCTACTCCGAGCACGTCCCGCCCAGTGGTACACCTCCAGGTACTGTCCTGTTCTGCAAGCCTCAACTACGATCAACGCTCTCCGTCGTCTGCAACCAACACAATGTAGTGCGGGCATAGCCCATGCAGGGGTGAGTAAAACCTACACAGTAGGGACAACGAGACCCCCAAAGGTCTCCCAAAATCCACAAAGGATAAACCACAAAGGAAAGATACAATCACGAAGTAACAACCGACACTTCTTAGGTATATACCCATACATATACCTAAGTCATCAATTCCAATACGGTCCAACCTCCGAGCCCAAGTAAATCCCAGTCCACACAGGAATGTAATCATATTCCACACAGGAAAGCAAAACGTAATCCACACAGGATAGCACAACACAATCCACAGAGGAAAGCAAACAGGATTCAGCTCACACATGTACTTCTTCAAATGGCATTAGAGATGATCAGATGTAGCCAATGATTCATCTAAGCCGTCGGACCCACAAAGGATCTGTAGGTACTAAACCTCGCAAAAACCCACACAGGATCGATCATGAAGTTGAACCCAAAGATACTGGGAAACTCCTTCTCCATCAAGTATAGTGGTAATGCCGCTACAACCAAGCGCTTCCCTCTTACCTTGGACTGATGTAGTACTCCACCTATTGAGTATTGTGGGCATATTGCTACAACCAAGTGCTCCCCCGTGCCACTACAACCAAGCGCACCTCTGTCGTGGGTCTGCCGCTACAACCAAGCGCTCCCCTGTGCCACTACAACAAAGCGCACCTCCGTCGTGGGTCCTCCGCTACAACCAAGCACTCCCCTGTGCCGCTACAACCAAGTGTACCTCCGTCGTGGGTCTGACGCTACAACCAAGCGCTCCCTTGTGCCGCTACAACCAAGCGCACCTCTGTCGTGGGTCATCCGATACAACCAAGCGCTCCCCTGTGCCGCTACAACGAAGCGCACCTCCGTCGTGGTATCCGTAACACACCGATTCGTTCGATCAGCAGTCGTCAAGTCTCAACGGTCTCTAGGGTTTCCTCTCATGGCATTCTCATTCAGGGAGGGTCCACTCCACGCGCTAAGAGGTCGATTCATCAACTGACATGTAGTCTGGACTTGATGTATCCCAAGATATACCATAGTGGTCACTACAAAAAACATAGAGGATTCCCGTACTGTTTTCATCATTGTCGCAGTCGAATCCACTGAGGATCTCTGTACAGTCGTCGTCGAAGTCACAGTCGCAGCCAGCACTAGGGTTCCCGCACACAGCAAGCTCGTTCGGGAGGGTCCGCTCCACGATCCGAGAGGCTGATACATCAACTGTCACATAGTCCAGATTTGATGTATCCAACAATTCTGTATCGTCAACAGGAACTCAATGAAACAGACGGCACGTCAATCGGACGCCTGGTCTGAGAGTTATTGGTTTTGTCGTTCCAGGGGCCCGGTTGGTTTTTAAAGAAAAAACCCACCCGACCGCACCCCACCTGTGTCCAAACCTCGGTCAGAGTATGTCAATAGATCCATCTCACTAAGAGAAACTCAAAAAAGTTTACGGAACGTCAATCGGACGTCTGTAGCTCAAGATATGAGTGTTTCCGCTCCGAGGGCCCGGTTGGTTTCATGTACGAACCAACCCGGCCGAACTCAATGTATTCCAAAACCTTCAGTGCGATATCCCGAAACAACCGTCTCGTTCCAAGGATTGTGTCTCCGCTGACGGCGTGTCGATAGGAGGTCTGTAGTCCATGATATGGGAATTTGACCGAAAGTAGTCTGAAAACAGGGGGTCTGGGCCCGGGCCGACCCTGCCCGACCCCCCATGGTTCGGCCCGAGCCGGGCCGACCCGAACTGTGTCGACCCGTCCCAGGTCCGACCCGGCTGGGCCCCGCCCAGCCCGGCTCGACCGGCCGAGCCGAAACGCGGAGCGGGATGCACAACTCCCCCGCCCGCTGCTAATTGAGGCCGGCAGGGGGATCCGCTGGCCGCCAACCCTCCGGCGGCACGCCGCCGCGCCGGCGTGGCGTGCCGCTGCCGCCTTATGTGGACCACTGGACCCGCTCTGGTGGTTGGTTTTTCCTATCGTCTTCTCCTATGGTTCCCCCGGGACCTCACCTTCACTGGGAGGGGGTTCAAACGCCATAACGGCCTGCTTCTTCATCGCCCGTCAATCCGCACGTCAAAACGAATAGCATCGTCTTTTTAGTTTTCCAGCGTGACCCGATGGCGCCACGCCCCTTCGCCATGGCCCGACTCCGACCACAATTCTTTTGCGGTTTTTCGGCGCGACGCGTCGGCACTGCATAATTGATTAAAAAATTAATTGATTGTGTGGCGTGACGACGTCGCGCATTCTTGCCACATGATTCCGCACGGTGCGACGGCACCGCGTCACTTCCATTCCATCCGCAACAACAAAAAATAAATAATAAGGGAGGGGGAGACCGTGTTTGTGTGGTCTGGCCTCCTCCCATTAATCGATATCAAGCGGTTCGAAAATACGCGGATAAAAGACGGAAGGGAAATCACGTAAGGAAACACATAAACCCCCTACAACCTCATAAATAAAAATAATCATAACAATAATCCCAATACGCAAATTAATCTTCGCGGATCAACATAATATTTAGTTGATCTGCGCTCTTAGATTTATAAGGGAGTAAACGAGGGTTCACCAACAATCACAATTTAAAATTCCCTACCTCGGTTTCAAGAACGGTGTTCGTCAACGAGCCACAGAAGATGAGCGTCGCGGAGGTCGGGCGTCACGGGAAAAGAACGTCGACGTCACGAAGCGAGGATTCAAAGTTGTTGACGGCGATTTCATCGTGGAAAACCGTCGCGGAAGAGACGACGTGGAATAAGAACGTCGCATCGCGGATACGGCATCGCGGAAGAACCTTGTTCTTCGGCGGAGAAGTTCTTCGTTGAAGAACGGTGTTCTTCGCATTCTTCATCGAGGTTGAAGAAGAAGAAGACCACTTCCCCAATCCTCTCAAGGTTGCAAAACTCTAACAATAATAAAATAAGACCAAGTCTTATTTTATTAACACAACCTAACCATTTGAATTTCATGAGTTTGAAATTCAATTTAACCACACACAACTCACCCCATTAAACTTATTACATTAATGGCATAAGTTATAACTTAGGTGAACAAAATTAAAGTGGGAGTTGAGGAGGGTGAGAGGATATGAAGGGGTGGGGTTCGTGTGGGCCCCACCACCCTCATAACCTCCCAAGGGAGGTTGGGTGGTTATCCAACTTCCATCAAAAACTAACACTTAGAGTAAAATAATAAAAATTGTAGGGTAATTATAAAATTAACTTCCACAATTTTTATAATCAACACTCGTGTAAATGCAACTCCGAAAGAGGAGTTCCTAAGAAATTACCGGCACTTCAGTTCCATCGGTGCCCTCAGAATTTGATTCTGGGCACCGGTTCAAAAGTTAGAAATTCCCGCTCATTCGTTCACTGAACATACCAGAGCCAAACTTCGAAAATTGATTCCGGGCACACCGGGCCTCAGAATCAGGTGCCGTCAGAAACCGCGTTCTTGTGAAATTACAAAGAAAATTAAGAAAAAATTTCCCTTCATTTTTACAGGTCTTTATGAATAGAATTGATATAAATTATAAATATTACATGATAAATATTTTTTAAAATTAATAGACCTTCCAATCCCATGTCATTTCACCATTAAGGGAATGACATCATCGCTCGTGCGTACGTACGTCTTACCATCACAACGACGATATGAGAGTCATTTTCCAATGTAACCATTCAAAAATGATTAAAAAATATATAAAATGAATAAATATGAAATATATGACTCAATAATGATACTAGAATGATATATTTTTATTTCATTTACTTTCTTCCATTCAATACGATATGTAAATGGAAACAGTATTCATACGCATGTATGGCCTACCATCTCCATGCATGGTTTATTTCTTTCCATTTATTTAATATAGGTATATATTAATATACTAAATATATATGATATATAAATCATGTTTTTCATTCTTGAATTAAGTAAATACTGATCTAATTAATATGATCAAGAATAAAATTTAAAAACTTGTACGATAAACAAAGCAGTTATTACCCAAAACATTGCTTTAACTTCAAATTGTTTATAAACGGGTAATATAAAGGCATAAATGAATCATATATGGTATAACAAGTATTATTATTATTCTAGTAAAATTTAATAATATGTTTAAAACCACTATACATGTGCTTCAGACATGTATTAAAGAAATTGGACCTAAGATAAGGGTTAATATTGTAATCTTATTATTGTCTGAGATTGCTTGTATTTATGTATTTAATAGGACATATTTGTTATCCATGTCAATTTTTCTTAAAAATGTTTTCAAAAGGAATATTTTTATGTTTTTACGTATGGTACTATTCTATTAAAACATAATTTTAATTTTTTTGATGGTTTATAGTTTTAAATTCTTTCTCATATATGTCCATGATTTCGAAATGGGTTGTATGGATTTATCTTTAAGGACATGAATATTTTAATATCTTAATTTTAGAATTTTTCTGAAGTTTTTGTAAGTATTATGGGAAACATTCATTAAATGTTTTTTTTAATGTCTAATTATCTAACTTCATTAATTTTAAATAATTAATTTAAAAGAGAAGAGTTTTTTTCTCAAGTTATTTCAAATGGTTTTATTAGATTATTTTCATCTATTTTAGCATCCATTGTTGTATATTGTGCATAATTGAGGTTGATTCATTGTGATATTATCTTACATATTATTTTGATGGGTTTATAATATGTTCGACTGAAGATGTTCTATTTTGATATCATTCATGGTTTATGGATAATGTATTAACATTTTGTGTGAAATTTATAACATTAATGTTTATGTTTGTTATGTTTCCCTATTTTAATATAAATAATGTATTGGACTTAGTAATTGATGGGTCGGTCCCACTATAGACCCTCAATTTATCATTAGGTCGCATTAGAGAAACCTGACATGGAATTAGTTAAGGCGTTGCCCATTTATTTTTAGATATGGTTTTGGACGAGGCCTTAACCATTTATTTTTGGATGCCTTGGTTGAGGGATCTATGGTACATTTTAGAAGTACGAAAATATGAATTATTTCATTATGAGATTAGTTATTGATATTAAAAGTTATTATTTGACTAGTATAATATTTATGCGAGTATTTAAATGGAATTATATGAGTCATTATTTATATATTATGCTCAAAATTATCTTTAAAAGGATTATGTATTAGTTTTATACATTTTCATTAAAGGTTGCGTATATTTATGATATCATCCACTATATTTTTTACCCTTACCGATCATCTGATCTCACCACTTTCTTATGTTTTACTTTACCAGGTTACCAAGATTTTTATTATGACTGATATAATGGTTAAAATAAATGAAAAATGGAATTATCAAAGCGTTATATATGTTGTATTTCATATTTTTAATTAAAATATATGGATCATGTAAGTAATATGTTATCCAATTTGGTAAAACAAATCTTTCCTTCGAGATTTGATTCATTATAATCATGCCATCATATTAAAATAAAGAACTGGATATGGGATTCTGGGTTCAGGGTGTTATAGTTGGTATCAAATTAAGTTTGGCGACAACCATTGAAATTTGATTTATAAAACAAAGATAAGGGAACATATCTCTAAGAAATAAATTGAGGATTGGTATAGAAGAACATCCTATAATTTTGGTAATGTAGATATTATCTGGTTATTCTTAAAAAACACATCCATGTCTAAATAATATAAATTGAAGTTGTTCTGGAACAATTGTACCCTCGAGTAATAACTCTGACAAGGTGTTTTGGGCCTAAATCGGGTTAAACCGGTACATGAAAATGGGACATACATCGCACCTGGTCTGACACTCCTAGGGTATATGCTTAGGACAATTCACATATCATTTACATACCATTATGAAGGATTTAAAATTAATAATGTCCCCAGAGGAACTAGTTTTTTTATTACGAGACATTATACGCATAAATTATCAATTTATATTAATAAAGTTTCTATTTTTTTTATTATACATTAAAATGTGACCTCACCTAGTGTGTGTCATCATTTAGAAATGGAACCCAACAAAAGGAATGTGAACCTCACCAATGCATGTGATCTAAAGAGTTAGAAGTATCATATCTTTCATAATCATATTCCATTATTTTGACGGGAAATAATCTCATAAGAATTATCATTATATGAGGGAATAATATCATGTGATAGATAAAAATGTAAAGATTAATATAAGTATTATGGATTAAAAAGGAAGCATGAAAATAAATGGATAGATAGAAACAACATGGATAAATATAAGAAAAGATAGATTTATTTTCGTAAATGTGTTAATCATGGAAGGAAACATCATGGTACAAGATTGAAGGGAATATGAGTTTGTTATAATAGTGGAGGCAAATTCCACCAAGGTCATGATTGCAAGGAAGAGAAAGAAAATCTCAAAGTGAAATGCTTCCACTTAAAGTATATGGGTCAATACACTAATCAATGTCTTCTGCTTCAAATAAATATACCACCAAAGAGGCTAACAGACCACATTGAATATTATTCTACTACCACAAACGATGAATAATTATTAATGTACATATATTTTTAATTTTGTCAATTGAGTATTTTATCAATTATTAGCATGTTATACGAATTATAAAACATATAAGGACTATATTGTAGTATAATTTCATTAAGTATTTGAGAAATTATATTGAATGGTACCATGAAATATTACATAGTAACAGTTTTATCTTTTTAGAGGTCATATTGTAGAGGGGATTATAACACTTAATATGTTTTTGATACAAGGAAATTAATGTTAAAATAAATAGTTGATTCATTTGTATAAAGAAAATATGATATTATTGACTACCATGGAATTGATTAATTATTTGTTTAAAAATTGATTTATTACATCATTGTTAGATTTTACATCATTTTTGGATTTATGGAGTATATCCAATTAGCTATGTTTTAAATAAGAAATAAGGAAGCATGATTGTATTCAATAAGGTTTTCGGTAATTCAAATTATTACCATGTTTTAAGAGACTACATACTGATGGAATTCACATGTATGGTATGTAACAATAAGAACTATATTATACTATTTTTTGAATTTAATGTTAAGAATGATTTTGGAAATTTAGAGACCTTATTAGACTGTAAATTTAGAGAAATTTATTTTGGATGAGACCTAGTGTTGGAATAGATTATGTTGAACATCAGATATTATTGTTTGAGATTAAATTATGATTTATATGATACATTGGGAAATAAATTGGGTTCTGTATATATTTATAGTATAAAGTAAATTCATTCGTTCCATACGATTTTTCAATGATGCTTTAGGTGTAAAAAATTAATTTTAAACTATCATTTCCATGTGTAAGGGATATAGAGAAATTATATCGAAGCACAAACAAAGGATGATATTATGCCCATGACAAGGAATGAAATCAAGTAAGAGATTATCTAAATAGTAAAATAATTCATTAACTCTAAGGAAATGATCTTCAAACCAAAAATGTAATCCTCGTACTTTTTTCGATGAATCAAAATTTCTCTTAGATCATCGTAGAGTTATAGATTTGAAATTTTTTAATTTCTCTAAACCATGTTTTCTATCACTCACCCTAAAAATTGATGGATAAATTTTTTATTCATTTCTGTGTTTTAATGATGATGTTTTATCAACCATTATTCTGATGTGGGATTTCAATTAAAGAATTTTTAACAATCAAAATTTAGTTACCGAAGCAAAATTCAAAATTTATAGGGAAATATTTTATTGAATGTGGAGATAGTGTTACACCCCATGACTTCATCGTATGATTCATTTTAAATATTTATAATTACTTGCGATGCATGCAACACCAAGTTCAATCACACTACGATATATAAAACTAGCCATTTTAATGTGGTTATGATGAATATTGACCACATTATGAAATGTATAAATTTTATTTTCCAAAATATACATGATTTTTTAATTTGTAATATCAAAATTATCTTAGGGTGAATTTTTTGTTTTTTTTGAATAGTTTCAATTTTTTGGAATGTTGAAAAATACCCCATTATTGTTACAAACTAACATCCTCATTTTAATAATTAGATTACTATAAATTAATTTCAATTTTACAATAGATAAATAATTCATATATTAATCTGATGCAGTTCATTGTAATCATTATTATAATAGAATTATATATAAATATTTGTTGATCTTTTGGACATCTCTTTTACCTACATTCTCCTAACATCTTAGAGATTAGAGTTACTATTAATTTTCCCATTTCTATACATTTATTTTTGAATTATGTAAATTCGTGGTTGTAATTTATATGAAGTTTTTGGTCTAATAGAAACATTTTTTACTAGAACTATAGTATTTGTTTACCAAGGTTAAATGTAAATCAAATAATTAATATTAAAAATAATATTTTAAGCATTATAAAATCACAATAACACTTTTTATAATTATATTGGATGAATTTGTTTCAAATAGAATCATTCATGGATCTATTTTTTTATCCCTAGTATTACTTTAACATAGTTATTAATATTATACATAAAGAAAATATAATTTTGTTATACATTGTCTTTTAATAAGTAAAATATATTTAATATTATGTTATGTGAGTGATATGGTCCGGTATGTATAGTAATTATAAAGATACAATATTTATATATATCATTTTAATTTATTTACAATTTTATAAAATATATAATTTAACTAAATAGGGACATAATGAAGATGCAAAAATTGATTTATTAAAAGAAGAATCAAATAAATATTAATAGTAATATTGAAGTAAATATTGTTTTAAATATTTGGTGTCATTCACAATTTTATTATATAACAATTACTGGTTAGGTATGGGTTAATTTATTTTTTTAGATATAATAATGTTGTTCTGTTTTTAAATAAATTTATGTAATAAATAGAGTCCAAATTGATATAAATGAAATCTTAAAATAAATAATATTTTACTAAATGATAAAATATTTCTAAAAAAATATATTTCAGCCAAATAATTATTATAACATTAAAAAAGTCCTAATTGATCTAATTGGGGTTATTTTAGCATTATATAGTAATTATATTGACCATATAGTATAAAAAAGACAAGTCTTTAGGGTAAGTGTTAAATTGTTTAAATTAGGGTTAAAGACAGAAAATAATGTTGATATTTTAACCCGAACTGGTATAAAACTTATTTATTTAGAGTATTACGATACAAAATCAAATCTACTTCAAAATAAATCAGTTATAATCTACTTTTAATAGAAAATGAATTTATATTGAAAGCATTGTTTTTGAGTTTACTAAAGAGCCCCCCCCCCCTCTTATAAAAGGGAACCTCTAAATCCCTTTTATTCACACCTCTAAAGCACATATTCTCAGCCAAAAAAAACCCATTTATCTTTATAAGATACTTAAATTCATTATATTTTCCATACATTTGGAATAAACACAATATAATAAATGTTTTTGTGAAAATCAAAAAAAGATACTCGAAAAAGATGTAATTGTTTTGTCAATTCAATTAAATTAATTTTATTCTTCTAATGACTAATCCTATGTTGATTCCATGATAATTTAATAACTACACTATTTTCTATATTATTATATTTTATTTTGACTATGGGAAAACAATATTCCTCCTTTTTATCCATCATATGAATAAAAACATCACCACGCATGTGTACCTATGACTTACCATCTCCACATCATGGTGTAATTTTTTTTCCTCACTGTTATTTTGGATGGGTATACTAATGAATATAATTAATATAAATATTGAATGATAAAATATAATGATTATTGATAATAAATATAAAATCAGATTCCATACCATTTAACCATTAAGGGAATGATACCATCAGTACTACATATGCACGGCTTACAGACTCCACTTCACGATTATATTTATTCTCCACACTAACCATTCCAGAATGATTCAAAATATATATATACTGAATAAGTATCAAATATATGAAATAATAATAGCACTAGAGAAATATATATATATATATATATATATATATATATCATTTAGTTTCTTCCATTCAATATGATAATAAAATGAAAATTGTGTTCATGCGTATGTACGGCCTACTGTATCAATGAACAGTGTATTCCATTACCTATATTATATATAGTTATATATTTATATACTAAATATATATGATATATATATCACATAATATATTCTTGAAGTAAAAAAATCAGAATCTATATACTATAATCAAGAATAAAATGTCAAAACACATACGATAAACGAAGCATGTATTAACTGAAAGGTTGCATTAACTTGGAATAGTTTATAAACAGGTAACATAAAGTCATAGATGAATCATATATGATATCATAAATATTATTATGATTATCGTAAAAGTTAATAATTATTTTAAAACTACTATACATCATTTTTGGATACATATTTTATGAAATTGCTCCTAAGGTGACTGTTAATTTTTCAATCTCATTATTATCCAATATTATTTATATGTAAGTATTTACAAGGACAAATATATCATCCAAGACCATGTTTTGTAAAAATTATTCAATTTTTTTATGTTTTATGTAATGTAATATTTTACTAAAACATCATTTTAAATGTTTCTTATATTTATTCATCTGATAGATTTCACATCCATGTCCATGTTTTCAAAATGGGTTTTATAGTTTTATTTATAAGGTAATGAATATGTAAAAAAGGTATTTTAGAATTTATCTCCAATGTTTGAAAGTTCTATGGGACACTTTGATTCAAAATTCAATTTTTTAAATGCCTTCTTTTATAAATCCATGACTTTTAAATAAATGGTTTGAAATTAAAATGTATTTTTCTCAAGATATTTCAAATGATTTTATTAGATTATTTTCATCAATGGAAAATTACTCTATTGGATATTTTGATTAATTGAGGATTATTTATTATTATATCATTTACCATATTCTATTGAATGGTTTATGATTTGTGTGAATATTGATGTCCCATTTTGATACCATTCATGGTTCATGGATAATGTAAAAACATTTCATATTATATTTTTAATATGAATGTTTATGTTAGTTATGTGTCTCCATTTTCATATGAAGAATTCACCAGAAATAATAACAGATTGGTGGGTCCCACTATAGACCCTCAATTCATTGGTATGTCTCATTCGATGATCTTAGATGTTGATATTACATGTGATTATCTGACTAGTATAATATTCCTTCTAATTTTAAAATGGCATTATATGATTTATTCATTCTATATTATACTTGATATTGTTTTTAAAAGTATTTTGTTTTAGTTTTATACCATACCTAAAAATTATGATTATTTATTATAGCTTCAGCTATGTTTTTTTACCCTTATTGAGTATATGATTTCACCCAGTTCTTATGTTTTACTTTAACATTTTTCCACGATGTGTACTACCACTATTATATAGGTCTCAGATAATAGAATAATTGTCTTCTAAAAAGATTATGTGTATTATATTTTATATATAGAATTTAAATTAATTGTTCATGTATGTAATATATTTTACAATACTGCTAAAGTGATCACTACTTGGGGATCTTATTCCTTGTAATCTTGTTAATTTTTTAAAATAATATACCAGATCTGGGCTTCAGGGGTTTAGGAATTAAAAAGTACATGTATAAAGATATGTTTAAGGACAAGGGAATGTATATGAAAATGTTTAATAATTTTGGTAATTTATGGAGTGAGTAGTTTCTTGGAAATAAATCACTCTCTGGAAAATACTAGTTGATGTAGCTCCAGAATAGATGTCCCTAGGGGTAAAGAAATATGAAAATTTGTCATGGGCCTGACTCAGCATAATCTGGTACAAAATAATAAGCCTTTCTACACATCTGGTCTGGCACTCTTGGGGGATATGATCGGAAAATTCACAAACTCTTCATGAACTATTAGAATGATTTTTAGTATAATATGTCTATGATGTTATTCTATGATAAACATATGGTGTAGTCAATTAGAAGTTATGTTTCTGGATTTAGAAATCATATAAGTAGTTATCCATTATTATGAGATTTTCTTCTACGATTTGAGTATTCTCACCCCATGATTTCAATTTTTTCAATAGAGGGAATTACAAAGAACTATATTAAAATTTAATGTGATGGATAATATATTGATGAAAAGTCAAATGGGATTGACACTTGTGTGAAGGATGTTGTGTTCATGCCTAACCAATTTTAAATGAACATTATCAACAATGTGTACCTAAACCAATACTCAAACTAACCAAAAATGAGAATAAAGGAGTTTAATGTGAGTTCAGGTAATAGAGACCATGGAGTAAAAATGATTCAGTTTCCTTTATGTTAATTATGTGGAAATAATCGACAAGGTGAATGTATTAGAGGAACAAGAATGTTTTTCAAATTTGGAAAAAGGACACAAAGTGAGTAACTATAATGGAAAAAAATTAAGGTTTTGTTAACCAAATACATAGGAAAATTGGCATAGCTAATACATCATAAATCGGTAAATGAATTATTTGTGTAATGAATGTTCGTTATGAAAATGGATTTCCTACGTGGAGAGCTTCTAATGATAATCGTCAAGGTGGAATGAGTAATTTTTATATCATAGATGATGATGAGACTACATAAGGGATGTGAAAGGAAAGTGTTGTTATGTAATAGGATGGGGTATCTTTCTTATTATATGTGGATTAGATGGAATAATAAAAGTCTCTTTATATTTGGATTAAATAATTATGTAGTATGAATGTTGAAATATATTAGGATTGTTCAATGCATTGTTTTTCATAAGGATTTACATGATTGTGTTGAATGATTCTGATGGATTGTAAAAGTGATTTAATGACAAGGTTATATTTTCAAAGGGAAGATAACACTTAATATGTTCCTTATGTTAAGGTAATGTTGTCTGAATAACGATATTTTGGATAGAAATATGTATATTAGACAGTACTGATTACCTTGGAACTGATTTATGACTTCTTAACAAGTTATTTATGATATCATCTTTAAAACTTTTTAATATTAAAGTAATATATCCAGTATACTTTAAAATAATAAGACATTCCTGTTTAAAACAAGGATATATGGCTATTTTGGTAATTGCCAAGTTTCAAGAGAATATATGATGAAATTATTCACATGTTTGAAATGTGAGAATCAATAGATACTTTAGGATATACAGGATATCAATGTTAATATGATTTTTAACATATTTTATATGTTTTATATTTTTCATATTTTGGAAGCGTTATATGGTAAACCATTTATGGAATGGTAAAGTTAAATTTTGGATTACTTTTGTGAGAATAAAGTATTATCTCACCATATGAGGATTTATGAATATTGGATAAAATGTTATAAAACCATCATGTAGATGATAACTAATGATAAATGGGATTGAATATGATGTATCTCATGATATGTTAGTGCTTCATTAATGAAAAATTCAATATCATATTTGGGAAAATATGTGGAGTGCATCCAGGAATAACAAAGGGGGAGGTTTTACTGAAATCATGAAAGAATATCATTTCAAAAAAATTCTTTAACACTTGTAAAAATGATCCTTAAACCAAAAAGGTTATCCTATTACCTTTGTTTCAAATGAATGAGATGGTCCCTTGGATCATTTTATATTTATGGATTTATGATTTTTAACATTATATAAACCATTTTCACCATCAATATCCATTAGTACATGATGGAAATATTTCACTTCCATGTCCATGTTTTCATATTCCATATATCTTAACCTATATGGAAACCGAGTTATATGTCAATCTGGGTAACCATTATGTTTCCACAATTACTTTTTAAGGTAACGGTTAAGGGTTCATTTTTACAATGTGGGTTTCTATGAAAGAAAATATCTTGTATTAAACCTTTTATAACCAAGACTAATTTTGAGGGAGAAATTAATTTTTAGGGGGAGAATATAACACCCATAGATTTTGATAATGACTTCATATTAATTTATTCTTTTTGATATATTTTTCATTTAACACTTCGTTGAAATTTGATATTTTTTATAATAAAGAACTATGTTTGCCTTTGATATTATACAATGGAAAGTCAATTGGGAACTACATGAAATATAATGGATAGATTTATCTATATTGAACACTATAGTAACATCAAATTTCTTGCAAGACAAACTTTTCTTGATGGGTTGTGTAACACGCAATACAGAGTGTTACCAAACAATAATATATTATTTAAAAATAATAATAATATATAAACTATCAATTAATTTAGTTTTTATTAATACTAATAACTAAATTAATTATTTATATGGTTTTTAGAAAATATGAAATTAATTAATTAGTTACAAATTGTTTACAAATGAATGTAAGAACCAATTGAATATAAAATGGGTATTTTTATAGAAAACTATTATTATCCTCATAACATTGATTTAATGCTAATAATTTAAATAAATAAAAACTAATAACTAATTTTGATGTAATTTATATTCTATATATCCAAGGATATGTTTTTTATATTCATCTAATATATTTTATAAGCATAAAAAAAGAATAGAACCAATTTAACACAAAAAACCCCATATTTTTATTAAAGTAATTTTACCACCTTGTATTAGAGACCCTATTTTAAATATTAATTGTGTCAAATTTATAAATATTATACATCAAAATAAACAACATATTTTAAATCAAATATTAAAAATAGCATAGGGTGAATTTCGGGTATTTTTATGTGAACTATTATTATTTAATGAATAATTAAAATTACTATATTTTAATTCAAACCTACTTCTTCATCTAATTGACTTATATCATTAAATTAAAATTTAATTTGGTTTTAATGTTTAAATAGATTAATTTTTCATCAATAAATCTTTTTTTAATCATTTCAATCAATTTCAATTAGAGATTGAGTATAAATACAAAGTAATCTTTTGAATATTTTTACATTAAAACCCTCCAATAACATTTTGTATATAGTATTTAATTTTAAATAATTTCTACCAATTCTGTGATTGTAATTTTGAAAAAACGATCTCATATTTTAATTCAAAATAATTTATAATGTATAATATGATAAACATAGTTTTGGACAATAATGATTAGTGATGGTAATTAAAATTAAATACGATGATTAAGATTAAATTCAGCTTAATAATGGACTAAACCCTCAAAATAAGCCCTAATGTGACCTAAAAACTATAACAAAATTCATTAGATAGAAATATTTAGAATATATCTTCCTTTTAATGACTTTCAACAACTATCAGATATTCTTTTAGTAAAAACAATGTGGGTGGGGTCCCCTTTTTTGAAAATATTATAAGAGTATCACTCCTCCTCCTCTATAAAAGGAATCCTCTCCTCCCACATCCTCATAAAACACCAGAAATATTGGATCAACAAAACTCTTCACAAATATCTCCCCAACATCCCTCCCTTTATTATCAAATCCACCATTTTGGATGAAATCTATCCTAGAAATCTCGTTGCTGCAGACCAAAAGGAGTTACCCAATAAACAGATAAGAGCCTTCCTAGAGCTCCTTTCTTTAATTATCTTTCTCAATTTAATCAAAAAATATTACTACATTATTTTATAACATCACCAGTATCCAAAATATACTAGGATGTTTTTTATATGGTATCAACCTACACTTCCACACACTCCCATCTATTGGTTAACAAACAAATCGATTGTGTGTACGACAAACTACCACCTCACTAAACAATGATTGTTAATTTTTCACTTACCACCTCTCATAGTGTAAATTATGATGGAAACCCAATTTATATAGGTTATACATTCTATTTATTATGCATTTAATATTATTTAATTCTTTTACATCACATATCATTACACAATATATTTTGTTTCAATAGGCATTTGAGGAAGTGTGGATTATCCTCCCCTCAAAGAGATGTGATTTTTATACACTACATGGAATTCATTAAAAAAGGGGTTAGTTAATATATATGACATATATAATATAATAAATATAATTTAATAAATATATATATATTTATATACATATATTTATTTTTTCGTTCTTTTTTCAAAATGACAATTAAAATGAAATAGAATTCATGTATACATACAACATATTGTATCCAGGAACAATGTATTTCATTTCATAAATATTTATTATAATGATTATTATAAAAATAATATACTTAATATATATCATACTCAACTCATGTTTCATAGTTTTGAAATCATGATATAACTATAAGGATCAAATATATATCAAATTAAGGTGCATGCGAAAAAAATAGATATTACCCGAAACGAAAACGTAACATAGAATTGTTATCATGCAAGTAATATAAAGCCATATGAAAACCATATATGGTATAATAACTAATAATATTTTCCTGTGATATTTTTAGAATATATTTTTAATTATTATATTGGATATTTGAACGATTATAATGAGAGTCAAACCAAAAAGAATGTGAATTTCATCTCACTCTTTATTTTTGTGAGATTCATGATTTATTCACCACTGAATTCTTTTTTGTGGTGTATATAATACACATGAATGTATTATATTCCACTTATACATAAATATATTGTTATTTACATAACCTTATTATGATATTTATTTCATGGGGTTTATGTTTCAAATGTTACCGAATTTTCTAAATTAATTTGTGTCTCAATTTTTCTTCTTTGAGACACATGTAATGTTATAAACATATATTTATATATGAGGTTTATATAATTCCTCTTAAAATTTATAACATAAATATCTTTTCTTTGATGATATTTTATATCTCGATGTAATTTCAGTTTCCTACATGGGGAGTATGATTCAATGTTACCATGTGGTAAGAGTTTATTGAAACAATCTCTTCATTTATAAAGATTATTTATCATATTATTTTTATTGATGAAATATTTTAATATATATTGCATGAAAACTCATTAATTTTATTATTTTATGGTTTGTCTTGATGTATTCAAGTATTAGTACAATTTTACCACTCTTTGTTATTTTATTTATTTAAAAAATTTATTATGACCTTATCTCTCCCTGATATCGAAAATATGTGTTCCATATAAACCATTCTTACCAACAAGGGATTCTATGAATACTATACTAATATCATATGATCTTTAAAATAAAATTTCACTCTTCTTATTTTACCAATTTTTATGAATTATCTTGATTTCTGTTTTGGAATATGGATTTTATGAACTTTTTATAGTGAAAAATGAATTTTCTTTACCTCATATGGAGTGTACGTATTTAACCACGGTCTTTTCTTTAAATATTTATTTCCATGTTTAATGTGATCATTTTTAAGGAAATATTTTTTAAATCTATTTTTAATGAAATGTGTTTAGAAAAATTTTCAGTTTTTTATACGTTCTCAAGGTAAAATAGTTTTCAAAAAGGTTTTCAAGCCCCTATACATGTTTTCAAAGGAAAAAAATTTCAAAATGTTTTAAATGCTTCGATTATATAATTTCATGTTTATATCCCAAAAATGTTTTTAATAGTCGTTAGTTTTTAAAAATATTTTTTTTTAAAATAATAAGTATAATTTCCCCAAGAAATGTTTTTAAAATATCTTTCAATATTATTTCTCATCTAATATGACATTCATTGGTGTTACTCATGCCTTTATAAAAAAATTATTTAATGTTTCCTTGCATATTATTTCTCAGAATGCTTTATTTTTTGATGTCATGATG
This sequence comes from Viscum album, assembly GCA_963277665.1. Lineage (NCBI taxonomy): Eukaryota > Viridiplantae > Streptophyta > Magnoliopsida > Santalales > Viscaceae > Viscum > Viscum album. Next base: position 562,185,229 of record OY728139.1, read on the forward strand.
TTTTGGAAACCCATTTCCCTTATATGGGTTATATTCTTATGAAACCCACTTCCTTTCATTTTTTATGATTTGAGGAAGTGATTATGAAACCTGTCATTTTCCTTAGGTTAATATATGATTACTTGTTTATGATACCCATTTCATTTCATCAGTTATGGTATGATTGATTATGAAATATTAGGATACATATATATGATTTAGTTATGATACTAGTGGACCAATATATCCCCCTAATTCAGTTGGTAATGATTTATGTCTCATGAGATAGACATAGATTGAATGAGGAGTGAAATCAGTTAAGTATTACAATGAACGAACAAGGAGTGAACTTAGTTCGGTGATACCTGGATATAACAAGGAGTGAACCTAGTTCAGTTATCAACAGTTTCTACTAAGATGGCCCTAACAGTGATATATTTAATAATATGGAAGTCATTATATATTCTTGTGTTCCTGCCGTAATTGAAAGTATTATTCCTATGTTGTTTTTTCCTGGATTATGTTCATTATTTCCCTCTGATATAGTTATTATAAACTGCCATGCATTATGAAATGATTTATTATTATGATATTTGATATGAAAGGAATGATATTCTATTTTCATGATCAAGTTATCAAACCCTTATAATCAAAATTATATTTATATGTCTCCCTTTTTAACCCTAATAAGCATCTGATCTCACCCCTTCTTATGTTTTCATTCCCCCAAGATGGGACGAAATATATTACGTTCGATTTCTCAAAGAAGGGTTCTCATAAATAAGAACCTCTTGGTAGATAATTTAACTCATGTGTGATGTAGTGTCTTTGTTTATATGATTCTAAAGGCACCAAACTAATATGGTCTTTGGGCATCTTTTTTTGTATTGTTTTATTTATTCTACAAAAGTGAAGCAATATCAATGTATATCAAGACTAGGATGTTATATGGTTATTGATCAAAATAATTTCAATTATAAATGGAATGATACAGACCTAAAAAAAAATATGAACATAATAAGGTAAATTTTTCATTTGAATGTCATTTTCAAAAAGACGAGGAATAGTTTTACATTAAAAAAAATATGGGAAAATATAATTACATGAAACATTTGTAAATATAAATTATCAATAATAAAATTTGGTTGTGCTTCTATAAATTTTCAATTCATCAATTTCATTATGATATTTATATTTATGAACTAATGTTTTTCTACATGAATCACTTATATTTACTTTTAATGGATCGTCAGATTGATAAAATAGTGAAAAGTATTTCTATATGTCTATATATTTTTTAAAAATCCAATATGGTTAGTTCATGTAGTCTAATGTAATGCATTAATATATAAAACTCAATGGAAACCCCACATGTTCATCCTTAATATTTTCTCATAATATGTTTTAACTAAAAACCATAACATATTAACCAAAGAAATCATATTGGCCAATGGAAGGCATTAATCCCTTATTATCCTTCAATCACGGGTTTATGTACATGGCCTTTCCTGGTGACGTGGTAATTCACCCAACATGTATGTTTCAATTTTTACAAGCTATGTTAATATAAATTGAATTTTGTTCCCTGAAAATTGATGTACTCCCTTAAAAAAACTAACCCTTAAATTTTTGTTTTACTATGTTTTTGAATAAAACCATTAAAAATACTTCATCATTTTTATTTCCCCATAGTTCCATCATTTGTATAGGACTTATCCTTCAAAAGATGAAACTGAACTAAATAATTCCCATGTTCTCAAAATTTAAGATAATAAACTATAAATATATCTATAGGATGACATTTATTTCCTTCCATAGTACACTTCATTTTCCCTAATAATTATTTTATTTACGACATTATATTACAAATATAAATCATTCTCCCATTCCATTGTGAACCTTTATTTTCAATAAAATATACCTTCTGTTTAACTTACGGAATTCATTATCATAACCTACTAAAATCTTATGTAATGGTTTGTAATGAAAATGAAAATTATCCTAAGAATATTCCTCAAGAGACTTAAACTAGGTGTGCAGGAAGACCCATTATCATTAACTAGGTAATAACTAAACCCATCTCATTTATCTCTTTTCAAATATATTACACCTAGATAACTATTTTCCATAACTTCATCAAATTTTTGTATCCTCACATGCATGAATTTTTAGGAAGAACCACATAACGTATACCATATAAAAACATTATGAAATTCTTCTATAGTATATTCAAGGTCTATCGTAGGTTAATAATAGTTACCCTAATCCCAGTAGACCAGATTTGATGCCTACATTATTATAGATTAAAAATATATAAGGAATCACAACCCGAATGACTGAATTATTTATTAGTATTAGGAAACAAGATACATTCAAGATTCCTATATATCATTTTAATTAAAATTTACACCACAATTTTCTGAGTATATAATTATTACTTCTAGAATATTATTTCATATCTTTCATTGTACACTTTATTGATCCATTATGAAATGAAATAGGATAAGGCTGAGCTCAGATGCTCAGCAAGGGATAAGTACAGAGGAAGCTATCACGAATCAATAAGAAAAATCCAAATTGAAAGGTAAATAATTAGAAACAAATTTTATTTAATCAATATCATTAATTTCAAAAAATAATAACGAATAATCAATATGGTAGGGTAAATAAATATAACATCATTCCATTTAATCAATAAACTGAAAATTATATTCATCCAGAGATTAAATCATTATTATGATCTCAAGGATAACAATTACTGATTTAATAATGAAAGAAATGATTAAAAATTAGACATCATATCTCTATAACATGATACCAATATCATTAAGACCATTCTGAATAGGGTTTAAAATTAATGAGTATAAACCTATCCAGTTTGGATAACAATACCACCTTTTTTCAAGACTGTTCATAAGAATGTTTAAAACAAATGGGTAAAAACTACAATGGTTTGATTGACTGGTTTTTCTAATGATACCAATTGATTCATCATGTGATTTATATATATAGTCCCCAACACTAACTAAATGTCTGAATATTTCTTCATATATTGAATAACTAATTTAATTTATGATTAATATTCCATAAGAAATATTTTTATTTAGTAAAAGATATTTATTTTTTAATATTTCCCCAGTCTATCAAATAAATCTCAATTTTAAAAAAAGTATGCATTAATTTTACATGGTTTAAGGAATGAAAATATTTATGATAAATAATATTGTATGTCCGGGTAAAATTAATTTCAATATGATGATTGAAAATTTAATGTAAATTTAATGACTACAATAACGAATCATGTATGTGTTTTTTTTTATTCATTTTTTTCAGAATGATCATAAACCATATAAGGGATGAATTAGGATGGTATCATTACAATATATACCCATTGGTATAAGATTTAATGGTTGTTAAAAATAATGAATATAATTACTAAAAAATATCATTAAAAAATCCTTGAGTAAAATAACATTTTCATTTTAGAAGTTTTTTTATAACATAAACCATTTTAAAAAACCATTTTCATTGAAAATACCTTTTAAATATAAATAATCTCCAGAATATTAGGGGAAGTCAATTTATTTAAAAATATATTCATAAATATATAAATAATTATTTCATGAAATTATGGTTAGGAGGAAGGTTAATTCTTTACATGTCATACAACATAAAAATAACATTCCTTTTGAACTGCCTAAATGTTATGAAATTGAATTTTTTGGAAAACTGATATAAATATTCCATTCAAAATATTCGTAAAATCCAAATGGTACTTTTTTAAATTGACATAAGATACCTTTAAAGTTTTTAAAAAAACTAAAAAAGGGAAATAATTAATTTTAGAAAAAAATTAATGTTTAAAAACATTTTTTAAAATATTTTCAGAAAACTTGGTTTGGGAATGTTGTATTATTTATACTAAAGAGAGAAAATAAGTAAAAATTTGTTAAATAAATGTATTAGTTATTTTATGCATCGAAGAGTGAAAAAATATAATAATACCAGAAAATATTATATATATGTTTTAGATAATGATATTAAACGGTTATATATGGAAATGGTAAAAAAATTCCTTCAACCGAAATTCAAAAATAAACATCTCTATTTGAAAGATATTGCGAAATAAACCCTTATAGTGATCATAAGATTTAAGTGGGATTTACTCATTGAATATATTATATGTTTTACCTATAAATTAACAAACAAATAAAAATAATTATAACATAAGGTAATAAAAATTCATTATCTGCAAAATATTATAATGACTTGGTCAATAAAGTAAATTTTAAACCCAATGCAATGAAATGAGTTAAGAAATCATTTAACTGACACATAAATTTTTTAGAAAAATATTTTAACTTTTATATTATGCTTTTAAACATGTTATTAAATTATAAAATGACTATATTAATATTTATTATATCATATATGGCCCTTTTGTAACATCTTATCACCCATTCGTTAACAATATTTCATAATAATCAATGATTCAATCATTAATTGACATGTTTTATCATCACTACTAGAAAAACTGCCTATACCCATGGTTCAAACCATGGGTATAGCCCCCAAAACCGTGGGTATAGCCTATACCCTCGTTTTTGGGAACCGTGGGCTAGAACGACGTCGGTATAGATCCCCAACCTATACCCACGATTTTCCAAAACCGTGGGTTTAGGTGTCCTTCCACCGTGTCACTGAAACATATCCAATTGCCACGGTGTCAATGGATTTTACCCACGGTTTTGTAATCATGGGTATAGGTCCTAAAATAATGCAGGCGCCGAGTTTTGATCCCGCAACCTCTTGGCTGCAGACACTGTGTCTAACCACTACCCTAACATCACCTATATATATATATATTGATAAATATAGTTATAAAAACCATGGGTATAGATGGAAGAACCGTGGGCATAGGGTTCCCACCAAAAAAAACCTTCCTGTGGAAAAAAAATCCCGCGCACACAAAAGTGACCTATACCCACGGTTTTTCATAACCGTGGGTATATGTATTTTATCCCAGACCTATCCCCATGGTTTTCCCCAAAACCATAGGGATAAGTACCCCTATAACCACAGTTTTTTGGAACCGTGGCTATATGTCACATTTCAGGACCTATCCCAACATTTTTTCAAAATCGTGGGGATAGACCCCCCTATACCCAGGGTTTTGGAAAACCGTGGGTATAGGTTGTGAAAATCAACTTATACCCACGGTTTTCCAAAACCGTGGGTATAGGGGGGTCTATCCCTATGGTTTTGGGGAAAAACCATGGGGATAGGTCCATTTTCCAGTAGTGCATAATGGTTTAATCATGAAAGATATGGTTTTTATGAATATTATATAGTTCCATTTTCTTGAACAAACTGTACCGGTCTCGAGCCGCAACTACCCCAAGTTCGCCTCCATAGGATCGGGCCTGGCGACAAGCGCCGAAGGCATAAAAATCTCAAGGAGGCCTTTGCCTAAGTACCTGTACACACAGCACACTCAATGTCAGAGTGTAGAGTTAAAAGAAAAACAAAGAAAGAACAGCTAAAACCCTGCCACAGTCATACATCGACTTCTAAATAGAAAAATTAATCTTCTGAAAAGTACTTACAATATAACTGAACAAAAAAGGTCAAAACACGCACCCAACCTAAATGGTTCCACAACCCAACAATATGTAAACAAATGTAAATAGCTGGTGAGTCTCATACCTAAAAGTCCTACTACGACCACTGAACACATCCCAAGGTCATGTGTCCTCTACGCTCTTTCGTAGTCTCGGTTGACCTGTCCATCTTCTGCAATGGCACACCAAGTGCGGGTAAAGCCCAAGAAGGGGTGATTATAAAGATACTCAGTAGGATTCCCCAAAATATTGAGGGAGCAACAAAGGGGGTACTAAAATGGTGAGCAGTAGACAGGACAAAGAACAGTGTAAGAGTACAATAGAGAGAGTGTAGCTCAAACCAACAAAAGAAAGGAAGTACACTCATCCCAACCATGAGGATCTGTACACGGTAAGCACATGAAATACCCCACATGACTTCGCCCCTCCCAGAATGAGAGTAACTAAACCCAAGGAGTTGGAACACAAGTAGGGTGTATATATATATGCAAAAACAAGAAACCCGAACGAGTGCGTAATGGGATCTCTATCTCCAAGATAATCCAAGGAAAATCCGCCAACAGTTCAAAGGATATACATCACTGATGCGCAAACTTCTGACACATCAAAACTGTCTCATTGCTTAATAGTGCAACCAAGGATCATGCTCCTGTTACCATGGATAAAAGTCACAAACTATCCTCATAGAAAGGGTTGAGTCTGAAATAAGTCATTGGGTAACCCATTGCCCAGCCCAGCTGGAGGGTAAACCCCAAAAGGGTTGTCAGGTTACCCACTGCCGAGCCCTGCTCGTGGGTAAACCCTAAAAGGTCGTCAGGTAACCCGCTTCTCAGCCCTGCTGGAGGGTAGACATTAAAACAAATGGGTAACCCACTGCCCAGCCCTACTGGAGGGTAATCCCTAGGGCCAATGGGTAACCCAGTACCCAGCCTCGTAGGAGGGTAAACCCAAATACGCCGGTGGGTAACCCACTGTCCAGCCCCGTTGGAGGGTAAACCCTGAACTGTTCTGATAACTCCACCATGCCCTAACCATCTATGGGTGTCACTATGATCGCGACCATGCATTGGGTCGGAGTGCATCAAAGGAACCTCTGACCAATTCCCTTTTATATTTCCACATTTAATGAGTTCTTGAAAGAGGCTCTACATGCCCAAACATATTACACCATTGTAATCCTCACGAAAAAACATGTGAGATAGACTATTTACTCTCTGGAAACAGAATCCCAAAGAAACTTTTATTTGACACCACTTTATGCCCATACGATGTCTCGTGGGGCCAACAACTCAGTCTCTAAAGTTTTCGGGTGAAATTCACCATCGTGATGGTCTCGGAAACACACGTCGAAATGACTACTTGTTCACCCCGAACAGACGTCTGATAAAAATGTCGCAAAATGTTGCTCACAGCTTAATTGACAGCCCATGGGGCCCACGAATAACCTCCAGCATTGACGCCTGAAACAGCCCTGGACAACTTCGTCTCAATGCCAGGGTCACAACGCTGCTGATAGTGCCTAAAACGGACCCTAGATGTGTTTGCGCCATCCAAAAGAAGAATCCCGGCGAGGTACTTAACGAGAGTGACGCGCCACCGAGCCCCCATCTCGGAAATTAAAAAATCACCAAGACCATCTCAAAATCTCTGTATCAAGACATAGATTGCGCTTCCGCAGACGGCATGCAAAACGGACACCCCTAGTGGATGTTACAGGTGTCCAAAGACAGGGGGCGAACCCCTTTGGGTTGGACCGGCCCGGTCTGCCCAGTCCACCCAGCCTTGGCAGGCCCGCGCCCGTCGGCGCGTCCACTAGCACTGGCCCGCGTACTTTCTGCATGGCTCGGCTGCTGGCACCCAGTCCAACCGTGCCGACCGGCCCTTGTGGCTGGTTGCTGTCCCTCGTGGAGACATACTGAAGGTAGGTATCAGTCTCCCACACGGGGTCACGCGCTGCGACCACCTTCGTGCCCCGCACCGGTGACCTCCTCCCGATACCGCTGCTTGGGACCGCCGCTGCCACATGGGTTCACCGGGACACCACATGGAAACCCCTCCGCCACCATGTGGGGACCGCGCCTCCGCCGCCTGGGAGCCCAACGCGACGGTCGCCGTCCCGGACTCCCTGAAGCCCGCCAGAAACCCCTGGAAACACTGGAAAACGGGGAAAATTGGTCGGAAAACTTCCCAAGCTGACCTTGGACACCCGAGACTCGAAAATTCTATCCAAAAAATATATTTTGAAAGCTCGGATCGATCCTTATGCATCTATGGTCTTTTCTCGATGATCAAACATCATTTCGACACAATGAATTGCATTTGAAGAGGTTGCAGAAATTAAAAACAAAAAAATAGAAGCCTACCTTTTAGAGCATAGATCGTCGCTTCGCTGATGACCTTCCAGATCCTACACGCCTTGGAGAGGTGGGGAGTGGGACTTGAAGCTTGTTTACAGGGATTCCTCTAGGGAAAAGCAAGGGGGAAGATGGAGGAGGGGTGGGAGAAGTGTTTATGTATAGAAACACAAACACCCCCTGGAGGCTCGGTACCCGAACATTCAGCATGGTCTGGGATAAGCTACCTAGAGGGTAAAAACCATGTTCTGAGTGCCACAGTGGTCTCAAAATTTTAATTCATGCCTCTGTTCAGAAGTTATATGGTTCGCGCATGGGGCTGCTAAGTTACGAAAACACACCTGGTGTCGTTTTCCAAAGAAGGGTCGCACCTTCAAAGGTTACACCCCTCCTAGGGTAAACAGGAAGCTCTAGACACAATGGTGCCCTAGGTTTTCCAATCCAAGTAACCGTTTAGGTGTTATTTTGTTTATTTGGCATGTCTAGTGTGAACGCACTTAAAATTTACTTTTGGCCACACATGGGCTCTGAATCACACGCCGTCTGAATGCCCTGCTCTGGAATAACATAAATAAAATATCAAGGTCTTACCAACTCAAAACATGGGTTCTTACATCATTCCCTCCTTAATGTTTTTCATCCTAAAAAAACTACAAAAACAACTCGGGATACTGAGCCTGCATCTAGCTCTCCTGTTCCCAGCGGCTCTCTTACACCCTCCTGTGCTTCCAGAGCACATGAACCAAATGGATGGTACATCCACGTAGTGTCTGCTCCTGCCATTACTCAATCGCAACTAGGTTCTCCACAAAGGTGTTTCCATTCTCGATGTCTAGCTCTCCCAATTCGATAACGTACATGGGGTCAGGCACGTATTTCCTAAGCTACGACATGTGGAAGAAGTCATGCACCCTCTCCAGTTGTGGGGGTAGGCAAAGATGATATGTGACCTCAGAAACCCTATGCATGATCTCAAAGGGCCCAATGAACCTCGAGGATAGCGTGCCACCCCGGCTGAACCTCCTTGTACCATGTTGCAGAGAGAATCTCAAAAAGACATGGTCCCCCGCTCAAACTCCAAAGGCCTACAACGATGGTCTTCGTTGGACTTCTGTCTTCTCTGAGCCTTCCTCATCCACTCAAGAATGACCTTCACCTTCTCTATCGTCTCCTGCACCAACTCTGGGCCCACGAGGGAGGTTTCCCCAACCATCTTCTAGCACAGTGGTGACATGAAGGGTCTCCCGTAGAGGGACTCAAAGGGTTCCATGCCGATAGTAGAGTGGTAATTGTTGTTGTACACGAACTCCACCAACGGTAGGTGATCCTCCCAGCTCAGGCCAAAGTCTAACACGCACACCTTGAGCATATCCTCCAACACCTGGATTGTGTGCTTGGTCTACCCATCCATTTGGGAGTGAAAAGTTTTACTCATCAACATCCGAGTCCTGAATGCCTCCTGCAGACCTCACCACAAACGCGACGTAAATCGTGTGTCACGTTCAGAAATGGTCATTGAGGTTACTCCATGAAGGCGGACGATCTCCTGAACATAAAGCTGCCCTTGAATCTCCACCGAGCTCTGCTCCTGGATGGCAAGGAAGTGGACCGACTTCATGAGTCGGTCCACTATCACCCGAATGGAATCATGGCCCTTCGCTGTGCACAGAAACCATGTGACGAAGTCCATAGATATTCCATCCCACTTTACTCCGGGATATCAAGGGGCTGCAACAACCCTGCCAGAACCTGAAGCTTTGCCTTCACCTATTGATAGGCAAGACACCGAGAAATGAACTAATCTATGTTCTACATCATGACAAACCATCAAAACTACCGCTGAAGGTCTCTATACATTTTCCCCACACTGGGATGTACAACCCAGGGAGAAGTGTGGAACTCCCACATCACCTCTTCCCGCATCTCCACTTGTACTACAGCTCACCCCTGTAATAGGATCTCGTGATTCCCCACATCAGAATACCCATTGGGTGCGTCCCCCATGGTTATCAGATCACATAGTACCTCTCTTTCGACATTTCCCAACTGTGACTCCCTCACACGCTCAGGGAGAGAAGGAGTCAACACCATCAACTGCAGAAAAGTCATACCCTTGATGTTCCACCAAGGTCAGCCATAGGGAAGACAACTACTCTGAAGCTTCTCACACTAAATGATCCTTGGACTTCCTGCTAAGGGAATATGCTACTATGTTTCCCTTCCCTAGAGTGTAGACTATCTCAAAATCATATTCCTACAGAAACTCCATCCAGTGCCTCTGCATCAGATTCAGATCCCTCTAAGTGAAGATGTACTTGTGGCTCTAGTGGTCTGAGTAAACCACAAAAACGCTCACCCAGAAGGTAGTTTCTTCATAACCTCAAGGCGAAGACCATCGCTTCCAGCTCCAAATCATGATTTTCATAATTCTGCTCATGGGGCCTCAACTGCATAGACCTATATGCATTCACTACTCAATGTTGCATCATCATGCACCCAAGAACAACTCCTGAAGCATCATAGTACACCATGAACTCAACACCCTCCTCTAGCAGTCTCAACACTGGAGCACTATTTAGCCTATGTATCAACTCCTCGAAGGCCTTCTGGTAGCGATCAGTCCTAAAAATTGGTCATCCCTTCCACGTCAATGAGGTCAAAGGGGCAGTAATCCTGGATAAATCATCCACAATCCTCTTATAGTACCCTAACAAACTAAGGAATCTCTGCACATCGAACACATTCTTGGGTGACTCCCAAGAAAGAACTGCCTCTATATTTGAGGGATCTACGACCAAACCCTGATCCGAAATGACATTCCCCAGAAAGTGAAACTCATTAATCCAGAACTGACACATCGGGAGCTTCCCATACAGCTGGTGCTCTTGACGTAAGTCTTGGACCATCTTCAAATGTACTGCGTGGTCCTCTTCCATCACTGAGTAGATGAGTATTTCGTCAATAATGACAATCGCGGACCGGTCCAGGTACGGTTAGAAGATATGGTTCATCAAAGCCATGAAAACTACAGGGGAATTTGTTACACCATAGGGAATCACCATGAAACTTGTAATACCTATATCGACAATGGAAATCCAACTTTGGGATGTAAGCCTCACAAACCCACAACTGGGGGTATCTGGATCGAAGATCATTCTCGGAGAACCAAATCGCACCTCTCCGATGGTCGAAGAGGTCGTCGATCCTTGGAAAATGGTACATGTTCTTTATTGTGGCCTGATTCAGGCGACGATAATCCACACAAAGCCACAGACTGCCTTATATATTTTTCAAACAAAAACTGGAGCTGCCAATGGGGACACACTAGGCCGGATGAATCCCTTCACACAAAGGTTTTCCAGCAGAAATCATAGCTCCCGATGCTCTGTGGGTGCCATCCGATAAGCCGAACATGATATCGGGGTAGTCCCTGGCGTCAGGAAAATGTAGAACTCCATATCTCACCTCGGAGGTAGTCTCGGGACATCCTCCAGAAAGATGTCCATGTATTCATCTACAATGGTAGGGATCTAGGTGCCCGTATCATCTGCTGCTCTGAGAGCCATGATCGCCAACTGGTGAGAAAAAGTTCATGGTCTCTTGATCAGAGTACTTTTTGGATCTTCCACGGGGTCTCGTTCACAAAGGATGGTGATCCTCGTCCCATTAGAGTGGACGAATCTGATTAGTCTGCATCGACAATAAATCTGGGCATAAACCATGGAAAGAATGTACATGCCCAAGATGACATCATAGGGTTCCATCGTGATGACGAGTAGGTCCCACGTGAAATTCTTTCCTTTGAACGACAGTTCGCACTGTCTACAGATAAAGGTCACTAACGAGGCACCTCCTGTAGGAACCTCGAGGCTCAGTTCAGGTGTCATCGCCTCTATTGGATGCTCCAAATCCCGTAACAAAAGAAGAAATATAAAAAATTGGATGGCGACAATGTTTACTATTATCAAAGAATGCGTAGAGTAAACACTAAGCATACCTTAGACCATCTCATGTGCTGGGGGTCATGAGCACCCATAGCCTGAAGCTGCATGCAGCCCCTACAACGATCTCCCTGAGCCTGACATGGGACGCCCGATGAATGAGGTGGAAGGACCACGAAACGCCTTCCCCCACCTCCAGGTCCTGCTTCTCTGCCTCCGTCGCCTCCCTGAGGGCCACCCTATCATCGCCTGTGGGGTCCCTATTCACGGCGCTGCCTCTGCCACTACGGTGCACCCACTTCCTACCACTGCTGCTCGGAACTCCTTGTTAGGAAGTCCCATTCTAGGTGACCTAGTCCATCACAATAATAGAACCAACTCTCTCCTGACTGCCCAGTGCTCTATGGCGCCACCGCGGTGTACGAACCTACCCCCGAGTCTTCTCACGGAAGGGTCTCCTCGACTGAGGCTCTACTCCCTGCTGCCTACCTTCTACCAATGGATCTGCTCTAAAGCGCCCACTGCTAGGCCCTGCCAGCTGGCGTCCCTCAACCAAAAAGATATCTGAAATGAAAAACCACTCTAGAACCCCGACATATGTAGGGATATACATCGGTACTACACCAGCACAGATCTCCGGGTGAAGACCCATCTCAAAATTCCACACTCAGATGTATCTATCACGGACCATATCTTATGAGTAGTGTGTCAGATCAGTGAATCGGTCCGAGTAATGTTCCATGTCCATCCCCATTCTTCAAATTCAGAAGCTCCTGAATCCAAACGGAGCGTAAACAAGAGGGGGAGTACTCCTCCAAGAAGAGCTTCAGGAATCTGTCCCACATGAGAGACGAATCGTCGTGGTTCTTCGTAACCAACTCTCACCAATGCCCAGTCATCCCATGTAATAGGATAACAGCTTGGGATACCATCTGGTCCGTTGGTGTCCGTACCATCCTAAAAAGACGGTCCATAAACTCTAGCCATTCTTCTGCAACCTGGGGATCCGGGTCCCCACGGAACTTTTGCGGCCACTGATGCTGGAAGTATTGGACCACAATTATCCTACACTCCACCTCGGATTGTGCTTCGGGTACTAACTACTGCTCTTTAGGTGGAGGTTCTACTACCGAAGCACTGGGCGGATTGGGAACACATGAGGGTCCCTGAAATGACTGTTAGTCACTCGCCAGGTCGTTTTCACAAACTAAAGAGTGTTACCTAGATGGCTGCTATCATTGTGGCATCCTAAAAATTATCAAGGATTACCGAGATCAGATGAGCTTATATATATATAATAGTAATCACAAAGGAAATCTAACTCAACAATGACAGTCAAAGACTCAATCCATCTAGATGCATGTTTCAAAGTTACCTGCAACAAATTTTTGAGCGTGCTGAGTTGAAAAGAGAGTTATCAAGGTCATGGTGAATGGATATGTTGGCCGCCCCTACCATCACTGGCCTACCTAGCCTAAGAGCCGCTCTCGAGACACGTCGACACTATTTCCCTAAATCGCAACCAATTTTTTTAGGGACGTCCTAACAACGCCACATGGAACGAACCAGCTCTGATAAAACTTTGTCACGACCTGACCCTAATGGTCTCAAGCCGCAATTACCCCAAGCCTACATCCATAGGCTAGGAACTGGAAACAAGAGCCGAAGGAGTAACAATATCAGTGATACCTTTGCCTATGTACCTGTAAACATAGCCTACTCAATGCAGAAGTGCAGAGTAAAAAAGAAAACCAAAGAATGAACAACTAAAACCCCACCACAGTCTTTCATCGACTTCTAAATAGAAAAGAGTATACTGCTAAAAGTACTGACAAGATATTTGAACAGAAATATGAAAAAATATAGGCCCAGCACGAAAGGTGCCACAACCTAACAACATGTAAAAAATGTAAATAGTTGTTGAGTCTCACACCTGAAATTCTTACTACGACCATTGAACACAGACCAAGCTCATGTCTCCTCTACATTCCTCCGTAGTATTGGTTGACCTGTCCATCATCTAAAAGGTCACACCAAGTGCGGGAAAAGCCCAAGTAGCAGTGAGTAGAAAGATACTCAGTAGGTTTCCCAGAAATCTCGAGGGAGCAACAAAGGACGTACTAAAACTGTGACCAGTAGACCGAACAAAGAATAGTGTAAGAGTAAAATAGAGATATTACAGCTCAACCCAACAAAATAAAGGAAGTAGACACGTCCCAAACAAGAGGATCCAGACACAGAAATCATGTGGCATACCCCACATGTCTTCTCCCCTCTTAAAAGAAGAGTAACTGAACCCTATGAGTGGGAAAAAATTTATGGTGTATATATATATACTCAACAATAAATCGGAACGAGTGTGTAAGGGGATCTTTATCTCCATGCTCATCCCAGGAAATGTTTCCAACATTTCTATGGATATCCATCACTGATTCCCAAACGTCCCGAAAGTCAAAACTGTCTCATCCCTGAATCCTGATACGAAGGATCCCGATCCGGTAACCACAATGAAAGGTCACTTACTAGCCTCATAGAATGGGATGAGTCAGAAAGAAGTTGTCGGGTAAACCACTGCCCAGTCCAACTGAAGAGTAAACCCCAAAAGGTCATCGGGTGACCAACTCCCCATCCCTGTTGGAGGGTAAACACTGAAAGGTCATCGTGTAACCCACCACCTAGCCTCGCTTGAGGGTAATCCCTAAAGTAAATGGTTAACCCACTTCCCAGCAACACTGGAGGGTAAACCCTAAGGTCAACTGGTAACCCACTGCCCAGTCTCGCGGGAGGGTAAACCTTGATACACAGGTGGGTAACCCACTGCCCAACCCCAATGGAGGGTAAACCCTGACCTTGTCTAATAACTACGATTTTCCGGTACCATCTCTGGGTGTCGCTAACATCACGACAATGAATTGGGTCGGAGTGTGTCAAAGGAACCTCCGACCAACGCCCTTTCATGTTTTCATATTTAATGAGATCTTGAAAGAGGCTCTGCACTCCCAAACAAATTACACTATTGTAATCCCCACGAAAAAACACACGAGATAGATGATTTACTCGCTGGAAACAGACTCATAATGAAAAAGTTATTCAACACTGCTTTATGCACAAACGACGTCTCATTAAGCCCACAACTCGGTCGTGAATGAGGTCGGGCAAACTGCCCCATCGCGATGCTCTGGAAAAAACACACCAAAATTACTACTCATTCTCCTCGAAAGGACGTCTGATGAAAAAGTCACAAAGCACTGCTCACAGCTTAAAATACGGCCCATGGAACCCACACCTCAACTTTGTCTTTGATGCCTAAAATTTCCCTATAAAACATCATCTCGACGCTAGGGTCACAATGTTTCTATCAGTGCCATAACCGGACTCCATATATGTTCTCTCCATCTGAAAGAGAAATCCCAGCGAGGTACTTAACGAGTGTGACACACCCCTAAACCCCTGTGTCGGGAATTCAAAAAAATCCATGAGGCCATCTCAAAATATCTGTATCATGACGAGGATTTCACTGCCGTATACGGAATGAAAAAAAACACCCTTAGTGGAAGTTACGGGTGTCCAAATACAGGGGGGCGCTAACCCCTTTTGGTTGGACCAGCCCGGTCTAGCCGATCCCCTATGCTTGGGCTGGCCCAAGACCCTTCCGCACGGCCCGTCCTCTGACCCTCATTCCACCTGCACCGATCGGACCTCGTTGTCAGTCATTGTCCCGTGCGGAGACCCACCAAGGGCGGGTCTCAGTCTCCCAAACAGGGTCATGCACCGCGACCACCGTAACGCCCCCCCACCGGCGACCTCTGCGCACCTCTGCCGCCTGGGACAACTGCCGCCGCCGCTATGGTCCACCATGACAATGCATGGGAACCCTGCCGCCACCTCCTAGAATCGCGCCACCATCGCCTGGGAGCCTGCCGCACTGGCCGCCATCCCGGACCGCCTGAAGCCCGCCAAAAACCCCTTGAACCACCGGAAGACATTGAAAATTGGCCGAAAAACAACCCAGCATCACCCCGGACACCTAGAGACTCGAAAATTCATTCCAAAAATACTATTGGAAATATAAAATCGATCCCTACAAATCTGGGTTCTTCACTCAACTATTGGACATCATTCAAATGCAATTAATTTCAATTGAAGTGGTTGCGGAAATTAGAAACCAAAAAAAAACAAGAGACTACCTCGCAGGGCGTAGCCCGTCACTTCACCGATGATCCGCTAGAGCTGCCTCACCGTGGAGAGGGGGGGAGAGGGGCTTGAAGCTGGTTGTGAGGGATTCCTCTAGGGAGATTCCAGGGGGAAGAACGAGGAGGGGTGGGAGAAGTGTTTATGTAGAGAAACACAAACACCCCCCAGTAGGCTCTGTACCAGAACTTTCTTTAGGGTCGGGGTTAAGCCACCTATAGGGTAAATACCATGTTCTGAGTGCAATAGTGGTCTTTAAATTTTAATCTGAGCCTCCATTCAAAAGTTATTAGGTTCACGCCCAGGACCACAAAATTACGAAAATGCCCCTGGTGGTGTTTTCCACCGAAGGGTTGCACCCGCAAATGTTACACCTCTCCTAGGGTAAATGACACACTCCAGACTCAACAGTGACCTCTGTTTTTTCATCCGAGCAACCGTTTAGGAGTTATTCTATTTACTTGAATGTCTAGTGCGAACACACTTAAAATTTAATTATGACCACAACAGGGCTTGGAATCACATGCCGTCTGAACACCCTACTCTGGAATAACATCAAGAGAATTTCATTGTCTTACAGGCTCAAAACCTGGGTTCTTACATCCATAATCTACTTAATCATAATAATTAAATAGTTATAATATTTATAAATAAATTATACATTTTAATCCAATAATGAACATGGTTCTGAAAAATGGATTATGTTATAACCACGGAGATGGTAGCTCACACTACACATGAGTGATGTTTCCATTTAATAATCATCATTATGGAAATGATGTAAGCAACTTTTTTTCATTACATAATGAACATAATAACACATAAACAATATTATTTTAGTAAATATACAGATATATATCATCCATGTGGTGTGTTTATGAAAATAACATCACATCGCTTTGTGCATGTGGTAGTCCATACATACAAGAATAGTGTTATCATCTTTATGTGAGTGAATATGTAAAATATAATGTCTAGGAGATGGATTCCACCAAATAGTTCTTTGAGCCTAGTTGGCCACATATGCTCAAGCTTATTTCCCCCAATGGTAATAGCTTCCAACTAGCAGTGAGGTCCTATGAGTTGTAGTGGGGAAACAATTCCCTCATTCGTATAGATTACAATCTCATCATACAATTATTAAACAATAGAATAATCATTATTATCACAAAACTGAAATAAATAATTAAAGATGGGGAGTATGAATAACCAAATTTTATATCATACAAAAGATGATGCAGCATGTTACATGTTCTAGTAAAATAGCCAAAATAAGATACAGTACAGTGATACATAATACAAATACCTAAAGTATAAAATAGATAAAAGATACTTAGATGCTTCACATGCCTTGTATTGGTCTCAGAATCTCCTTATACTAATATATAATCATGTACCTCGAGAAGGGTTATTTACCTTATTAACACCTACAACAATATATTCTTTTTAGGCCCAAAACATGACCCAACCATGGTGTGAGACTAAATCCATGTTGTCATCCACCAATGGTCTGTTCCAATCTGTGAGTGAATATATATATTAGGCATTGCACAATAAGGAAATCATTAAACTAATAACTGAAAAGTAAATAGTCATATAAGTAATGGATTCAATTTAAATTCATTTTATGTAAATTAGGAACATAATTACCTTGAATTATATAAGTCTCAGGATCCTCCCTAGGCCAAAACATCCCCATACAAAATAAATGATAGTATATGTCTTAGAAGGCAATCTAAACAAGTATAAGTGAAGATTGAATTCATGCTTGTGATTTAGCTTAGAAACTGCATTATAAGTCATTCCATTTTATATTAATATTATAAGTAAATGTCAACACATGACATATAACAATCTACTAATGGAGCTCTCCCATGTTATCACCCATTGTATTCAAGGTTCACTCGATATTTAATAAAGTATCCATGAGATTGACCAGTAAATTCATGGCTTACTAATGACATTCCATGATAATACCTTCTTCGAGTATGTCTATGGACATTTAACTGAGGACATGGTTCTACCAAGGTATAAGGAGAAATAGTCATGTGAGGATGACCTTTTGTTTGAACCTAATGTTATGCCTCACTCATTGCTATTTAACCCTATATCATTTCATATATGAATAAACACATGTAAATTAAACTATTACATAGATTAATCATTTATAAACTCATGTGAGCATATATCATATATCAAGAAAGACATGTAAATTAAACTATTACATGGTTCAACGTTAATCATCTCACATGGGTATTTCATATAACAATCCTATCATATAATTTAAACTATTTCATGGCCTTATCAATAAATCACTCACATGAGAAGGTTCACAATATGACAAAAACATTCTAAAAATGATTAAACAAGCATATCTATAACTTGGGAAAAATGGTAAAGTCACCAATACCAAACACTTAATCAATTGAATAAAAATTTAACAAAATTGAAAATTCATTTAATAATAAACCATTTTTAGAAACCCAAGAAGGAAAAAAAGGCATGCCTCAAAAGTAATCTAGGAAAAATGGCCATAAATGGTCATCAAAGGGAAAACAAACCCATGCAGTGGACCTATATAAAGTAAAAAAACCTAAAACATGCTTAAGAAAACACATTAAATTTCATAAACCTCAATAGGATACTGCAATGGTAAATTATTATTCAAGGTGACACCCAAAAATGGGAGCCCGACACCCCAACATATAGAAATAAGATGAAAATTAATGAAATGACATAGACCACGTGCCATTTATTTGTATGAATATCCTCCTCCAACTTCAACATCAAATTTTACATCGATCAAAGTAGATCAACAAAATGAGCATAAACACTCAGGCCTCGATAAATAGATCGAGATAAGAAATCATGAAGAATGTATCAAGGTGATTCGAGAGCATATCGAGGGGGATCCAACAAATCCAACAATGTTTGACTTGGATATCAGATGATGAAATTAGAGGCCACCTTATTATTGGATCGCCTAGGAGTGATGTTCTTCAAAGAGGGGAGACATCAATACATTTTAAGAAAAATGACACAACTACCCAATTCAACGAAAAAAGGAAAAGTACACGGAGTGTACTGAAAACTATGTGTCATGTCTGTACAAATCATTTACATACCATTATATGGAGTTTATTGGGATGTACATGGAGTGTGACCATATTACATGGCATGTTATTGAAATTAAATGGTTTTTAATACTGAGTTACATCATGTAATAGGCTGGCAGCCAACCCTTGACCTTTTTCCATCACTGCCTTAAGTACAAACAAAAAAAGGATGATTGGTACCTCAATGGACGAACCAGGATCTTACAAACTTCACCCCTTAATGAAATTTCTCCCTGAATATCCCTTCCAATGGTGTTGAAGAAATATCTATTAAAAACTCCATCTACTGTGATTTTACAACGTCCTCTCTCTCCTAGGTCTAATCGTGCACTCGACCATGCTGTCATACAAATCATACTAATGGAATAGAAAGACCATGGAGATAATTAATTCTATGACGGAAAATTCAAATAGGATGCTCCTAAAAAGAGATATCTACCTGTAACTCAATCACCTTAGGGTGAAAAGAATGAGACATGTATGATTGATAGCGACTCTGATGAGATACTGTGAAGACATCGTGCACAGGTCTATACCTCTAAGATAACTGCAAGTGATATGAAAATGGAAGGAATCTCTCAAGAATCTTGAATGGCTCGATATATCTCAGTAAATGTTTACCATATCTCGCAATTTTCTTGTGTCCCAACCTCGGTGAAACACATAAGAAAAACTAATTCCAAACCCCAAACTCTTGAGGTCATCTATAATGATTGACATAAGATTTCTAAAGACACTGTGCAATGGTCATTCACTTCTTAATCAACTCGAATTTCTCAAAAGTCTCTTAAACAATATACGGTCCCTGTAAAGCTACCTCACCTACCTCCAACCAACACAATGTTTAATGACATGGTCTACCATATAAATATTTATATGTATCCATCATTATAGTATTTAAAAATATATTATTATAGGAAAAATCAACCAAGGGTATGGGTTTCTACCAAGAACACCTGAAATCTAAGATGCATGCCCGAATCATGTCCTTCAAAACCAGAATCATTCCTTCTAACTGGCCATCAGCCTGGAAGTGGTAAGCTATAATTAGAAGCAAGTTTTTACCAAACAACTTCAATAGACCTTTCGAGAAACAAGAAATAAAACGTGTGTCCCTATCTAAAACCATAGAATGTGGAACCCTGTGTAGTTGAAGAATCTCTTAGATGTACGACCTCCCAAACTCATCATCTCTAAATGTTTCACTTATTGGCAGGAAAAGTTCATGCATCGTGAGCTTTTCAAGAAACCTAAGACGACATCATTACCATAAAACCATTAATGTTGAAAAACCCCTACAATGAATAATCCATTGCATTCTAGTGATGTTACCAGCAAGATTTACCATTAACTAGGTAGTCACAAACACATCTATGATCATATTGGTGGTCTCATAGAAATGAACAGTTGAACCCCGATCGATCTCATTAGAACCGGTCATGAAATCAGCATTGAAAGAAATTGCGAACTTTTACACCAAAACCACCTTAAACGGGATGTTTTTAAACTAGTTCACTCAAACTATACATGAGGTAAAATAAGGATA
This sequence comes from Viscum album, assembly GCA_963277665.1. Classification (NCBI taxonomy): domain Eukaryota; kingdom Viridiplantae; phylum Streptophyta; class Magnoliopsida; order Santalales; family Viscaceae; genus Viscum; species Viscum album. The sequence continues at coordinate 562,205,977 of OY728139.1, forward strand.
ATGAATCAAACCACCACTTTATTACCTATATAAAAAATGCCCATCTTAGGAGGTGGTCGTATTTTAATAGAAATACCATGCCTTATCCTATAGAACTATATGCCCAAAATGGGAAAACGTGTAATTCAAATCCACATCAGTAGGATCATGAACACTTTTTAAGAATCGCATCAGAGACCAAATGAAAATTTTGACCTAACCTCAAATTCACCAACTCGGAGTCTAAGGAACTCCCCAATGTGGTCTCTACTCTCTGTTTCAAGTGAGAATTTGGTACAAGTCCAACAGTTCTCATAATATCACTGAATGAACCCAAGCAGAATCCACCTAGCGATAACGTCAAAGAATGAAATAGAATAAATTTTCCATTCAAGGCATTCCTACATAAGAACCCATGTATCACTCACGATTAACTGAGCCTAAATTAAAACCATGCATCCAGTACACAACACTGAAATAGATTTATACCTATCCCAAAAACATTCAACTAAAGCGTGTGGTAAAACCGGTGCTCTCTTAGTGAAACACTGAAGGTGTCATGATAGGGTACATGCTCATATCTTAAGAAAGAGAAGACTAAGAGGATTTCAAGTATTAATAGAAAATAACATTTTAACAACTGCTGGCTGACCCCCTTAAAGAAACCATGCTTCCCTTTCTGGGGCATCATCATTTAACTAACCAAAATTACTTTATCCCAAGGAATTCTCTTGATAGTTCACTCTTAACCACTGAGGTCCATTCATGATCATCGGTGCCTCAGAAGGACTGCACATGCAACCATAATGTAGAAACATCATTCTACCAAGAAAGAATCAACATGAAACCAGACTCACAAGCCTCAAAGGAATTCAAGTAGAATTGACAAATTATGAATGTTCCTTGATTCTAATATATTTACAAGGAAGTATATATTTAAATATAACTGACATTATGATCCCCACATAAGAGGGTCCTAGATGTTGTGAAGGAGTACTAGCCTCTCTCTAGTTCACTAGTTCAGAACTAGCTTAAATGCATGACTATCGTTCCGTGAACCATGATCCTTGTGTCGCATCACCTGACATGAAATCCAAAATTAAACTAACTAGTGTGTCAAAACACCTACGTCCCAGAATGTCCTCCTGATTAGTGGGAAAAACATGGTTCCATAACGGTCAGGTTACCTACTCTATAAATAACCCAAGAACGTACGCAATATCTCAATGCTCAAAGATTTAAACAAATCAATGGAACATTTTAACATTTTACACTCAACTAGAACCACCTATGTCTCTATATAATACACCATGTTTACAAGGGAAAATGACACATTCTGTTTACTATTCAATGGTATTCCACCCAATGAATTCTTGTAACAAATGGATAATGTAGTAACTGGCTCAAAATGTCATTATCTACTCCATTATTTACATGGATGATGATGTACTAAATTTCCCATCATTTAATGAAATAGAGGATCACACAACCTCCTAAGAATCTCACCATGCTAGAGGCTTGTCTAACCATCTAAACTAAGAATTCATCAATGCTCTTCCACATATTAACGGTCATGATATAACCAATCTCACTGCTCAATAGCGTAGATATCAAAAAGTGATAGGCCAATGCATTTTTCTAAACACTCCCTCATCTTCATGCCCCATGGGCTAGGTCTTGGTGTCAAATAATGAGGGATACTACCAAAATCCCACTACAAAGGTCAAGTTTTATCATTTCAAACACTAAGAGGCAAACTACTATTGAACCTCTCGGTAAACACGATTGAAGGAATCCTACACATGACCCGTAGTAAACAAGGTAAGGGAGGAATCCTATATGGGATCCCTAAAAATAATACTTAGGATAAGGTTCCTACAAGTGACTACGTAGATCAGAATATAATAGAATGTATCATTTAGATGATCCTTAAAAGAAATTGGTATGTTGGTCTCATAGTCAAGAAGGGAACATATCACAAGGGAAACATCCTCCAAACAATAGGTCAAGAGAGATGTCTCACAACGCATCTCAGTTCAAAGTTCTCAAATTGGTTGGTTCGAGCACCCAAATAATCATTCATGCCAAGTCTCACTCTTATGTGAATATAGAAAATAGTCACTAGAGTAATAACTTATCCATTTAGTTTAAATCCCCAAAACACCCATTTGGAGTCCCTAGAACTCTCCAAAAGTTACACCATCATGATATATGTGGAAACTACTCTGAAAGGAATACTCATGGGTCCTAAATTGACAAAGGGTGATAAAACCAGAAAATAACCTCAATGGGTACCAAAAGAGGAATACATGAATGGAAGACAATACACACAGTGTGTTCCCTATGGATCTAACATGGTAGTGTACCTCTACTGGACTGGGTATGTAAACACCCCAGGTACATGGCGTGCAAGTAAGATACACGGTGTTTACACAAGTTTCCTCTCTTGGTTATATATGATAACATAGCTAGAGCCACGTGGGGTCTGCCTCTATAAAACTACACTGTGTGTACCAAAAGTACACAACTATGTACCATTTTGAGACCATTATTCAGTGTTATTAATCACACGGTCTGACACATGGTCGAGTACCACATAGAATGTACTCAGAGTGTAAGAAAAGATTTTCATCCCAAATAGAAGAACACATGGCATGTGTTCACAGAATCACAAGTCGTGTTATCTAGGTTTCTAGCCAGGTAACTTGTAAAACATCCTTGGAACCCCCATTTTTTAAAATTTAACCATATTTCTGCCAAATTCCAATATGTGGGGGCCCATACTCTCGGTGGATCAATGACTGGCATCCATTTATATATTATATCATAAAAAAATTCAAATTAAGAAAATAACATGATCTACTAAATTTTGATCCAAGAGGGAACATGCACCCTAGGCACCAAAGTTTGGCATTCATAAAATTTGAACCATAGAACATACCAACATATCCTATCCTTGTACCAATCATTGGATTCATGGTTCAGTCAACATTTAATAATTTCTCCATGAGCCTGACAACTACATTTGTGGCTTGCACATGACTTGTCTTGATAATACCCTATTTGAGTTCATCTATGATCTTATAACCAAGGCCATGGTTCATCCATGATATAAGATGAAATAGTCATATGAGACCGACCATGCCTTATAACCTGAGGCTACGGATCATCCACTGATATTTTCCCCTCTATCATTTCACATAAGAAGTAACAATTGTGAATTAAACTACTACACAGATGCAACATTTATAAACTCATGTTTTCATATATCACTTCTTAAGAAACAGAAGTAAATAAAATTATTAAATAGTACAACATTAGTCAAATAAGGTAGGAATTTCATAAAACAATCTGATCATGTAAATTAAACTATTAAATGGCTTTAATATAAAATTACTCACATGGGTATGTTCACAATAGGAGAAAAATATTCCAAAAATAAACAACCATCTGCATAACATGGGGCAATGGAGAATGTCACTAATCCTAACCCCTTAATCGATTCTATTAAAATTTATCAAAATTTAAATTCCTTTTAATAATCAAAACATTTTTTAAAAACCCAAGAATGGAAAATAAGGCATGCCTCATATGCAACCTATGCCAAATGGCCACAAACGGTCATCGATGGGAAACACACACATGGGGTGACCCTAATTCAAGGAAAACAAACTAAAAAATGATTAAAATAAACATTGTATTACCTAAACCTTAGTAGTAAATAGAAAAAGAAAATTCTTATTCAAAGTGACACCAAAAAATGTGGGTGTGAAACTCTGACATATAAAAACTACTCGACTTTTAGTGAAGGACACAATACCACAAACCTTGTGGTAGTATGGCTCTCCTCATCTAGTGTCATACTCTAATTTGAACTAGAAAATAATATATCTACATAATGATATTAAATTATAAAGACTTGATAAAAACATCTAAATAAGAAATAATGAAGAATGGCTAGAGAGTAACCGAGTTCTTAATGAGTGGAATACAACACATCTGATGATGTTCGAATCTGTGATAAGACAAATAAATGGGATGTCACCCCATTATCAAATTTCTTTAGAATGATTTTAGTTGAATAGGGATGAGTTCTATATGTTTCTTACAAAAAAGACACTACTATTTGATTTAATGAAAAAAAGAGAAGTACACGACATGTAATGAAAAAAACATGTCTTTTCCGTACAGATCATGGGCAAACCATTACATGGTCTGTACTGGGAAGAGCATGGTGACTGCCGATATTAAAATGTGTGTTCTCAAAAGGACATAGTGTGTATCAACATGTTACATTGGGTAACATGCAGCATCTAGACCTTGACCTTTTTTTCCTTCATTTATTTGTGTACAAACTGAAAATAAAATATTCACACTATAAAGAAAGAACTGGGTTATTACATAAAATTATATAATATCATTACATAATGATAAAAAGTTATTGATTATAATAATAATGTCAATTATATCACATATAATTATTGACATTATTCTTATCACCTTCATATTAAAGAATTAGTGAATGACGAATCACATCGCTTCGCAATGTGGTAGTCTGTTGTACACCCGAGATACATTATTGTATATCCTATGTTATTGAATTTAAAAATCTAAAACTGATATCATTACTGCAGATGAATAATAATTCTCTAAATAATATATATATATACTTTAGATACATCATCATTCCCAAATTTGAGAGGTGTAATGGACAAATGAGTTACATCATTTCACAAGGTAGTAGTCCTTTGTACATAAGAAAGATGATTTCACAACCCTTTTGAGGGAAGTGGATGTGAATTTAGGTCATGACCATATTATAATAGAATCTAAGTACATGAAATATAATTAGGGTGTTATATCATCATGTTTTAATAACAATTCAAGGATGTGGAAAATTAAATAAAAAACGCTCGTTGAAGAACGTTACATCTTTTTTAGCATCCTCCTTCAATTTGAACCAAATCCTTCCCAAGATGAATTTCTACCCAAAATATGAAATCTATGATGAGGGAGAGATATTTTTAGATAAATTGTATAGGAATTTTTTTACAAAAAAAATTCTTATTGTGTGAAGTGGAGGAGAGAGGGGTTGTCCTCTTATATGTGAGGTGAGTGGTAAACTTGTAATTTTTTGAAAATGATAAATTATACCTATGTTTTTATCATTACAAAAGCTAAAAATCGGAAATTTCATAAAAAATTATATATAGTCTTTATTTGTGGCAATAAAATGGGTTTTGAAAATGTTTTGAGGTCATTTTAAACCCTTCTCTTCTTATATTAACCCTCATTAAATCCTTTTTTTCCTTAACATCGGTAATTAGTTTTTTCTTCTTTCACTATTTATTTTGACGAAAAATTAATTTTAGCTTATTATAAAATATAAATTAAGATGATAAAAAATTTATAATCCAATTTTTCTGATTCAATTCACATAATTATAAAATAATAATTTAAAACTAATTATTCAGATATGACTATAAAGTAGTGTTTTAAATGGAAAATGTCCAAATAATTATAAATTTTTTATAACAATAATAAATATTAAAATTATCACAATTACAGAAATTGTATTAATCATTATATAATTGAACTAATTTTACTTTTAAATCAAGTCAAAATATAATTTATCTTTGTAAATAACTTAAATCGAATGGAATTTATTGAATAAAATTCAATATTGGTATACTAATCATCCAAAAATAAAACATTCCAAAAAAATACAAGTACATTTTCCTAGGGTATTTTTCATATTATAATATTAAAAATGATGTTAATTTAATCAAATTTTATTTCTTAAAGGGGAAAAATTAATTTTCAATTATGGGTTCAAATCACAACTAATATGTATTTTAGAAAAATATAATTTTCTAAAAAAACATATCTTTTTCAATCGAATGGTTCTTATTTTAAATTCACTCAATAGATAATGAAAATTTTACTAACATAGTTCGAGCTATTTATACCATCCTATTTAATGATTAGTTCATAACTATTATATTAAATAATAATATTGTAATAATATTTCATATTTTTTTAAACTCAATGTCGTATATAACACATGCTATACTCGCTATTCTATATAACGAAAGCTAAAATCAATGTATCATGTAATAAAATTTATTGAATAGATTTAATTTAATTTAATTTTAATATATTATAAATTTTTTTCATGTTACATTACCTTCAATGTTTGGTGTTTCCTTCCACATATACTATTGAATAGAAGGTTATTGTTTTCGAATTTCATGGTTTTACACTACACATAAATTATATGTGGTAAAATAACGAAAACTCTACTATAAAAACTAATTTTTGGACATTTTTGGATATTATATTATCCAAATATATATAATGATCTTTTTTATGTCCTTTTATAATAATTATAACTGGGATACTCATTTTTTCATTTCAATATTTCCATGTTTATCCATGCCCCCACTTATATAAGGGAATCCCATATCATCTCTTTTTCACAATTTGAAACCATTTTTTTAGAAATTAACTACAAAAATCCATTACATAAATCCCTACCCAAATTCGAGAGTAATTATATTTTTTATTAATTTTTCCAACAAAGGATTTATATATGAACCTAAAAGGGATATTTTAAGAAGAGGTATAGTATTTATCCATGCAGTTTTGTTTTTTTATTCTCAAACACATTAAAATATTATTAAAGAATTATGATATAATAAGATAAATATATTCCATATACCAGGTTTTTATTAATTAAATTTATTGACCTATATCTATCTAATTTTCCATCAAGTGGGAAAAAATGGTTGATCGTGTGTATGGAATACTACAACCACACTAACAAATGTAATTTGATTTCCACCACCACCTATAAAATTAATAAATAATGATAGATTTAATGATTACATAATATATTTTTTAAATTATTATAATTAGGTAATTAAAACATCAGATATAATTATTTACCCAATAAAAATATTTAGAATGATAACATCGCTCATGCACATGGTGACTGCCACCTCCACAAAGCGATGTGAAATGTTTAACGTTTTATTTTATACATGGATGTTTGTAAAAATATATTTGATTAATATAATTTATATTGAAATTATAATAATAATTATTTAAAATTTAATTAATATTAATATTTTTTCATTTGATACATCTTGAAAATTCATACAGTGTGTATGCATATTATGACATATTATCTCTATAAACATTGTAATTCATTTTCTATTTAAACCGTTACTATATTTCTGAAAACAAATTTATGATGAATATATATTATTTTTATATTAATTTTAACATTACTTATATAATTTTACCTTAATCAATGAAGGTTTTCCTAAAATATCAAACCAAAAAATATATGAAAAACAAACCTGTTGTTAGATGAAATGTGATTTTAACAAGGAATTGTTAATTTATTAGTAATAAAAAGACATAAGTAAATAATATATCCTATTACTATCATAATAATTCTTTTTGAATATATTTATAATAAAACAATATTAATAATACATGGGGTTCAAATGTCTCATATGCAATTTGAGACATATGGAAATGGATTTATCATCTCTCATTCATTTGTTGGAGGCATATTCTATATTGACCACTCTTTTTTTTTTATATACTACCCATTTAACATGTTATATCATTAATCAAATTCATTTTCTTTTATAAAAAATTTCAATTTATGTTATAATATAAGAAGGATTATAATTCAAAACAATCCAAAGTGGTACGAGATTTTTATTTCACTCTTATTTTAGTGAGACACATATCATAATCATCATTTGTTAAATTTTTGTGGTGTATATAATAACGATGAATTTAATTTTTGATAATTATTATGAATTTAATTTGGATTGTCATATCTATATAAGGATCTTCATTTAATTTGGAATATGATTCAACAGTTACCAAATTTTTAATATTTTTATGTCACAATCTCATTATTTATTGGGTTTGTCTAGGAATATACCTCATGTGATGACATGTTATGATATACCTATCAAAAAACTAATAAATAATATTCTACTATAGTAATATATAGAAATTAAATGTTTTTATTTAATATTAATCTCTTTATAAAATTAGAATTTTAGAATAATGTTTTATGAAAAATAAAATTAATTTCACTCTTTAGTTGAAATCTCATTTTCATCCTTGTATGTGTTTTTTGAAAATATTCTATGTATTTTTTTTATAACTCAAAAAATATTTCCTAAAAAAATTTCAACATATTTGAATATTTAAAAATATGATTACCGGAGTCTTATTATCATTTTCTAGATGAGACATATTTGACTTTTTAGATAAAAAATTGAATGAATTTTTTTAACATGTATGAAATGAATTCAATTTTACAATGTCACGGAAACTAAAAATTTAAAATCATATTTTAAAACCGTTCAATGTTACATCCAAAAACAATTATTTAAAAATTAAGACTTTTATATACTTTAATAAACTATTTTGAAAATGGAAATGATATTTTACTCAAAATTTATTAAATGGTATTTTTATGGTATTTATATGCACTAAGGGAAATACCCCGTTATGGTTTTATATGTTTTTATAGTAATATGATCCAATTATACAAAGATAGTTTTTTTCATGACAGTTTATTATTATGATGATCAAGTGTTTATCAAACATGTTCTTTTTTTATGGGTTATGAAAAGATAAACAGATGAGATGATTATGAATAACATTTCATTTAAATTGGTTATTCCATGATGAAATGTTTACGAATCCATTTTAATTTGACGAATTTTGATATGATGAATTTTTTATGATCTTGTGGAAGACACATGTATGGAATATCTGATGTTGGGTCCTAAATATCCCTCTTATTCAATGGGAAAAGATTAATATTCTATAATCTCAGAGGGTACCCCATTGGTTATCCCATTCATGAATAAATGGGTACATGTGAGGTTATCCCAAGCTCGGACGAGGGTAAATGAGTGGTTATCCCAAAACAGATGTAGTTATTCGAGTAATTATCTCTAGAAAACAATTTTATAAATATCAGAGTTTGTACCCATGAAATTATCCTCAAGAAAAATCCAAATAGATAAAAATAAAAATTTACATGTTACTTTTAGAAATTATATTAAATACGAATCAAAAAAATATTAAATTAATAAAAATTATATGAGCATAAAATTCATTATAACATAATCCATTTCAGATTTTTTGAAAAGAGAAAAAGAAAATTCCATTGGGCAGATAAAATATAAAATATTTTTTTCAAAAAATATTCATCAAATTACATAAAAATATCTTAAAATATCTAAATTATAATATTAAAAATAATTTATCATATATATTCATTGTTTTGAATAATGACTATATATAATATTTTATTGTGAACTATATAACCACTACTATCATCTCTAAAAATCAAAAATTTATTCAATGGTATGCTCAATTTCTACAAACATGAATGCCTACCCTAATAATTTAAGGGATTTTACATGATAATAATGAAATGTTTTAAAATTTATTTTCCTAAAATAAGGATGTTATGTAAAATAAATTTACAATTTTCAAATATTATAGTGGCAGTGTGCTTTATTTTTTATTTACTTATTTCAATAAATTTTAAAATCATTGAATAATACATAAAACCCAATTTATTCACCTATTTCTCTCTCCTCAACACTAAAAAATTTAATAAACAAGAAAATAATGTATTTATGACGCATATTGTCCTTAATAGATCCTTTGGAAAGGGTTTAGTGCATTTATTTAATACTAAAAAACTAAGGGTTACTTTGTTCTTATCAACTAGTCATATATTATATTGAAACTGAAATTAATTATACTCAACAAGAAAATCGGACACGCAAAATGATCTTCTATTCATATGAAATAATATGATAAGTAAAATTGCATTCCCTTTATCTTCCCTACGAAAAGGAATTTTTCCATCACCAAAATTTAATTAAATAATGGGTGGAATTAAAAAAGGCTATATAATAGAAAATATGAATAATTATAAGGGTTCTCAACTAATTACATGATTGTTACATACGATGTATAAAATATATTAAATTCATAATTAAAAATTAAAATAATGGTCTTGAATACACAACATAATCTATGTTTTACTAACTTTTTTTTATCAAAATACAGTGTCTAATAGGGTCAGAAATCCATTTTATTAGGGAAATAATGATTTCCAAACAATATAAATGAGAATTAATATTATTAAATGTTTTTAAAATAATGAATATGATGAATAAAATTCTCTAAAAAATATCAAAAACTATTTACTAATGAGTTTGATGTATAAATTAATTTTAAAAAAATAATCAAAATCACCTTATTTACAAATATATATGATTTTATGTTCATGATTACATTAATATTTATATATTAAAATTTACTTATTGAAATTATTGATTAAAAAAGAATTATATTTTAGATAAATTTTATGTAATGAAATATCAAAATAGTAAGTTAAAATGAATTTAACTTAAACACCTCTCACCCTGGTGCTGGAAGATTTCATAGAACATTATGTGTGATGATGTGTCAAAAATGAGGTCTCATTTTTTTGAGGTGACTCAAGGATAATGGAATAATCCCCATGATACATAGTAAAAAACTGAATAGATTTTTATACATAATCTATAAACAGTTCAAATCTATATTATTTAGATTTTATTTTTTTCTAAATTACATAATTTTTTTTGTGATTGATATTTTAGGAGAATTATCGAGGTAGTTTGGAGAAAAAAAGCTTATTTTTTTGTCACTTAAGGCCAAAATCCATGTTTTATCTTTGTCTATTATGTAGAGGTAATTATGCAGTTGTTTTCAAAGTCTGGAATTATTTTGGTAGGTTTTGATGTATTATGTTTGAAATAACTAAATAAATAGGAGAAAATGTATACATATATTCCCATAGTGTGTCTATTTCATGGTTTTGAATCATTTTTAAAAAATTCTAGTAATTTTTCTCTTTATCCATTATAGTTAAAAATATATGGGTAGTTGGAAATACCATGGTCTTAATGGGATCAAAGATTGGTTCTTGTCCTAAAACATATATTTTATAATGCCTATATCATGGTTTAAATTATCTAAATATTAAATTTTTGAAACAACAGCTTGATAGTTAAAGGGGTTTTTGAATTTTTAATATCATAATTATTGGATCTATCATTAACCAAATTCACCACACTTTGGTGGTTTCTCACTATACTATTGTATACAATAACAACATTTAGATATAAATTTTACCCTCTCATATTCCATTCATTCTTTATATTTAAATTACTGATGGGTAACCATTATAATATTTTGATTCCTTTTTATGGATTTTCATTCGTAGCCTCAATGGTTATATTCCATCAATTGATGGTTCTATTTTCCATTATTGTGTTATAATTATTCATAATTCCTTTTTTGTTATTTTATTTATAATGATACTAGTCTGGTTGGGTTTGATGTTTTTTATTTTCTATTGATATCATGATCCAAGTTGATGTGAAATAGCCCAGTTGAAGGTTCATATAGATTCATTAACAATCAAATTTAGATTTATTCTTCCATATATGTGGTGTTATTAGAGATTCACTAAAATAAGGTATTTTTAAACCAAAATTTTATCACTTAAAATGCTATTATTGGTTTTATCTAACCATTTATTAATGTTATCTCTTATAAGGATATTACCAGGTCAAATATCATGTTTCCTTTCGAAAGTAACACTTGTATATCCTTAATACTTTATCATTTAATTGATATGGGAATATATCCCTTTATGTTGATCTTAGTGTAGATGGTTTCATATTGGTGATAATGGATATTTCACTTCATTTTTCACTCCATATATCTCAAGGAAAAAATATATTTAAAATTAAATATTATTCTCTTCCATAATAATGATGAGTTGATTATGGTAAATAAGCTAGCTTTCCACTAATTGGGTGGAATTTATCATATAATTCTGTTTTTATAGGTATATCATGAAGATTATAAACAAATTAAATATGTATATATATTATGATAATTATGATGATCTAATAGAGATTCATAATTAAAATTTGGGAGAAATTTTGAAATGGAAATGTGTATTGGAAATGAGACTCCTACAATTAATATTTTTTAAAATGAAATGTTTTCAATGAAATAATTTTACTATAATTATAAAATGTTCAATAATATATGGAAAATTGAAATTTTATTTGAAAATATTTCGGGTGTCGGGAATCATGTGTGTACAATATTGAATGACGGTCATTTTGGCTAGGTGGTGTCATTGCCTTTTTGTGGCTTTAGTATACATATTTGTCTAAATATTAGTTTTGATAGACCATGGTCAGGTAAATATTAACTCCGTAGGTATTTTTATTTAGTTTTTATTAATGGATGATAACTAATTTTCATTGTCATTTTATTTATTGTATTTCTAGGGTTTCTTGAGTCGATTTTTAAGGGAGCTATTATCTCAATCATTTTTCGTTACATGTTATCCACTTCCTCTAATATCTCAGATTATGTGACTAAATCATATATTTTAGAATTTAAAATAACAGTGTTGTCATTACCTCAATTTTATTATCTATTAGTTATGGTATTGATGTTTTTTAGGTTGATTCATATATTATGAAGTAGCTATATGAAGTCGATGTATTCAAATGTTCGGTCTTTTTCAGAGGCCACCCCATTCTGGGAGATAGATTTTCAACCATAAGGCTCTTAAGAATGTAGGATAAAGATTTGGGTGGAGTTTTTGTTATATATTTGTAAATTTAGGTTTATGTGTAAGTCTTAAATTTTTGGGGTTACGGTCTATATTGATTTTTTCACCATATTAACAGAGTTATTTAGAGTCTTGGAAGATTTAGGTTACTGTTTAGTTATAATGAATGAAGTAATACATATTAAAAAGTTACTCTTATTGTTTATTGGTAATTTAGTTGATAAGGATATATATTTAATTTATGATGATTTTTGAGAGGTATTATCAATTTGAATATTATTAAATGGGGATAAATATTTCATTAGAAGAGTCATAGTATTAAATTGGTTGTTTGATTATTAAATGATTATTCCAGGTTAATTATTTATTTCTATGAAAGTATCTAAATACTAAGGTAATTATATTATTATTTGGAATATGTACATGTTATGAAGGGTTGAAGATACACAATTTCGATTTGGGTGTATAAAAAGAGTACATATAAAAGGAATAGAGAATGTGGTTGATGTACGTATTGAAAATATATATCTATTTGATAATATTTTCTGATATGTTTATATGGTTGTCTAATTGTGAAATTTTATTTTAAATTGTATATAATAGGATGAGTTTTTTTGTGTGGTTTATATTTCCATCGGCTTATTCTTAAATGGTCTATTATGGGTTTTCCTATATGCTATTAATACCATTTTTTTTAATGACCGCTAATCTTATTGGTAAGAGTGGTGATAAATTTATATGTAATTTTAAATTATTTATTTATTTGAGGTGTCAATTAAGATCAGTTATATTTACCATTTATTAGCTAATTATTTATGATTACAACATTCTCTAATTCCAAACATGGAATTGAATGTTGGTGCTATTATTGTCTTATGAGAATTTATTTATAAGTGGTGTAGGAAATTAATGTATTTGGGGGCTTGGGGTGGAATATTAGATAGTGTAATTTCCTAGTCACTATTTTAATATATTTACTACTATATATTTTTTCTTGTTGTATTTCATTAATGGATACCCGTGAATGTGTTTTTCACATGGATATTCATTTTTTATAAAACTTTGTCTCTACTAAGTATACCCAAGTTCTTGGGCCTCTATAAGTTTTGAGATTTTGAATTATAGGATAGTGTAATTGTTAAATGATGATTCTATTTAGGATGATCGAGTAATGTTTTAGTTATCCCTTAATGGTTTTATATGTTTCTATACACGTATCACATATTATTATTATGGTGAAAATTGAAATATAACATTATTATTGGTTTGGTAAAATGTTTCTTTATTATGATCCTAGTAATTGTTGATATATTAATTTAATTATCCTTCAACTTATGATGGTAATTCCTAATATATGTTTTTTCATAACCTTGATACTAGTATCCAACATTTGGCCATTGGGATTGTATTATTGTGTTTCACTCTAATCATTTATAATATCTTATGATTGGTTATAGATAATATGTTTTATTATATAGTGGAATTGGATATTCAATTTATGGGATCTGATGAGGTGTGGAGTTAGTATAGGCTATTGTTTTCATGGGTTCTGTAGGAAAATGGTGGAATTTGATCATAAAATTTTATGAAGGGTAGGGAGATTGGATAGAATATTAAAATGTAGGGTCCCCTATAATTTGACTAAAGGAATTAAATAACTGACTAAATATGAGTTGGTGAATGTGTATCCATTATATTTTCAATTCCATAGTAATATACAAATTTGAAACACTATATAACATGACCAATAATAAAAAAATGATGACGAGGAACCAAAATAAAAGAAAATTGGACATTATAGCCTAATTCTCACACAACCTGGATAAGTGTGAGTGCATATATTGAGGTTTTATAGAATAATCCATAATATGAGCATGAAATTCTTATATGAGAATGAATATCTTTCACAATATGTCACATTTGAAACTCTAATGCCAATAAATACAGCACATCCCGCAACATTTAGGGGTTCTAAATCTTTTTCAGAAGTATAAAAATCTTAACCCGTGAAAACTTTATATTCACACTTTTACAAAAAAAAATAAAAAACAAAACACCATTTAGCCATTTTATGTGGAAACTTTAACATGATATAAGTCATAGAATTCCATAAATGTGTTGGAATATCCTTAATAATATATATCAAAAATCACTCTCCATTATGATCTTGGATTTTATCTGTTCATTGTGATTCATGAATGTCAATGTCTAGAATAAATATAATGATGTGTGCATGATGAATTTAATGCATGAATGAAAGAGGAGGTATATAATAATACATAAATAATTCCAAGAATAGTTTACACAATATACATGGAGGACATAAAAATACAATAATACTAATGAATATTTTAAATTGAGCTATGACTGTTGCAAAGGCCATTATTTCATGGGGAATTTATCAAACATGGATATACATGGGTCTCTAGAATAATTTCCACACTTTTGATTGAAATGAACATGGTAGAAGTAAAAATAACTCCAAGAATTTTAATATTATATACTATGGGGATTATATATTTCATGATCCTATTAAATGATGGTATAAGGTTATTAAAACATTGTTATTAAGGATTTAAAGATCCTTATAAATATTTAGAATAGAATTGTGAATGATTCCATATGAATCGTGAATTGAATGTGAATCACAAGAATCATAAAAGAGGAAATTTTGTTCCTATAAATTAATAGATACATCATTGAATAATGGATGATGAAACATTGAATATCTGGTGCGACATGATTGGATTTTGTTCCAGATTTTAGTTACTACATTCTCTTTATTTTATTCTATAATATCTCTCACTCATTTAGTCATTATTGTTATATCAATAATGGCTGGGTAAATATTCTAAGTGATTAATGGAGTGATATTATAAAATTAAATTTTTTGAGACATTTTGTTTCAATAAAATTATTTATTTTGTGTTAATTAATTTCAATAAATTATTGAATAATTTTAATTTGAATGATTTTATATTTCTTTTAAGCACTCCTATAATTTATAAACTTGTTCGAGTACCAATAATCTCCCTATATTTGGTTTTATGTGAGATTTATTGAATTATTCTAGGATAAATGGTGAAGTGTTTCGTGGATTCTGACACATGAGAATGGTTTAGTGGAAACTATTTTATTTTATAGTAATAAAATGACCATGTTAGGTGTTTATTATGTAATTTAGGAATAATCCATTACTAAAATGAAACACATTATAAATAGGGAAAACCAAAATAATTGTCTTTGTTAGGCTATTCTCAATATTATCATTCATCCACAACTAGAAAATTTCCATATTCCCACAGTTTCAGAAACCATGGGCTACCGAGGCATCATTATTTCCCTATTCCCATGTTCTTCACAATACCTTAGGTATAGCTAATGGATATTTCATAATACTCATTTTTTGGGAAACCATGGGTATATATATATTCCCGTAGTTATGAAAATCAAGGGAATATATTTTTACAGAATCTAATATACACATATTTCAGGGATCTATGGGTATAGATGCTTCCCGGATAAGAATAATATCCACGGTTTAAGAAAACCATGGGGATAAATTTTTACAAAAATCTAATATACCCACAGTTCCTTGAACCATGGGTATATGTACTTCTCCAGGGCACAACCAGAGTTTCCCGCTTTCAGGCTTCTCCCTGCATCCAACAGCTGCCTTCCTTCTTGAATCCTTCCCTATTTCACATATAAATGCAATACAAACCAGAATAGAATACAAACCAATACCAAACAACAATTTATCATCAGAATGGGATGAATAAAAGAACACCCATTCACAAAAAATACAAAAATTGAATTCTAGACAGATAATGTATAATGTAACGAGATGGACTAGGAAAATTTTTTATAGCTGAAGATTTATCTAGATGTCCTCACTAGGAGGTTGTATAAATTTTATGAATTTCCAAAGAGGGAATATGATCAAATGGGATAGACTATGGATGTTCAAGTGGTGGTATAATTTTGAAGCGACGATATCATGTGAAGTAGATATGTTTCTACCAAAAAATGGTAGATATCTTAGCTAGATATCAGTGCAACCTAAAAAACTATTTTGTGGAAAATTTAATTGGAAATAGAATAAATGTAATCAGAAAAACATGTTGCAAAATGTTACTAGAAGTATTTGAGATGTTATGACTATATGGAGAAATTTTTTTTTGAAACAAGTATTTATAACATAATTTTTTTTATAAAATATAATTAAATAAGATAACTTGATAGAGGTAGAATGTGAACAATCATTAAAGTAGATAGAATTTGTTTCTAATGTTATATTTAATAATTATATTCAATTTACTGGATGAAAAATATAATCATTTATGACTCCATCAACTAGAAAATTACAAGAAGTTTCAATGAGATGTGTTTTTTAACACATGGATTATTTTCCAATGATTGAATCAGTTATTGAAATATTTAAATCTAATTTTTAGAAGTGTATTTGATATAGATAATTCAAATAGAGAAGATCTTTTGTCATAGAAATAGTTGATGTTCACTCGATAAAGAATCACTACACTAGACACACATATATGCGATAGAGTTTTTATGAAATTTTATTTAAATTTTAAAATCCCATAAAAATAATTTGATGATGAGATGGTCTATCATTATTTATAATCTAGATGAGATAAAAAATTATTTTTGAATGTTTTTACCTATGAGGTTAAGGATGTATTATAAAGGATGTTGTTCTTGAGTTTTTATGAAAAATCAAGAATATTCTATAAGTATTGAGAAACATTCAGTGAGATGAATTTCACACAATCGTGAGAAAAGATTAATATCACTAAGTAAAATGTGGTTCAATATGTTCAACATAATTTTTGGTGAATAGTGTCTTTTTAATTTTATTTACCACGGTTAAAAGTAAATAGGGTAATTAAGGGTAAAAATGATATCATAATTACCCTAACACTTGTCATAATTCTATTGGAAAAGTGTAATTCGACCAAAAACAACCTTATTAAGAAAAAATGATCCCCTTTGGTCCACTTGGATTATATTAGGACATTTATTATTATTTTATATCAAGAACAGTTAAAATAGTTAAAATAATGGTTTAATAACTAAACCATTTTTAATATATGGTTATACATAATATAAATTCGACTACACATATTCATTAGAAATATAAATGGTTTTCATACATAATTGTATTTTATTTATAATTTTTAGACATTAATTAATTAAATTTATTTATGACACAATGATGATGGAGAAATTACCTTATTAATGAATGATTAAAATAATTGATATTAAAAATATCTAAATAAATCACATTTGATACATTTAATGAATTAAATTATTTTTCAAGGTTAATATGACATATTAGGGTTTATTAAATGATTTTTTTCAAAGTAATAATCCTATTATGAATTTAACAAAAACAAAATACCAAATATTTTCAAAATTGACACAAAAGAGTTTTTAAAACAAATATTATATTATTAATTTCTATTCTATTATTAAAAATATATGTCTTGGCCATAGGGCTTAAATAATATTATATATGTAATTAATTAACCACTTCAGTTTCACATGGATGTTTATAGTATGATTATTAACAATATAATATAACAATACAAAGAGACATGGTAAATGTCAAACTATTTAACTAAGAATTAAATATAAAATATAAAGTTAATATGATGACATAAACCTTTCAATAACCGACTGGTTGATACATTTTTGACTCATACACACTATAGCCTTTAAATAATTCATTTTGGAGCCAGTATAAACCGAAAATTATTTTATTATAAAATAATATTTCATGTTTTTTTAAAAGTGACCCTCACCTATCTTATAAAAATGGACCTCCCCTTCTCTCAAATTAACTCCTTCAAAGCAATTTGTCTTGGCCAAACCCTAAAACAATATCCTATAAACTGTCTTACCTTCATTTTACAGGCCTTTCTTTAGTTTTAAAGCCATCTTAAAGATCCCTTTTGATCAAATCAAAAGGAAGAACCCGAAGAAGTGGTAAATATTTCATCACCTCTTTCAAGTTCTATTCTTCTTCCACATCCTCTTTTTTTGTTTTTTACATTATAAAATAATAACTCTATTAAATTCCAAATAATGTGATGTTATTCTAAAAATGGAACAACCATATTCATTATTCTATCCATCCTATAAATGAATAATTCACCATACCTGTGTACATACGGATTACCGTCTCCACATCGTGGTGTAGTTTTTTATTCAAACAATTCAAAATGTGGATGGGTATAATAATGAGTATAAATGATTTAAATAATAAATATTTCATTATAATTATTCTTTATATATGATATACCATCCAATTATATACCATTTTAATATCACAATAATGATATTGTTGCTCATGCGTACGTTCGAATTACCGTCTCCATGAATGCGATTAGATTCATTCCCCATCGTATCCATTGAAGACATATTTTCATTTAATGATTAATAAAATAATTTTTATAGAAATAATATCATTATAAATATGAATAAGTTACATCCTATCGATAATGAACATTACATACGTAACAAAGCATATAAAGGAATATGAATCAATTAACACCTGAAACGATTATACTAGTAAAATATCATTAACAATGCAATATTAGAAGATCATATATGATATCATTATAATGTATACGGTTCTTGTATAATTTAATAACAATTATTTCACCATTATACAAGATGTTAACATACCATTAACCAAGGAAAAGTAAAAGGTAAGGGTTAATTTCACAATCTTTTTATTATCCGAGGTTCTTTTTACGTAAGTATGTACTAGGAAATATTTATTATCCATGTCCATGTTTCATAAAAGAGTTTTAAAAGGAATTATTTTTAAGGTACTTTTTTACTAAATCATCAATTTTAATTTTTTTAATATTTATTCTTCTAAATAATTCTCATTAATTACCATTTTTCGCAATGGTTTTTAAGGATTCATTTATATGGATATGAATGTTTTTAAAATGTTAATTCTATTCAAAAGTTTAAAAGTGGTATGGCTCACTTTGATTCAATAATGTCTTAAAATTTCTTCCTTTCTAAATTTTGTGACTTTTAAATGTTTTCATGAAAAATAGATATTTCACTCAAAGAGTTTTACCAATCATTTTCATCTATGTCAACATTTTGTGATGGATTTTAAACATGTTTTAAGTTGATTTATTATAATACGAATCTTCCATATTTTATTGAAGGTTTTGTGATATTTTTGACTATGGATGTGTTATTTTTATACCATTCATGGTTTATAGATAAATTATTGACATTTCTATGCTAATTTTAATACAAATGTTTATGTTATGTTTAAACCTTTTCATATGAGGAATTCATTGGACTTAGTAAGTGACGGGTGGAGGCCGCTATAGCTCCTCGATGCATCGGTAGGTTTAATGAGTCAAAATAGTGTCTTCGCACAAGGCCTTGACAAAATCTTATTTTTATTCTTGGCACAAGGCCATGAATATATGGTTAAGATGTCTGGAATTATTCATTTCATCATTATGTATGTGGATATTGATATTTCATGTGATTATTTGACTAATAAAATATCCATGTGAATAAGTAAATTTCGTTATTTGATTTTATCATTTCCATATTCTGTCGAAGATCAAGTTTAAAAGGATTTTGGTTTAGTCTTACATTACCTTAAATTTTTATCCTTATTTATGAAAGTTTATGCTATATTAATATCCATACTGATCATCTAATCTCAACACATTCTATGTTTTATTTTTCCTAGGATGTGAAGAAATATATTATGACTGACCTATAGGGATAGTATAAGGGATATGAGGGTGGCCTATGGAGAGTATATTGTTTTAGTTTTTCATGTTATAATGTTTTGTAAAAGTTATGAATGTATCTTGTATTTCCATAGATAGTAATCTAATCAGACTTTCAAGACATGATCTTTTGTGATAATGCCCATGTTATGTAATAATGCACCGACTCTGGGTAAACAGGGTTGGGGAATTACATTAAAATGGAAAATAGATTCGTGGATCAAAGAGAATAAGAGGTCAAATGTATAATGAGGGATACATAAACACATTTTGATATCAATATATAATAACTCTCATGAAAAGAGGAAAAAATATGACAGATAAAGGTAAAATGAGGCCCTCATTGAATAAAAAAAGGTATAATGATAAAAAAATGAGTAAAACATTTAGATAAATCTAGTATCCAACATGGGGATATAGGTTTGGAGTGTGGGGTTTTGGTTGGGAGGGATGGTTTGAATGTATGTAGGGGGTGGGGGTCAGTAGGGAGTGGGGTGCATGTATGGATGGTGAGGAATAGGTTGGGAGGGGGATGAACTTATAGAGGGAGGGGGTGGGGGCTGTAGTTTTGGAGGGGGGGGGGTGAGGGGGACGGGTGTATAGGTTGGGAGGGGGATAGGTTGTGAGGGGGATGCATGATGGGAGTGAGGGAGTGTAGGTTGGGAGGGAGGGGGAAAACTGGTTTGGAGGGAGGGGGAAACATGCTGGGAGGGGTGCGGATAAGGGGGATGGGTGTAGGTTGGGAGTGAGGGGGTGCATGTTTTAAGGGGGCTATATGTTGGGAGTGAGAGGGGGGGTTGGGAGGGGGTCCCGGATGGGAGGTAGGGGTTACTATATCGACCAACATAATAATTTCGGAACCTCAACCTAGGGGCCATCACGAGTCAATGGTCCAATCTCATTCATATACATAAGACAATTCCCAAATATTCCTCTAACCCACACTTGGATCCCATCTCACATATCTAAATAACGACCTCATAGCCTATCTCCTAGGGGAAAAAACCTCTCATCATAGCTCATCCATTACTAGAGGACTCTTCTTACTCTTAATTTTTTCCAATATCACATACCAACGTCATGTGGATGTTCATATCCCACATGATACATTCAGCCATCATGTTCATTTTCTCAGGGCCCAATTCCTTTCTCACATGCTCACTAGGCCTAGTATAATCCACCTAGGCAACAAACATCTCATATCGCATCCCAAAACCATCCAAGGAATCTCTTCATCCCAACATCGCTCTTATTCCATTGGAAACACAGTGTTATGTTGATATAGTATAATCAAGGGCCTAAAATAACTTTCCCCAAGCATTGTTGGTCTACATACACCATCTCTCTCCTCTTAGTAAACTCAAATTCCATATCCATTTAACATAAACCTATAGAACATTAATATATTAGGAAACCCTTGAATTATGACATATGTGGCATTTTATTAAAGGCTACACCAACCTCCATCAAGGAGTTACCACCATCTCCTTGCTCTATAAATCGGTGTTAAAGTCCACCCATGCCCCACCTAGACACGTACATCCACAAAAGGTCATACCATGCATCACATGACATAAATAAATAATTATAATATATTTAATGAATTAATTAATTTAAACCAATATGTAATAATCACCAAACAACTCACAAAGTACCACTGCACCACTAGGACCTCGACCAAGAACACCAAACAGTTCACAACACACCCCATTAGCAAACTGAGAAAAATACCCAACCAAAAACACTCAATAATTCACTAAATTAGTTTAATTGAAAAAAAAATTATGAAAAAAAATTCACAATTATGACATACCCCCCCCCCAAAACAGAAAGAAGTGGTATGAAGAAATAATCCAAGGATGACTTCTATGTAGGGTGTATGATACCACATCCATTTTGGTCGATGGTCTGGTATAATTGACATTGAATGCCTAAATAAAACCAAGTGAAATTATAGGATATTGAATAGGGGTTTAAACAAAAAAGAATAATAGTCAACAATACCTTAGATCACTACTAAAACACACCAACACCCTTCCTTTCATCAGTGATTCAAAAAAAACCCAAGTCACCACTTGGTCTATAAACACTATCAAAAAATATTCTTTTAAGAATTTAAAACTACTAAAATATTGGTTTGACTCCTAGTTCTCAAAACTAACCATCTAAAAAATGAAAAAATCCAATTCAATTGAAAATTTTACAACCTGTAATGATTATGGTCATTATATTCATGGTAGTCAAGCTCTCCCATGGTATCTTAACCTATGCAAATAGTTGACCAATATCCTTCATGACGTGTTAAATAAATAAACATCACATGGAAATTTATCATTAATAACTGTAGTGTTGAAATAAAATAGAAATTACACGAATAATACTAGAGAAACTACACCATATAGTTATATCCAAGATACATGAAAAATACATTTACATAGAGGTAGGATAACCTCCTCACCCACTAAACCATATTCATGGATAAGGATTCTAAAGTTATCTTTTGGTAAATGCATGAAATTTTCTTTTCATAACTTTTCAGAATAAAATAACCATATGAATTTCCATTATTTTCATTTTAAACTTCCCCCCAAATCTTATCTATGAATCGTAATTTTTCACTATGTTGTGTTAATTAACTATATTGTGAAATAT
This sequence comes from Viscum album, assembly GCA_963277665.1. NCBI lineage: Eukaryota > Viridiplantae > Streptophyta > Magnoliopsida > Santalales > Viscaceae > Viscum > Viscum album. Next base: position 562,229,116 of record OY728139.1, read on the forward strand.
CCTATATTATTTTCACACCTACTTCTCTTACACACATTGGGTTCTACCCATACATGAATTCATTATTTTAAATATCATCCTTATGAAGACCAACACACACCCATATAAAACTCCCAACAAATTCCATTACATGGTGGTGATGATTCTTAATTTACATGATTTGTGAATCAAGAACTCAAATAAATGAAAAAATAATCTCCAAAACAATATTAAACCAAATCCATAAAATTTACTATTTACATGAACTAAATATAAATTAACCATACTGATCAATATAAGAATTAAATTTATTTTCTTAAAGTACATACATAAGTCTCCCAAATATGTCAACAAATGGAGGGGATTAACACCCCCACCCATAACCAACATCCTCACCACCATCCCCATGCCCACCATCATAATTAGCAACATCATCAGAAACCTCATCACCAACAATTGAATCAGAAATATCCTTACAACCAACAACTCTATCACCACCAACTTCATCACCACTATGACCCTTGATTGTATCACCTAATGAATCATTTAATAGGTTTATTGATTTTATACATAAATCAAAAGTAGAAACCACTTGTAATAGATGACAGTGACTAAAAACCACTATAGTTTTCATGAAATTATCATTGATTAGCTTACTTATTTCACACTCCTCTAAATCTATTTTGTTTTCCTCCACAGCTTTAGCATGAGCGATTTCCAGCTCAAAGGTCGAAGAGGCTTGAGAGGAGCCCGATTACGAACAATACCTAGATGGGTGGATGTTTTTTCATTGTCTAAATCTTACTCTACCAAGGTGATAATCCCTTATTACCGAATATAAATGATCATGTAACCTGATGTTGTGTTCTTCCTTACCATTGAGGGGCTCCATGGAAGACTATTGAAATTACAAACATATAAAATTATAAATTTTTTATGAATATTTAAAATATAATAAAACCTTAAAATTTTATCTTCTGGATGGTCATTTACTGCACTTCCATCCTTTCTGTTTCTTCTGGAGAAAAATAATTTGTCATGTGGTACAATACCTTTTAGGCCCAATACAGCTTGCTGCAAATGAGAAATAAAAAAATCTATATCAGAACCATATATGATAAATGAACAAATCTAGACTATTTATATTCAATAATATTATAAAAATAGCATCTTTTATAATATCCCAATTCCCGGTTAATGTACATAGTCTATTTCTGGCTCAGGCATTTTAGATTGTCGTAATTTGTGAAAATATATCATTTAATGTTTATTTTTTATGTTTTTCTAAAAACATTCCTTAAAAAATACCAATACAAGTAATAAGAATTAATTTTTATATGAAAATAATAAAATATTGAGATTACCTTAAAATCAATTGTCTTCCAATATGCAATCATTTTTCATATTGACATTAGGGATAGTCGGGGAATGTGGGTACACCCTCTATGTCCGCACAAACACATATCCTACAACCAACATAAAATTTATGCTTGTATGAGTGCCAGTACTCCTACAAATAAATTAACTATAAATTCATAGCATCTTCTCCATTGGGAGAGTTAAATTGAATCTGCAATGAAAAAGTTATTTCATTTAAATACAACAATCATATATATATGACTTTATAAAATTTTCTTACCCATATTTTCTCCCATGTTTTTTCCATGATTTCTTTACTGATATTCCTCTATGAAATTGGTTCCACTGGAATGATATCATGATACTTTGCCATAGTGTCCATGATACTTCGAAACTACTTTTAATTTGGACCTACCATCTGAATTTGTAAATTCGAATCTACCATTAGCTATGTCAGGTGATTCCAAACATCCTTCATCGGAGTCTGTCCATGTCTCCATGAAAAATATCCCGCTAAACAAGAAAAATAAGGGAGAAATGATAGTTAATTCACAATACAAAAAAAAAATTGATATAATTTGTAACATTTAGAATAGAAAACCTTCTACATGCTTCTCAATGGATCGTGATGGATATGTGGGATGTCCTGAATCAGTACCCTCAGTAAGAAGTGTCTATTCCAGTTCATGCTCTGGGTGGTCTTCATGCACAATAGTGGAAGCTAATGGAATAGAATAATAAAATGTTGGCAGGATTGAAGAAATTGAAGACGGTCTAGGCATGGAATCATATGTGTAGTATGATGGGGGATACATCATCGTATATGGATATGGTAAAGGTGGAAACGTCTATGGAGGCGGTGTAGTCAACATTTGGGAAGAAGAGTAAAAATGAGATGATGGAGGCATCAGTGGGATAATCCCTAAAGGAAGAAAAGACATGGCATATGAATAAGATGGTAACTGATATGATGATGGAGGCACGGATAAGAAAATCCTTCGAGACTCAATGGGATGATAGAAAGGTGTGGTGGATGGGGTTTCCTCTAGTGGGTCAGTGTCCAAAAAGGTACGATGGGTTCTCTATCTAGTTCAAGGAGCTTCCCCACTGATAAACATTCTAACAGAATTAGGAGTCAAATCTCATGGAACTGAATGCCCATAAGATATTCATAAATAATATTTACATGAAATTTTATGTAATTAAAATGAAAAACATTAAAATTATTATACTCATTGATGGAAGTAAAGGATGAAACGCACGCTCAGGCCCCAGTTGATCCTGATAAAATATGTGCTTCCTTCATCCTTCTATAGTATTTTTCATTATCAACATAACAATTAAATGAAAATTTTTTAGGAATAGGTTCTAAAAAACATGCATAAAACTTATATCTATCATCAATTCATGAGAGGAACCAATTTGACATTTTAATATTACTAATTGTATATATTATTACGAGTAAATGTCTAGCACAGTTTATAAAATTACATTACCAAGATATAAATATTTTGAAAACAAGATTTAAAAAATGATTTATACATTGAAATAAATCTGATTTAATGAAAAGAAATCGTAAAATAAAAAAAAGAAACATATCATTCTAAACTGAAACATAATTAATTTAATTACAATAATAATAATCTGAGAAACTCATGTCAATGTAATCTAAATGAATAGTGAACATATATGGTTTATCTTATATATTTCCAACCACTACTTCATCTTCCATATAAACTCTCAGAATGGTACAATTTGATTCATCCAATGAAATATTTTGGGAAACACCAACGGGGGAATCAAATGTGGAAATGGCATCACCGACATCATGAAAAATATGTATTTGAATTACATCATTAATAACATTATAATCTGGCATCAGATGATCTATCATATAAATAACATGTATATCTATTTATTCCAAAATGTATGGTTCTGTGGTATGCAATAATCAACTCATATCAATAACTCGTAATCCACAGTCATTAATAAATATACACTGTCATATCATTGAATAAAAAAATTTTAATTTCATCATAGTGACTCTACTTTGAGATTACTAATACAATAACAATATTTTCTCTACCATTCCATAATAATACAAATCAACTTATCAAGTCCAACTATCTGATAAACTGGCATAATAGTATATTGTAGTAGTTAACATATAACCATCTTGTTGGGTTCTCATTTTCTCTGCTCGATCGGTTGTAACAAATATATACCCATTGATTATTAAATATTTTCATTCACAAACCAAATAATTAGGACCAAAAGTAAAAGATAATAATTCATGAGAAACATAGTCAACAATTAATCTCATCATTAGAAATATTAATTTATTGTACAATTAAATGGATATATATTTTTTAATCTAATTAATGTAACGTTAATACCTTTGATTTCAACCAAACATGAAACTCTAGGCTATGAAAATCTTCACACCTTCTTAAAGGAAAAGATCAATGAACTCTACTTCTAATTTTTTTATGTTCCCTTCATAAAATGATAATAATACTATAAGGTATATGTGAAATTTAAAATAATGAGAAACATATAAATATCAATATTACTTACTTCATAGAGTCATCGAACAAACCAATGATAAACAAGAATGTGTGATGTGCCATCTCCCACTATTCAGAGCTCAATGTAGCTAATGTATAAGATCTAAAAATTCATCCTTTTTGGGGAAGATATGAAAAAGAGAGGTCAATTTCCCCATACTGGACATATTCCTTTATCATTAGTCAGTAATGTCTCATGGTTACATCACACAAATACATTTGAATAAAAATTCATACATTATTGAGCCAGATAACGCCTCATAATCGAAACGTCAAGATAATTCTTGTTTCTAAAATATGATTCCATTGTGCACATATTTCCTTAAGTATGATACATCCACCAAAAATAAACTGGTACCCCAAGTAGTTTTTTAGTTGTAAGATGAACAGTAAAATGAAAATTGTAGTTGAATAAAGATAGAGGAATTTTTTTCCAACACACATAAAATTAATGCTGCCTCGTACAAAATTTTTATCATGGATGAATTGGATAACCTTTTACCTAAATGGTCTCTAAAAATGGAACAATTGAATCACATTTACCCTTAAATTATGGGATATAATTTTCTGGGTTTCTATTGAAATCACTTCATGAATAAAGATTTTATAATTATGAGTTTTTAGATATTTCAGTTTCACATATCTATTGTTTACCCATTTAGATATGTTGCAGGAATATTCATCCAGAACCTTGATATTCTCCAATACTTCAAAAAATTGATCTTTCTCTAATAGTTCCATCACATAAGAAACACAAATAAATTTCCTTCTGTTTTCACTGATACACTGAGGATGCAATTCTGGTCCAATACAAAAATCCCAAAAGTATCGATGAGATCATAAGTCATATTTCGTCTTCCCCAAGATATTCAAAAGAATTGCTAGAAAAATATCACATATATATTTCTCAATATACATGGATTCTAAAGAATGATGTTTCAAATTTGTATACCAATATGGAAACTCAAAAAATACTTATCTTTTTTAAATTTTAAAAGGCTTAAATTTCATCTTTCATCATCCTTTTAGATTTCAACTGATGATTCCTCAATGAAAAGCTGGAATATTTCAATTCATTAATGATATCACTTCCTGACATATGTTGAGGTGGTAGTCCAGTGTCAATGGTATTATCAAACCTGCAATGATTCGTATTGTATTGATGAACCATTGGAAAGAATTGTTGATGTTTCCATGAAACTAAAACTACAACAATATTTAATTCTTATTTATCTTGTATTCTTTATACAGATATCACCTGAGAGTTTTCCCTTTATTCTCCACCCAAACATCATGGAATAAGTCGGGAAATCATTTAAGGTACATAGATGGGAAGAATGAATTTTAAACATATTCATTGGGGAAGCATTGAGTGTCTAAACACCCAAATACCAAAGTGGTTTCAACTATGTTATTAAAGGATGCAAGTAGATATTTATATCATTACTAGGATAAGAAGGTCCAAATATCAGTATACTAATGAAAATTGAATGGTATTTTGATATAAATCCACATTGGAAGATTATAAACATGAATAAAAAATTTCCACGTGCTGTGAACAGTAAACATCTGACCAAACTGATTAAAAAAAACCAGATAGACCAAACCTGATATTACACACCTCATCTTCAAAATCAAGATGTTTTTTATCAAATTTCAGCCATGTTAATCCTTATTTAGGATTAACCAGCTAATTTTGACCTTTAATCCTCTTATCATCATGTCACCGCATAATGTCTGAGATTTCGGCAGACATGAAAACAATTTAACGAGTGGGAGTCATTATAAATATCCACATGACATTATGTTCCACATGATTTGTGATCTATAGGAATTTTTCTTCCATTGAGATGTAACACTTTCTTAATGTCATTACAGTAAGATGTTTCCACCCAAAATAAACTGAAATATTTCGGTCAAGCATGATATTTATTAGTATCGAATCCAAAATATAGAATTAGCGTCTATGCCTTGTAATTATTTGAGGTAATATCTACATAATTAGGAAGATATTACATCATAAAAATGTATGAATATAATCCAAGGCGGTATTATAAATTCCATACTTGGTTTTTGAATGATATAACCACATTAAAAATTCTATCATAGTAATTTTAGTATATTCATTATTTACTAGAGTTCTGGAATCATCCAATACATTTTTCACTCTCTCATCATCATATTCAGTAGTTTACTCATGTGTTTTGAAATCATTGTATTCTTAAACAGGCATACTATCACTCCCAGGATGATGAAAAATGGAAACTAGTCAAATATCAAATTCTCCATGCCACTTATTTAATTTTTTTCATTAATAGTAGAACATTGAATCATCTCTCCATGGAGATAACAAATATAATATTTTTTTGGAAGTCCAAATTTCATTATATGATATATAAATTCTTCCCAAATTAACCATGGTCTTACACCACATTTATAGCATAGACACTATATACAACCTATACTTGATGCATTGTCCAATGAAAAATCTAAATAATTCTCCAAATTATATTGAAGCATGGTTGAAATATTATCAGTACGATGCATCCAACTTCAATAAATTATATAAAAAGAAAAACATTTATCAACAAATAAACAATATAAGCCATAATTTATAAAAGGATATGTACTATTGAAAATAAAACTATTAGAACATAAAGGCATAATATTTAATTCACATTTGTTATAAAAGTGCCTTATTTTTTATCACCAACTTAATCCATTTCAGTATTAGAGATTAAATTTATACCTATATCCTATAAAGGTATGATAAAAAAATGTTAACCATAATGGGACAATAAAAATTACATGTCTATGATATATTGGTATGTTTCATTATAGTTTACCAAAGGTATAGATAAATTTTTTTCCAACCTTAGGTGAAACAAAAAACATCAACATTTAACATTAGAACACACCATTAAACATAAGTTATTTCATTTAGAAACAAAGAGAGAGATTAAAACATTCACCCATAATCAAAAATATTTTGTACGAACCCCATATTCATTAAATTTAATATTTTTCATTGGTAAAAATTTAATTCAAATCAAGAAAATAAATTTAAGGAAAACTAATACATCTCCCAGAATGTAAATTGTTATGATAATATATATAAAACAATCATGGGTTTCAAATATTGGTATAAATATTCTATAATATAAATTTAATAAACTAATTCACTTCTTGAATTTTTTAAATAAAATAATTACCAAGAAACATCTACTATGTAAAAAGTGAAACAAGTCACAACAAGACTCTTAAAAAGGAAAATGTCATTCAAATAAAATGAATGAATTTAAATTCAATAGAAAATTGAAATACATATTATTAGATTAATATCGAATACTAAAAATTACACACACCATGATTAGGTTTCTCATAAGAAATTAAAATGAGGGAAATTGATGTGAAATGTCTAGGGGAATCTCCCCTGGGATTTAGGTAATGTCCTATGTATCAAATTTCATCGATTAATTATTTGGATTCTTATGGCATGCTCCCATTTAATTTTTATTGATGAGTTAAATGGATTATAAATGATCTATTTTGTGAGAATACCTCCATTATAATCATTTAGTTATAATACTACAATTATTCTAATTTTCAAGGATAGTTCTATGAGTTTAGACTGGAAGAATGGAAAGGGTCACCCCATTGTATTTTGTACGAGTTTTATTGAGAGAGAATGATCTATTGATCCGTAGGGGTTCTATAGTATTATTATTGCCTTGATTTCCTTAGTTTTTACATCAGTAACATTTATTATTTGACATGTACCAAGACTATAGATTCACTAGTGATGAGAAATGTATATAAAAAATGATTTTCTTTTTCATTGAAGAGAACGAGCATCAGTAGTATTTTTATTACACTTTTACTTAAATTATAAATTTGTGAAATATTAATATGGTCATACATAATTTATTATTTAATCACATATCAATTTAAAAAACAAATGAATTTTAATTTTAGGGACACCATTTTTTGAGGCTGACTTAGTTATAATAAAACCTCCCAATTTCCACCATGGAACCGGGGCACCTGAGCTGTTATTATTATTATATTGTATATTTATATTTGGGAATGCACATGATTTTTTTATTGAATAAATTCTATAACTAAGCATGGGTGTTGGGTCTCGGTTGATACTGAAGACCATTTTTCATTGTTTTTATAATTTTATCTTCTGTTATTTCGGTTATATTATGACTACATGGAATGTATTTCATAAAATTAATTTTTTATTGCATGTATTATTTTGATTGTTATTGAAACATTTTATTGTGTCATTTGATGTATTTTTTACATATAATTATATTAGTATTTTTATTTCTCATATTTTTTTAATCAAATATGTTTGAATAGTCTCCCCACAATACTACTTGCGACCCTAACTTTTAGTCGGCATCTTATATAATATGGGGAGGCATTCCTGGGGTGTTATATCTATTAATGGTCAAATAACTAATTGGAGGTATGTGGTGGTTAGACCTAGTGAACTGTTATTAGAGGTTTTTTTGTTCATACTATTTTGTAAAGTTAAAACTAGAATATTAATGCATCGATTTATGGTATGGAGCTTTTATTTGGGACCAGCCAACCCATGTTTGAGGAAATTCCATGACATCGAGGACAAATTTTCCATTTATAATATTTGATTATATAATTGATCTAATTTAACCATATCAGATACACATGATTATAAGGTGAAGGATTGATAGGATTTATCTCATGAAATAATATGAAATGAGCGGGTGTGTTCAAGAATCTTATCATGCATGTAGCATTCTTGGGCATGATGGAATTTTATTTTTAACGTGAACTATTACTTCTGTCAGTTATTTCATGTTTTTGAGAAAATTTATATTTTTTTTTCATATAAGTGTATGGTTTCATCTTACATATCCAATCCCATAAATTATAAAAGGCTTGTTCAATGACTACTTGGAGATATTATCAAAAGGATATAACTAATAAAAATTAAAATTATTACACAAATAATGTTTCCATAAAAAAAATGTAATTGAAATCGTATTTAAATGAGGCATAGCTATAGAATTTTGGGTAAAAGTTAATGGTAAAATTATATTATTATTTTCATTAAAATTACTGTCATAAGTCACCATATAAAATAAAATTTAATGTACATCATAATGAGGGTATTTATCTATAATATTTTATTGAAATTTCAATTCTCTATGCCTTTATTTTTTAAATTTTTCATTAATATAAAATTTTAATGTGTAACAAAAATAATTGTGGATTATATATATATATATATATATATTGGTGACATGGTGGGTAGGAGATATGGACCCTATGTTTGGGTGGATTGGGACATTGAGAGTGCCGGAGTGATGTGGTATCCCTATAATAAGGACGACCTAAAACTATAGTGAATTTTCTATGTAGGTCACAATGTGAGTGAGCTTATTATGAGAGGTTTATTGATTAATTTTGAAATTTTTCATTTATGCTTGAACTTTTAGTGGGTAGGTCCTAATTAATTTCAATTACTGGTTGAAACATTAAATTAATTATTTGGAAAGTTAAATACCATGTTACCTTGAGATAGGGATAAGTGAAAACCATAGTAATGACCAATGTTAGGAATAATGTGTGGAGTGGGAATGGGATACTGGTTACCTTATTTAGCATGATACCATGTTTGTAATTTAGTACATTATATCCTTTGAGGGGAACCCATCATACTAGTTGGACATTTGTTATGAACGTTTAGGTGTGTGAGGCATATGTAAAAACATCAGTTCATGATATCAATTCACACCGTTTTTACAATGTATTACTGATAGGTGTGTTAGGTGACTTGGTTTCCCTGAGATAAATAATTATGTGCTTTTTCTTTTATCCTTATAGATGGTTTCGTGAAGGGAAGTCTCATTCAGATTACTACCATTGGAGACATCGATACTTTTATGTAGAATAGCTATATTCATGGTGGATAGAATGCGTAGTTCCCATAGGTAATAATAGTTTTTGAGGAGTATGGGTTCAATATTTTGGAGATACCTAGTGATCTTGAAGAGAATAGACCTTTTGTGTTAGTTTTTTTGATATAATTTACAATTTTCAATGGAAAAGTGACTATGTGTGTGGACCTAAAAACTCTTTAAAAGAATTTAGAACAGTGGTGAGACTATGAATGAAATATAGTTGAATTATAAAATTATGATATAATTATGTGTTTTCATTTTCCTGGTTTGACATGGTGAGGCACATATGGTTTATAGAAAAAATATGTTTGCTCTACACCAGGGCAGAGTGGATGTTAGAATGTAAATGTATAGTTTCTAGGATGTGTAAAGATTCTACAAATTAAATATAGGTAACTAGATATTGGATATAGTCTTCATGATATGTTTGATCATAAGTATGTAGCCTCTGAGTTTTGAGGTAATATTGGATCCACCCATGTGTTGAGATACAACATATTGCCTCAATTATTGAGCAAGATTACACTAAATCATGAAAACTAGAACATGGTTCTCGATTGATCTTGAATAAACCTAAATTTTAAATATATCATGGGTTTTATTAGTGTTTTGGATTTCATATACAAGAATATTTTATTTTATATTATAATATATCCTATATAGTTGAGAATAATGAATTATAAGGGAGATTTAGTAATCATCTAAGGGGGACCTCAGTAAAAGATATATGTGGCCAGAATATCATCAATTCTAACCACCCAATATAGATTTGAACATTTATAATAAGTGTGTGGTATATATAGATAATAATTTCCTAAATATTATGTATTCATTACCATACTCTCAGGGTAACTTCCTCATGGTGAGAGGCGGAAAATTATTCTGAAGAAAATTGTAGATATGTAATGAAAAATTAAAGACGATAAGTAGGCAAATTAGTAACCTTATGAAAATAAAGATAAATTGATGAAATTAAGCGTGATTAGTTTTTTCTAAACAACTATCCTGGGATAAATAATTGTATGAAATTGAATATCAGGATGAATTAAAAGTAAACTATGTTTATTTACATGAGGAGGATATAAATAGTTAGGATGATTCACTAAATGGTTGATTGAAAATAAATAAGTGTAATAGTTTTGCCAATACATTGTGTGGAATATAACATTTCCAAAACATCCTACCAAACAAGGACTAATACATAAAATGGATTTTTCTTTAACAATGTGATGAAGTATAATTTACATATAAGTTGAACTATAATTTATTAAACAAACAATAAAAAAGAGTAATTGGATTGTCATCTTTTTGGGGATGTTAATATTTGAATAAGTGATTAGTTTAGAAAGAATAAAAAAGCAAGTATGAGAAGAAAATCCAAACCTAGATTCAATGAATTGGGTAGCGACGTCACTAGAGGAGAGGGAGAAGAGAGTGGGGAGAGGGATGTCGCTGGAGGTGAGGGATCCAATAGGGGATAGAGGTAGGGTGGCGGAGGTCAGGATGATGAGGCGGATATAGAGGCTTGTAGGTTGAGGTCTTGAGTGGAGGTGGAGGTTGGGGAGGGGAAGAGATGGCCAGGAAGCGGTTGTCGGATGTCTGTGAGGTGGATGATAGAGAGTGGAGGAGTGGGCCAGGTGGTAGAGGTTGGATGGATATGAGGTGGAGGTTATTAAGGGGAGGGGAGGTATACGATAAGAAGGTCTGTAAGTTGATGGTTCAAGTGGGGGTAGCCTGATGAAAAAGATGAGTTGGGGGGGATCCAAATGGAGGGATGATATTGGGGCATTCAATACCCATGGTTTTAATAACACTCTATATATGGACCAGAAAAAACACAAATACACATGATTTTTCTGTACGTTTGGTATAGCTGTGTGGTGATAGAATAATTTTCAATTAGTGAACCTAGTTTTAAATGGGAATAAGTTATGTAACCTCCCACATGTCAATTATTAAGAACAATCAATTATTAATTAAGGACCCAAAATAAATTATCATCAAAAATCTAAACCTAACTCAATCACTTTCCCCTCATTATTTGTTTTCAAATAATTTCTTTAAAAAAAATTGTCAACACCAACCCATTATTAATATTTTGAAAAAAGTGAATGATATATTTACTAAATTACTCTTATGATACAACCTATTGTTTTTGTTGCTACTAAATCAATATGAAAAAATATTTCATTTTCTCACCCTATGAAAAAATGTGCCTATAATATGGATCTTTTTATAAGTAGGAAATGAGAAAAATAATTAATATAATTTCATGACTATAAAAAATAATGAACATGAATACTTATTAAATCTAAAAAAAAGAGAACCATATTTACAAAACATACAAATAAAAGTTTAGAAACTAAATATGATGAAAATATTCCGAATGAAAAAAGTAATATTTTCAGAGTTCACTCTAATTTGATAATCATGGATAAAAATATATATTAGAACCTACGGGAGATATATGCATGTCATTTTTCTAACCAAACAAATAATTTATTATGATATTGTTACAGAAATATTTTTAATTGAGAATTATCTTCATAAAAACTATTTCTAAGTTTCATGGTTATATAAGTAATAATCCCAATAAATACATTAATGAAATCAATAATTTATTCCCATTTTTAAATATCAATGGAGTATATGAAGAAAACTCATGTGGAGGGAATTCCACTTTTCACTTCAATAAGATAGCAATGGGTTTTTTTAAATCTTACAACTGGAGGAGATCCATTACATAGAAAATCAAGAAATATGTTTTATAAAGATTTTTTTTCAAAAATCCAAAAGAACAATAATAAGAAAAGAGACCTAAACAATATGATAATAATTTTGAGACTCCCTACATGTAATGGTACATATTCAAGATATTATCCACTTGTTTTCCATCTCACGATATGGAAGAAACCCATTTTCTTATAGTATTATATCATTTATTTCTAGAAAATGAAATAGTTATCTTTGATGCATAATATATGTTATAATTGATTGATAATATATATTCCAACTCTAATATACTAATTCAAACGAGTGACAAAAAAATTAAAAATAATTCAATACAACAGGTGTGGGTACCTTGGGTACTCATGAGGTACTAACTTTTGACTCATCAACGTTTGGAGATTCAAAACATAATAATACAATTGGGCTATTGACGTAGATGGATTTGAAAAAATTTCTTAATAATAAGAACCAAATATATTATATCATTTTTTGTTTTCTTCTAAATAATTTCATTAACTAGTGTAGAAAATTACATTCCATGTAATGATATGAAGCAACATTCTAAATAATGAAATTCCAATAAAATCAACTGTGTATTGATAACTGATAACCCCAAAGAATATTTTTAAGTCCATAAAACCTTACTAGACCCCCTATCAGAACAGATATCCCCAATTTCCCTTATCACTACACAAAATAGTCCAATACCCACCGCCATTTCTCAAATCCTCTAAAAAACATATAACCCATACACATTCCAATAACCCCCTGATATCCCAAAAAATAGACCATAAAACAACCTTAATCAACTATATTATCCCCCAAATAGAAACAACAAAAAAATTAGGTGGATGTTAAAATGGAGATGATAAAAACCCAATTAATCAGCCTAAATGATATTATATCCATAAATACAGGGAAACTAACATCTTGGGGGTGTCCTAAATCCAGAGGGAGATGTGATTATGATAATAAAAATATGTGGTAATGAAATAAATCAGTCCTTCCCTAATCATATTCTAACTGTTGTTGAGGAAAATAAGGCATAAAAATATTGATATGTCTGCTAAAAATCATAATCAAGAATAAGTATGATAATAAAAGTAGGAATAAGAGGTGAGGATTAGAAGGTATAATAAATAAAGACCATAGACACCATTTTAATGTAAAAAATGGATAATAAATACATATAACATTTGTTCCATTAGAAGAGGATTTATCCAAAGAAGATTAAACAAGATGAAATTTAAAGGGAGATTATAGAGAAATTATAGAATGATGAAATTAATATATTACTTCCTCCTGTAATCAATAAAATTCCAATATACACTAAATTTTGGAAACTACCATAAATTTTAAAATTTTAAAATCATTTTAAATAGTGTGTATGACACACAACCCCATGTGTAGAGAGAAATATAACATCCCAGGACATTAAAATATATTTAATATATTAAATAAATTCAATATTTTTTATAGATTTAATTACATGGATTTCTAATTTTATCTCTTATTAAATGCAACAATTACATTCTTTGATGTCTTGTGTTACAATAAAGACTAATCTTTACAGAAAACTATTAACATTATTATTGAAAATTAAATGTATATACAAGATGTTAAATTGGATTTTAGGAATAGTACTAAAAAACATGTAATTTTTTCCATTTTTATTTGTAATCTATTTATTACAATTAACATAATAATTATTTAAATAAAAAAAACTTTTTCTGAAAAAAATTATTTTTTCTAAAAGACTGTTTTATCGTGCTTAGAGCCCATAATTTGAAATTAAATTAGATAAATTACAAACAACATTAATGATAAAATAAAACAAATTTTTGATATTGTAATATCAAAATTATATTACATTGAATTTTTTGTATTTTTCTAAGAACTTCCATTCCTAATTAATAATGACTAAATATCCATTTTTAATCAAAAACTGTATTTTCACCTAAATAATTTAAAATAATAAATTCTTTTTTTAATTGGTTTAAATGTATGTGAAGATATATTTTTCCATAAATTAATTAATTTATTTCATTTTAATCATTTAAATATTTAATTTAAATACAAAAACATTTCAATGCTCTATGGATTTTTACATTTAGAAACCTACTTTCTTGTCATGTCTACGAGGCTAATTTCATCTTATATTCTACCGATTATGTTGGTTTATTTGTAAAAACAGATTAAATATTTAGAATAATAATATTTTATATTATCTAATAAGTTCAAATTCATTTTCTACCATAATTATTAGTGAAAAGATATAAAATTATTTATTATAATTAAGGTAAAAACGAGTTAACATAGTCGTTAAACATAGAATTGAAGGTGTAAAATGAGCTACACATTTTTTCAATAGACATTGGAAGGATATAATTTGACCCTTAGGACTATAGGTTCTATTTTCATGAATTTTGGTGACATGTTTGAAGGGAAGTGACCAATATAATATGTTATGCGATGAAAAAGACAAAAGAAAACAAACATTCCTTGCCATTATTAATTATAAATCAAGCGGATATGTAAATAACACATTTGATGGGACATATAAATTATTTTTAATTATGAATTTTTATCATATTAATTTATATTTATTTTTTATAGATGAATTATTTACATAATATTACCAAGAAATGAAAATACAATAATTATTTATTTAATAATTGAATGAAATAAACGATATAAAAAAATAATAAAAGTGAAAAAAAAATTGATTGAATTATTGTGTTACATTATTTTTCATATGAATATGTAATTTAACAAAAATTGGATATTAAATTAATCAAATTACATTATTTTTATGATATTTTCTAATTCAAATTAGTGGAATAATGTCAAAATTTACATTAATGTTATTTAAATATGAGTTATATTTTATTAAAATATTTAAACTTAATAAAAAGGATATATTATGAAAAAGGATTTTTAAATGTTAATAAATATAATATATGATCCATTAATAGACCAATTTATCTTTTATAATGAACATATAGTCCCCTAAACGGTAAACACATTGGTATGATGATTAGGGTTAAAGTAGTGCTTTCCATGTCACATGCTCTTGTGAAAAAATTAAATTAGAACATGCAAAGTATTTTAATTTTATAAATTAGATGTAATATTTATTAATATATGGGTCTGAATTTTATAATATGTTTCAATTTAATTAATACATAATGTATAAATTACCTATTTTTTAGATCTATTCATCTTAGTGAGAAACCTAAATGGTAAAAGTATGAAAACTTATTTGTCAATGAATAAACTTATAAAAGTTCATTACTTTTTTTGGTGGAGGTATTTCTTGACAAAATAATCCTTAAAACCCATTATTATCCTATTATTAATCCACATGAGGGAAGGGATACCTTCCCATAATAGATTCCCATCAATATTTACTATAATGACTCACCTCCTCAAATATAAAAGGGAATTCATTATCCCCACTTTCTTCTCGCATCACATGCCAATTGGCCTATCCAAACCCTAAAAAATCAAAATGAAACATCCCTACCATTACACTATATGAATTATTTGGGGATTAATATAACAACCCTACTATTTATTACACACTTAAACATAAATTATTAAATAAAATTTCACTTAAGACAACTATGTGGACCGAGAGGTCCAGTGTCTTGGAAAATTTGGAACATTACATGACAAATTAAGACATAAAATACAACACCTTTATTGAAATCCTATATTACATGACCCTTACATTGCTTCCTGTTTAGAAATATATTGGATTATGTGAGGACATAAATAAAAAAGATGAGCAATAAAGCCTAGTAAGGGGGTAAACATGGCATAACCTGAAAAATAAAATACATGTTAGGAAACATGCATATAAATGGAGTATAATAGAAACATGAACATAGGAATGATATAGAATGATTATCATAACATGGATATGTGGCAACAAAATTTAACGTGATATTAGCCTTAGCCAAGGATCATTTCACATTGAGCATGAGTCAAGAAAGTTGGGGGAAAACCCCTTTATTAATAAAAAAACACACACACACAAACCCATTTTGTGGGATAAGCGGAAACCCAATAGAAATCCAAAAACCCAAAAACACAAAGGCCTAAAGAAACAATGTATCAAAATCCCAATGACACAAATCCATTACAAAGAAAACCAAACATCAAATCCACACAGTTCTGAGGCCCAAGAGTCACAAGACCAAAAATCAATAGCCCGATTACCCAATGGTACAAACAACCATTACACAACCCATGATCTGTCGACTACCAGGACCAAATAGGCCTAACCATATCCCATCACCTTGATTCCCACATTGCACTACCACATGGCCAACGAACCAAGCCACCACTTTGAGTGCTAGATCGCCAACCAACATGCCGATCGCCGAATAACACGCAAGCCGCCGCATACAAATTCATCGTCGCATCCACTCACTAATGCCACCGAACAATCCACCGAGGACCATCTGGATGGCCAACCACCATCATGAAACCACGGGATCCATCGGCATCTCTAACCCCCCATAGCCGCCGTAAGATCTCGACGAAAACGAACATCCTTTGTCCTTCTACAGGAGATGGAAATGCCAGATCTGAAACAGATCTATGCACAAAGTGAAGACACAAGGCCATCGCCTCCCGTCGGAACACCGGAAACCGCTCCAAATGAACAGAATCCAGATCCCACCACCAAAGCCACAAAGGGGGTTTCACATTGATCCCGAGTAAACCCTCATTCCACTATAATTATCATGATTAAACCCTCATTTTAATTGAATTATAATGAGTAAAACCTTATTACACATTTTCTATAATGGTACTATTATTTACCAAATGCATTGGAGCGCTATCAGGGCACACCCTTCAAAAAAATTTCATTACATGCATAAGTGTGCCACATATATTATACAACATAGATTCATTAAACATAATAATTTATTCCATGAATAATATATGTGGAATAAATACATATAAGTCCTCAATTAAAATGTACATGTGCGTAATTGATAATACACTTTATAGAGAAATGGGTATGGTATTAACTTACATGATGATTTTTTCCTAGGAAATTGTAGTGTAAGTTCGGCAGCATAACGACATCAAATATAAATTTTAAAATTGGTTAAATATAGAGAAATGGGGTTGTCATCATTTTTACACGTGGAGGGAAGTATAATGTTGATGTGAAATCACACCCCAAAATTTTTAATTGAAAATAAAATGGTATTACCACAAATATAATCATGGATATTAATGAGAAAGGAATGAATACCTTACTTGAAAGTGTGTCACTTCAAGGGCTTGGGGAGGGGATTCATGAGAGTTTAGGGAACCATGGGAGGATTTACGATAGAGGAGGAAAGATTAGGGACGTGCTCCAAAGGTTTTTAGTGATTATGGGGTGGGGGGTTTGGTGGGTTTGTATTGGAAAATAGACGGGAATTATTTAATATTTCACAAACGTGGGTTTTGAAATATATATATTCATTTATTCCAAACCAATAACCATCCCATGGTTTTTTCCGATGTTTTTTCCAAATGGGAGTGAAAAATATTATTTTATAATTTCAAATGGGATTTAATCCAAATGACACTTCATCCTTTATGATGTTTTTTCCAAATGGTAGTGAATCCCGATGACACTTTATCCTTTACGAGATTAGACAAATTTTCTTTGTATGGATCAGTTCTACTAGATGTGGCCATCTCTTCCTTTGTCTGAGTAATTATGATTTGTTAAAGCCTTATATTTATAATAATCATGTGATCACTGTTCAAAAGATATATTTGAAATGGTAACAATTCTTAACAGTATTTTAAAATCCAAAAACATAAAACCAAGTAAGTTCATATGTTTTATATAACCATTTTACATAATAAGACATTTAATTATATCATGATTAATTTTAATAAATTAAATTTTGGGTCGTTAAAATCTTCCCCCATTAATAAATTTCTCATTCAAAGTTTCCCTTTCCAGCACTAAAACAGATGAGGGAAACTCTTCTTCGTCACTTCCTCTGATTCCCACGTTGCTTCTTCAAAATTTTGGTTTCTCTAAAATACCACGATGAATGGAATTGTCTAATTTCATTAAACTATTTCCTTATGATATAATATATTTATCAGCTTCTCTTCATATGAGAGGTCATTCCCCAATGGTACCACCTATATATTGAGTAAATGTGATAGGTCAGGTATGTACTTACTCAGGAGTGATACATCGAATACATCATATACATGAGATAGGTTCGAAGTGAGTTTTAGTCAGTATGCCATTGCTCTAATAAGATATATGATCTCAAACGAACAGATGTACCTTGTCCTAATATTTCCCAACTAAAATATCGTAAATCTCTTCCATAGTGATGTGTGGAAGAAAACGATGTCTCCAAAATAAAACTATAGGTCTCTTCGAAGGTTGTCAGCATACCTATTTTTGGACTCTGAGAAGCTTTAATGTGATATAGGATGGTCTTATCCTTCTCTACCATTTCTTTTAC
This sequence comes from Viscum album, assembly GCA_963277665.1. Classification (NCBI taxonomy): domain Eukaryota; kingdom Viridiplantae; phylum Streptophyta; class Magnoliopsida; order Santalales; family Viscaceae; genus Viscum; species Viscum album. Next base: position 562,248,214 of record OY728139.1, read on the forward strand.
CATTTCTAGACCTAGGTGTTTATCTACCCAACTTCATCCAAATATGTCAGTGTTATTAACCTCCCCATATAAAGGGCTTCATAAAGAGAAATTTGGATGTCTGAGTGGAAATTGTTATTGTATGAGAACACAACAGGAGAAAAATATTGATCCCATACTCCTTTGAGGTTCATTGATAATTCTCTCAAAATGTCCTCATGTTTCTGGATAGTCCAGTCAGATGTTCCATAATGTTGAGGATGATAAGATATACTAATGCACATCCCAGTATTCATAGCCTGTTAGAGACTCTTCCAGGACATAGACATGAATCTTGGATCTCAATCGGATACCATCAATAGTGGAACTCCATGCAGCATTACCACATCTCTGATGTATATCATATCTAGTTGATCCAATAAAAAATCCTTTTGAATTGAAATGAAGTGTGCAGTATTTGTATGATGATCCACAACAACCATGATTGCATTGTTTCTTCTCGATGTCTTCAAAATTATGGTTACAATCTCCATGGTGATTTTCTCTAATTTTCAAGTTAGTATGGTTAATGGTTGTATCATCCCTTTATACTTATTCCACCCAGACTTTACATGTAGACATACCAGTCACTTTGATGTATAATCGGTGATCTTATTATTCAAGTTATCCCACAAATAATGCTCTTGGAGATCTTGATATATATTTGTGTTTCCTTGGTGGATTGATAAGTTTGAACTATGTGCATCATCCAAAAGATCATTCTTTAACTCCGGATTTGATAGAACACATAGTCTTGTCCAAAATCGCACCATTACTTATTGATTAACATTGAACTATGAGGATTTACATTTTTAGATAGTTTCCAATTTCTTTTAAATTCCCACATCATATATTTGAGCATCCTTTATCCTTTCCAAAAAAGACAGTTAGGCAATCATTTTGAAAGGATTCATTATATTACCTTAGTCATGATTTCCATGTCCATATTCATCAAATCTAAGAAGATTAGATCCTTTTAATTTCTCACCAATAATAGAATTTTTGGGTTATTTCTACTTAGATAATTCACCACCTTGTTCGCTTTCCCATTGTGGTAATGGATTGAGCAGTCATAGACTTTGATCAACTCTATCCAACTTCATTGGTGCATGTTCAAGTTTATATTTGTGAATATATACTTGAGGATTTTGTGATCCGTATAAAATTCACACATCTCCCCAACGAAGGCTCAATCCAAAAATTGTGATAGGGGAGGATTTATATTTACGGGCTGAAATAAAATACCAATTTTCCATTCCCACTGACATATCTAAATCCATTATTTGTGGTGGTGTTGGTATTTTTCTACTATTTTTTCTGAGTTATAAAATATTGTATAGAAATAGAATCAAAAAGTAACTTCACTATTATTTAATGAATAACTAGTGTACATGTCACCACTTTTTTTTCAGGATTCACTTTTGAGGTTGTGACAGAAAAAGCTCTCCATTTCTGCCTTAAACGTTGTTGGTTGCCACTGAAAACCCTTTTCTAAGGGCACTCATTTGTGAAGTTCATTGGTTCTTTGGAGTTGAAGAAAAGAATAATGTGTTGAGAGTTGAATGAAGTGTTCCTCTACTCTATCATAGTAGCATGAGTTTCTTTTCAGAAATTAGTGGCTAGGTTCTCTACTAGCCCACACCTTAATAATTTCATCATCTCTTTTAGGAAATTTTTAGGGTGCTTCTTTCCGAACCTATGGAATGTGGGATGCTAGAATATATTACTACTGTTGGATTTATCCATCAAACAGCCAGAATTAAATTTCATTGGCTGCTTCTTATCCCTATCATACCCCTGAGATTCACTGATATCCATTTTGACTTATAGGGAACATTAGACAATTTCCTCACAGATATTGAAGTCACAGATCACTCGGTCTTTCTATAGGCTAGGTTTTAGCCCACCAAAAATTGTTCAACCTTGTATTTGATGGTAATGAAAAAGACATTGGAATATTGTTCGATCCCTATGAATTTGTCCTCATATGTTTGGATGGATTTGTTTCCTTTTTGTCTGAAGGAAAGGTAGTCCCTTTCCATCTTAAGTCGGAGGGTACACAAAAAATATTTATCGAAAAACATTTCACTGATATAGATGAATTACAATGCATTGATATATTCCTCAAGATTTTTGTTTTTTATCAATGTACACCATTGATCAGCTTCACCATCCATACGATAAGAAGTGAGAAGAACCTTCTGTTCTTCAGAACAATGAACGATTGGGAATATCTTTGCAATGAATCTGATCCTTTGTCTGACGATTGAGGGGTTAGATGATCCATTGACTATATGAGGCCTTTGTCTCATGAATCTCTTAATTGCAGCTTGTTATTTATTATTGGGGGTTGAACGTTACTCTTCACCCAAATTTTGGACAAACATTTTAGTTATGAGAGAGAGTATCATGACAAAGATGCAGATTCCCTCTTCCATGGGATTGGGGCTCTCATTAGTACAATCATCACATTGATCTTTGCATCGATTGTTAGCATGAGTCTTCCAAGTACCCGCCATTATTTGGAATAAAAGGAAAGATATTGGTAACACATAAAGGGGAATCCAATGAAAAAATTAGGTAACATATAAATTACATTTATATCCTTAACTTATGATTTTATAGGCTTAAATCAATGTTATCCATGATTTACTTCCCAACATATATTATTCGGGTCATTTTTTTATTCCCTTAATAATGGATCATATTATGATTATGAATTTTCCAAGGTATATCCTCCAAGGGTGTCAAACCAAAAGTGCAAAAAGTCTTGTTTTTGTGCACAATTTTCGGTTCATGTATAGATCAAAGGAGTGTTTTTTGGTTTTTCCCCTTGATACATTTTTGTCAGAGCCACCTCTACCTGTTCGTATACATAAAGGGCTACATTTTCTTGACAAACCAATTAATATATAAGCATCAATATATAAGGTTAATTTTATTATACATAGTCTTCTCCCAAAGTGTTTCACTAGGGTTTTCCTATCCTAATCCCAAAAACAACTAAACCTACCTTCTAATACAAACTATAACAACCCATCTCTTTATTACACACGTAATCATGATTTATTACATCACCTTTCACGTAAGACATCTCTGATGATAGTTAGGTATATTGTCTTTCAAAATTAGGAACATTACAGGAAAACTCAAGACATAAAATTCAACATCTTTATTAAAAAAAAATTTTACATGACCACAAAATTCTTTTGTACTTAGCATTGCAAGAGATAACCTGAGGACATACATAAGAAAATGGTGAGCTATAAAGCCTAGTAAGGTAGTAAACAAGGCATAAAATGAATAATAAAATACATATTAGGAAATTGGAATATAAATTGTTCATAAAAGATGCATGAACATAAAGGAATGATATAGAAATATTATCATAACATAGATTTGTGGCAACAACACTTAACATGATATTAGCATGAGCCATGGCTCATTACACATAGAGCATTAGTAAACCCTCATTTCACTTGAATAATAATGATTAAATCCTTATTACACTTGAAATATAATGAGGAAACCCTCATTGAACATGATTTATCATAATAATATTCTTTACCCAATGCATCAGAGTGCTATCAAGGTGCACCCTTCTTAAACATTTCATTTCATGCATAAGTGTGCCACATAGATCGTACAACATGGATTAATTAAAAATCATAATTTATTCTATGAATTAATGATGTGGAATTCATACATTTAAGTCCTAAATCCGAAAGTACATGTTCATAAAGGTGAATATCCATAATAGAGAAATGGGCATGGTATTCACTTACACGATGATTTTGGCATGTGAAATTTTGGTGTAACTACGGTAGCATAACGACATCAAACAGAAACTATAAAATGGGATGATGAGATATAAATGGGTCTATATAAATTTATACATGTTGAGGGAAGTATAAGGGAGGTTATAAATTATACCCTAACCTTTTTAATTGAAAATAAAAGGGTATTACAACATAATGAAACTTGTTTAAAAATGAGAAAGTAAAGAATCCTTTACTTGGATGTGTGTGTCTTTGAGAGCTTGGGGAGGGGATTATTGAGATCTTGGGGTGCCTTGGAAGGATTATAAATAGTATAGGGGAGATAATGGACGTGATACATGGGGTTTTAGTGAAGATAACGGGGGATATTTGGTGGGTTTATAAAAAATGGGAGGTGAATACTTTAATATTTCACAAACATATGTTTTGGAGTCTATATAATTAATTATTAAAAACCACCTATGAACCCATGGGTTTTTCCCATGGGTTTTGAAAAATGTGAGGGGAAACAAATTATAAGTCCAATGGCCGAACATATAAAAATATCATTCTTTCTTATGTGGAGGTGAGTCACACTCTCAAGGAAAACATTTTAAAATTTTAAAATATTTTATAACTCTTGGGGGGTACACTAAGGCAATTTAAAATAAATCAAATAAATCTAAAATCACATTATATTAAAAATAAAACATATATTGGATGAATAAACCTTTTATAGTATTTTTATTACATCACTTAGGGTCATTAAGATGTCATAAAACACATTATATATTTAAAAAGTTTTTAATTTTTACCCAAAACATCAACAATCTTAGAAAATTATACAAAATTCCCCGTTAGATAATTTCGATATCCTGAATCCAAAAATAATATTATTTTTCATCTAAATAATTTTATAAGAATATGAATTTTTTATTTTAAAATAAAATCACGCATTTATAAAAAAAATCACAGGTTTTGACAAAAACATCTTTCAAACCTTAATATTCATTAGAGTTGTATTCCTAAAAATTATATGATCATTTATATTTATTAAAAAATAATTTACTAATAATATTTTATTAAAACATTATTTAATTCAAAATTCCATTATTTCATCGAAATAGATAATCTTAATTGAATTTAAATATTAACTAAAAATAATATTGTTCTTTAAAACTCTTAAACAAAGTATTAATAATAAAATTAATGTATATTCATTATTATATAAAAATAATAATTCATATAATCATAGTGATAGGATCTTGTTACAAAACCCCTTATAACACCAACATAAAACCTAAGGTTACGGTGTGCAATGGTGAAAGACTCTTGGGGTGGCTTTGATAACATAGATTGGGTGGTAATGTCTATTAAAATCCAATTCTCTCGTAGGTGGTTTCATTCAAGATTAACGTGTTGAAGCTTGGATTGGGATTGGTCAAGAGTGATGCCTACTGATGCTACCTCCTTTATATGCACTAGAAAATAGACATCATATGGAGAAATTCTTCTGGATGAGGCCATTGATTCCTTTGTCTAAGTAAATTAGATTTGTTAAAGCCCAATATTTATACTAATAATGTGATCACTCTTCAAAGGATTTATCAGCAACGATAATAATTCCAAATGATATTTTAAAATCTAAAAAACATTAAACCAAGGTAGTGCATATGATTTGTATGACTATTTTTTATAATAAGGATTTTTATTAGATCAAGGGTAATTTTAATTAATAAATGTTTGGGTCATTACAATGAATGTAATGTAGATATTATTTTTTGTGTAAACCTAAGGAGGATAACAGAAGAAGATGTAATGTTCTTTGAAAGGTGTTTTAATTTTATTTCCTTACCCACCTCCTACAATTCTTCACACACCATGATTATATAATAACATTACTATAGTATATATATATATTTTTTATTCTTTTTTATTTTAATTTTATTACCTATATATTCATATATTTAAATCCAATGGGTTATGAAATAACTATTCATGTGTCTGCCAGATTACCTCCTTGCAAATCGATATATTTCATTTTTCAATTACCCAATTTCATTGATGGAAATAATGATGGTTTTATAGTTTATATATAATATATTTGATATTTATGTGTTCTTATTAATTTGGAATTAGTGTGTTATAAATAAATTCAAGATTTCCATTCTTGGAATACGATAATGTCACCTATGTGTAAGGTCAACTAACTCCTCATGAAGTGATGTGATTTTTTTCCACCGTATATATAATGAATTAAAAATTTTTTTAATAAAAATATTATATATATATATGACAAATAAATTATACTTTATTTATATTACATATATATATACATCATTTAATTATCATTCATTCAATACGATATCAAAATGGAAACATCATTCATGTGTATGTATATCATATTATATCCATGAAAAATTCATTTCATTTAATATTAGTGACTATTATATATTACTAAAAATAAAAAAATATAAAAAATGTATGATTTTTATAATATTATAATTATTATTTGTATTATAGAATTATATAATATGTACAAGAAATGGATCCTTTATTTTGAATCAATCTTGAGAAAACATGGTAATTGACTACTGAAATGATGAAAATAATGAATGATTATTAATGAGATGTTGATAATATATTGAAAAATTATTATAAAATTTTAGATAAGTATTAATAATGTTATGAATAATTTATTAACATGTTTAAAAAATATATACCAGAGACGAGAGTACATTCAACCAAAAGGAATCATATGGTGAGGGATTTCTTAACTCAATTTCCACTGATTGTGTTAAACTTCTACTTCGTTGATTATGTCATGCATAGAATATATTTGTATCGAATTTTGATTATGATTATGTTTTTACATTGTATTTGGATTTATAGTTGATACACATAGTCTATTCATTTATTAATTCTCACCTCAATGTTATTATTATTTTAAGGGCTTATTACAAAATCTTATTTGAATCAAGGTTGTTAATTTGAGGATATTAGTTAATGGAAATTAATTGAATGTTTCCTAAAATACAATTAAATTTTATTCTATTATAGTAATTCATTTACTATTTAAAGTAATATTTACTTTTCTTTCTCTGTTGGGTGCTTACAATGATTTGTAGTATTCTTTCAATAAAATCAATCTTCATTTCACTCTTCCGTGGGAAATATGTTTTTTTTCAAAACCATGTATTCTAAAATGGTTTTCAATTTTTTTCACATTTTAAAAATGATTTCTTAAAGGAATTTTGTCCCATTTTAAAATTTAAAAATTCTTTTCATAGGAATATTTTTTTATTTTTATAATAATTTCAATTTGTATTTTACCAAAAACATGAATGAAAATGTAGTGTTAACTTGTAAGACATGAAAAGAATTTATAAACATTGTAATAATTGAAATGTTTACAATGATATGTTATATTTTTCAATGGATATTTTAAAATGATATTATTTTAAAAATGTATTAGGAAAATTGTGTTTTTTGATAAGTGATTTTCTTAGAAAATAATTTACAAAATTTCGTTCAAAATGGGTTGTATTTTTTTCCTAAATAACGTTTTGTTTTTTTAAAAAAATTAAATTAATCAGTTAAAACAATCCTTTATTAATATTCCAAAGCGTATATATTGTATTGAGACCATCCTGAAACTTCCTCGGGATGGTTTATGATCACTTTGACTTAGGAATGTATTTCCACTCACTCCCATGATTAATATTGGTTGTCAATATCTTTACCTTTATTTTTAACATTCATATGGAAATGAAATATACCCTTATTTTGAATATTAATCATTATAGATATGTTTAATTCTTGAACCATATATCGTTTTTACATAGGAATTCTACATTTATAATTATTTGATTAACTAGGGAAATGTTGGAAAATTTTATTGTTTACTCAAAACTGATATTTAATGATAATGAACATTATTATGAATTTAATAGATTATTCGATAAATGAGAAATTATTTGGTCATGTATGAAATAGTTTGAGGACCATTTAAAGTAATTCCCTCAATTAATCATTAGTCTCATGAGATTAAATTATTTGGAATGTAACCCTTCACATTTTCTATCATGAATTTTTAAATTTTATTGAGGAAATATTTGTTTATAGTTGGTTTTTATGAAAGGTATTGAAATAAATAATATGGGGTTTTACCCATCATATTTTAACATGTATTTAGGGTATAACTTTATGGTAAAGGAATAGTGTGACTAGGAAACATTACATCCAATAATTAAGCATTACCTTCATTCATATCTATTTTTCATTGTCCATGATATTTTCACTATGTTATAATCAATGGATGAATTTCATTATGAAATTATTTATTTAAATGGAATTTGTTTTATTTTATTTACCATTATATGTTGATTCTAATTTATCATACCATGATAGTTGTTTTATTAAAATGGAATGTGGTTTTCGTAATTTACCTTTCCATATTGATTATTCACCTTGATCCATGTTAGTTTCCATTATACTTAACCCTTACTAAGAATTTGGGATCCCCATTATTTTTTCATTTATTATGATTCTATGAAGTTTGAAATAATTGATATGTTGGGATATTATAGAGTGAATAAAGTTATTCAGCAAAAATAATGTGTTATAATTTCTGTACTCAATTGTAATGAAAGTATCATGTATATATCAATTTTACCTAGTCTACTAAATTATTCAATCCATCTGGATGAAATTCCTTATATCATTTTATAATTAAATGATAGTTGGAACTAGCTATAGGCTTATAGTGTTAGTGTCACTATAGTTGTTGTCAATGGATGTTTTGTATCAAACATAGAAACAATATTTTTGAAACCATATATTGGGTAACATATTTCTATGATATAATTTGACGTTATGTATATTTATAAATCCTAAACTATTGGAAAGGTATATATCATGTAGAGATATTGTACCAAGATTAAGGTTATTTTGGGATAAATCTATGTAAATAAAAGCCATTGGTTTATTATATGTTTTATTGGAAAATTTATAGGAGGAATAATTCCTTTATGTTTCATTAACACAAGATTAAAGATATTGATAACCTTTGGAATAAATAAGATCATTAATGACGTTGTAACAGTAATCATATAATATTATTATACTTTTTTAAAAAGGGTTGAATTAAAAAACCTAGTAAAAATATTATTTAATGATTAATATTGTTTCAAGGATGTGCATCAAATTTTTTTAATTTTTTCCGGATTTATATTAATATTATTTTATAAAATGGACTTCTCCCATATTGGGTAACAACTCATCGCATCTGAAAAGGCAATGAGGATTGATCCTATTACTAAATGATGATAAGGGTTTCATTCCTGCCACTAGCCTACATGTTGTCTGGCAAAATATGTCATTGTTTTTAGTTTAAGAAAATTAAAATATGAATTTTAATCATGAACTAGAATTATGACATTTAGGTGAAGAGATTACTATATTAAACACATTTCTTTTAGAAAATATCCTGAGACAGAAATAAAGAATTTTTGTATAGATCTTACTATCTTTTAAAAGTAATTTTTAGTTGTTCAAGCATAATAAATTAATTTTTTGGTATATTTTTTATGGAATAAGATATCAAAAGGAAATTAACTGAATGAAAACCAAAGGATGAAATTATTATTTTTTAAATAGAAATATATAATGTATGTATATTTATTTGTATTTTTAAACAATAATTTATTAATCAAAAATAGTAAATTGATCCTGAAATAAAAAAGTAATGCTAATGACTACATTTATTTTGAACTCATTGTTTTTTAAATCATCATTGATTTATGATATTAAGCCCCTCAATTTTTTATTGATCATGCTCTTTCTTTTGAACCGTGACCTCGATCTCTCTCTATGAATATATATTAGTTTTCTACATGTACATATATTTATTTTCCACCGATGTTATTTTATATATAATCCTAGTAATATTTTACACTGAATGAATTCTTTACTTCCTTATCACTCTAGTTTAGAGAATATTTTAGTATCTCTTATATGATGTGGGTTTTTGAAAAATGGAATTTAAAAATTACAAACCCTTTATTATAGAGATCATTTATAAATTGAAAGGATGGAATTTATTTAAGGTAGGGAGAAATTAACTCCAAAAAAAATAAAATATGAATGTCATATTCGATATAGTGTATGACATGCATCACCAAGAATATAAAGGTAAATAACATATCTATAATTTATGATATATTAAATATTTTACTTAAAATATATATATTCCAGGGTTTTCATTATTTGAAATTATGAGATTAGCATAAATTAAATGCAGTAATGACATTCTTTGATGGCTTTCTTTACGCGCAAGACCCAGTATAATTTAATTCTATTAATAATATTATTTAAATGGGTAACTGTCTCTGAACCGTAAAATTAGATTTTAGGAATATTATTATTTATATTATTTAAATGTATCTTTTCCATATTTTTATTATGTATATATAGATTATTAATAAAATAATATACATTTAAAATATAAAGTTTTCTTTGAATTTGTTTTTCTAAAAGATGATTTAAACAAGATTTAGCCAAAAAATCTGAATGTGTAATTTTCCTCTTTAAATAAATTTATATAAATAAATTAATCTTTTGTGAATGTGAAATATCAAAATTTGGTTTCTTTGATTCTTTGGTATTTTTATAAAAGTTCCATTTTTAATGAACAATGAAAATACTAAATTTTAATTGAAATTTACCTTTTAATTTGAATAATTTAAGTGATAAAATTGTATTTTAATTGGGTTTAAATTATTATTACATAAAATTTATAAACCATAATAAAATTTAGTTAATTAAAATCATTTTCATATTTAATTTAAATATAAATTCATTTCATAAATTTGAAAATTTCCCATTTCAAAACCAACTTTCTCAACACTTATGTAGGATTAATTTTTAATTAAATTTTAACACATTTGTGGTCGGAATCAAGAAAATATTACTACTTAAAAAGAATAAAATTAATTTAAATTTCAGAAGAAGTTCTTTTTTAACCAAAATAATTAGTGAAAACAGTTTTAATTATGTTATATGATTAAGGTAAAAATGAATTTTCTTAGTGGTTAATCATAGAATAAGACATGTAAAATGAATTACCCATTTATAATACACCCACATTCTTAAAATATTTATAAACTTTTGACCAATGGATATAATTTTATAAATTGATTTGAAACTTTTCTTTCCAAATAACCTTATTGATAAATGTAAAGAAAAATACAAAAGAGGAACCTTCTTTAGCTCTAATATTTATAAAGCTTCGTGATAGGGAAAAAAACATGGCGGTTAAGTAATATATATAATTTTGAAATAAAAATTAGTTCTTTTCATAATAATAATTTATCTTTATGTTTTATTCATTATCTAGTTACTTTTAATTATTATGTAACACTACTTCAGTAATTATTATATTAATAATTAAATAAAATAAATAATACTAAAATTATTAAAACTGAATAAATTTGAATAAATTATTTTGTTCCATTATTTTATAGAATAATATGACATTTTAGGTAGTTGGGATCTTAAAATATTCAAATAAAATTGTTTTTTAGATATTTTAAATTTCAAATTGATGGAATAATGTCTTACTTGATGTTAATGCTATTTTATTAATAATGATATTCTATTAAAAGATTTTATGTTAATAAAAATAACTTATTATGCCGATATAATTTTAAATTTTAATAAATATAAAATTTTGTCCAATCCAGGTACAATTTATCATTTATAATTAACATATTGAATGATAAATAGAAAAAAATATTGTTAGCATGATTAGGGTTGATGTTTTGTTTCTGGCTGGTTACATGCGCTTCTGTCGAAATTATATTCATACACACATGGTATTTTGTTTTATAAACTAGATATCATATTTATGAATAATTTCATCTCATGATTATAATAATTTTAAATTTTATGTAGTTTTAATGGATTAATCATCTCTATTACAAAACTAGTTACCGAAGTGAAAAGGCAAAATGGTAAAAATAAGAAAATGAAGAAGTTAAAGAAAGGCATTATAAAAATATATTAATTTTTGTATTGTAGAGGTGTTTTGGAAAATAATAATCCACCCCCCTCCATTATTATTCAACTTATATGCCACATTTGGATATAGATACCTCCCAATAGTGAATTCCTTTGAGTAATTAAAAGAATCCCGGTCATCCTCAAAAATAAAAGGGAACTCATTCTCAAATATTATTCGCACCTCCACTTCCATTTAGTTAATCCTAAACATACCCAAATCACTCCATAAATTATAAACATGTTCATATAATCCTTATTTTCTAATGAAATCAAACCTTATAAAGCTCTAATGAAAACCTATGGAGGATACTCGAAGAAGATGTAATGTTATTCTAAAACTGTTTTTATTTTATTTCCATCTCAAACTAATCTAATTGTTATTACACAATTATTATATAATAAAATCATTAAATTTCATATACATTGCTATTGTCAAATTATCTATAGGGCCTAAAACTTCACACACTTCCATCAAATGGGCTACCAAATTGTTGTTTGTGTGTACGGCGAGCAACTTACTCACGAACTGATGTCTTCCGTTTTTTCTGTTACAACCTTTAAATGTTGGTAATAACGATAGATTTATAGTTTATATGAGATATCTATGATATTTATAACATTTTTATTATTTTTTTATTATAATATTTCAAATTCCTTCATTATTTACATTTTTTTATAATATGATAATGTCGCCAAGGGTATTGCAGAACACCAACTCACGAAGCAATGTGATTCGTTAATGTTTTACATGGATTGTGTTAAGGATGTGATTAAATAAAAATTTTAATATATATGAATGAAAAATTCTTGAAAAATAATATATATATATATATATATATAATTTATTATCCCTTCGTTCAATATGACTAGTAAATGGAAATACTATTCATGCATACGTACGACCTACCATCTCAACAAATGGTGTATTTAATTCCCAATCACTAAATAGTATCAGTTACACAAAATACATATATACATAATATATATGATATATATATCTTGAGTATTATTTTTAATATGAAATAACTATATACTATGTGCATGAAATGGATCTTCCATTATGGAACATGTTTGAGAATACAATGCAAGTAACTCCCAAAATGATTAAAAAATTAAATATTATTAATGGAATGGTGATAAGTTAGGATAAATGGATCATAAATGATATAATAAAAAATAAATGGATTCTTAAATATGCTATTAAAATTTTTAAAACCACTATGAATGATGTTAAATCACGTTCAATCAAAAGCAAGCACATATTAAGGGACTTCTTAACTAAATTTCCACTCATTATGTTAAACATATACATCCTTGATTATGTCATCTTAATATTATGTGTGTAATTAATTTTGATTAAATTATTTTTGATTTCATATTTTTTATGTGTAATTATATTGGATACTCATAATCTATTAATTTATTAATTCTCAACTCAATGTAATGATGATTTTAAGGTTTTATTTCATTATCTCATTCTAATTAATTTTGTTAGTATTCAATATCAGTTGAAGTATATTACATATTAATTTCCTAATAAAAACATAATTTTTATTATCATATTTTTATTAATAAATAATTCAAGTAATATTACAATTTTCCACTATTCAGTACTTAGAAATTTTTCGAAATTATTTTCAGGAGTACCCGACTTCATTTCTCTCTTTTCTAAAAAATATGTTTTCCTCCAAAACCATGTTTTAAAAAATGTTTTCACCTTTTGAAACATATTTAGTTAAGTAATTATAAACCATAATACTCTTTAAAAACATTCATAGGAATATTTTTTCCATTTTCAAAATAGTTACTATTTGGTAATTACTGAAAATGTGAAATTAAACATTTCTTTGACATATATAACATGAACAGAATTTCCAATTTTAATGATGAATCAAATGTTTCAAACTTATTTTATAAGTATAAAATTATATTTTACAATAAATATATGTCCAAAATTAGTTCTAAAAGTTTATTTGTTTTAATAGTTTTGTTCAAAGATATTGATTTATAGAACATTTTTCAAAATGAAAAGGATACTTTCCCTAATAAAATTTTTAAATTTATTTTAATCAAAATAATATAATTTAATGAAAAGAAACCTATATAATTATTAAAATGGTTATATACTTTATTGAGAGCATCCTTGATATTCCTATAGATGATGTTTGATCTCTTTGATAAAGAAAATTACTGAAATTCAGTTCCCTGATTCATTTTTGTTCAAATTAACATTACCATGAATTATTAACATTCATAGGGACATTAAATTTACCATAAATACAAATATTATTCATCCTGGATAAGTTTATTGCCATAAACATATTCCATTTTTACATATTGTGCCTACTTTTATAGTTATATGATTAATTGGGAAAATATAGGTAATTCTATATCATTTAATCAATAATGATACTAGATGATAAGGAATATTGTTATGAATTAACTAGATTATTCGATTTATGAAGAATTATTTGGATAGTTATAAAATAGGATAGGGACAATTAAAAGAAATCTCATTGATGAATTGAATGTATCATGATTCCAAATCAGTTTGAAACAAACCCTACATGTTTTTAATTATGCAATTTAAAATTGTCTACATGATAGATCTTGAATGTTCTTTCTTATGGAACGTACTGATCACACAAATCCGATGACTTTTTACCAATCATTTTTTAACCTTTATTGATGAAATATATTTATGGTAAAGGTATCATGTAAAAGTGAAACATGATGACTAATAACAAATAAATTCTTTCATTTAGATCCAGATTCCATTATCCAAGAGAATCTCACTGTGTTATAATCTTTGGATAAATTTCATTCTTACCTTATTGAGATAAATTATATATGTTTTCAATTATTTACCTTTCTATATAGATTTTTCCATATCATACCATGGATGTAGTGTTCATAAATGGTATTTTTCATAGTTATTTACATTTCCCTATTGATTATTCTTGTTGATTCATTATTTCTTTCAATGTACATAACCCTCACTTAGAATATGAGCTCATCTATATTTTTTTTGTTTATCAGGATTCAATGATATTTTTATGACTGGTATTGAGGGATATTCAATAAAGTGTAATTATATTATCTATTTTTTCATATTTGTGTATTAAAATGTAATTAAATTCCTTAGTATTCATTTAGTTTAAAATGGATACTAAACAATTCGATACATTTATATGTAATTCTTTGTATCTTATTCTAATGTAATAGTAGCATATGCCGGCTCTGAGATTCTGGGGTAGGAGTTACAATAAATTTTCAATAATATTTGAACAAAAAATTAATGTATTGAAGAAAATGAATGGATTTATCTTAGAAGAAGTATTTCAACTCTTTTTTTCCAACCTATACTGTAACACCCCAAGATTTTTTGTTTTACCTCTTATAAGTTCAATATCACTGATAGTTTATGCTTCAAGGAACACCGAGTTTAAATGTGTAATATACTATTAAATATGACCATTGGAATAATAATGTTACTATTATGAATAGTAATATATCCAAAATAATATTAACTTCACCCATGAAATTATAAATAAAATTTATGTCTCTTATAAATAAAAATATTATAAATTTATATCATGGAATAAGTAAATAATTGTTTTAAAATTTATAAATTAATCTTTCGAATTTATGTATGTTATAAATATTTAAGTACAAGTTGATAATTAATATAATTATTTAAAAGAAAATTTATTTTCCTAAAGTATACTCATAGATTTATATTTTATTTTCTTATTATTTTAAAATAATTTTATGAGATCTCAATAAATTTTCCAAAGTGTCATAAAACCAGTAATAATTTTAAAATCATTATTTTTTGAATAAATGATTATTTCAATTAAAAAAATTAATTATTCATATTAATAAATTTATTTTCAAAAATGGATTTAATTTTCTAATTTTTTGCATAGAATAATTGTTGAGGATAAATTTTTATATTTTTATAAAAAAAATTGAATTTTTACGAGTAGTAAAATATGGCAATTTATGGTATATATACAATATAAATTATATACAATATTTTTTGAGTCATCTCTGATATAAACACAATAATATATAACTATACTTATCTATTTAAAATATTTATTCATGTAATAATTACTATTTATTTTCATGAACCAAAATAACTAACTAATGAATAAAATGATAAAATAAAATCCTCTCCTCCATTGTAAATACCGCAACTCACCAGCTGTTCACCTCACACCTCTAAAATTGTGTTGTTAAATATTTTCAAAACATAATCCTCCCAAATCTTTTTTTCATGTCAAGGAGAATTTTTTATCACCATAACACCAATTTAAATCCCTTTAAGGAGGTTCTCAAGGAGAATAAATTCAAGAAGAAAACCCATCTTTTCAATTTCATTTATTTTATTTTCAATTTTATTTTTTTATATCCTTATCCAAAATCCTCTATCTAAAAATTATTGATAACTAATTTATCATATATATACTATAATTTTATTTTTTCATTGTTAAATCCATCATCAATCCCCTTGTCCTATACCTTTTATTTTAAAAATGAAAATATTGTCAATAATGTGCAGATTTCCCATCATCATCGATGATGCATTTTCATATTACATTACATGCTTGAAAGATAATATTAAAACCATTTTCTGGTCAAATAATATTTTATTATACATATTACATGTAATATAATGTTATATAACTAGTATATATACACAATTTTAATTAATAAAACAAAATTAGTTCGTGATAATTGAAGAATTATCCCACTAATCTAACGTTATTCATTAATGTTTTTTCTAATAAATCTACCTCATATATAAAAAATAGAAAATAATATAATTTAATATTTTTTATGTTTATTAATAACATATTAATTTAATTCTGGTGAATTAGTCCAATTTTACATGAACATTAATACAAGTATACAAGTGAATCAATCCTGAAAATCAACAAAACGAACACTCCTCAATCACAAAGTTAAATCAAACAACTCATTAAAAAGGACAGAAATGAACTTAATAAAAGTATATTAAATCTATTAAATGTTTAATATGCTCTGATTTATATTATTAATTAATTATATTTCATTATCTAGGATATTATGTACAAGATTAGAATGATTTTTGATATAAGGTATGAGTTTCTGCTCAATCCTCAATTTTTTCATTCGGGTTACACTTTATCTCTCTTTACACGACTTTAATTATAAATTATTTTTTAATAATTTTTCTAAATTAAATTTATATATTAAATAATCATGTATCTACATAATTTCATCATTCATTTATTGGTAATTCATGTTTTAAAAAGTTACCTTCTAAATTCATCCCAATAAAAAATCCTTGATTTTAGGGAACTTACAAATTTCATTCCCATTTTCATGTACTGTCCATAATTTATTTTAAGAATCAAATATTTTTTTAAAGCACTATTTTAATTATAAAAAACTACCTTAGGTAATTTATGGTTTTATTTAAATAATTCATCTATTTTCTATTTTACAGACGATTTTATCGTTTCTCTCAAATTTCACTAAAGTACATATTTATAATATTTTGTATAAACTATTTTTACATGTTTTAACTTTAGTTGGAAGTAATTTATTCCTGAAAAACAATTTCATCATGTTTACCTTTTATTTTCTAGGATATATATGTTTACAATCAAATTTTATGAAAAATACTAATGATTTTTCCAAAATAACTCTTATTTGCAATGTAGAATGGTTATTTCTCTAAAGAAACCCTCAATGATTTTATTATAATATTCTCATCTATTAAAACACCATACTTTTAATTATATTCTCAATTAGGAATATTATTTATGATATCATCTACTATATTTTTTTTATAAATGGTTTATGATCAATTTGACCTTGGATGTACTATCTTGATATAATTAACTTGTAACTCAGAATGGTTAGTGAATATGTTTAAAGATTGGGGAATATTCTTCACAATTTTTATCTATATATTATTTATTTTTAACACTAGTTATATAAGGAATAAATTGGAATTGGTATGTTAGGTGTGGTTCCCCCTATATCCCCTTGATGCATCAGTATGTCTCATGATTGGAAACAAATGTGGATTTGGATGAGGCCTTGACAATTTATTTTAAGTTGTCTTGGTCGAGGTTTGACGGTATGTTTATGATGTATGGAATTATGAATTACCTCATTATGATATTATTAATTGATAATCCATGTGATTATTCTACTAGTAGAATATCCCAGGATAACTCTCTTAATCATGTGATTATTTTTGGCATTATTTAATCAGATTTCACTCCAGCCATATTTCCGCAAGATTATGTTTAATAGAATGCATATTTTTTACTCATTGTGCCTTATTATTTATGTTATGTTCAACTGAATTTCGTACCCTAGATGAAAAAGTTAGCTCACCCATTTCTTATATTTTATTTTTCCCCAGGATACAATGATTTGTATAATAAAAGCCATATAGGGATAATCTAACAGTTTTCTGCTGTTTCTAGTGGAGTTTATTTGATGTTATTTCCTTGAATGTTTTAATGCAAACAATTATATTTTTTTATTTTTTTAAATAAACTAAACTATTAGTCAATTAGGATGGGACTTCTTTGTTTATTATACCAATTTAATAATTTTAGTCACCAGATCTAGGCTAGTGGGGTTTAAGTCATATTAGTTAGTATCAAAGGTAGTTTTCAAGAAACCTTAGATTCTATATTTATAAAACATAGATTTAGTAACACAACCCTATGTATACTTTTAGGATAAGAATAAAAGAAAATTCTAGAATTTTGGTAATGTATCTCTTTTGCGGGTCTTCCTAGAAATACATGCAAATAATGATAATATAAGTGGATGTTAAAAATGAATAGATGTACATATGGGTAATAACACTAATGAGGTGTGTTAAGGCTTACTCTGTGTAACCTAGTATAGAACAATGTGCCTTATTATGAAACTGGTCTGACAGTCCAAGAGGATATTCCTATAATAATTAACATTTTATTTACAACCCATTATGAAGTATTTAAAAGTAGTCAGTTACCCAAAGGAACCATATTTACGATTATGATATTAACTATTATTAAATTTCTAATTTGTGTTATCTGTTTTTCTAGTTTGAAATTATCCAATATAACTTAATTTTGTGTATTCCATCATTCCAAAATGTATCTTATTATAAGGAATGGAAACCATATAAACACGTGTGTTCTATGTATGGATTTAACTCCTTTGAAATATAATTATTTTGGTGCTAGTGCTACAAATGGAGATAAACATATTATAACTATATTATGTCATCTAAATCAGATTACATGTAATAACATTACTCACATGGAGTAGATAAATCCACAATATGTTTTAATAATGATTGATTGCATTATGAGACAACAACATTTATCTTTGATTGGGGATAAAAAAAACACATTTTTAGTTAATAATTGAATAAGTTACTTAGAAAATATATTTCTCCCATTAAGAAATAATGAAAAGGAGATGGTTATGATAGATTTGTTTCATCAATCTTGATATTCAAATCAATGGGGGTCATTAATTCATAATAAAAATGAGTTAGAAGAAATCGTAAATATGTAATGGATATATTTTAATGAAATATTCATAGAAAGTTCTTACCATCTCTAATAGTGGGAAAATTTGGAGAGTCAATTATTAATTCTAAAAAAAAAATAAGATCAAAATGTTACAAAGCATGAATCCAACTTTATATGGTTATAAATACATTACATGGACTATATATATAATATTAGGAGAAATATTGTTCAATTATTTTATGGGTTAAAATCAATCCTCAAAAGGGAATTGTTCACCTAATATTTCTCAATATATTAAGATATAGTCTCTTGTGCTTTCAATAAAAGAATAATTATTAAAATCTCATGACTATAAGGGAAAAAGAGAATAAGATTTTGGAGGAGAAAATAATAGATAAAGATAATAATAAAAAAGTAATTTTTTAACATGTGATTCTTGTGGAAGGAAACACTCAGGTGCCTAATTAAAAGGAAAAGTAATATTATACACATTTTCATAAAAAGGACATAAATCTCATGATTTCAAGGGAATGAAATATTATAATGATGTTAAATGTTAAAATTTTAAATAGAATGGGAATTATGAAAATGCATATCCCAATCATCATAGAAATATTTAATAGAAAAATAAAGGGGAACAAGTTCAATATTATGATGTTACTACATGCGATGTTGAATAATTAAATATTTTATGAAAGAATTATGCTATAAAATTTCAGTTATAAAAATTATAAGATATAAAATGATTAACTAAAATACTTATTATTGATGGATTTGGATGCATTCATGATTATATTATGTTTTTTAGGTGATCAAGGTATCCATATATTTGGTATGTGGGATTAAGATTAGCATTTTTTTTTGGAATCATGTGTTATGTATATTTTGGGACCTTACTTATAATTTTTTTGGTCGAAAGAGTGACTTATAGACTATACGAAACCTTAACATTTCTTCCGGAGTGGAAAAATATTCAGGAAAATCCATTTACAGGTTTAAGGTATGAATTGAAAATAGATTGAAAAATAACCAAAGGATGATATAAAATGTTATCAAGAATTTTTTTTCTCATGTTTTTATCTAAATATTAAAATAATCGATCAATATTTGGAAAATAATTTTGGATCAAAAATGTTATCTGTTTATTTTTCTTTCTGAGAAATCCAGGGTCTTTTACCTGATCAAAAAGTTAAAAAAATTTAATGGTAGACATTCTAATGACCATTTTTCTATCACTATTCCTAAAAACAAGATAGATAGATATCTATTCAATGTCCATATTTTTGTGAATGTTATAATATTTCGAAATATTAGTTTTGTAGTGACCTTCGCATTTAACTTTACGACTTTTTAAGAGTATATTTAATAAATCCTTTTTATGATGTGTGATTCCCCCAAAGGAAAATCAATGTATTAAAATTTAATTATTGAAGTTAAATTTAAAATTATAATGATTTAATTCATTGATGTTGTGGAAAATTTAAGACACTGATATTTTATGGTATCCCTCCTTAAAAATTTAATATCTATATTAGTTTTTTCTTTACACAACAACGTGTTTAAAACTGTAATATACTATTAAATATGACAATTGGAATAGTAATGTAACTATTGGGAATAGTAATATTTCCAATAGAATAGTAACATCACCCATGGAATTATATATAAAATTAAGGTAAATTATAAATTAAAGTGGGGTATATTTATATCATTGAATAAGTTAATAAATGTTTTAAAATGATAAATTAAGTGTTTATATTTTTCTAAAAAATAAATGATTAATTAGAGTTTATTAACTAATATATTGATATAAAATAAAATATTCATTCATAAAATAGACTCCTAATTTATTATTTTTGTCCTATTATTATAAGATCATTTCAGGTGAACTTAATTATTTTTTTAAAAGTTTCATAAATCATGTCATAATTTAAAAGTTTGCATTTTACGAATAAATAATGATTTCAATTAAATATTTAAATTCATATATTTAGAAAATTATTTTTCTAAAATGGTGTTCATTTTTAAATTTGTCACATCAGAAAATGTTCAGGGTGAATTTTTTGAATTTTACTAACATAGTTAAATTTTTATTGAATAGTAAAATATTAATATTTACAATATATATACATTATGAGTTAAATAAATTATTCATTGAGCCATCAAATTTTTAAGATACAAATATATAAATTTAATATCTTATATAATATATTTATTCATGTATTCATTATCATTTCTTGTCGTGAGCCAAAATAATAAAATAATGAATAAAATAATAAAAAAACTCATCCCCATCACTATAAATACCACCTCACACCACCAATTATCCTCGCACCTCTTAAGACATGAATATTGTATAATTTCGGCCCAACAATATTTCCAAGTATATTAACCATGGTTAAGATCATATAGTGTCAAGATAAGACCAATTCCAAGTCCCTTAAAGAGGTTCTCAAGTATGATAAATTCTAGAGGTAATATCCTCTTTAGTTTTCCTTTATTTTATTATCAATTTTATTTATTTTAATATCTTTCCCTCACCTACAATAAAAAAACATGAATGATAACTATTTTATATTTTATGTACTATAGTTTTATTGTTTTTATTTAAAATCCATCATCAACCCCTTTATTATCTTCTTTATATTTGAGAATTATAATATCATCAATGATGTACCGATTTACTTTCATCGTGGACGAATCTTTTTAATTTTCCATTACTGCCTTTAAGGATAGTAATAAAACCATTTATAAGGTAAAATAATTTTTTTAAATATTATCAGTCTTATAATTTGTTTTAACTAGTATATACAGATAATATTGATTAATAAAAAATAGTTCATTATAATTAAGAAAATCACAAAAATAAACTAACATTCATCATTAATTTTTTATAAAATGAATCATCATAATATATGAAAACAATAATATATATGTCCAATTAATGTATTTTGTGTTCATTAATAAAATATATTATTAATTTTGGATAATTAATCCAATTTTACATGATCATTCATTCATTCATATTGGCGAACCAATCATGAAAACCAAGGAAACAGAAACTCTCAAAAGAAAATGTCGATTATTATAACTCATAAAGAACCATAAATTAATGTAATAAAACTGTACTAAATAAAATAAATGTTAAAATGGTTCTTATGTAAATTTTTAATGAAACAAATTTTGTTATACGGGATGTTAATTACATGAAAATAATGCTTTCGGACAAAAGGTAACGATTTTTACTTGAACATCCATTGTTAATTCGGGTTACTCATTCTTTCTCCTTAATATAATATAATTATTCAGTATATTTATATAATCATTAAATATTATTTTTATATGTTCCAAAATCTTTTATCTAGATCATTTCACAAGTCTTTGATCAGAAATACATGTTTTATAAGGCTCCCTTTATAATTCTTCCCAATAAGCAATCCCGATTAAAGGGTACTTTCCAATTTCATTCCAATTTTCATGTACACTTTTTTTATGATATAATCCACTGATATATATATATATATAATAAATATTTTTATAATTAAATACTATTGTAACTCATTTATTCATTTTTGTAAATAGATAATCCTTTTTCCTTTTTAAATACACTTTTATATTTCTCCTCAATCTTCACTAAAGTGGCCAATTTCTAAAGTTTATTAAATAATATTTTTTACATTTTCACTTATATTATACATAATTTATTCCGCAAACATAATTTAATTATCCTTCCATTTTATTTTATAGGATATAAATTTTTATAATATGATTTTATGATAAATGAAAATTATTTTTCAAAATTAACTCTTTTTTTCCAAGTAAAGAGGGAGTATCCCTAAAAAATTACTCAATGATTTTATTAGTGTATTTTATTTTACTTAAACACCCAATATTGAATCAAATTTTTAATTGGTATTAATATTTTATGAACTCTTCTATTTCTTATTAAATGGTTTACGATCAGTTTAATTATGGATTTATTATCTTGATATCATTCGCCATATTACTATGAATGGTTTGTGAATGTATTTAATATTCATGGAGGGTTATTTACCTTTATTTTTTATATATTTTTTATTTTTCAAATAATTTATAGGGGAATGAATTAGAAAGAGTAAGTCATTGGTGGTGTCTTCTATATCCCCTTTCTAGATGAGTATGCATCATGAGACAATACATATATGGATTTAGCCAAGGCCTTAACTATTTAATTTTAGATTTCTTACCCTATGCCTCGATGATATATTTATGATGTCTGAAATTATACATTCCACCATTTTGATATTATTAATTGATGATTTGTGTGATTATTCAAATAATATAATATCTACTATTATGTTTATTTCTGATTTGACTATCTATTAAATTATTTAATCATCATTTATTTCTACCATATTGTACTAAAGATTTTGTTTATTAGCATGACGTATTACTTATTCATTGTGATTTTTTATATATGTTAGGTTCTTCTATGTTTCATACCATTAATGAGCATATGAACTCACCCGTATCTTTATATTTTATTTTTCTACTGGATGCAAAGGTGTGTTTTATGAATGACATATAGGGATAATATAGAACATTATTGTTGTTTACAGTGGTGATTCAATGTTGTTTTTACTTTCAAATTATAATGTCATAATTATGGTGGTGTTTTATTTTCCAAATACACTAAACTAAATGGTCTTTCTAGATGATACTTCCTTGTTTATGATACTAATTTAATAATATTAGGCATCAGCTCAAGGATACTTTGGTCAGGGTTATTACATTTACTCAGAAAATATGAATATCTAAGGATATTCTATATTTTATGCACCATTGGACCATTTAAATTTTCATGTTTATTTATTTTAATTATGTTCTTATATAAATTTCATAACTCACATTATGTTACAACTTTTTATATTAGAGACTTGAAGCCCGCAAGAGTGGTGGAATAGCTTGAAAAAAATCATCTAATTCTCTAGAATATATTTTCAAGTTTTTGTTAGTAGGACTTAATGAATTTAAATTCATAGATAACTTCTTTTTTATTACCATGGAATTATATAGATAATATTGCCACACATTCATCATATTGGGAATAAAATTATTTTTGATTTTAATGAAAATAATCAATGTTGATGAAAGAACTCTAAAAATAGTGTTTTTAAAAAACACTATACACTTAAATAATTTCAACTCAATGAAGTATCCTTCATGTGAAAAGTCTCTTTTCACACTCTCCCATATAGATAATACTGAATCTAAAAAATATGAATGTATATTTCATTATTTTTTATCTCGAGTTAAAATTTCATATTTTAAAAAACCATAGAATATGAAGAAATATATAATTTTTATATTTAAGAAATTTTACATTAAAAACAAAATATGGTGTAGCTTAAATGTTTTTGGAATTAAATTTTGGTTTTTTACATGATTAAGAATATTATAAGTTATATTTTATATAATAAATTATTCATTATATTTCAAAGAGCATTTTTTTATTTCATATGTTTTACAACTACATATTTTAGAAGTAAAACAATAACCTACTGATTTTAAATATATATATCTCATTGAAGAAGAAAAAAATCAAATAATAACACTAAAATTATATCTGGAACTCAATAAGAAAAAATTATTTAAATTTTGATAATTAATATCTTTGAAATAGAATATAGATATGATGGAATTACATGAATAAACCCTAACACCAGCCCATATAGAATGCTTCTCATAGGAGATTACAAAATATAACAATATCATCAAGGAGTGATAAATTTTATATTAATGGAGGTAGTGATTAATGAAATTAATATTATATATCATAATACATCATTATTTGACTTTTTTTATTTCATTATATGTTAGCCCCATCAATATTCTCCCATGAAACCAAACCTTACTATAATAATGAATGATGGAATTTAACTAATCTATGTAATTTGGATGATCCATTCAAACTAAAATGTAAAGCTTTAAGCAATGAGGTGGGAGAATATCATTCCAAGTGAATTGAAGGGAAAAATAATTTAATATTCCTCAAGAACATTTAATTCTACCTAGATAAACTACATCCCCACCCTAATGGATTTTATTTTAGTTTTTAATCCTATAGATCAGTTTGTATCATATTTTATTTACCTAATGTCACTATATTTTCAGATCATATAGCACATAGATACCCAGTTAAAATGTATTTGAGAACCCATGATTGGAAAGATGGATAATAATTCATTTAGAATTAAGAATTGAAATTAAAGACTTAAAATTCATAAAATACCGTGTGGTTAATTACATAAACAGAATTCCCAACTCTACTGAAGAAGAAATATTAAGCCGAAATCAAATGAATAGACATAATTTTAGATAATTTCTCTAAAAATTAGAAGGAGAAGGGCCTTTTTATTTTGATATAGTTAATTACATGGTGACATACCAACTAATATCACATATTTAATCCTATAAATAAAAAAATAATGAAATGAAAACATATTTTACATTTGAGAAGATCCATTATTTTTTAAAATTTTCAATGAAAAAATATTTAATATATATTTTCCTTCTTGTGGAATATTACATATTTCATAGTTTTGTAACACACTATCATATTGAGTCTAATTTGGACATCAATGTACTTTGAGTAATGATATCTAGTATTTATTATCCCAGACTATTCAAGGATACACATTAATGTTTCGAGAAGTGTATCAAATTAAAATTCTCTAAAAGAATTTATACAATATATCATATAAATTAGAAACCCATTTTATTTTGTGAAATTTTTTATGTGTGGAGAATAAAATTTATGATACATTTTACCATGTCAATTAGAAATTAAAATATCATTATTATAATGGATTATTATTTAAAATTTGGTGGATTCAAGAGATACTAAAATTAATGTTGCTAATGTTTTACATGATTTTACTATTAGTTGCATATTTTATATGAATGGATTAATGAATTCCATCATCAGTTACATATAGACCCCATTTTTTAATAAATTTTTAGAGGATAGATAATAAATTTTTTGAGTTAATCATAAGAAATCAATACCATAGCACCTTCAAAAGATATAATAAATGACATTTTTAAAGAAAAAATAAATATATTTTGGAAAATGAAGTGAAATCAAACTAGAGGTACTAGAAAAAAATGTTTGAATGAACCTTATTGGATTAATGGAAATTCTAAAAAACTCATATGATTGATCCCTTATATTTAATCAATAGAATGTGTTCCCACCTACCTATAGATTCAGAGAATAACAGATAACATGTTTTCAAATAAATGAATATAGATTTAGATAGAGCTATAAAAGAGATAAAATTATAGTATTATGAATTGAAAAAAAATTGAATACAATATTATGAAAATTATAGAATCAAAAAATAATGAACTATAGAAAATAATAAAAATCCAATTCTTCCCAAAATAATCCATCCTAGAAAACACATGTTTCTCTATAAATCAAGAGTCAAGCTAATTCAACGTGAGATTTATATTAGATGGGATGACCTATTTATATTTAAAAAAATTTACACTTATGTTCTTATATATATTATATAGGAAGTAAAAGAAACCCCATTCACTATTAGTTGGAATTTAGTAATGAACTACCAAAGGATTCTTCCAAAATAACCATTAGAGGAGTAAACACACCATCTTATCTATCAACAACGACTCTCTATTTTTTACCTATCTTTAACACTAGATTTCAATTATTGACTATAATTACATTTGATTTAAATTTTTTATATATTGGTATTCATTTAGGGAGTTAAATTATTTACATTTGGGGTAAGGGAAATTTTATTTCATGGCCTTTATATATTATTATTCAAACTATTCTATTTGGTTTCTAAATTATTTTGTTTCTCTTCATTTTTAGTCAATTTTTAATCAGTTAAGATTAATCTGAATATTTATACAAAATTGAAACAATTCCAAGTTTGAGAACATAATATTACCCATTTACAAACGTTATTTTAATGTTTAAATTATATGGTTTTAAAATTATAAAAAAATTAAATTCACAAAAAAAAAACACTAATTTCTTAATTTAATTCCATGAAATATTATCTAAATTTTATTTTTCACTTACTCATGTGGGTTCTGAACCAATTTTGTTATCTTATTTAAAATTACCTATTTATTGATTAAACCAAATCATACATGAATAAAAACAAATTTCAATGAAATATTTTAAAATCCATGTAGGATTTTATTTTTTTATACTATACATAATAGAGTATTTAATTTTATTTTTAAAAAAAAATTTATAAATGAAATAAATTATAAGTCCTACCATTACATTTATTCCTTATATCTCTTAGAATCCAGGACTGAATTTTCAAGGTAAACAAATTATAATCCCATTATCACCATCCACAATTATCTATATTCCCTTATATTGTTTATGTTCAATTCTAGTGTGGGTGATAGATGAAGAGAGATGGAAAAAATATATTACATATTCAATTTGAATTGGAAGAACAATATATATCTGTATATATATATATATATTTTACAGATCTAAATTAAAATGTTAATGTAATGAGTAAAAAATTGTTCTTAACATTTATCAATGATGGTAACAATTATTGGACACTATTTGAAGAAATATAGTCCCCCTCATTCCAACAACAATAATATCAAGTGAAATTACTAGTTGAACTGATGAAATAATGCTACTACGAAAGGGGGTAAAGTGATGATGACGTTTCTTTGACGATTAAAGAATAATATTTTTTGACTGATCTATAGAATGTCCCACACCTACTATATAACTTTTAAATTCCATCCCTACCTAAAAGATAATGACTTTTTGAGAAACATGTTTGAGTAAATAAGGATATCTGTTTTAAAAATTGTCAAAGTGATAAAATAAATGGGCTGTGTATGGGGGATTGAATAAAGCTAAACCATGTTTTCAAATATGAAGAAAGATAGGGATACATAATTAGAGTAAAATGGGTATCATATAATTAGAATCATATTAAATCCAATCCCCGTCCTTCGTCCTCAATAATTTTACAATTGAATCCTACACATCATTAAGATTAAAAAACAATTCGAAGTTAAAATTGAATCCCTATATTAATATACAAATATATGAGTCATTAGGTGGAGATACATAAAATCGAAAATCATATGGTAACTCTTTTATGAGCTTGGGATTAGAAAAAACTATCCTACAAAATCACATTATTAATATGTGTAAAAATATTAGGGAGGTAGCTATAAGTGATTTTGGGGGGATAATAGAAGTGGGGTTTAATTGAATGAACATGAGGTGTAAAGTGGAATTAAGATATTTGATGAGGATTGATATAGTTAGAAATGTGGTTTTAATTAGTTAATTTTCATTTGATGCTCTGTAAATCATTGTTTGTTAATGTTTTAAATTCACTTATCAAGAATGGATTCTTATAATTATATTTTATAATTGAAATGACTATTATATAATCAAAGATTTTTTGAACATATGAAATAATATTTGATTAGGATGAACTAGTTTCTTTATTATGGTGAACAATTATCTAAAAATTAACAAAATCATTATATTCTACTATAAAAATAATTGAATTTAGATTTTTGATTTTTTTAGTTTAATTATGAACATCGATATTTTGGCCACTAGTTTACCAACCTTTGAAAAAATTCACTTTAAAATTTTCATTTTTATTTTTTATGATTGTAGAATATATTTGTAAAATATGTTCACTATGAAAAACTATCATAATGATATTTGGATTTTTTACGAGCTATTTAAATTTTCTCATAAAATATAGTTATGTATAAATTTCCTATATGAAAATTAAACATTCCTAAAGAGTGAAATTAATGAATTTTGGTGGGATGATTAAACCTAAAATTTTAAAACATTTGAAAATATTTTCATTATAAATAATACAAAAAAATAATATAAATTAAGGTAAATCTATACATTTTTATTCATTAATCTAGAATTTAATTATAAATTTTAATGAAATATTTGTTTAATTATTAATTAAATTTTTGAGTTTGAATGAGAATCTATCTTCCCTTGTAAAATTGAATAAATATAACACCACTAAATTGGGATTTTTCACTGTATTGATTTAATAAGAAAATCTACATACAACTGTACTCCTATGACCGTTGGAATGAAAAAATACTTCCCCTTATATAAGGATATATGATCATACTCTAATATTACAACCTTGATCTTGAAACCATGAAAACTATATCCATGGAGTACTATAAGTACGGATTTTCCATGTATGTATTTTTATTTGGACCCATCTATTAGCCTTCAACTGAGCCTATGACAATGTCATAGAAAATAGAATTTTACCAACATCGGGGATTAAATAAGAGTCCCTTACAATTCATCCATGCCAATTGAATCCATGATATCACACCAACCCACTAATCCATGGGATGATTTTTTAGAGGATGATTGATAATCCAGTCTCATTGAGAGTTTGTAAAGTTATTCCATGTATTGAGGAGGAATATCAATTCAGTAAACATCCCTATAAGTCTTGATCTATGAGGTGTAATTGATTTTTCAAACTATGCATGCTGATCCAAATATTCATGATTTAAATGTCGATAATGATATATTTGGGTGAAGAAAAATTGAATTGTGTGGAGTCTATACTTGAACCTTTCAAACCAAGTGATATAAAGCATTGGTGAAAATAATTTCATGGGATGCATTATATGATTATGAATTACTTTAGATGTAAGTTATACTGAGTAATTAATCTATTGAATAGTGTATAGAAATATTTAAGGAAGTATATATTATAGATTTTATCCACAAATTTAAAATCTAAACACTAATGGATCCTTCGACATTGAAGGATAATGAATCAAGAAGCCATGGATGTGGAGTATATCTAACACTTCTTTCCAAAAAATCCCTGATACAAAAATAAGATGATAAAATTTGTTCCTAATATTGGAGAAGATCATATTCGAGGGATCTTTTTTATATCCCATTCACTAGTGACATAATACAAGTATGGTTCACATATTGTTTTTGATCAATGATCCCAATAAATGTGTATTCCCAGTCAACATGGGCCTTAAATTATTTGTAGAAGGTGGTAATCACACATGACTAGAGTCATTGGGTGATGGATGTCAAGCCACAATGGTTATAAAAACAATTTATCAAAAAAGAATACATAAGGAATTTATAAATATTTCCATGCATGAATAAATTAGTAGGTATGTAATTATATTGTAATATTGACAATTTCATTTTACAAGTAGACCATGCAGGAGTTACGCATCACATAAATCTTGTAAATATTCTAAAAGGAGTGTTGCAAGTGACTCATGAAAACCCATTCATGGGGAAATAATGAAATGTATAAATACTCATTTTTTGGGAATAAATTACAAACTTAGGATTGAAATGGACATGGGTGAAGTGATGTTCCCCTCATGCACATGAAAATAAAAATACTTTGGGGATAAGATATCACATGAGCCCATTCCATGATATATGATAGTTTTTTGTCCATATTTCATAACAATTTATATATGTAGAAAAATATATGGGGTGGAGTAAATAATATTGGACTAGGATTAATAATTTGAATGGTAATATAAAAAAACATAATTGATTTTACTTTGAAACATCAAATAAAGGGATGATTTATCTTGGAATTGGGGAAAAACATTGTTGGATTTTTGTAGCTTACTACGATTTTGTAATTTATTTGAGTTAAATTTTTTAGGTTATTTTACATTAATTATGTCTTCTGCTCCACTATTAATGTATTTAAACCATCTAGTGGAGGGGTAAATATTTTACGTGATTATGGTAGTAAAGGATTACCGATCATAATTATTGAGATTTACTATTTCAATACAATTATCTTTCTCATGATAATTTATTTTAAAATTTTAAATCTCAATTTGATTGATAATGAAGTTGTGTTTTTTTCAACTATGTAAACTACTTATCATCTTGGTCTAGTATTTATAATCTCCCTCCATGAGATTTTATTCAATATTTAGTGAATTACACTATGTTATGTGGTAAATGTTTATGTAGATGATAGAACTTGATGAGGGGTCAATCATTAGTCCTAGATTACATAATAATAAAGGGTCCCTATTTTAGATAGATTATATATGTCATGGGTAATCCATTGTTTCACATTTACGCATTATAATGAGCGTAGACCGACATAATGGTTTATGTAATAGTTATAACAAAATAGTCATTCAAATAAGTGGGAGATGGTAAGAGGATATAGAACCACTCAGTTAGTAGTTTATGTGTATAAGATATCAATAATTAATGACTAGGATAATATTAAAATTGGTAATTTAACCCGAACCTAATCAATTTACCCTCATCAATTTTTCAAAAATACTTTTTTCATACTAACGTTTTGTAAACATTGAAACATTCTTCTTATTATCCATTAAGAGATATAGTGATTTAGTGAACTCATCTCTGGAAAGAACATGATGATTCTACTATGGCTAAATTAATGTTGGAAAAATTTATTTTTTTACACCCCATTATAATGTTTTTCAATGTTCACAATATCCACAACTCAAGCTACAAGTATTTAAATTCTTGTATCAAACAGATGTGTTGGATACCTCTTCAAGATTTAATCCCAACAAATTTACCATCATATGTCACACTCAAGGGGTGTTGTTCTCTAAATTTTAAAACATTCATTGAGTGCACTAATACTCTCGTAGTTAGAATATATGTGTATTTATTTCAAAGATAATCTCATTATAATCTAAATCATCACCATCTCCATTTGACACTAATTTGTGAGTTCCATTCTTATTATATTAAAACCTACATCCATGTCCTTCCATATGGGATGAATATAACATAACCCATCCTCCATTGTTTTATGAGTGTACGCTGAACCAACCACACATATTCCTTGAGTATAATATATTTAAAAGTCCCCAGTGTGGCAATAATTTGATGAATCAATCTACATTATTTGATGAATATAAAATGGACATCAAAAGATTATATAAAATGTATATGATGAACCAAAATATTCTTTTTCATGAGTATAATATGACCCAACCTTCCTTATGTGATGAGAAAAAAATTGAATAATCTCTAGTATATGATTAGGTTAAAAAAATCCATCCCAATGTGATTAGCATAATATGCCCTCATTACATGATATGAGGAATAGAAAAAAAAATCCAATATTACAAACATACACATCCATCTCATAAAAAGGTATTCCCCTTATTAAGAATGTATGTTATGTAATTGACTAATGTCTATGTGGATAAAATTATTAAGGGGTTCCCAAAAATTTAAAAAATCAACATGGGAGACCAAGGCATGGAAACAAGGTACTTATTCTTATGATTCATCTTCCCAACCTCCCATTTTGATCAAATGTTCCATCATCATCATGTCAATGGGTAAATTATTCCCACCTTTGATAGGATGGATCATGAGTCTCGTATTGAGAAAATTAATGGAATATGAGTAGATTTACAAAAATAATGTTTCTAAAATAGAAGTTTTTAACTTCGGATAAAACATTTCTCCTAAAAAATGAGCTGATAAAAAAAGTGGTCTCACTATAGTCAGACAATTATTAATGGTTTAACTCATTAATAATCTTACATAATTTTAATAACTATAGCTATTAAGAGAGTTTCTCTACCATTTATAATCAGAGATAATGTTTGATGGATTCCGTTGAAACTATTTGTAGTATCCCATTATTTTAAAACAATACTTTCTTTAATAACAAACACACCCTGAAAAACATGTCCTTAATGAAACATGATATATTATTATTCAATTTGTAAAAATATAACCTAGGCATTGAATTACCGTAAATGAAGTGGGTTAACAGAATTATTAAATAAATTTTAAAAATTTAATGAAAACAAATTTATTTTTTCATTATTTCCAAATAAGTACTCAGTATTTAGTAAAATCATTTTATTCATCAAAATTATATATTCTTCAAAACATAATCTATATTTCAATTTTTAAAAAATTCTACTATATTTTTTTAAAATATTTTGAACATTTAATTGGTAAAAATATTATTTTTAATTAATCGTAGCAAAATTAGCATAAAAGTATTTTTATTATATTTATGTGAAGATTGATATTTTTCTAAATAGAAAAAAATATATTTTTGAAAAAAAATTCATTTCCTTCATTAAAATTTAAAAATATCATTTGAATATTTTCAAAAATAAATATAATCTAAGCCTATTTATAAATAATATTCTTAATAATATATGAGTAATCTCTATACTTTGTTTTTGGTATAAGTATTATTTTCATATTAGGAACACAATTTTCAAAAAATATTTTTTGCTGCGTTTTATGCATTTATTGTAAAAGTAATATACATAAGTTATATTAACATAATATGATAAAATTTAATTCATTTTTGGATTTATATAGTCAAATTTACACTAAAATAAATTATTATATTTTTTTCCATAAGGAAAATTTTTGGGGAAAAAATATATTTTTCCTAAAATCTTGTATCTTTTATAATATCACCAAACATAAATAGGATATAAATTTTATTTAACCTATGAATAGAATCATGTATGATAACAAAATATAAATATAAAAAAATTTCTATTCATTATATAATAATTTTAATCTTTTTCAACAAAAAAATATGAAAATCATTTTAAGTGTCGACGCAGTACATTTGTAAAACTAGAAAAGTCAAATATGGTTCAATAAAGATAATATTTCAGAAAGGAGAATTATTTATCAACTATGAAAAAATATGATTTTTTATGTATTATTATTATGGATACATTCAATTTTTGTATTTATATAATAAAAAATTATTAAAATCCTTGTGCAATTCTTATACAGTGTTAGAGAATTAAAAATAACATATTAAATAAGTTATCATGTCATAGAAGTGAGTAAAGAGGGATATTTAATTAATATAAATGTTTTTATTATAAAAAATAATATTTTTATATATTTAATTTATTTTAAACTAATTATAATGAAATAATTTCATTAAATTCATATGCAATGATGACTGAGTGCTTGGGAAGACTGTAAAAAATCATGTTAATGATTTTAAAAACTCGAAAAGTAATATTTGAATGGAGAGTTATAGTGTCCAAATAAAATTAAAGAAAAATATAACTTATTAAATAATTTTTTATTTTTTATATTTGAGAACCGTTTTTATCTTCATTTCATTATTATCAATGTAAATGAATTGTTAGAAAAATAAACGATACATATTTTATAATAAAAAGTTTTTTATTAAAAGAATTAAAATTTAAAAAGAACATATCACTATCCAGGTGAATGATTATTTTTATAAAATATCACATATGTCGTATTTTTGTGTTATTTGAGCTTTTTCATTACCTTTAATAAAAAATATACAGTACAAAACAATGATTTCATTGTCTTTATCAAATGGTGTAACAGGGGGTCAAAATAAAGGATAAGGGTACAAAGTTATTGTGAACTTATAAAAATTTCATTGGATTGTATTATTTATACCCATAATTACCCTATATTTTAATTATATCAATTTTTATCGACATTAATAATAATTTTAATTAAATTAATTTAATACCTTAATATATTCCTCGAATTTCCCTTCTCTCCCTTATAAAAGTTATACTCCTATCATCACTTCCTCACATCATTTTAGTAATCACTATTTACCAATAAATAACCAATAACCTTCCTAAAATACTTCCCAACATTTTATAGGTTTTATTTTCATAATATGACCAACCATAGAGGGAGTAAGTTATAAATAAAAGGATTTTATTTGAAGAAGAGATGTATCTTTCAACCGAATGTTTTAGTTTCATTTATTCATGTTTTTCCTTAAAATGTTTATGAAAAATTATAAAATCTTTAAAATAATATATTACATGTGTTTTTTATGTTTTAGTGTTAATTTTATAGCATATTTCACCTTCTTCCATCAAGTGCAAAATGAATCCTTCATTTGTGTGTATGGATGACTAACGCCTCGTGAACCGATGTAATTCAAGTTCTATTTAAACTTATTATGGTTGATTATAATTATGTATTTAAGGTATATATATTATATTCATTCCATTATTAAATTAAATAGTGGTAATATTTGATTTATATTATTACCTTTCTATCCCTAGAAATTTTATAACATTTTTCATGCATATGTGTGGATTACCACCACCATGAAGTGATGTGATTCATTTTCACGACCACATCATATGGATTATATATATTAGGGTATTTAATTAAATAATATAATAATTATAAAATAATAAAAATTCGATAAATGTAAAATGATAATTACATTCTTTCCATCTTTTTTATTAAAAAAATTGAAACGTTACTCTTGAGTACATATGACATTCCATATCAATGATTACAACGTAGTTTATTTTTCATAGCCACCATTGATGGTTGGTCTTAATAGTATAATTAATGTATAAAAAATAATAATTTAATTAGTATTATTATTTATATTTTGTAATAATGATCACTTTGACCAAATTCAACCTACCAAATACATTTTCAACTTATATGAAAATATCATAAAAACAACTAAAATTAAATTAATTGATTATGTAATTAAATATAACATCCTAATAAAAAATAAAATGAATAATAATATTAAGAAAGAATCTATTAAAAAATATAAAAAAATAACTTCTGTTTATTATTGATCAATATAAATGATATATTTGGTGATTTCCACTCGAGGTAATGGATTTTTTACCTTAAAAAATCACATTGTTTATAATGATTTAATATATAAAATAAATTTCATCCATGTCCATATTCATAAATTTTTTGATGTTATTTTTTATATATACATAAATGAATTTTTTAGGAAATAGTATATCAATTTGTAGTTTTTAAAAATGGGTTTCAAATGAAATATTTTCAATTACATTATTACAAAAAAATTACTACTTTAAAAAATGTAAAAGGAGTATTCTTTTTTAATGTATACGTAGTAAACAATATTTAACACCACAAAAAACACTATTTTATATTTATATCCCGATATAAACATCCATCTTCTCTCCAGTAAATACACTCATTCACAGTATTTTGTGTCTTTTTTTATTTTTGATAAGGTTTTTAAAATTAAAAGTGAACATGAATATCCAAAATTGTTTTACATATCGGTTAAAAAGATAATTTCAAGGTTTTCATGATGAAATGGTTGAAAAATAAATTTTTTAATTAATGATATCATACAAGGAAATTTTTTATGATGTGGTATATAATGATGAAATATTTTAAAACCATGATATTTCATATTTTAAATTTGTATTCATTATATTACACAAACACATGCCTAAGTACCAAAAAAGTTTATTTCCTTGGCATTATTGGGAAAAGATATTCTAATTTTGTGAAAAATCTTTGGAAAATACATTAACGATCATCCCATTTAGTAATTATACATATAAAATTTCTTTATAATCAAGGAAAGTGAAGTAAATAAAGTGTGAACCAAAATTCTTTCTAAGGGTAGACATTGAAGAAAAATAAGAATTACATGAGAATAATGGTATGAAAAAAAAGAATAAAAATTGAAAAGAAAACCATGCATATAAAATATCATAATATTTAATCGTAGAATTAAATATTATCCATTTATAAGAATTTAATCAAAATATAATCAAAGCCCATGAGCCATGATCGTATAATAATGGCATAAAACATGGAATTTGTTGCATATATATTATCACACAACTTCATATATCAATGATACCAATACATTAAATCATATTATACTGGGATTGGTATAATCACTCATGTACCTAATTTATTATTGGGATTACTTATTATTTACAATCTAGTTTCATGCATAGGATGACCTCCCATGTTCCCTCTTGATAAGGGATTAGGATGAACTCCAGTTTTCCATCATGTTACAAGATTATGAAAATCTGCCATGTATCCTCTGATTTCACTGAACATTTATCATTACCCAATTCATTGGTTGAATATACAGGTATTAATATTCACCTAATGAAATCCATACATATATGTACTATTCGACCAAAAATCAGTCATCGCATTAGAACTCGAGTAAAGAAATGTGCTTCACACACACTTAATCATAACAAAACTTATGAAAAAAATAGGTTTCATAAATATCACTCCTTCATAAATGTAAACCATTAAGGAAAATAATTATAATGGTATTAAGTGGAAAAATCCATATAAAATCATAATTAACAACACCAAAATTAATCATAAATGAAAAAATATATCCTTTAAAAATCACATTAAATAATACATAAGGAAAATATTGTTCCCTTTAGGATGCAATTTCTTTAAATATATACACATTTCTAATGGAAAAAATTATTTTCAAATAAACATATAAAATTTTAATGGATGCTTTACATGTTAAAGGTTTCATGATGGAGGTAAATTTTTTTCATGCCGTATAAGTAAAGAATATCTTTCCTTCTGTATTTTTTTCGAGAAGTTGTAAAGAGCCTTATTTAGAAAATGAAACAAATCTTATTTTAATACTATTTTTGTAAAAAGTAAAACATGTTTAAAAATTAAAAAAATCATAGTATAATAGTAAAAAATTAGAAAATAGTTTTACAAAACATAGACATTGAGGATAAATATTACCCAATGGAAACATAAATAGAATAAATCTCAAAAAATAGTGACATTATGTAATAAAACCTTACAACTTTATAATCAGAAAACTCATATAGACCACACAGAAATAAATTTATATGGATATTAAATTTACAAAATATTAATGATTATACTCATAAAATAAATTCATGGTTACTAAATGCATCATAAAAAATAAATAAGCAGTGTATAAGGAATGTGTCCCATAGAAATAAAAATGAGAGAAAATGCCTCACATTAATTCTTGAATTCATTTATAAATTCTAAAACCATATTTATAATTAAAATAATTTTATTAATAATTATCCATAAAACCATAATCATATATGTAATACCAAATATGATTTATTTATGACATTATAACACTCATTTATTAACAATTTCATGTTAAAGTTATGTTTTGGGTCATAACTGGTATCTGTTTCGTACATGTTTTGACTAGTTATTTTTTCCACTTTATTATATCATTATTACATCATCATAAGAATTAGAATCATGATATAAAAATAATGTGTATTAATTATATATGTATTTATAATGTTTCAAAAAAATTAGAAAATAAAATACATTATTCATAGGAATAGTAAACTGTATGGACGCATGAAAGCTATTTACATTTTCTTTTAAGGATAATATAATTAAAAGTATATGATATATAATCACTAAAAAATAATTTTTATGTCATATATATCACATAATTTTATTTAACTCATTATTCATACATTCCATTTAAAATTTCATTGAATTGCACCGCTTCATGAGGCAGTAGTTCCCCATACACTCGAACAATGTTATCATATTCCCAAAAAATGGAAAGCATGAATTTATTTGTTATATATGAGATGAAAATAATAATAAGATATTAAAAATAATATATATCATATATAAACTATAAATACATCATTAATACCAACCCTTAAAAGTGGTAATGGAATAAAAAAAGACATTGGTTCACGAGGTGGTAGTACTTCGTACACCTGAACAATGATTATGAATCCAACTTGATGGATCTGTGTGAATTTTATGGTAATAACATAATATAAAACAAATATAATTATATTTAATATAATTATTATTTTTATATAGACATGAAATAATAAATATTGATGGGGTTTAAAGAAGATATAAAATAAAAACATTCATTGATGAACATTACCTCTTCTTTGGGTGTCTCTTTTTTATTTTAACCAAAGGACCCCCTTGGATGGATTTATTCTCAAATGAGGCATCAATAAGGAATGTATGAAATTTGGGAGGATATTTTGATCATGTTTTTTGAACCAAATAGGTTCCTAATTGTGAATAAAAGAGAATAAGAGGTTTCATTTTATAAGAGTGGGGGTGAGATCTTTTACAATTTTTCAGAAGAATAATTTCTGGTAAATTTAATCTTAATGGAGATAAATATTATAAGAAATTAATTCAAATATAAGATATTATAAGGTTTTAAATTTCATCAATATATTTTTGACATGTTTTGGAGCAATTTTAAACCATATAGTTTTTATTAATCATTAGTTAACCCATTTTAATTATAACTACAACAAAAAAATATTCGATATTAAGGGGATGTAATTTTTACATACCAAGTGTATATTAGATGAAAAATGGAAACATTATGATATATTATACCATATATCATCCCCTTGGTTCTTATTTATTAATTTTATGATTTTTAAATAATTAATATAATATTATTTTCATTAAATATCATAACTGTCAATTTTGAGACAATTCATTACTTTTGTAAAGACCCGTAAAATTCAAGGGAAATTTTTTCTTAATTTTCTTTAGAATTTTACAAGAGCGCGGTTTCAGACGGCACCTGATTCCGAGGTCCGGAGTGCCCGGAATTATTTTCTGAAGTTTGGCTCGGGTACGTTCAGTGAACGAACGAGCGGGTATTCCTAACTTTTGATCGGGTGCTCGGAATTGAAATCCGAGGGCACCGATGAACTCGCAGCGCCGATATTCGCTTAATGAGACCTTTTCGGAAGTTGCGTTTGTTGCGGGTTGAAAGTTAGTTTTTGGGTTTTTAGTTTAAGTTAAATAAAATTTGTGAGGAACAAATTTTATTTTTATCTAGTTAAGTCCTACCAAAGGGAGTTGGGAGTGGGACCCACATCCACTTAACCTCCCTTGGGAGGATTAAGTGAGGTGGGGTCCACACGAACCCCAACTCCTCAAATTCTCTCAAAACCTCCCCTTTAACTCATTTCATTTAATGTTGTCAACTTGGGTTACTTAATTAATTATGGGAGTTAAACCTTTTTGAATTTCAAACTTTTGAAATTCTAATGTGTTTTGTAATAATAAAATAAGAAGTTGTCTTATTTTATTAGGGGTTGTTGTTTGTCTCCTTGATAGCTTTTGGAGAGCTTCTTCTTCATCATCAAGCTCTGACGAAGAACGAAGAACGCTCAAACTCCGACGAAGAACGACGCCTCTCTTCTTCGTCCTCGGTGTCAACGTGAGGGAACGCCGCTTCCTCCTCGGATACCCTTCGTCGACATAAGAGGTTTCTCCAACGACGTATCACATCGGACGTATCTCTTCGTCAACGGAATTGACGAACGACTACCGCGACGCCCGATCTCCGCGACGTCGACTTCCGCGGACATAGTCAAATCCTCGAACTTATACCCGAGGTAGGGGATGTTGATTTAATATTTAATTATCTCATTCTTGCTCGTGGTTCGTATGACTAACGTGAGGATGTTGTTTATTTAAAGTTGCGTTATTAATTTAACGTGAGGGGGCCGGACCGTACGAACACGGACGAACCCCCTCCAATGTTCTTGTTTGTTCTTGCGGGTGGAAGCAAGTGGCGTGGTGCCGTCGCACCACGCGGTTGATCGTGCATTTATTTTACGCAACGCCGTCGCGCGCACACCATGGAAGAAACATCAAGAACGCGACGCCGTCTCGTCGCGTTGAAAGAAATTAAAGTGCGGCGGAGGGGCGCGGTGCCGTCGCACCGCGCCGGATGACGAACGCCGCGGCCGGTTCCGGGCCGCCGCGGGACGAGGAGACCGCGGCCGGTTCCGGGCCGCGTCGGAAGAGAAGACCGGCGGCCGGGCCGCCGGCGTCGGAAGCCGAAGGGGGGACCGGAATTTCCGGCCCCGTTGGAGAAAACCGGCCGGCCAGCTGGCCGGCCGGATACCTTTAAGACCGGGGGAATTAATCCCCCGGCCACCCAAAACCCCCCTCTTTATGAGGGGGGCGGTTTTAGTTAAAGGGAAGGGGGGCAGCCGGCCTCCCCCACCCCGGTTCGTTTCCAGCAAGCCCCCCCCCCCACGTGCGGGGGGCGTTTTTAAATAAAACGGCGCGGCATAGCCGCGCCGCCAGAAGAAAACGCGGGGCTTAGCCCCCGCGTGCCACCGCCTCGCGGCGACTGGCCGCCGCGGCCCCCGCGGCCTCCGCGCCGCCGCGCCGCCGCGCTGCTGCCGGCCGCCGCCCCGGGGGGGGGGGGGGTCAGGCCGGGTCGGCCCGGACCCGGACCCCCCCCTGTTTCGAACCAGATTTGGTTTTTGGCCCATAACTAGAGCCTCAGACCTCTGAATGACGAACCGTCTGCGGCAACGCGATCCTTGGATCAAGACGGTCGTTTCGGTATTTCGCACTCAAGGTTTCGGATTACTTTGAGTTCGGCCGGGTTGGTTCGTTCACGGAACCAACCGGGCCTTCGGAGCGGAAACGCTCATATCTTGAGCTACGGACGTCCGATTGACGTGCCGTCAGCCGCGTTGTGTTCCTCTTAGTGAGACGGATCTTTTGGCATACTCCGCCCGAGGTTTGGACGCAGGAGGAGTACGGTCGGGTTGGTTTTGCCTTAAAAACCAACCGGGCCCCGGAGACGAAAATGCCAATAACTCTCAGACCGGGCGTCCGATCAACGCACCGTCTGTTGCGTTGAGTTACTGTTTACGATACGGAACTTTTGATATCCTTCGCCCGAGTTTTGGATACAGTTAGTAGTGGCCGGGATGGATCGCACCCGAAATCCAACCGGGCCCCTGGAACGGGAAAGCTGATATCTTTCAGACAGGACGTCCGTTTGACGAACCGTCAGCGTCGTTGGTGTTTACGTTGAGTAACGGTCCCTTTGAGTATACCCTATGGGAGTTCGGGGTACAGTTGAGATACGGCCGGGATTGGTTTGCTCACGAAACCAACCGGGCCCCTGGGACGAAAAGGCTAATAACTCACAGACCGGGAGTCCGATTGACGCGCCGTCTGTTGCGTTGAGACCCCTATGATGAGGCGGTCCTTTGAGTCACTTCTTCGCGGAACCATGTGATACTTGGAGTATCGACCAGTAGCTCGTGGAGCGGACCCTCCCGGAGACGAGCGTGCAGAGTTCGGAGACCGTGTAGCCGGCTGAGACCTGACGACTGCTTGACCGACTCGGCTTGGAGTGAGTCGACTAGCCCAGTGGACGGAGCGCCCGGTATTTGGCGGCAGACCCACGGCGGACGGAGCGCCTGGTAGTTGGCAGCAAACCCGCGGTACTCGATAGGAGGAGTACCTCAGTAGGCTATCTGGGTAGCGCCCGGTATTTGGCAGCAGACCCTCAGCGGACGGAGCGCCTGGTAGTTGGCAGCAGACCCGCAGTACTTGACAGGAGGAGTACTTCAGCAGTCTTAGGTTAGTGAGCAGTACCTCGGAGTCGTGACAGGACCACTGTACACTCTAGAGACGGAGCTCTTCAGCAGTTACGGTTTCGATAATGAAAATCCTGGTTTGAGCTGAGACTTTTGACCTTTGTGTTTTCTCATGATTGAGATGGGTTACTTGATAACTTAGGTATATGTATGGGCATATACCTGGGTAGTGGTTATCCGTTGATCTCATGATCCTTGTGTTCCTCATGACTGAGATGGGTTACTTGATAACTTAGGTATATGTATGGGCATATACCTAAG
Source organism: Viscum album (assembly GCA_963277665.1). Lineage (NCBI taxonomy): Eukaryota > Viridiplantae > Streptophyta > Magnoliopsida > Santalales > Viscaceae > Viscum > Viscum album. The sequence goes on from OY728139.1 coordinate 562,291,151, forward strand.
TAGAGTTTATCTGTTGTGATCTTCTTGTGGTTATCCTTGTTGGTTTTAGTGAGACCTTGAGGGTCTCGGGGTCCCTACTGAGTATCGTTATACTCACCCCTGCACGGGCTATGCCCGCACCTCGTTGTGTTGGTTGCAGACGACGGCCAGTACTGACAGAGGCCGAGTGTTCGAGGACTGGACGGTACCTGGAGGTGGACTATACGACGAGGCGGTACCCAGAGGCAGACCACTGGGCGGGACATACTCGGAGCAGACGGCGGGACCCGAGCAGCAGAGGAGCTATCTGTACCCACCCTTCAGGTGGGATTTCCAGTGGACAGCTCGGCGTAGCAGCTTTACTTTTCAGTTGCTGTTTTCCCTTTCGAGTTGTACTTTACAGTTGGGCTTGTATTTCCGGCCCCTTTTTACTTTCCGCACTTTTAGTTGTACTCTGTTTTTGCTTAGTGTTACTTTCTGCTTGCTTACTCTGTGGTGTTTGTTTACTTTACAAAGGCAATGCCTTCCCTTTTTACCGGGATTTACGCCTTGGTGCTAGTCGCCAGCCCCTGGCCTATGGAAGGCGGGCTTGGGGTAGTCACGGCACGGACCCCGAGGGCGGGTCGTGACAAATTGGTATCAGAGGAGTTCGGTTCTACCGCAGAACTTATAACTCTGATGTTTCTTTCTGTGAAGCAATTGTGTTGGGAGTACCGAGTGTGGTTTTTAGTTCAGGGAGTCCAGTGTTGGTGCGGGCGGCCGACGTATCCATACACCAGGACCCTGACAACTGATTTCCGACTTTGTGCACGAAAACACTGATTGCGTGTGTGTTATCAAAGGTTTTTCCCCTTAAAACAGCTCAAACCAGGTCAGCTCACCAGGTATAATCGTTTGATCGTGTTACGTTGTTTCTTTCAGGATGGCCCCACGACGGCAGCCAGCTAGGGTTCCGAGAATCGAACGTGACGACAGCCCACTGAGCGACGAGGCCTCGGTGCAGGGCCCTTTGTCAGCAGTGGCACCGGCGGTAGCTCTACCCGCCGAGCCCCCGATGCTTCCAGCAGCAGCCGCTGACGATGCACGTCGCCTCAGCGCACTGCATGAGTTTCAGCGCCAGCGACCGCCCAGGTTTCGCGGGGAGACGGATCCCCAGGCTGTAGAGGACTGGCTGGAGGCAGTGGTATGAGTGTTTAGGCTAGTGAGGACACCAGCAGACCTCATGGTGATCCTCGCTGCGAGCCTACTACACGCAGCAGCAGGTAGGTGGTGGAGCCACTTGTTTCAGTTTTGCGATGAGATGAACTTCGCATGGGAAGACTTTGAGACCTTCTTCAGGGTGGAGTTTGTGCCAGTATCTCTACACCTCGAGCATGTACAGGAGATTCTGCCTTTACCGCGTGTTTTTCGATCAGAAGCCGAGTCATCTGTGGGCAGTAGACAGATGATGCAGAGGTCCAGGAGGACCAGACCAGCAGTTGGGCGATCTCGGGTTTTAGGACCAGTGGTGCAGGGCACCCGGAGTGGGAACAGAGCTAGCCGTGAAAGGAGCAGGTTGTGTTACTCATGCCGCGGAAAGGGTCACCTGGCACGTGACTGTCCGACTCCTCGATCCGCAGGCTTGGAGGGAGCCACCGAGGTTGAGGTAGCGACAAATGCTTGAGCAACAGTAAAGCAGGTGGACAGGAGCGGAACTAGTGGATACGTCTCTTGTACTTCTAGTTCCATGTTGATGTTGCTTTTGTATAGCGTCTTGTATTATGAGCTGCAATAATAAAAGACACATCCTTTGTGATGTTTTCATTCCTGTCCTCTTTTGTGATGTTACTAAGAGGTTCCAGTTGACTGTTGACTTGACCCTCACTTGTGAGACATCTACTGGAGGAGACCAGTTACCAAACACCGATGCCGACAGTGTGACTCAACCCTTGGAGGCGAGAGTAACAGTTGGATCTCTTAGTAGTAGCGTCGAGGCCTTACGACGTCATCCTTGGTATGGATTAGTATCATCCATGTTAGGATTGACTGTTTTAGGCAAAGAATGTGGTTCATCCAGGGGATGAGACCAGGTTTCTCTTATCGGCAAAGAAGAAATCTTACAGCTCTTGTGGGACCAGAGATGGTCCGGGCCACGTCAGAGGAGGTCCATGTCATCCAGGAGCGGATGAGGAAAACACAGAGACGACAGAAGTCATACGCTGACAGGAGGCGGAGGCCACTAGAGTTCGAGGATGGTGACCACGTCTTCTTGCGGGTCTCACCTCGACGTGGTATTCGGAGATTTGGCCGAGGCGACAAGTTATCTCCGCGCTTCATCGGACCCTTCCAGGTCCTCAGCAGGGTTGGTGAGGTGGCTTATCGCCTGGCTCTACCACCTCAGTTGCACCGGGTGCACGACGTCTTCCACGTGTCTCAGCTGAGGACATACGTGCACGACCCGACGCACATCCTTGACGATGGGGCGACTTTTACGGAGGTCCCGGTGGAGATAGAGGATCGACAGGAGCGGGTCCTACATGGGTGATCGATTCCTCTTGTGCGCAACAGATGGCGGCACGGGAATCTCTAGGAGAGCACATGGGAGCGGGAGGCTCAGATGCGTTCTCAGTACCCTCTTTTGTTTCCCTAGTTTTTTATGTATCTTTACGGGGACGTAAAGCCCTGAGATGGGAGTAATGTAAAGACCTGTAAAATTCGAGGGAAATTTTTTCTTAATTTTCTTTAGAATTTTACAAGAGCTCGGTTTCAGACGGCACCTGATTCCGAGGTCCGGAGTGCCCGGAATTATTTTCTGAAGTTTGGCTCGGGTACGTTCAGTGAACGAACGAGCAGGTATTCCTAACTTTTGATCGGGTGCTCGGAATTGAAATCCGAGGGCACCGATGAACTCGCAGCGCCGATATTCGCTTAATGAGACCTTTTCGGAAGTTGCGTTTATTGCGGGTTGAAAGTTAGTTTTTGGGTTTTTAGTTTAAGTTAAATAAAATTTGTGAGGAACAAATTTTATTTTTATCTAGTTAAGTCCTATCAAAGGGAGTTGGGAGTGGGACCCACATCCACTTAACCTCCCTTGGGAGGATTAAGTGAGGTGGGGTCCACACGAACCCCAACTCCTCAAATTCTCTCAAAACCTCCCCTTTAACTCATTTCATTTAATGTTGTCAACTTGGGTTACTTAATTAATTATGGGAGTTAATCCTTTTTGAATTTCAAACTTTTGAAATTCTAATGTGCTTTGTAATAATAAAATAAGAAGTTGTCTTATTTTATTAGGGGTTGTTGTTTGTCTCCTTGAGAGCTTTTGGAGAGCTTCTTCTTCATCTTCAAGCTCTGACGAAGAACGAAGAACGCTCAAACTCCGACGAAGAACGACGCCTCTCTTCTTCGTCCTCGGTGTCAACGTGAGGGAACGCCGCTTCCTCCTCGGATACCCTTCGTCGACATAAGAGGTTTCTCCAACGACGTATCACATCGGACGTATCTCTTCGTCAACGGAATTGACGAACGACTACCGCGACGCCCGATCTCCGCGACGTCGACTTCCGCGGACATAGTCAAATCCTCGAACTTATACCCGAGGTAGGGGATGTTGAATTAATATTTAATTATCTCATTCTTGCTCATGGTTCGTATGACTAACGTGAGGATGTTGTTTATTTAAAGTTGCGTTATTAATTTAACTTGAGGGGGCCGGACCGTACGAACATGGCCGAACCCCCTCCAACGTTCTTGTTTGTTCTTGCGGGTGGAAGCAAGTGGCGTGGTGTCGTCGCACCACGCGGTTGATCGTGCATTTATTTTACGCAACGCCGTCGCGCGCACACCATTGAAGAAACATCAAGAACGTGACGCCGTCGCGCCGCGTTGAAAGAAATTAAAGTGCGGCGGAGGGGCGCGGTGCCGTCGCACCGCGCCGGATGACGAACGCCGCGGCCGGTTCCGGGCCGCCGCGGGACGAGGAGACCGCGGCCGGTTCCGGGCCGCGGCGGAAGAGAAGACCGGCGGCCGGGCCGCCGGCGTCGGAAGCCGAAGGGGGGACCGGAATTTCCGGCCCCGTTGGAGAAAACCGGCCGGCCAGCTGGCCGGCCGGATACCATTAAGACCGGGGGAATTAATCCCCCGGCCACCCAAAACCCCCCTCTTTATGAGGGGGGCGGTTTTAGTTAAAGGGAAGGGGGGCAGCCGGCCTCCCCCACCTCGGTTCGTTTCCAGCAAGCCCCCCCCCCCCACGTGCGGGGGGGGGGGGGGGGCGTTTTTAAATAAAACGGCGCGGCATAGCCGCGCCGCCAGAAGAAAACGTGGGGCTTAGCCCCCGCGTGCCGCCGCCGCGCCGCCCCGGGGGGGGGGGGGTCGGCCCGGACCCGGACCCCCCCGTTTCGAACCAGATTTGGTTTTTGGCCCATAACTTGAGCCTCGGACCTCCGAATGACGAACCGTCTGCGGCAACGCGATCCTTGGATCAAGACGGTCGTTTCGGTATATCGCACTCAAGTTTTCGGATTACTTTGAGTTCGGCCGGGTTGGTTCGTTCACGGAACCAACCGGGCCTTCGGAGCGGAAACGCTCATATCTTGAGCTACGGACGTCCGATTGACGTGCCGTCGGCCGCGTTGTGTTCCTCTTAGTGAGACGGATCTTTTGGCATACTCCGCCCGAGGTTTGGACGCAGGTGGAGTACGGTCGGGTTGGTTTTGCCTTAAAAACCAACCGGGCCCCGGAGACAAAAATGCCAATAACTCTCAGACCGGGCGTCCGATCGACGCACCGTCTGTTGCGTTGAGTTCCTGTTTACGATATGGAACTTTTGGTATCCTTCGCCCGAGTTTTGGATACAGTTAGTAGTGGCCGGGATGGATCGCACCCGAAATCCAACCGGGCCCCTGGAACGGGAAAGCTGATATCTTTCAGACAGGACGTCCGTTTGACGAACCGTCAGCGGCGTTGGTGTTTACGTTGAGTAACGGTCCCTTTGAGTATACCCTATGGGAGTTCGGGGTACAGTTGAGATACGGCCGAGATTGGTTTGCTCACGAAACCAACCGGGCCCCTGGGACGAAAAGGCTAATAACTCACAGACCAGGCGTCCGATTGACGCGCCGTCTGTTGCGTTGAGACCCCTATGATGAGGCGGTCCTTTGAGTCACTTCTTCGCGGAACCTTGTGATACTTGGAGTATCGACCAGTAGCTCGTGGAGCGGACCCTCCCGGAGACGAGCGTGCAGAGTTCGGAGACCGTGTAGCCGGCTGAGACCTGACGACTGCTTGACCGACTCGGCTTGGAGTGAGTCGACTAGCCCAGTGGACGGAGCGCCCGGTATTTGGCGGCAGACCCACGGCGGACGGAGCGCCTGGTAGTTGGCAGCAAACCCGCGGTACTCGATAGGAGGAGTACCTCAGTAGGCTATCTGGGTAGCGCTCGGTATTTGGCAGCAGACCCTCAGCGGACGGAGCGCCTAGTAGTTGGCAGCAGACCCGCAGTACTTGACAGGAGGAGTACTTCAGCAGTCTTAGGTTAGTGAGCAGTACCTCGGAGTCGTGACAGGACCATTGTACACTCTAGAGACGGAGCTCTTCAGCAGTTACGGTTTCGATAATGAAAATCCTGGTTTGAGATGAGACTTTTGACCTTTGTGTTTCCTCATGATTGAGATGGGTTACTTGATAACTTAGGTATATGTATGGGCATATACCTGGGTAGTGGTTATCCGTTGATCTCATGATCCTTGTGTTCCTCATGACTGAGATGGGTTACTTGATAACTTAGGTATATGTATGGGCATATACCTAAGTAGAGTTTATCTGTTGTGATCTTCTTGTGGTTATCCTTGTTGGTTTTAGTGAGACCTTGAGGGTCTCGGGGTCCCTACTGAGTATCGTTATACTCACCCCTGCACGGGCTATGCCCGCACCTCGTTGTGTTGGTTGCAGACGACGGCCAGTACTGACAGAGGTCGAGTGTTCGAGGACTGGACGGTACCTGGAGGTGGACTATACGACGAGGCGGTACCCAGAGGCAGACCACTGGGCGGGACATACTCGGAGCAGACGGCGGGACCCGAGCAGCAGAGGAGCTATCTGTACCCACCCTTCAGGTGGGATTTCCAATGGACAGCTCGGCGTAGCAGCTTTACTTTTCAGTTGCTGTTTTCCCTTTCGAGTTGTACTTTACAGTTGGGCTTGTATTTCCGGCCCCTTTTTACTTTCCGCACTTTTAGTTGTACTCTGTTTTTGCTTAGTGTTACTTTCCGCTTGCTTACTCTGTGGTGTTTGTTTACTTTACAAAGGCAATGCCTTCCCTTTTTACCGGGATTTACGCCTTGGTGCTAGTCGCCAGCCCCTGGCCTATGGAAGGCGGGCTTGGGGTAGTCACGGCACGGACCCCGAGGGCGGGTCGTGACAACTTTGAATTTATGAAACTAAATACAATAATATATTGAATAATAATCATTTAATATTCCCAAAGTTTGACATAATAATCTATAAAATTCATGTATCACCATAATTAAGTCATATTATCATACTTTTATTATCTGTAATATCATTTAACAATTTTTTTTAATTTTATACCTACTTCATCATCATTGGGTGATAATTTAAGATAATTATTCCTTCACTAAAATTTAAAAATAAACATAAATTCTGTATAAAAAACATGTATATTTCATACTAATATATATAGTGGATCATATCTTCTATTCCATCCCATATTAAAAATATTATAGTTATTAAAATTAATAGTTTGGTGTTTTGTTACTCCCATAGATTTTAATAATATCTCTAACATTTTAATGAGATTATCCATTAAGTAATTAAATTATAATCCGTACATTTTAATTGTAGATTTTACTATATTATATAAAAAATATAATTTTTATAGTATTTTTCTAATATTTATAATATTATTTACCCTTAATTACCCAATTTACCCTTTATAATGGTAATAAAAATTACTTATGTTACTATTCATATTGTCCAAAAATAAAATGTACTTATTTACTAAATATAAAATCGATTATTCCAAATATGGAAAAACATTCAAAATTCACAACATTGAATAAAAAAATTGATATAAAATTATTCTCGTAGATGAGGTGATAAAGAGGGTTTCTAATGTGAAAATTATCAAATGGTTACAATGTTTAAATATATATATACTATATAATAAATTGATTCTAATGACCAAAATTGGATTAAATAATATATAAATATTATAATTATACTTTAAAACCAATTAAAATATAATTTTACACTATAAATCAGTTTGATGAAAACAATGTTTTCAAATAAAAATAAGTATATTCCAGTATTCATCAAAATATTATAATTATTAGAAAAATATGAAAAATTAAACCATAGTAAATTTTAATATTTATATTTCAAATAGATTGTTTATTTTTTAAATATAATTTATAAAATTATCGAAATAATATTTAAAATAAGTGTCCCATCCAATGGTGAAATAATTGTTTTATATACAAAAATAGTTTTTATGAATAAAATAAGATTTATTTTAATACCACCTCTCGAAAAAATATAGGAATAATTTTAAACATTATATTTAGTATTTTATATATATTTAATTTATAAAATACAATATGGGTAATTTTTTTATTATATTTGTATAAAACATACTTTTTTATATTCAAATTGTTTTTCAGAAACATATTTCCTTTTAACCATAAAAGCGGTTTAGAGATATAAACCATACATTCAGAAGTAATTTAATATTATTCAAACCCTCCATTCTAACATCGAGGTTACAATTGTATTTTATAGAAAAATAAAATAATAATGTTATGTTTCATAGAAAATCACTATTGCATGTAATATAAGTTAATCCAGTTTTGTGTGTCACACAAGACTTCAAAGAAATAGAAATAAATTTCGACAAAATCTTGTGGTGTTAAATTCACCCCCCTCCACAAATGAATTTATCCCTTGTGTTAAGTCAAAAGTCTTCTTTTGGCTTTTACATCATGTTTTGGAAATCACAAATATATTCTATGTCATGTTTTGGAAATCTCAAATGTATTCTATCATATGTTTGTAAATAACAAATTGTCTTTTATCATGTTTATCGTATCGTACGATGTTGATCGTACTGACCAAAACGTATCGTACTGACTCTGTCAAACGTATCGTACTGACTCTGTCAAACGTATCGTACTGACTCTGTCAATCGTATCGTACTGACTTTGCTATTCAGATGATCATTATTTGTTTTGGTACTTTGTCAAAAACTCTCTCTACATATGAATCGTACTCATGTTTGACATTTCTATATATCTCTTATCCTAACAAAACGATGTCGTTGAGTTAGTTATATACTAATCAAAACGATGTCGTGCTTTCTGTTTCAATATGACCGTTGGAGGCAATATGACCGTTGGAACCCGAGGCCTATAAATAGGAGGTCATTTGAAGCTGAGAACACACTGATGAACGAAGAGAACGAAAGAGACTCTGTGAACTACGAAGATTCTAGAGAGAGATACTGTGACTTCTATCATCAGCCTTGTGCGTCCGATCATCGTATCGAGGGCTTTCAAGTAATTGAAAGACAGAGGTGCCGATTACCTGCAAAATCGAGGGCTGCCGGGGATAGGCAGACAGACGAGCCGATCATCGTATCGATGGCTGCCGGGGATAGGCGGACAGACGAGCCGATCATCGTATCGAGGGCTGCCGGGGATAGGCAGACAGACGAGCCGATCATCGTATCGAGGGCTGCCGAGGATAGGCAGACAGACGTGCCGATCATCGTATTGAGGGCTCACCAAGGTGTTGGTGAGACAGACCTTTTATCCTAGGTGAAAGGATAACCCTTCTCTTTGGGTTAAAAGAATTGTATTACTTTTACATTTCCGATGTTGTATTAGAAAGGGATTTGTATTGTTTCCTTTCTTCCTTACATATTCAATTGTAATTGTTTCAATTACAATCATTCCATTACATATTGTATTGATTGGTTCTATACGCTTTAAGGTAGAATCATTCATATCTGTATTACTCTGATTATTGTGTTCATCTTGAATACAATTGTTTTACATAACATTAGTATTACAATACGTCATACCTTTTACATTCAATACAATTGTGGGTGTTTGTATTTGTATTAGTTTAAGTTCTTTTAAACTAATCTCTGTGTGACTAAAACTCAAGGTTTTTAAACCTACAATTCACCCCCCCTCTTGTATTGTTCCATCTAATAGACTTTTATATCGACTATTCGATCCAACAATTGGTATCAGAGGAGGTTTTCCACTGATTTGTATTACTAGCTTTATTTCTTATTACTTTCTTAAATACTTACTACACTAACGTGTGGAGTGGAAAAGTTGTTTTTGGTATATTAGATGGCAGGAATGAATATCGGATCAATAGATAATCTGAATCCTTCTAGACCACCAATTTTCGATGGGAATGATTATGAGTATTGGAGAGATCGTATGAAGACTTTCGTCATCAATACTGGTGTAGACAATTTTATTATGCTTACTGGGGGTTACAAAATTCCTAACAAAGATGTTAGTACTTTTACCAACCAAGAGAAGCAAGAATATCAACTGAATTACAAGGTACGCAATACTTTATTATGCTCTATGACCAGAAATATATATAGTCAGATATCTTCATGTGAAGCAGCCAACTGTATTTGGAAGAAATTAGAAGTCACTCATTTTGGTACATCCAAGGTTATAGAAACAAGGCGAGCAATGCTTCGAGCAGAGTATCATGGATTTGTTTTTCCTTATGGAGAGCCAGTATGCAAAGTGCAACAAAGGTTTATGACAATTGTCAACAGCTTACAATCTATGGGAGAAAAAGGTCTTGATGATGAATCTCTTGTTGATAAGATTATAGATATTATGCCAAATGAATGGGAGTAAAAAAGAACAGCTATTGATGAAAATAGAAAAGTTTCCCAGATTACTCTTGACGAACTCTTTGGAACTCTTCTACAGCACGAGACAAGAATGAAAAGAGATGCTGATTTCAATAAGAAGAAGAATGGGAATGGAAGTGTAGCTTTTGCATCTAAAGCTAAAACACCTGAAAGGGTTACAAGGTCTAAATCTAAGAAAGTTGTTATATCTGATTCAAGTGATTGTAATCTTTCAGACAATGAGTTAGCTAATCTTGCTCGGAGGATGAACAAGATTGTGGGAAAGAAAGATTTTCAATATAGATTCAAAAAGAAAGACAGGAAGGATAGGAAAGATTCAGAGGTAACTTGTTATGAATGCAAGAAAGCAGGACATATAAGGCCTGATTGTCCTTTACTGAAGAGGAAAGATAGAAAAGAAAAACACTCTGAAAGAAACAAGAAAAGGTTTTATAAGACAAAGAAAGTCTTGAAAGCAAATGATACATGGAGTGCAAGTGGTAGTGATTCCTCAGATGATTCTTCAGAATATGAGACGTCAGGACAAAGGAATATTGGACTTCTAGCCAGACTACCAATTGAAGATCATTGTCTCATGGCTAAGGTACACAATGATGAAGCTGTTACAAATGTCTCTTTAAATGCAAATTATGTTGATAATAAATATTATGAATCTTCAAATGATGAACCCTCATCATCAGAAGATGATACTTTACCTTCTTTTGAAGAAGTCTCTAGATTTTCTAAGTTACTTGAAAATGAAAATTCTAAACTCAAAAAGAGATTTGAAAAAGAAAATTCTAGAATTTCTATTTTGACTAAAGAAGTATCAGATCTTTCTAAAGATCTTGATGGGAAAACTTCTGATTTTGAAAGTATTTTGAAAACCCTTGAGAAAGTCAAAACTGAAAAAGATAAACTTTCTAAGGATCTTGAAACTGCTATTTCAAAGAAAAATATTTTAGAGTCTAACTCTAGTTCGAATTCAAATGTTTTAGAAAACAAGAATTTGGTTTTAAAACTAAAGTCAGAGATTTTATCCTTGAAAAAGTGCTTGTCAAACTTTACTCATGGAAAAGAAAACTTTGATAGGATGTATTCTCAAATAAGACCTTTGAGAAATCGTTCTGGTCTTGGTTATACTTATTCCAAACCCGTTTTTAGTAATAACTATTTTGTTCCTCAAAAAACCATTTTCTGTTCCAAGTGTCAATGTGGTGGACATTGGAGAAGAGATTGTTCTCTTAACAAAACTCAATCCTTAGGATTTCATAAAGCTCATTTTACAAAACAAATGTGGATTCCTAAAATTCTTTTATCTAACCCTTCTGGATCCAAACAAGTTTGGATTCCGAAAATCTAATTGTTTCTTTTTCAGGAAAACGAGAAGTGTATCAATAAGAACATTTGGTACATGGATAGTGGTTGTTCTCGACATATGACTGGAAACAAAGATTTCTTTGAAAAGGTTATCAAAACAAAAGGTGGAAAAGTTACCTTCGGAGATAATGCTCAAAAAATGATTGTTGTTATATGTAATATTGTTTTATTGTTTTTTTTACAAAAAGGAGATATTGTTTTACAATTCATCGGAACGCAAGAACAACTTGCTGATATTTTTACAAAACCGTTACCTTCCGATAGATTTGAATTTATAAAACAGAAGCTAGGAATGATTACAATAAAATAATCATTCATATCTACTTCCTGTTTTACATCTCTCCTAATAGTAAGAAACTCCTCGTAGAAAGGGGGAGGACATTTCTTTATGTCTATGTTTCTGATCTTTAACTATTTACTCTATTTTAAATGTTTCTTTTTTCTGTTTATCGTATTGACCTTTTCAATTTTTTTGTTTATCGTATTGAATCGACCGATGATGGTATTGAAATTCTTTTCCATCGTACCATTCAATAATTTTTGAATCGACCGATGATGGTATTGAAATTATTTTCCATCGTACCATTCAATAGTTTTTGAATCAACCGATGATGGTATTGAAATTCTTTTCCATCGTACCATTCAATAGTTTTTGAATCGACCGATGATAGTATTCAAATTCTTTTCCATCGTACCATTCAATAGTTTTTGAATCGACCGATGATAGTATTCAAATTCTTTTCCATCGTATCATTCAATATTTTTTTATCGACCGATGATAGTATTGAGATTGTTTTCCATCGTACTGTCGGTTAATGGTAACAACTATTTTCCATCGTACGGTCCGATCATAGTAATGACTTTGTTTTCCATCGGCATCATGTTTTTTTTTCTTCTTACGATTGCGTTTACTTTTGATTCATACCAAAACCAGCAATCACCTTTTGTTCTCCGACAGGTATCTTTTTCAATTTTTATTTTATTTTCTTTCTTTGTTTTAATCCTAACCATTGATCTGGTATTATATAATCTCGACCGTAGAAGTTCAACGGTCATCTCTTTTTTGCCTATAAATACCCCCCTCCCCTCCCCAAACCAACATTGAAGTTTTAGGATTTGAGGCGAAGCTCTGCTCCACCAGCTATAAACCATCGTACGATCTTCTCATCGGCAGAACCTTTATGTCTCAATCTTCTGCTAATACTCCTGCCGAAATGTCTTCAAAGACTTTTACAGAGAAAGACTTTCACAGAGAAAGGTTAGTATCCCGAGAATTTTTTGATATGTACGATTCTACAATCAAGAGGATTATTTTGTTTCAAGGATGGGAACATCTCTGTGTGGAAAAGCCTGATATTCAAGATCCAGTTCTTTTTGATGAAGTTTGTCAGTTTTACAAAACCGTTTCTTTCGACAAAGATATGACTATAAACTTCGCTGTGTACGATAGAAAGTTATCTATGTCTGTGAAACAAGCGGCACATTTTCTGAATGTTTCTATAGAAGGCGATGCATTCTGTCCATCTCACAAACTACCAGAGGAAGTTGGTACGTTTAATAGAGAAAGTGCTGAAAAAACTTTGTTTGTTGTTAATGAGGGAAAGAGGAAAGTTTATCATCTTTCACCGGACAATCGGTTTGTCACTTTATAGATGAAAGGTTTTCTTGTCCCAAGAAAAGGGGATAGAGAAACCCTTAAAGTTTCTGATGTCTTTATGCTCGACTATCTTGTGAATATGAGGAAAGTAAATCTCATGGGATATATCTTTGAAACCATCAAGAATGTCAAGAAAGGAGGGATTAAATCCCAAATAATAATGTATCCATCCATCCTTACAAAATTCATTCTTGAGAGTATGAAGTTTTGTAACATTCCTTTGAAAGGAGAACCTATGGATTTGTGGCTGTCTTTGATTAATAAGAGTACGATGAAAAAGCTGAATGTTTGTTTTGATTCAAATTCAAAACTTTTTGTCAGAGATGTAGAAGCTGAATTAGCGCAAAATCAATCGGCACCTATGCCAGCCAAGGAAAATCAATCCACCGGTGTTACTCGAAAGTCTGATCCTCAAACTAGTTCAAAACCAAAGAAGAAGCCAAGGTACAGTAAGGAAGTTGTAGCCAAATGGAGAAAGGACAAGGAACAAAGAAAGGAAGGCGATCCGAAGTTTGGTCTTGATCCTGCTGAGGCCTTTGCAGAAAGAATAAGGGTAGAAGAAACCCTTCAAGCTGAAAAGAAAAAGAAGACTCTTTTGAAAAGAAAGGCTCAGGACTTTGATATTTCTAAAGTCTTGAAAGCAGTTGAAGATGCTAGTGCTCAACTAACTGTGGAAGTGCATCAAGAGCCCATCGTACAGAGTCTGCCTGAGAAAGAAAAAGGAAAACAAGTGATAAAAGAAGTGGAAGTAGAAGAAGGAGATTTTCTGTTAGAATTTCTTCAAAGTTCAAAGAAAAGTAGAGAAGAATCGCTTCAAAAGCTGAGCGAAGGTGTTCAACAAACTCCTCGTGCCGATCAGGAAAAATCTCCGGACAGGATGTCATCTCGAGAAAAGCATGATGCTCAATCCTCTCATTCTGATAAAGTAGTTGTCATTAGTGACAGAGTGGAAGATGAAAGAAAACAGAAAGAAAAAGAAAAAGGGAAACAGCCAGTTGTTGATTCAAGCAGATCGTATGAACTAGCATCGTACGATGAAGATACTGATTCAGAACATACAATCTCTCTCAAGAAGAGTGATTACATTGTTCATGTTTTGAGAAGAATGGAGAAAACTATTCCTTATTTTCCGAGGCTGGAAGGGAAGATTGATTTTATCACTGAAAATCAAAGGAAGAAGTTTGGCTCTGTAAAAGAATTGAGAAAGAAAGTTTTGTCAGTAGAAGCCGATCTGAAAGTTCTTTCGGAAAGCTCAGTTGCTCATAAGAAAGCTTGCAATAAGATGACCAAGTGGTCACACAAAACTGAATGCTCAATCAATGATCATGAAATAGCTATTGAAGATATAAGGAGGTTATCAAATGAGCTAGCAATTTCTTTCAACAAGCTTGATAAAGAAACGGTTGAAAGGCTGAACCTTTTGTCTTCTCAAAGAACCGATGTTCCTTCAGTGAAAGACTTGCAAGATAGGATGAATGCTTTCCAATCTGAATTCTCGAAGGTTTCATCTTTCAAAGATGAAATGGTTTTACTGAAGAATCAAAATTCTGAGTTGTCCAAGGATAACAAGACTCTGCAAAACAGAATTGATACCCTTGAAGAAGTAATCAGAGTACAGGAGGAGACCATCAGAAATCAAGATCAGATTTTTGCGGATCAACAGGAGCTTCTCAAAACTCAGGGTGAATCAATTTCTGAAGACAAGAAGGAGATCAAGAAGATGAAAGCTGTGCTTCATGAGCTTATAAAGAAAGAAAAGGAAAGAGAAAACAAATGATTGTTGTATTTGTTTCTTTTGGAACTTGTTTGTTTTGTAATAACTCTTATAATCCTTTCTCTTTTATCCATTGTCTTGTATTACTTCACTAACTCTTCCAGACAATTCGAGATTCCTCCTTTCTTTTTGTAAATCACAAAGGGGGAGAATATTTACAAAGAAAAGATTGTTTTACAAAGGGGGAGAATGCATTTCAATGCTCTTAAGGAAAATCTATGAATACAATCCTTAGGAAAGTCAATACCTAAGGGGGAGTTAGTTTTATTCGATTTCTTATTCAGAAGAGTTTTCAATAACTCAGGGGGAGATAAGTATTTCTTGATTCATTTACTTTGTGTGTTTGTGCTTTCCAAAAAGGGGGAGATTGTTAAGTCAAAAGTCTTCTTTTGGCTTTTACATCATGTTTTGGAAATCACAAATATATTCTATGTCATGTTTTGGAAATCTCAAATGTATTCTATCATATGTTTGTAAATAACAAATTGTCTTTTATCATGTTTATCGTATCGTACGATGTTGATCGTACTGACCAAAACGTATCGTACTGACTCTGTCAAACGTATCATACTGACTCTGTCAAACGTATCGTACTGACTCTGTCAATCGTATCGTACTGACTTTGCTATTCAGATGATCATTATTTGTTTTGGTACTTTGTCAAAAACTCTCTCTGCATATGAATCGTACTCATGTTTGACATTTCTATATATCTCTTATCCTAACAAAACGATGTCGTTGAGTTAGTTATATACTAATCAAAACGATGTCGTGCTTTCTGTTTCAATATGACCGTTGGAGGCAATATGACCGTTGTAACCCGAGGCCTATAAATAGGAGGTCATTTGAAGCTGAGAACACACTGATGAACGAAGAGAACGAAAGAGACTCTGTGAACTACGAAGATTCTAGAGAGAGATACTGTGACTTCTCTCATCAGCCTTGTGCGTCCGATCATTGTATCGAGGGCTTTCAAGTAATTGAAAGACAGAGGTGCCGATTACCTGCAAAATCGAGGGCTTCCGGGGATAGGCAGACAGACGAGCCGATCATCGTATCGAGGGCTGCCGGGGATAGGCAGACAGACGAGCCGATCATCGTATCGAGGGCTGCCGGGGATAGGCAGACAGACGAGCCGATCATCGTATCGAGGGCTGCCGAGGATAGGCAGACAGACGTGCCGATCATCGTATCGAGGGCTCACCAAGGTGTTGGTGAGACAGACCTTTTATCCTAGGTGAAAGGATAACCCTTCTCTTTGGGTTAAAAGAATTGTATTACTTTTACATTTCCGCTGTTGTATTAGAAAGGGATTTGTATTGTTTCCTTTCTTCCTTACATATTCAATTGTAATTGTTTCAATTACAATCATTCCATTACATATTGTATTGATTGGTTCTATACGCTTTAAGGTAGAATCATTCATATCTGTATTACTCTGATTATTGTGTTCATCTTGAATACAATTGTTTTACATAACATTAGTATTACAATACATCATACCTTTTACATTCAATACAATTGTGGGTGTTTGTATTTGTATTAGTTTAAGTTCTTTTAAACTAATCTCTGTGTGACTAAAACTCAAGGTTTTTAAACCTACAATTCACCCCCCCTCTTGTATTGTTCCATCTAATAGACTTTTATATCGACTATTCGATCCAACACCTTGAACGTTTCTATGTTAATCAATGTCTTAATAAATGATTATTCTTTTCATAGAAACCTACATCATTAAAATGAATAATAAAACATCATTTAAACAATGAAAGTGTGAAACATAACAGTTACCCAAAGTAAAACATAACTACTTTTACACATATGATAAAATATGTGGAAATTGAAAGAATGGAAATAGAATTGAAAAATAACTATCACATTCTGATGGATTTTGGGTGAAAATATCTCCAGTAGATGGACAATGACCATAAATACATGGACAAAATAGGTTTACAAAATGTCATTTATATCATCATAAATAATGATAATATGACAAAATTTTACTTAAAAACAAAATGATAACAGATTCTTACTTGATTTTATCTCATAAGAATAATCTCACTCATTGTTTGTGCCTTGATAAATATCTAATTTATTTCTTACCCGGATAAAAAATGTTGAAATTTTAATAACTACAGAACTATTGGATCATAAGATCAAAAATATGATGAAAATTCATTCCTTATATTTCTAGTTATGATTAAAAAATGTTATCATAGGTAATATAAAACACATATATAATCATATTGATAAATAAAACATTGGTCTATAAAACCTTATTTAAAGTTAAACAAAAACCTTTTCATAAGTGGTTAAAGTTATTACCCTTTCAACATTAAAATTTTATAAAAAAAGATAACTAATTTCTTAAAATAAACAAAATATTAATCGAACAAATATCATAAAGTATCTCGTTATTTCCACAAAACAAACAATTTAATAACTTCATTATTTAATATATGAAATCATAACTAATACAAACGTTATTATTTATAAATTATATAATATTTTTTTATATATAAAATGATTTCATTGAAAGATTGAGCTCATCCTTGTATCGATAGAATATATGATTTCATTAATCTCAGATCCAAGTTGATAATGACTAGAAATTTCCCTAACTAAATAATAATGAGTTTTTTCATATAGATTATTCATTTAAAATCATACCTGAAATTTCCAAAAAGTAAGGGAGGATAAATATTCTATAATTATAATGGTTCACCAAATATAATATGATAGAATAATATTTCCCATTATCCTTTGTCCTTTGAGTGTTTTATTCCTTACCAGCCACATTAATCCTTGGATTTGGCCACATGTTATCGTAATTCCCAAACTCCATGCAATGGAAACATTGAATTAGGGGAGGTTCAATCATTGGAGTTTTATATTTATTGTCATCACTTTGGTAGTAAAATGAATGATAACCTTCTTTCCATGTCATTAAAAATTAATCAGTCTTGTTACAAAAATTTCTTCTATCGTTCCTTTCACACCATTATCACAATGTAAATCTAATATTTCACACTAAATAGTCTTTGGAGTTTCTTTAAACTTATATCCTTATTTTTTTTTTATCAAAACCATGATATAGATAGGAAAATTCAATCACACTTATTACAAGATGAAAATAAGGAAGGTAATTACTAAAAAATAAGATCATGAACTCATCAAAATCCACAGAGTTAGTTGTATGTTATTTCCTCATATTGTTGAGAAATTTCAACAACTAATTTAATTCACTTTCAATGAGAAAAGTTCCCCACTTAACAATTTCATATTCTAAAGAATGGATAACAAAAAGTATATATTTAAAGGTACATTCTCATTTCTTAGTAAATAGTGAATCGATCATTCAAAAAAATGAGGTCAACTTTTTCATAATAAGGATTCAAGAAAATGGTGTTCCCCCATCAGTCATTTGGATGATCGGCCTAATTTGTAGCTTTATAAGGTAGTGTGGGCATAGATAAGAATTATTTTATCCCATATTCTATAACATCATTTTTCTCATAAAGGGTATTATTTCATTTTCCCATTCATTCATTATTAACATGATTCTTCTGGATTCCATCCATTATCTAAAACCATAAAAAATAACATGAGAAGCATTGATAAATATCATAAAACCACATATTCAAGGTGAATTTCTAACTAAATTTTAGTCTATGAAACATTTTTTTATTTCTAGGTTATTAATGATTATTACAAAAACACTATGATTGAAAGCTATACTTAGGTATATCGTGTGATATATCCTATGAAATATCCTTAGAAATATCTCTACAGATCTCAAAAATGTTTTCTCATTCTAGTTTCCAACGGCTGACTCAAACATTACTCTAATACCAAGTATTGGGACCCAATATTTTCAAGCATGGATATGAAATCTGATTATATGAATACTAATTATATTAAAAATACATATTCCTGAGGACTTCAATAGAATAGTGTATTTGTAAACATGAATAACATTATTTTAATTTTGTAAAATATATTCAAAATCTCTAATTAATATCTTCATATTTCAAATTCTTTCTTAAACAATTATTTATAAAATGGAAAAATGAAACTTAAGAAATGGTGATCTAAAATTCTATTTACGGGTAAACATGGAAGATAAAAAGAATAACATGATTATAGGAATATTCAAAGTGAAAAGTTTTGATAATAATACACTTCAAATAAAATATCATAATCTTGTACAATATAATTAATGATTGGTAGTTCATAATATAAGAATCACAATACTATCAAACCAAACGACCCATGAGAGTACAATAATGGCCTACAACATTGCATTTTTGGCATACACATAAGATTAGAATATATTTAGTGAATTATAAATTAAATTAAAAATATATTTTTCTTGGGATAATCACTCAAGTACAAGCATCAGCCTAGGGATGAACTCATATGTAGCTTCTTGTTTTGACCATATTATAAACACCAATATACCCTCTTGTATTTGGCCTAGGATGAACTCCCATTTAAACTCATGTCATGGGATTAGGATGACATAATGTATACCCTTTTATATCATAAAAAATTAACATTGCCTATTTATTATGATAGAGTTAAATGTCCCACTCATCACATATTGAAAACTATATATATGTGTTCCACATGACTAAAAATCATTCATTTAATCTAAACCCATATAAAAAATGAGTTTCATAAAAACTTCATCAAAACATAACTCTTGGAAAACAAATAGGTTACACAAATATCATTCCACCATGAAAATAAACCATTTAGAGAAAGAATAATAATGGTATCCTTGGGTAATATCCCCTGTATATCATAAGTTACACCATTATAAATCAATGTAGTTGAAAAAAATGATTTCTAAGATCACTTGAATTAATAAATGAAAAATACATTCTTTATTTTATGAAATCAATTTTTTAAAGAGCCTCTGAATTAAAAAGGAAATCATTTTATTTGAAAAAAAAAACAATGTAATAATATAAATAAATATTCAAATAATTAATGTTTCATGACGACGGTAAACTCTATTCATCACATATAAGTTAAAAAGGATTTATTCATTATTTTTTTCAGAAAATTCATAAAGAGCCTCATTTAGAAAAGGAAAAATATATATTTTTCAAAACATTTTGAAAAAATTAAAACATTATTAAAAAATCGTAGAATAATTGTAACGAAATATTTCGAAAAACATTTTTATAGAACAGTGAAATGAATTAAAGATATTACAATGTAGGGACTTAATCCTAAAAAATCTTGAATAATAGTGAAGTCGGAAGAGAATGGAAACCTTCTCTCCTGGCTCTTCTCCCACTCCCATCTCGCCTAGTATTTCATCCTTAAATCATTCGCTTCAGGTTTGGAGGCTCTCTATTTTTTCCTTCCCCCCATAATTTCACCTCCTCCATTGATCTTTCAGTGTGGATATTTTATGCCTTGGATTTTCATTCATTTTCTTGAATTCTTCTTAATGGAGGTCCTCGGGTCTAGAAGGGTTGTCTACTGATGAAGATTTCAGATGCACTTTTCATAGCTCTGGCCTCACGGTCCACTACGACTCTTTGGACTGAATATGGAGTGGTGGCTCAAATAGGTTTTAAGTGTTGTGGCTCGATGGTCGATTGGTGTCAAGGAAAAACCTATGAAGGATTGCTAGAATTTATCATATAGATATCTCGGATGCTCATATCACAGCTCAGACTTTATAATATGTTCCCCATCTAAGTTGGATCTGGAGAAGAGGTATCAATGGGGTTTTGGGAGGTGTGGTTCGGTGGCTGGATATGTTCCTGGTGCGTGGCCTTTATCGAGGGTTGTGGTGTTTTTGTATTCTTTTCACTGGTCTTCAGTGAAGGTGTTATTTATTCTTCATAGAGGTTTATTTTTTTGAATATTTTTCTGTGGTGATCGGATATTTGGTTCTTCTTTCGTTTAATTCTTGATTGGTTAAGGTGGAAGCCGTCAGTTTCTCTCCAAATGGTGTCATGTTATTTTTTTTTCTAATTTTCATCATCATTAGCTCATTATATTTTGAGTGTATATTTGTTTTTGGTCTGATTCTGGTTGATGATAATTTTTTGAAGTTATATGATGGCTTTGAGGGTCTTCGATGGTCTCTAATGTTCAGTTTTTGGTGGCGCACGTTGGTGAAGTGGTGATGGGGACGATGATTGGTTTTTTTGCATTTGTTGCGGTGTGCTATGGTGGACGTGGGGGTCGAGATGATGGAGAAGTAGTGTAATGATAGTTATGTCATGAAATATGATATGTGCCTTACTCCTCTAGTGGAATTTGATATTTTTAGGATTTTCTATGATGTGGTCTCTCTTTTTAATTCTGCAACCGGAGGCGTGATGAGTGTTTTAGTGTGGTAATTCTTGTTCTGGTTGAATTTTTTTAATTTGAATTCTGTCATGTGATATGTGTTCTTTGGAGGTTGTGGATGAACCATGTTTTATCACTTTTTCCTTAAAAGTTTTTGAATAATACAAATTTAATTTTCAGGTCAAATAATAGTGATACTGGGAAATAAACACTTTCCACTTTATATCCAGTCAAATCTTATGACCCTTAAAAATAAATAAAATTATATGGATATTAAAATACCATAATATTCATGATAATACTCATAAAATACATTCATAGGTAGTATATACACCACCTAAATAAACATGTAGTGTACAAGGAATAAGTCATATAAAAATAAAAGTGAGATAAATAACTCATACCTTAAACAATGACTTCCTTCATACATATTCAAACCTCCTGATTAATAAATATAATTTTATTATACATCTGAAAAATAATCATATTCATCTATATAGTATCATATATGATTTATATATGACTTTATAGAACATCTTTATTAAAAATTCCATTTTAATGTTATGTTTTAGGGAACAACCACCCTGTTTATCATAAATGTTTCGAATTGATAATTTTGATCCTTGTACATATATCATGATTTCATCATCTATAGAAAGATAACCATGATATATAAATCATATTTATTCCATAGATAATTTTTTTTTGTTTTTCAATAAATTTTAAAATCAAATACACCATTCATAGAGAGGGTATGGCATATATACATGTGAATGTTGTTTTCATTTTCCTTTAATATTAAAGGAATAAAAAAATAATATGATATATTATTAGTAATGAATACTTTTTATGTTTTATATATCACATTTTTGTATTAAAACCATCCTTAATAGATTCTATGTAAGGCATGGATGAATCACATTGCTTTGTGTGGTGGTAGTCCACCGTACACACGAATGATGATTGTGTATACCATTTGATGGAAGTGTGAGAAGTTTTAAGTATTAGATTAACATAAAAACACATAATTATATTTAATATATTTATGTGAATATATAAAAATGATGTTAAAAATTAATTTAAGCATTTCATTGTAGAAATAAAAAAAATTTATTTTTTTTATGAACATTACATCTTCTTCGGGTATCTCATTTTGATTTTCACCAAAGGATTCCCTTTTTTGGATTTCATATAAAAATAAGGCTTGTTATATTAAGGTATGGAATTTTATAGGATATTTTAATGGGTTTTTGATGAACCAAAAAGGTTTTTAAGTGTAATGAAAAGATATTAATAGTTTCCCTTTTATAGGAGATTGGAGGGACACTTTTCCAATTTCTAAAATGATTAATTTATAATAAATTCAATCTATGTCCAAATATGTTAAAAATACAATTTATTTAAAAATTTGATGTTATAAGTTTGTAATATCATAAAAAATATATATATTAGATAGGTTTTGTTGTATTGTAATCCTTGACATTTTGATTACCCCTTTCCTAACACATTTTAATTTTTTCATGGTAACAAATTCTTCAATATTAAGGAGATGTAATTTTTACATATATAGT
This sequence comes from Viscum album, assembly GCA_963277665.1. NCBI lineage: Eukaryota > Viridiplantae > Streptophyta > Magnoliopsida > Santalales > Viscaceae > Viscum > Viscum album. The sequence goes on from OY728139.1 coordinate 562,313,716, forward strand.
GTGAATTCAAACATAAATTACCAATTTATGATACTTTTGACCATATACCATCCCATTTTTTGTTATTTAATATTTTTATATAATTAAATAAAATATTAATTTTATAAAATATTATAACTATCAATTTATACACTATTCATTACATTAACATTATGAAAATCAAAAAATATTAAGTATTAAAATGAAATAATTTAATAATACCATATTATAAAATAAAAATATATAAAATTCTTCTATCAACTTAATTAAGAAGGAAAAATATTTTTTTAAAATTTTTATTATCATTAAATTGAGTGTTTCATTAATTAAATAATTACATTAGCATCATTTTCTAATTATTGTTGATAATTATTTGATCTGAAAATTTTAAATGTAAAATTTCATGATGTTTATAAACCTTTTATATGTAATATTAATATTTATAGTCTATAATATCTTCTATTTTAAACCATATTAAAACTATTATACATATTAATAGTAAGTGTGTGTCATTTTATCACACACTTTGATTATAATAATATCTATGTTATTTACATGGAAAAGTGTAAATTAAATAATTAAATTCATAACCTATGGTGTTATTTTTAGAACTATGTTTATCCAATAACATTTGGTAATGAGTTAGGGTAGTTTTCTAAAATTTATAATACTATTTGACCCTTAATTACCCAGTTTACTCTTAACCATTGTAATAAAAATTAGTAATGTATGTATTGATATTTCAAAAAAATAAGAGGGGACAATTTATTAACGAATTTTCTTATACTTGCAAAAATTTAATACATTTATAAAAGTTCAAAACTCATAAATTGATGAAATTAATTTAGAACTATCCTCATATATGGTGTAGGAATGAGAGGTTTTAATTTGAAATTTTCAAATGTTTAGTATGATTGTATATCTTATTTCAATATTATTTTGATTTAAAAGAAATAAATAGTATTTATTGATATAAAAATGATATAATTATACATTTAATCCAATAATAACATAATTTAGCATTATAATTTTATTTACAAAAATTCTGTTTTCAATTAAAATTTAGTATCTTTCACTATTTATCAAAATGTGAAAATTATCAAAAAATAGAAAAATTTCAATGAAAAAATGTTTTTTATGAGTTCAAATAATATTTTTATTTTGTCACGTATAATTTTTAAATTTTTAAAAAACTATATTTAATGAAAATGCACCATCAAAATGCTCTAAATCATCTCTTTACAAAAATGCAGTTTTTAGTTACAAAACTGGATTTATTTTTATATAATGTCTAGTAAACAGGTGGAAAAATATTAAACATTATAATTAGTATTATATATATATATCATTAAATTAATTGTAAAATATTTATTTTTTTATAAGTATGAAACACACTTGTGAGTATTAAAATAAATTTTTAGAAAAATATTTCCTTTTAAATTCAAAAAAAAATTTAAATCGGTAAACAATACGTTCACAATTAAGTAAATCTTATTGATAAACCTCATTATATAAGATTTTTTATTATTTTATTTTTTTAATAATTAAAATAAAATTATTATATTTTGAAAAAACACAATGATACATGTAATGAAAGTAATGTTTTTGGTGCATGTAATGATAGAACTCAAAGAAATCAAAATCTAGTTCATTAAAATCTCAGGGTATTATGGGGTGAGACAATTATAGCTCCCCCAAAAAAATTGTAATTATTTTATTCCTTGGATAATTATATTCTATGATTATCAGAAAGGTTACTCTAATTTTACGGTTTCTAATGATGATTTTTTTAAAAATATATCTAAGGCACCTAGATGGATTTTTAATGTTGTTTAATGTGTTTCATGGAAGTCATATCATTTCAATTTCTATGTTAATGAACATTTTTAATATATTCATTATTTTTATTCATGGTAAAAAGTCTTTTTTATGAAAATATATTCCATGGTTTCACTTTCATTCTAATAATCCTTCATAGTTGTTATTTATTACATTATGATATATTATAAGGTGTTTTAGTAAAACTATAAACACTAGATATGATTTAAATTTTATATAAATTATCATTTGTGATTAATTTTAATTATGTTTAATAAAATGTCTATTTTATAAACTAATGGGTTTAAAATAGAGCTACAAATTTGGTTCTTCATTTTTATATCCCTTACAAATACTTTTGTGCCCACTCTATATTATAAATGTTCTTCATTGGGTTCAAGTATCAGTATGAAGAAAAAACCAATTTTTGTTAATCATAATTATTTAAAATGAAAGGAAAAAATTTATTTTATGTTTTTATATTGTAGAAATAACTAATAATAATATAAATTTCATAACTTCTAATTTATGGTAATGTTATCTAAGAGTTGTGATTTTATTCTATAAGATAATAAACTCAAAAGGAACTTTTCTAATGTATGAAAATAAATTTTGGTTTAAAATTGAAAATATATATTAAATCATTATTAAATCATTTTATTCAATATCAATGGTCATTTTTGATAAAATTAAATGATATCATATTGTTTGAGCATACTTTAATAGTCCTTTATAACCAAATATGTTAGTATGATATAGAGAATTATAGTTCTTTTCAGTAAATTGAAATAGTTTAATTGAATAAAAAATTTGTAAGGATATCTTAGTTATTATATTACTTGTAATATGGTTTATTATTATTATTTTTATATATTCACACAATTTGTTTTTTTAAAATATAAGGATCCACATACAAAAAAATTAACAACAAATTTCATGACCATTGTCTAGATTGCCTGGATAAGAAACTGAATGAAATGGTTGAAGTAGCTAAAACTCTTATGATTATTTTTAACCAAGTTTGATGAGTTATGATTAATAACATGAAGTTATGTGAGTATCATAATGTACTGGATATGATCAAAATGAAACTTTTTGGATGTTCAAGTGATAATTATTATAAAGGTAAATATATTCAGCATCCAACAGGTCAAGAATGGGGGAAGAAACTCTAATCGAAACATCTTAATAAATAGAATATTTTTTATGCAGTAAATAAAAGAATGAAGTAGTAATATTCTATTGAAAAAATAAGTGTTTAGTTATCACTATCATGTTTGATAAAGAGCTTACCATGTTATAAATTTATTGTTTTAAGTGTACGATGTATGAAAGTTATTCAAATATTTGTACATGAGATAATTCTCATGATTTATATCAATATGAAATTATAGTTAAATATTTTTCAATGTCAAATTCCATTACAGTTAAAGATAAATACAAAATAAATGATATATAGAATTTGTTGATTATATTTTTTCCTGTTATTTTACATTGATGTATCTTTTTACTTTTTTCATATATCTAATTTTTGTGTTTAAATATTAAGAAATAATATGGTAAATCATGGTTAATTGATTATTAAAAATATTTAATGATTCAGGTGTTTACGTATTGGGATTCTAGTGTTATGATATTGTGTTATAAATATGGATGATCCTAGGGTTGAAATTATTAATAAATAATTGTTTTTTTTGTGATAGATTATCTTAAATACATTTATTGAGTTTTTATATATTTTATAGTAATATATATCCCTTATGTTTTACATGTCAAAAGTTTATTTGATGAAAAATATCTTCACATTTTTGTGGAAAAAAGATTAAATGTATTCATTACGTTTTTAATTTATATGATCTTTGATATTATGATAATTATTGATAATATTAATTTGGGAATATTAATTTTTCATATAGATAAACATGGTCCTAGAAATTTATTTGGTGATTAATTGATTAGTTTTATTTGGGATTAATTCCACAATTTTCGTATCCATAAACGATTATGGTAAAAATAAACACTTTTATAAAAATGGGACTATATTATAGAAATAATGACTGAATTATATTTTGGGAGAATATATTATTTTAATATATATTTACATTGATTCAAGTTATTTATGAAAATTTTTGGCATATGTAAGAGATTATATGATTGAGAAATAAAAATTATATGTATCATACTTTAAGAGTGATAAATGTAATTTAATGATAGATGTTATTTTTATCATATAAAAATATGTGATCATATCATTATAATCTTCAAGTTTCAATAATAATTAATAATAATTTGAAGAATTTTATGTGTAGTTATTTATTGAATGATTTAGGTTGAATACTGGTTGTTAGTATTGAATTTTAGAGATTAATTTATTATTTTATTTTATGAACTTTTATTCAATATTGGAATTATTTTATCTTATAATAATAATTTTGGTTTGAGTAAATATATAAGTATATGAGAACAATATTTAATAAATTTTTATTTTATGTGATCAATTTTATGATTATTTTTGTGCTTCAAACGTAATAATTCATCTTAAATATTCATCAGCTTAAGAAAAAGATTTATTTTTTGGGGGAAATTTATTAAATGATAAAACTATAATTTTCATGTTAGTATATTTCATTATTTATTTTGTCTAGTTGTTAATGTAATTTCATATCTCTAGAAATAATATCATCAAATAAAACTGTTATCCTATTAACATCATTTTTTAGGAATCGATAACCTTTACTACAAATCATAGATATTTGATTTTATTGTTAGTAACATTCCCATGATAATTAAAATTATTATGTTCAATGATCTCCTTAACTCTCTATTAATTTTTTAAAATTAATTTTTTCTGCATGGAAATATTTAAACAACCCATAAACAAACTCTTATTTAAAATACTATTCTATATTATTTATGTTGACCATGTTATTTCCATTTCCCTTTCTGAAAAAGAAAGTTTGATTAATCCATTTATGTTTTGTTATTTCAAAAATAAATTTTTTGATTTTCAAACACTTCATTACTGATCCTGATTTCAAATTATGAGGGAAAAATTAGTAAAAAGGGTCAGATATAATATTCTAAATAAGAATGATATTAAATATCTTATACAACACACCACATCGAGCACAAAGGAACCCTAGTATATTATTATATAAATTTAAGAGATATAGCATTATAATTTAATTTCTGTGTATGAATATGTTATTTTTAATTATGAAATACATATAAATTTCCTAATCAATTAAAATTTATTGATTACTACTTAGTAAATAAGTACTCAATTTTTTGTAGTGATTTTGTTCAGCAAGAATACATTTTCTTACAAAAATAGGTGTTATTGAATTTTGTGAGAGAATAATATAATTATTTAAATTAAATTTTATAAATTTGATTTTATAATAAAATATAACTTAGTATTTCATCATATAAAAATAATCTTAGTGTGTAATTTTTGGAATTTAAAGAAAACATTGATTTTTCGGTAAATAGTGAAATACACTTATTTTTTCAGCACCCTCCTTTATAAAATAAAAAACTATAAAAATTAATTGAATTTGATTAGAAAATATCATAATAATTTTTTATTTTTAAAAAATATTATTAATTAAATATGATTTATATTTTTACATTATTTTTAGTTTAAATTAATTTTTGGTCATAAAAATACATTTCTCTAAAAAACTAATTTTTGATTCATTTTACTCATTTATATTCAAAGTAATTTCGGTCACATATATAAATATATTTTTTTAAAATGTTATAAAAAATTTTATTCACTGCTTAAACTTAATCATATTAGGAATTTCTTAGATTTTTTTTCAATAATTTATATTTTCATTGAGTAATAAAAGCTGCATTTTTTTATGAAATACGGTATATCATTAAATATCACTAAGAAATGAATTGGTTATAAAAACATATTAAACATATTAAAGTAATAATTTAATATAATGTGTTATTAATATAATGTAAAATGGACTAACATATATAAATTATAATTTATTTCAAGATAAATGTTCAGTAATTTTAATTGTCGACAGAGTGTTCACAAAATAATTGAAAAATCCAATCTGGTACGATAAAGATAGTATATAATAATGTAAAGGTACTAAAATGATAATTTTTATAAATATGAATTATTATTTATAATAACTATTTATATATTCAAATATTGGAGTTATATAAAAATAGACTTATCGAAGTTGTTGTGCAATGCATGTGTTGGGATACAAGGGTCAAAATAACCAATTAAATAAGTTTTCAAAACATAAATTAATGTAAATATACGTAGTTAATGAATATAAATATTTATAATGATATAAGTTAACTTATTATTATGGTTTTTAATTTATAATTTTTAGTCTTTAAATATAGATCACAAATTATTATGCAATGTGAACTTTATTATTGTACACACATTATAAAATTCATTTAAATGATTTTAAAAAATCTAAAAGAAATATTTTTTTTGGGTCAGTTATAGTGTACCTAATATTATATAGATAAATATAAAATATTATTTTTGTGTGTATGTTTTAAATTAAAATTCATTTTTAATATTTTTTATAATAAATTAAATATAAATGAATAGTCGAAAATATTTCTTAATGATATTTTATAATAAAAAATATTTTATTAAACTCTCTAAAATTAAAAAAATCCAATATTCCAAAAAGTAAATTTTACATGTTTTAAAATATTAACCATAATCCATTTGTGGGTAATGTTATATTTTATAGTAACTTTCCCAACTAGTAAATTGAAAAAAAAACATGATATTGTTGTAATTACCAAAGGGGTAAATAGGGGGTTAAATCAAAGCGATAAGGGTAAAAATATAATATATGAATGGTCATATTATATAGTATTTCAAGAATTAGGTCTATTATCAACCTATATATATTATATCCATTCTAACAAAAATTAAAATGAAAAATGATTTTATTTAATTTTATAATTTAATAAATTCCAATAATGCTCCTCCAGACACTTATAAATGTGTTATTTATATCCTCTCGTCCTCACGCAATTTGACTAGTATATCTCATACAAGCCTAATCCAATATTTTATTTTTGAATTATTCTTCTATAACTTTTAAATATATTTAAAAAACACTGAAATGATATGACCATTAACATCCAAATACATATAGTGTTTCTTTATTTATTATGTACATTTTCTTCCTCTATAAAATTATAAAAAAAATCCATTATTCATGTCGATTGAGGACTACCCCATCATGAACCAATGTAATTAATTCTCATTAAAAATTTATTTTGGATTAAAATAATTATAAATTTAATTTATATATATATGATATTGTTAAAATCGTTATCATTCTTGAATGATATTGTCCCATCTATTTTCTTACCTATTAATTCAAAGAAAAATGATAATGTTGTTCATGTGTCCATGTGGATTACTACCACTGTATAGATATGTCATTTGTTTCAGGAACTTATCACATATATAATATATATAAATATAGTTAATGACATAATGTTATATTAATGATATAATAACAATTAATTATTAATAAAATAATAATTAACTTCATTCCATCACGTTCATTGAAAATTGGGAATATTACTCTAACATACGAATGACTTTTGATCTCAATGCTTGTAATATAGTTCATTTTAAATAATAATAATTCATCGATTATTTTTAAAGTATATTTTATTTATAAAATTTATATAATTATTATGATATATATAATATATTCAATACTTCTTTGACTATAGTCAATAATATGATGTCATTTTGGACTTGAAAGTCAAATGTCATCAAAATGACTGATGGGAACATAATTAATTAAGTAGTAAATATATCATCCTAATAAGTGAAATAATAAATTATTAAAAAAATTAAAAAAGAGAATTAATTAGTTAAATAATTTATAAAAGATTATTATTCATGATTATAAGGAACATATGTGATGGGTTGGACATGAGGTAAAGAAGAATTTGCCATAAAATATCCTGTAAAATGCATTTAATGGTATATTTATCTAAATTTTTTCTTCAATGTTCATATTATAGAAAATATTTTTTAGATGTATAGGAACTGAAAATTTATATTTAAATGGATGATTTATTTGACCTTTGACATTGATTCAAGGGTTTTTAAGAGAAATATATTCAACTATTTTATTGTGAAATGTTTTCACATTCATTATAAAAGGGAAAACTTAATGTTCTATTTTACCTTATATAGTTTTAAATAAATTTACCACCACCACAACCATTAGTTTATATATGGATTATTTTGTATTCTTCCATGTTTTCTTCATGGGAAAAACGTCTTTCTCATTGTTTTGGGTCAATATATTAAATTGTTTTTTAAATAAAAGATTACATTTATATCTAAATGTGTTTTATTTATGGGTTAAAATAAAATCTGAAATAGATTCATGATGAAAAGTTGAACACATAAAATGTAATATTTATTATATGGTAGTTAGATATTATTTATTATTTAGTGTTCCTAGTATATAACACTAATGCATTGGGTAATGATTTTTTTTTGGAGTATTATGTGAGAATTCAATTATAGTTTCTATTCTCATTATAAGTGTTCTTATAAGGGTTATTTTATGGATTCCATAAATATGATTTCCCCTAAGAACCTATATGATTAATATTTCCCATTTATGTGTCCCTAAATTTTTTTTATGAAAAAATAAGTGCATAAAAGATACTTTTTTATGTATGTAAACAGTTATTTGAGGTAAAAATATATTTTCTTAAAAGAAAAAAAATATGTCTTAAGATATCAGGGTTATAAAAATGGATAATGAGTTTATTTATTACTTTTTTATGAACCGTAATAATAATTTTTCCTTATTCAGCATTTTTAAATGTTTTCATGGTTTTATAGATGTGTAGTAAAAAATAACGATTCATGTTAAAAATAATAATGATAATTATTTAATTAAAATGTGAAATTTTTCTAGTAGTTTTTTCATTATGAAAAAAAAACATACTAAGAGTATGTTTCAAAATTATATTATATAGGTTTTTTTGTAAATGTTATGACCTAATTATGTAAAATAATAATAATGAAAAAATATGAAAGATTAAATAAAAAATGAATAATATTTTAAAAAAAAATTATGGATTGAATAAGGATTGTTAAATTTAGTAATTTCCACCAATAGACACCCACATGAGGTGATCCCATACACTCATTCCTAGTAAAAAAACTAGTACACATCCCATGGATCCTAGGAGACCACACCTCCTATCCCTGATACCGGATTCATAGTTTAGGGTCATTAGTACCCTCATCCAATTATTTGACCATCAATGGATCATAAATAACTAATATATTAGTCAACGTGAACTTTAGTCTATAGAACCATGCAGCTGGTCCCATCCCGTATGGATCCTTTGAGGGGAACGTACCTCCTAGTACCACTTCTAACTAAATAAAAAGGTTTTCAATAGAGCATTCCAACACTTACATTCCTTATGATGAGAAGGTGGGGGCAATTCAATGTGTTCCAGCCTTAGATATCACATGGGAGTCTCTACATAGGGTCCCTTATGAAATAATTTTCAATGAATAAAGTGTTATCAAAGAATTGGCCAGAATGGATGAGAATTTTCACATTCAAGATTCTCTATTTAAAGAGACATTATGAATATGATAGAGGGTACTATCAATGCCACTCCCTGACTAGATTCTCCCACTATTATATTCCATTATGTAGATAACTCCACTCCTACAAGTATCTCCATACTACACTTTCTCCAAACCACTGTGTGAAATAAAAGTCTACTTAGTCTAAGATAGATACCCTATCCTCAAATGAGGTATAAAAGATTGACTCTCATAGTCACTAACTTTATAAGAAGTTGACTTGTAGTTCCACTTCATTTTAAAGAAGTAATCCTCCAGAAATATCCTCCATTGGTTGATGTTACCTGTATTCACCATTAAGGTCTTCCCCATGTCACACAAAAATTCCTAGAGAATGGATCCTCATGATTTGGAGAATATCACACTCAGGGAACATTACTTATAATGTTATAAGCCCAAATTGGTATATCAATTATGGATATCCATCAATAATCCAAGATTATTTCCCATTATGGATTTACAGGAGATCATTGGGGCTCCGCCACCATAACCCATATAGGAAATAACTGAGATACTGAGGTTATTAATTCAAGAGACCAAGATTCACATGGTCCAGAAGACCTTCCTACGATACAAGTGTATATATAATATATTTTATTCAATTTATATACTTCTAATGATTCTATCCCCAATGATATTAATATCCATTTTTCTAACATAATGCTTGATTTGGTGGACACCTCATGATACATTCAAAAAAACATATGAAGGAAAACAAATAATATATCTATAGGAAAATAGAAAGCTACCTCAAGATCAGGATAATACATCCACATCATATAAATAAAGGTTTCTGAAACCATAGTTAGGTCATTATAACACAACCTCATCTAGGGGTAGGATGTATCAAATCATATAACTCCCACCCAACATTCTAAAATAATTGAGGTCATAATCTCTATATTATATCTCTTCTTAATATCCTCTTCCAGAGTCCAAGAGTGACAAATAGTAAGAATGTCCACGCAAACTAGGTGAAGATGAGGATGAGAACTTTTATGAGGCCCTCATTACTAAGAAAGTTATAATCATGTTTTGAAATAATTTTATAGAGTTTTGGTTGGTATCACATGGATGAAAATAATCAATTGTTAGTTCAAAATATAACTTATACTCTTAATAATTACATATCCTCATTAATAGTATTAAATTACATGGATCTCCAAGTGTTATAAGAATCCCTTGATGAGGAAGTACATCATAGCTACGTCAATTCCAGAAGAATGGTAGACGATTCTTCTAGTATTGGAGATGAATCACACCTATATAATCCCCAAGATGTTTTACATTAATTCTCAAAAACAATATTAATACATTAATCAAAGATAAAAAATTCATATTGAATTATCCCTAACAATAATAAATGTATAACTTTATTCTCAATGAGATTCATTGTATATTGATGCATCCACTATTTCTACTTCATGGCCCATTTTAATAGTTGATTTCATGTCTGAGTTGTAATTTTTTTTCAAAAATAGAATTCCATGGGTTCTAACCAAGAATCTCTACCCCAATGAGGAATCCCATAATTTTATTTAATTCAACATGGAAGATGTGGGAAAAGTATTTCAAGTCCACATAAATTCTCTTTATATCATAATAATTATCAGTGTGATAAATGTGTGTCAATTGCTGGTGGATAACGAATTAGGGATCAATATTATCCCAACTAGAATTCATAAAATTTTGATAAATATAAATGTTGAGAAAGTCCTATCCATAATTAAAATTCATCAATTTTATAATAATAAGTAAAATATAATAAGAAATATTTAATTAAGTTTCTTATAGGGAAATTTCATTTCTTATACCATGTTCATCGTAGTCATAAAATACATCTCTTTCTATCCATTACTAAGTACTCCATGGTAATGAATACCTACAACTATCCCTTAGTCAAAGAATTATTTTATACAATAATCCTGAAATGGTCACATAATGAATCAGTAAAGTGATAATACCTAATTTGACCCTTGTAGTATCCATTATATTGTGACTTGTATTACAATGTTATTGGAAAATTACGCCATGTCATATTAATCAATAATATCAATAGACATGATAACAGGAATACCACATTAGAGGATCCTAAAGATAACATAAATAGTATAGTTATACTACCAATCCATCATCTATATGAAACAACTCTAGACCCACGACACCACCTCATCATCAAGAAAATAATTAAATGCTCTGAAATCACTAACAAGTCATATGAAATATAGTCCACATATATACCAAAGAAATGTCTTTTGGAACATACTAAAGATTTGAAATTATGAAAATAAACCAATGCTTCAAATATTTATAACAAAGAGTTAGAGTATTCCATGGGAGGCCAATTGAGCTGTGGTGTTTCAACAAGTTAAGAGGACCATTAAGGTGAATAATTAAAATGCAGTGATCTTTTACATACACAAAAATGGTTGTTATAATATGATATTCAGAAAGAATCTATAAAACATTTATCCCCCACTCAAGATGTCGATTCCACTTCACGTCTTCTTTTTCCAAATTATTTCCCCCTCAAAAAAACTAACTTCTAATTAGGAATAGTTGGATGAAGTCCCTCTTTACATTGAAGATGATGTTTCCATGATTGTTGATGAGTTGGTATTGGTCAACATCGATGTAAAATAATACCCACGGCTGACAATGATATGACCATGTATTCATCTAAATGTTAAAGATTAGTACATTGTGTTCTCAAAAAACACCATTATCTTTTTTCATGGAACTATAATGTGTTGTTAGGGATCGATTTTGTTGTTCATCATTTACCATATGCGTTTCCCCATCGAAATACGTATATATAAGAAATACCCAAAGACAATACATACCTCAAATAACCCCATCGTCATCTTTGATTTTGATATGCTATTCAAACCCAAACATATTAGGGAGATATAATACCTGATGTAGTTGGAGAACATTATCTAATATTGAAAGAATAATTGAAAAATAAGATAATACATCATATTCTTATATCACAACAACTATTTTTCAAAGGGGGCATCAACATGATAGTTATAGAGTCACTTATTGATATATCCACATGATTACATTCCCACTACTTCAAATATGGTTACTCTGGATGCAATCAAATATGGTTGTCCCTTGAAGAAAAAGGGGCCACTACATTTATAGATCCCTAAGTAATTTACTATTACCTTATTATTCCCATTGTCTTGAGTATAATTGGATAAACCTTTATATGGAAAATTCATAACATATTTAATCCCTTTTTATTGATCATGGTAGAGTTGTAATTGGATGATTTGGTTTTCAAATTCCAAAACTTCTAGGATCATCATAGCGATCATTATAATATAGTCTATATACTTAGAGATCTTGACCAAAAGATGAACCCCTTGAATTTTTAATCAGTAACACTTCCTAGGAATTATGTTTAATAATTTTTCATGTATAAAGGCATATAAATCAACACAAATAAGATCAGTTCTGACATTAATATACCTAATTCGATAAATTTTTATGATTTAAGAGGAATTAAGGTGTTTTGGGTTATATCTAGATATTTTTATCTTATGTGATAGGAAAATATAAATTATTCGAGAAATTGATAAATAAAAGGAATTACAAACTAGTGGAAATAATAATATTAATGTGAATACAATGATGTTACATTGTACATACTACACTCACAATTTGGATGTTTCTTGTCAAAAAGAAACCCTATATCCCCTATGTGAAATCCCTAAAGATATCTCTCGAATATATCATGGATCAGAATAAAAAACAAGGGTAATGAGACTAATATATAGTAATTATGTTATATAATTATAAAAATTGTGTTTAAAAATTCTCTTATTAAGAATAAATCTCTTTACTTAATTATTTGTTTTCATAAGTTGCATTATTATCTACAACATCATGATGTTTAGTTACTCACCTACACTGAGTAGTTGAATTATTTTCTTAATAATTAAATGGGTATTAGCTCACTAGTATGATAGGTATTGATTGTATATAAATTATTTAGTATATTTATTCACTTAAAATATTTAAAAGGGAAATAACTATTGGGTTTCCATACCTCACATTAATTCCTTGAGGAATGTACTTTGGTTATTTAGTTTCCGAATGAAGTCAAACACTCTAAAGATAAATTAGTTCCATATATATATATATGCACATTGATTATTCATGTTAGATCCTAGATTAGAAGATGATGAGATATTTTAATCTTAATAGGGTCATCCTTAGATGTTTTTTATCACCCAATACAAGGACCTCAACCCATATTTATAGCAACCCATGATATTCATACATATATATTAAATTAGTTTTTATGAATATTCATTACATTACAAAAAAAATTCTTGAGGACCATATTATTTTTGTTCCATTGGAAATCTGGGAGCTTAGTCATTGGTCCATAAGTGAGATATATAATCTTCAACTTTGTTCGGCACAACAATCACCCTTAAAATATATATCATATATAATGTATAACTACATAACCGATGGAATATAAATTTGATGAAATGGGGAGATTATATGATTTTTAATGTTTAAAATGGGAGATAAAAAATAATAACATAAACATAAGGGTATGAGAAATTGAGAATAACATTTGAAAACCATACACATAATATAAAATATCATAATATTGAGTCATTGAAGAAACAATGGTTTTTCATAACAAATGAATTATAATGGAATCAAATAACATCTTCCATGAGAGCATAACATTATCATAAGGAGTGGATTTTGTTTCCTACACATAATTATAAAAATCATTTCTATATAAGTCAATCCTCACATCCATGGATATAATATTGTAATGGGTTCTCTCCCAAATATTTATAGTAGTCAATAATAACTCCAACCACCATATTTGTAGATAGAGTCCCTTACTAAATTGGATTCACTCCCCATTACAACATTATCCTAATGATTGAATTTCACTCCCCATTGTTTTCATATATGTCTCTTGAGATATAATCCTTTACCTAATGCATTGTAGGGTCTCACCCATCACATAACGAGAAACTATTTATTTGTAATGAAAGATCATTAAAATTCATAATATCATATACCTCCAAATTAAATGGGTATCATAAAATTTAATTGTTTGATTAATTCATGAAAATATATATGTTTTATAATTATTTTATCATAGAATTACTCATGAAAATATAACGGTTTCCAAGAATTTCTTAATAGTATAACCCAAAGAATATAAATGAGTTTTATAAAAATTATTCCATCAGAACATAAGACATTAAACTAATGTATATTAATATTATAATTCAATCATATACCGAGTAATCCATATATAAAACATACATATTTGTCTTATATGGAAAATATTTTTGGAAGATTATCTAATTTTTTTTAAAGAATATATTCATTCCTTTTTAATAGCCAATTTTAAAAACAAAACCAATTTTACGTCCATTTTCTCAGAAAATAAACATGAAAAAAAATTAAAAAATGATTTGTAACAACAACTGTTTAGGATGTCCAGAAATTCCATTCATGTCGTATATGTTAAAATGGAGCCTCCATTAATATTTTTGGTAAAATACAAATGAGCATTGTTTAGAAAACAACATGAAGTTAATTTTCAAAAAAATTAAAATAATTTCAATCATGGATTAAAATTTCATTTAAAAAATTATAATAGGGTAATAAAACATTTTTTTGAAACATTTTTATAAAACATTATTTTAGAAGCAAACATATTTCTGACTAAAGAGAGAAATAATGTCATATGTTATTGAAAACATTTTTATTATTATTTTAGGTACTAAAGACTAGAAAAATGGTACCATTACTTTAATATATTATAAATTACCATATGAGATGAAAATTTATAAGATTATTGAGAATTAGAGTTTGATATATAAAAAATGGAGAGATAATTGTAATTAATCCCAATAAATAATGATATTGTAAAATACAACTTATATCGGTTTGGTATAATTTAACAATAAGCCCCGTAATGGGATAAAAAATAAAACAATTATTTCTTGATAATGAATAAATTGATGATATTACATTTAAAAGGGATTTTTTATACACCTTATGAAATAATATTGATTCATAATGTAACATACAACATATGGAATGAAAATTAAGATAAATAACCTCTACTAATTTGTCAACAATTGATGTGAAAACCCTAAGAATGAGAGATCCCCAAATGGATTTGAATTCACTTATATTTTTTAGGAGAATAATCATAACATACCTTCATGGGAATTGTATTAAAACTTAAAAAAAGCTGTCCAATATGGAATGTTCCTCACGAAAGTATAAAGTGATTCTAGAAACCCTTACATTATGTACTGACTTCCGTTGTTTACATTTAAACCACATATTTATTGGGTATCTTCCATAGGATTTCCCGAACATTAATATATGTTAAATTTATATCCAAAATAAGTCATATATATTGATACGAGGGATGTTGGGATGTAATTTTGGTAGGTCTTGGATGAACAGATGGGTTTTGAAGGTGTGTATAAGAAAGATGTGGGGTTGCATTTTATAAGTCATAGAGAGGAAAAACATGGTATGTTTAGAAGATAATTGAGTGATCACTTGTTTTTCACATGTCACAAGGGTATAAAATTAAATAAAATTTAAACCTTATTGGTTCAATGGTCAAACTATTACCTTTTAATTGTTTTTACACATGTTTATTGGTTACTCGTATGCCTATCTTTTTAACTTCACCCCTCGATAAACACATTTTTTGCTTAACCGCGTTAATTTGTTTTTACAACAATCACTATTAATTTTGGTCAAAATTTATGATGAACATATTATATAATATTTATTATTATAATACAAAATATGGGATCCATTTTTCCAGTTTCCATTCAACAAAGTGGGAAAAAATAAATATAAAATCAATCTTGTTAGTGTGATGAGAAAGCTACTACTTAAAAGAGAAAATGGTCAAAAGATTAAAAAGCATTATATCAAATTTCAATATCAAAATTCTTCATGTGACCATAATTATATTAATAGATGTATTATTAATTATTAATACAATAAAAACAATTTAAAATGTAATTTTTGTAATGCCCCGACCCCAGTTACCTAGAGTTGGTGATTTATTACATAACATTGGCATGATCACAAGAAAGATCAAATCTCGAAAACCCGATTAGTTTACTAGCCTTGGAAACACTAGATATATTCATAATTCTTACATTACATCATAAAAATGTAAACTACAACAACATATTTTCTTCATAGTCCACACTCATATCCCCACATACTATCCCTGCAGGTCATTCATAAATTACTTCTTCACATCCTAGGAAAAATAAAACATAAAAAAGGGATGAGCTCAAATGCCTAGTAAGGATAACAATATAGCAGAAAATTTCATAAATAATAATAAACATTTAAGGAAATGTATAACAAAATAAAAAGCCTTTTAAACTTGAAATTAAACATATAATGGAAAAAATAAAATGAAATAATTCCATTTACTTATTTCCATGGATATTATACTAATCAAAAAGTCACATGCAATATCAAACACCACTTTCATAATGATGGAATGCATAATGCCAGACTATCCTAACCACATATCCAAGGCCTCGTGGAAAGACTAAAAATAAGATTTTTCCAAGGTCTTGTGCCAAGACACTAGTTTGTCTCATGAGACCTACCGATGCATCGAGGAGCTATAGTGGGCTCCACCCGTCACATATTAAGTCCAATGCATTCTCATATGAAAATGTTTAAACATAACATAAACATTCGTATTAAAACTAGCATACGAAATGTAAATACTTCATCCATAAACCATGAATGGTATATCAACAACACATCCATAGTCAAACATATCACAAAACCTTCAATACATTATAAAAGTTTTGTATCATAATAAATCAACTTCAAATAAGCGTAAAATCCATCAAAGGATGTTGACATAGATGAAATCAAAACTCTTTTTAGAGAAATATATCTTTCTATTTTGAAATAATTTAAGAGTCATATATTTATAAAATAAAACATTTTCTTTTAAAATATTCTTATAATATTGTAAGGGAAGCTTCAACGATTTTATAACGGCGGAAAATAGCTACACCCACCGTACAAGTTAAAAAAAACCATTCTTACCTTAATTCTGTCAAAAATGATAAAAAAGTACCTTGTTTGGAAAATGACGGAAACATTCCTTTATAAACCACTTATAAAAGTCAACAAGGGTATAAATGACTTAAACCCATAGTAAAAATATTTTGAAATAAATTTTTGAGAAACATGGATGTGGATGATAAAGAAGTCCCAGTATATTATTACGTACAAACAAACTCGGATAATGAAGAGATTGATAAATAAACAATTACCTTGTACTTTTCCTTTGTTGAGGGTACGTTAAACTCCTGTATAATGGTGAAATAATTGTTATTAATTTATACAGTAATCATATATATTAATATGATATCATATATGATCTTTTAACATTTCTTTGTTAATAATATTTTAGAATTATCGTCGTTTCGGGTGTTAACTTACTCATTTTCTTTTATATGTTTTGTTATGTAAGACATGTTAATTATGGATTGGTTTTATCTTATTCATATCCATAATGATATCAAGTCCTTAAACATTATTTTAAAATCAACAAATGATAACTATACTTTAATGGATACGATGGAGAATGAATCTCATCACATTCGTGGAGACGGTAGTCCGTACGTACGCACGCACGGAAATATCTTTTTTTGAGGTTAATATAATATTTAATTGGATGGTATATCATATATAAAGAATAATTATCATTTTTTATTTATTATTTACATGAATTACACATCATTATTATACCCATCCAAATAATAATGTTCTGAATAACAATTACATCACGACGTGGAGACGGGGAGCCGTACGTACGCACGTATGGTGACATGTCATTCAAAGGATGGATATAATACTGAAATATGGTTGTAAAATGTTTATAATAACATCAAGGTATATATAATATACTGGATTTATTATTTTATAATGGTAATAACAATTAAAGAAGAAGTGGAAGAAAAAAGGAACTTGAAAAAGGGTGGTGAAATCATTACCTCTTCTTCGGGTTCTTCCTTTTTATTTGATCAAAAGGGCTCCTAAGGATGGCCTTATAACTAAAGGAAGGCCTCTAAGATTAATTTAGGGAAGTTTAGAGAGTATATGGGCAGGCTTTGGACAAACAAAATGGCTTTTAAGGTGTGAATTAATGAGAAGGAGGAGTGCCCTTTTATAAGAGGGGTGAGGGGAACCCTTGGAAAAGCTAGAAATATTATTTTATAATAAATTCATATTCGGTTTCTAATGGATAAAAAGTGGATTATTTAAAGGTTAAGGTAGTTATAGGTCGAAAACCTCTCAACCAATATGATTTAGACAGGTTTGGGTTACTATATTAACATTATCATTAAGTATTAACTCTTAGTTAATTAGTTTCACTTTTACAATGTCTCTTTGTATTTTTATATTTTATTGTTAATAAAATTACTATATACATACAAGAGACCCACAAGTGGTCCATTAATGATACACCTATCATGATATAAGTCTCTTGGCAGAACCTTAGTTTTTTACGAATTTAATATCAATTAATAATATAATATTTGTTTTAAAAACTCTTTTTTGTCAATTTTGACACTATTCAATAGTTGACTTTTTTAAAAATCATAACAGAATTATTACTTCGAAAAAAGTTAATTAAATCATTCCTAAAATTCCATATTAACCTATAAAATAAGTGTAATTCATAAAAAGTCTCAATTTATATTTATTTGGATATTTATAATATCAATTATTTTAATTTTTCACTATTATGGTAATTACTGCATCAATATTGTGTCATAAATAAATTAACTTATTTAGTGACTAAAAATTATAAATAAAATATCATTATGTAGGAAATAGTTTTATATTTCTAATGAATATTTATAGTCAAAAATATAACATATATAACCCAATGTAAAATGTTTTTTCTCAAAGATATATACTTATGTCATTTTTATATTTATTTTAACATAATTAAAATAATGTGTCCCTATCACCTACAAGTGGCTAATTGGGGTACCAAAATCAACCCAAATATTCCCATGGTCGGACATGTATCCAAAAATAGGGTTAGGACACGTTTTAAAGTAATTTAGTATTATTATAATATTATTTTTTAACCCTTATTTACCGGATTTACCCTTTAACCATGGTAAATAAAATATTTACCGAAATAATTATTCAAAATGTATAAAAATAAAAGTTACCTATTTACAAAATTTGGAAATCCTGATTAAAAATATGCAATCCTTTTTTCCAAATTCAAAACATATAAGTGGCAGAAATTAATTTAAAATTAATTCCCGCAGTCAAAATAAAAAAGCTTGTTTTTAAGATATAATAACTATCAAAAGATTGTTACTTGTTTATGTCGTGTTTAATTGTGAAATTATGTCCAATGACCAAAATTGTATTAAATGGTAAAAATAAATTCTAAATATACTTTAAAACAACTCAAATTCATAATTTATCACTATTAATTATTTTTATTAAAAAAGTTGTTTTTAATTAAAATTTATTAATTTTCACTATTCATCAAAATATTAAAGTTATCCGAAAAGTACCAAAATTTCACCTTAGGCTAAATTCGATACTCCGAATCCAAAAATGAAGTCAATTTTGAGAGGTAAAATTTCTAAAATTTTATAAATTAGGTATTACTATTCATAACGGCTAGTTTGATCTGTTGTGGTGTGTGTTAGAACTCGATGTGGCGTACAACACACGTTATTGCATTATTCAAAGGGAAACTTATTATAGAAGCTTGGGGTGTTACATTGTCCCCTCCTTCAAATAATTTCATCCCCCAAATTTCTATAATACGACCGCATGAAATGACTCGGGTGGTTCTTCATCATAAGTTCCTCAGGTTCCCATGTTGCCTCTTCCATCTTATGGTTTCTCCACAAGACTTTTACCAGACAAGTCATCCGGTTTCTCAGTACTTGTTCTCTCGTATCAAGAATATTGATGGGATCATCGCACTAAGACAGATCGGGTTACAGTTATAATTCCCCATATGTGAGTACATGCGTTGGGTTAGGCATGTATTTCCTCAATAGTGATATGTGGAACACATCGTGAACATTGGAGAGACTTGGCCGCATTGCCAATCGGTAAGCTACAGCCCCAATTCATTCTAGAATTTCGAAAGGTCCGATGTACCTAGGACTCAATTTACCTTTCTTACAAAAAAGTATGCCTCCCTTCCATTGAGATTCCTTCAGGAAAACATGATCAATGACTTGAAATTCCAAATCCTTCCTTCGATTATCTGCATAGCTCTTCTGCCTACTTTGAGCTGCTTTAATATGGTTTTGGATGACCTTCACCATTTCCATCATTTCCTCCACCAGTTCTGGGCCTACAGGTTTTCTATCACCAACATCATCCCAACAGTTTGGTGTGCGAGATCTCTTTCCATATAACGCTTCATATGGTGCCATATGAATACTCGAATGGAAGCTATTATTATAGGAAAATTCTACTAGAGTTTAATATTGATCCCACATACCGTGAAAGTCATGTGATCAAGATCTCAACATGTCTTCTAAGGTTTGAATACTTCGTTCTGATTGTCAATCTGTTTGAGGGTGGTAGGCAGTGCTCAAATGAAGTTCAGTATCCAAGGCTTTCTGAAGACTTTTCCAGAATCTTGAACTAAAACGGGGATCACTATCAGAAAAAATAGATAGGGGTACTCCATGAAGTCTCACAACTTCATTAATATATAGTCTTGCTAGTCATTCAAGTGGTAAATCTTCCCTTATAGCATGAAAATGTGCTGACTTGGTAAGACGATCAACAATGACTCATATTCCATCATTCCTTCTAGGAGTCTTTGGTAGCCCCATGACAAAGTCCATCGTAATATTGTCCCATTTCGTCTCCGCTATGGGAAGAGGTTGCTTGACTCCTCCAGGTTGTTCCCTTCCAGCTTTCACTTGTTGAAAAACCATACATCTTGACACAAAATCGGCAATCTCCCTCTTCATGTTGTCCCACAAAAAATATTCTTTCAAATATCTATACATTTTGGTGCTCCCAGGGTGTATAGAGAAATTGGAACTATGAGCATCATCCAACAATTCCCTTTTTAGATCAGGTATATCGGGAACACAAAGCCTCTTCCTGAATTTCAAAATTCCTTCTTCATACACAAAGTCTCTCAATCTCCCATCATTCACAGCTTTAATCTTATTTTGAAATTCTTCATCATCGGTCTGAGAACTCTTAATCCTTTCTAGTATAGATGGTTTGGCAATAATTTGAAATATCATTGATGTTTAACCTTCCCTGGTTATTCCCATGTCCATCTTTACAATATCCAAGAAAATTCGATCCCTTTCAATTCTCATATTGTTCAAAACACCATGATCTTTTCTGCTCAAAGCATCTGCCACCTAGTTTGCTTTCCCTGGGTGGTAGTGTATCGTGGAATCATAATCCTTGAGTAATTCAAGCCATCCCATTTGCCTCATGTTGAGTTCTTTTTGTGAGAAAATATACTTCAAACTCTTGTGATAAGTATAAATCTCATATTTTTCACCATAGAGGTAGTGCCTCCATATCATCAAGCAAATATCACCACTGCTAACTCTATATCCTGAGTTGGATAGTTTTGTTCACGAATTTACAACTATCGGGACGCATAGGCAATAACCCTATCATTCTGCTTAAGGACACAACCAAGTCCTTTCATCGAGGCATCACTATAAATAACGAACCCATCATTCCTAGATGGTAGAGTCAATATAGGATAATTGACTAATCTTCTCTTCAGTTATTTGAAACATTCTTCACACTCTTTTTTCCAAAAAAAATTTAACCCCTTTACGTGTGAGCTTTGTAAATTGGTTAGCCAACCGGGAAAAATTATGGATGAAACGTCAATAATAACCTGCCAAACCAACAAAATTGCGTACCTCAGTTATACTCGTGGGTGCTGGCCATTCTTGGATTGCCTTGGTCTTAGAAGGATCAATAGAGATTCCATATTTAGAGACAATATGGCCATGAAAAGAAATCTCCTGAAGAAAAAATTCAAACTTCATAAACTTCCCATATAATTCATGTCTTCTCAGTGTCTTCAGGATAATGGGCAAGTGATTTTCATGATCTTCGTAGATTTTTGAGTATACCAAGATATCATCAATAAATACCACCACAAATTCTTCGAGATATTCCTTGAAAAATCTATTCATCAGATCTATGAATACAGAGGGTGCATTAGTCAATCCAAAAGGCATTACTGTAAACTCGTAATGCCCGTAACTGGTTCGAAATGATGTCTTCGGAATGTCTTAATTCTTCACACACAATTGATGGTATCCATATCGAAGGTCAATCTTGGAAAAGTAGTGGGCTCCATGTAGTTGGTCAAATAAATCATCAATGTGAGGTAGGGGATACTTGTTCTTTATTGTTATAGCATTGATCTCCTTGTAGTCAATACATAACCCTATAGATCCATATTTCTTTTTAACAAAAAGAAAAGGGGCTCCTCATGGAGAAACACTAGGGCGAATAAATACCTTATTACTCAATTCCTCTAGATGTTTCTTTAGTTCAACTAATTCTACAATGGCCATTTTATAAGGGGTCTTCGATATAGACCTTGATCCAGGAATTAAATCAATGGAAAACTCAACTTATCGTTCTGGAGGATGTCCAGGTAAATCTTCCGGAAACAAATCTACATAATCATTCACAATAGGAACATCCTCTATTTGAACATTACTTTCCTCACCCACATTAATTTCATCCTCTTCCTCCCCAATAATTGAATTTAGTTGAGCTACTGGGGGTGGATCTAGATAAGAATTAGGTGGTGACTATTCTGCTCTAAAGATAATGTTTTCCTTATCATCATCATCAAAAATCATAACCTACTTCTTCTTAAAATAAATCCTCGCAACATGGTCTGAAAGACAATCCATATCAAGGACTATATCAAACTCAATCGTAGGTATGATTATGAGATCAGTGGATAATGAACATTTATATTCTCTAATGGGGACTGATTCGCAAAAATTTGTTGCAATGATACATCCCTTAGGAGTTTTAACTGACAACTACCTTGTTATATCAAATTGGAAATATCTAACTTTCTTAGAAAACTGGGAAGATATGAAACAATGCAATGCTCCAGAATCAAATAATGCATTTTCTAAACTTGAGGAAATCATTAAATTACATGCCACCACATCTTTTGGAGCTTCTACCTCAGTAGTAGTGATAACATAAGCATGGCTTTGATCCCTTGGCCTTTTCTGAGGTAAGTTCCCCTGATGCTTAAGACATTCATTTTCATAATGTCCCATCTCCCTGAAATTATAACACTAAACATTGGTAGCTTCCTTCTTCCCTTTACAATCACGATTTTGGTGGCCGTTTTCACCATAATTGTAACAGACACCCATTCCCTTCAACCAAGTACCGGGGTGTTTCTTCCCACATTTACCACAGGATGAATATTCAACCGTTCCCTTCTTCCCCTTATTTCCATTCCCATATTGATAAGAAGATCTCTTATTCTCTTTGTTTTCTTTAAAGTCATAAGACTTAGAGAATTCCTTTTCTATCTTGATAGCACATGAGACAATGTCTTCGTACGATGAGAAGGATTGTGAGATAAATGCTCAACGGAGATATGGTTTAAACCCATTAAAGAAACGATCAATCTTACTTCTTGGGTTACATATATAATATCTAGAATACCTTGCTAACCATGTAAAGTTAGCCTCATACTTTACCACATTCTCAACCTCCTTTTGTCTCAGACTCAGAAATTGCCTTTCCATATCTGCTCGATGGTCCCGAGGAAAGTATTTTTCTAAAAATAGATCTTTGAACTACCAACATTCTATATTTTATACTTCATAATCTTCCTTCATGTTTTGAATCAATGGCCACCATTGATCATCATCTCCTGTGAGGCGGTAAACTTCCATGATAACATTTTCCCTTTCACTACTTCCTAAAGCCTGAAATATTTTCTCTAGGTAATGTATCCATTGCTCAGCTACTAGGGGATTTGTACTCCCATTGAATGTTGGTGGTTGTTTCCTCATGAAGTGATCTAACATTGATCTTCCATGCTGCGGATCAGGGTGCTCCATATGGGTAAGGTTATTATTCATAACCTGAGTGAGTTGTCCCAGTATCGTGATTAGCTGATCGGCACCAGTTGCATCACCAGATCCACTCTAATTATCTTGAGCATGAGAGAAATCCCTACATGGAGTTTTTGCATTGATACGGTTCCCATTTCTTCCACTAGGTGCCATTTCTAAACAATGGCATAAACTAGATCAGTTTATGAGTCAAAAAACATAATTCCATACTTATAAAACACTTAACATAAATTGAACTATTTATGGATATAATCCATAATCATAAAAATGTTTTCTTTTAGGAAGTATATACTCATAAACCCTTCATAATGACTTGTAAATAAAATGAGAGTTATCCTAAGCATATCCCCCGGGAGTGTCGTAACCAAAAGTGCAGCAAGGCCCCTTGTCGTGCACCAGTTCCCGTTCAAGTCTAGCTCAAAGCGTTGTTTTCATGTTTTACCCCTAGGTACATCTGTGCCAAGTCCGCCTCTACCTACTCGTATCCAGACAGGGTTGTATTGCTTGGAAAACTCACAAAATCTCTACAATACCAAAATTCTAGGAAGTTATTCTATACTAATCCTCAAATTACATCTTAGGTCTATGTGCTCTAATCGGAGTTTATCTAAATCTAGCTTCCAAGGCTTATACTAAACTTCCTCTGATACCAACTGTAACGCCCCGACACCAGTTACCCAGAGGCGGTGCTTTGTTACATAACATTTCCATGATCACAAGAAATATCAAATCTTGAAAGTCCGATTAGTTTAGTAGCCTTGGAAACACTAGATATATTCATAATTATTACATTACATCATAAAAATGAAAACTAAAAAAACATATTTTATTCATTTTCCACACTCATATCCCCACATAATATCCCTGCAGGTCATTCATAAATTACTTCTTCACATCCTGGGAAAAATAAAACATAGAAAATGGGAGAGCTCAAATGCCAAGTAAGGATAACAATTAGCGGAAACATTCATAAATAATAATAATCATTTAAGGCAATGATTAACTGAAACAAAAGCCTTTTAAACTTGAACATTAACATAGTTTGGAAAAAGTGAAATGAAATAATTCCATTTACTTATTCACATAAAAATTCTACTAATCGAATAATCACATGGAATATCAATAACCACTTTTATAATGATGGAATTCATAATGCCAGACTATCATAAACACATAGCCAAGGCCTCGTGCCAAGACTACAAATAATATTTTTCCAATGCCATATACCAAGACACTAGTTTTTATCATGAGACCTACCGATGCATCGAGGAGCTATAGTGAGCTCCACCCATCACATATTAAGTCCAATGCATTCCCATATGAAAAGGTTTAAACATAACATAAACATTTGTATTAAAACTAGCTTAGGAAATTTAAATACTTCATCCATAAACCATGAATGGTATAAAAATAACACATCCATAGTAAAACATATCACAAAACCTTCAACACAATATAGATGTTTTGTATCATAATAAATCAACTTCAAATAAGTGTAAAATCCATCAAAGGATGTTGACATAGATGAAATCAAAACTCTTTTTAGAGAAATATCTCTTTTTATTTTGAAATCATTTAAGAGTAATATATTTATAAAATAAAACATTTTCTTTGAAAATAATCTTATAAACTTGTAATGGAAGCTTTGATGATTTTATAACAGCAGAAAATATCCACACCCGCCGTATAAGTTAAAATAACATTCTTAACTTAATTTTGTCAAAAAGGTTAAAAAAGGACCTTGTTTGGAAAATGACGGAATTATTCCTTTATAAACCACTTATAA
The DNA here is from genome assembly GCA_963277665.1 of Viscum album. NCBI lineage: Eukaryota > Viridiplantae > Streptophyta > Magnoliopsida > Santalales > Viscaceae > Viscum > Viscum album. The sequence goes on from OY728139.1 coordinate 562,340,138, forward strand.
AAGTCAACAAGGTTATAAATGAATTTAACCCATAGTAAATATGTTTTGAAATACATTTTTAAGAAACATGGATGTGGATGATAAAGAAGTACCAGTAGATTATTACGTACAAACAACCTCGGATAATGAAGAGATTGCGAAATAAACTCTTACTATGTACTTTTCCTTTGTTAGGGGTAGGTTAACCTCTTGTATAATTATGAAATAATTTTTATTAAATTATTCAAGATTCATATATATTAATATGATATCATATATGATATTTTAACATTGCTTTGTTAATAATTTTTTAGAATTATCGTCATTTTGTGTGTTAACTTAATCATTTTCTTTTATGTGTTTTGTTATGTAAGCCATGTTCGTTATAGATAGGTTTTATCTTATTCATATCCAGAATGATATTATGTCCTTAAACATTATTTTTAAATCATCAAATGATAACTATACATGAATGGATACGATGGAGAATGAATCTCATCGCGTTCGTGGAGACGGTAGTCCGTACGTACGCACGAGCGACAATATCATTTTTTTGATGTTAAAATAATAATTAATTGGATGGTAAATCATATATACAGAATAATTATCTTGTCATGTTTATTATTTACATTAATTACACATCATAATTATACCCATCCAAATAATAATGTTTTGAATAACAATTACACCATGACGTGGAGACGATAAGTCGTACGTACGCATGTATGGTGACATGTCATTCAAAGGATGGATATAATACTGAAATATTGTTGTAAAAAGTTTATAGTAACATCAACATATCTATAATATACTGTAGTTATTTTTTTATAATGGTAATAATAAATAAAGAAGATGTGGAAGAAGAAAGGAACTTGAAAAAGGGTGGTGAAATCATTACCTCTTCTTCAGGTTCTTCCTTTTGATTTGATCAAAAGGGCTCCTTAGGTTTCCTTTCTGACTAAAGGAAGGCCTCTAGGATAAAGTGAGGTAAGTTCAGAGAGTATTTGGGTAGGTGTTGGTCGAACCAAAAGGCTTTGAAGATGTGAATTAATGAGAAGTAGGAGTGCCCTTTTATAAGAGAGGTGAGGGGCATCTTTGGAAAAGTTAGAAATATTATTTTATAATAAATTAATATTCGGTTTATAATGGGTAAAAAGTGTATAATTTAAAGGTTAAGGTGGGTATAGGTAGAAAACCACTCAAATAATAGGATTTAGACAGGTTGGAATACTATATTAACCTTATCTTTAAGTATTAACTCTTAGTTAATTAGTTTCACTTTTACAATGTCTCTTTGTATTTTTATATTATATGGTTAATAAACGTACTATATACATCCAAGAGACCCCCATGTGATCCAGTAATGATACACCTATAATGATATAAGTTTTTTGGATTAACCTTAGATTTTTAGGAATTTAATATCAATTAATAATACAATATTTGTTTTAAAAACTCTTTTATGTCAATTTTGACACTATTCAATAGTTGATTTTTGTAAAAAAAATAACAGAATGATTACTTCGAAAAAAGTTAAATAAAGCATTCCTAACATGTCATATTAACCTAGAAAATTAGTTTAATTCATAAAAAGGCTCAATTTTTATTTATTTGGGTATTTATAATATCAATTATTTTATTTTTTCACTATTATGGTAATTACTTCATCACCATTGTGTCATAAATAAATTAAATTATTAAATGTATAAAAATTATAAATAAAATATAATTATGTAGTAAATATTTTTATCTTTATAATGAATATTTATAGATGAAAATCCAACATATATAACCCTATGTAAAATTTGTTTCTCTAAAAGATATATACTTATGTCATTTTTGTATTTATTTTAACTTAATTAAAATAATGTGTCCCTATCACCTACAAGAGGCTCCATGGGGTCCCGAAATCGACCCAAAGATGCCCATGGTTGGAAATGTATCTACCAATAAGGTTAAGACAGGTTTTAGGGTAATTTAGTATTATTATAATATTATTTTGTAACCCTTATTTAACGGTTTTACCCTTTAACCATGGTAAATAAAATATTTACCGATGAAATTATTCAAAATGTCTATAAATAAAAGTTACCTATTTACACAATTTGGACATCCTGATTCCAAATATGGAATCCTTTTTTCCAAATTCAAAACACAGAAGTCGGAGAAATTTATTTAAAATTAATTCCCACTGTCAAAATAAAAAGCGTGTTTTTAAGATATAATAACTATCAAACGATTGATACTTGTTTATGTCCGGTTTAATTGTGAAATTATGTCTAATGACCAACATTGTATTAAATGGTAAAAATAAATTCTAAATATACTTTAAAATCACTCAAATTCATAATTTATCACTATTAATAATTTTGATTAAAAAAGTAGTTTTTAATTAAAATTTAGCAATTTTCACTATTCATCAAAATATTAAAGTTATCCGAAAAGTACAAAAATTTCACCTTAGGATAAATTCGATACTCCGAATCCAAAAATGAATTTTATTTTGCGAGATAAAATTTATAAAATTTTAAAAAGTTTGTATTACTATTCATAACAGCTAGTTTGATCGGTTGTGGTGTGTGTTAGAAATCGATGTTGCGTACAACACACGCTATTGCATTATTCAAAGGGAAACGTATCGTAGAAGCTTGGGGTGTTACAATTTTACTTTATAAATAAATTAAATGAAAAGGTAGTTTTCAATTAAAATTCATTATTTTTTATTATTCATAAAAAAATTAATCATTTTAGAAACATCTCAAAAAATTTCTTTAATCTTATTTTTACATTTTAATTTAAATATAAATTTTATATTAAAAAATTAATTTTGTAACATTACCAAAATATAATTTTATTATTTTTCAAAAAGCACATAATTTTTTTGTGAAAATAATATGTATGAAACTTATAAATAGTTTAACAAAATATATTTATTTTCATACCAATATTTTTTCTTTATATAAATTCATTATTAAAGGTATTTAAAAATTTCTTATTACTATTCGTATCACTATGTTTAATAGCTAGGTTATATTGTTCATGGTTAAATAGTAATATTAATAATATATCATCCTTCCATTAAAACTCAGTGTTGTATGTATATCAAGCTAAGCTAGTGTTGCTTGTTTTGAAATATTAACAATGTAGTGTGTATAATGATATATTTATATGGTGTTTTGTGTAATGAAATCCATCATGGAAAGTAAATTTATTTGAAAATTGAAATTTCATAAAAACATATGCTGTTATATTCTACTAACATAAAAGGAATTAAATTCTCGAAATATAACATTTTGATACATAAAATGAGGATGAATTAGCGGTATCATTTCTGAATGTTCCTACGTAGCTTCTATAAACTAGTGGTTTCTATAAAAACATTGACTAGGTGAGTGATATTATTTCAAAAAAACATTCTCTATACAATCCAGAATCTTCACCAGTTATTCCTGATAAGAAATGTATTTCTCAGAAATATGACCTCTTTGTTTAGGACATGTGAAGGGACAGATATATATATCCTCAAAGGATACACATTTAAAACATCATGGACCTGTTAGAGGTTTAGTGGATATCCCAAGAGATAGTATACCATCCGGATATGATAAATAATTTTAAAGGGACCAATATACAAATGGTTGTTTCCCATTATTCCAAAATAAAATACTCTTTTTCCATTAATAAATTATTATAAACAACTCATCATCAAATTAAAAGTTTATATTACAAAAGAAATTGACATCCTTATTTTTATGCTGACTCTAAGCTATATTGATGTTTTGTTGAATGTCTTTAAAAATCTCTAAAATTTATTCGACTATCACAGGATTCAATGGAATTCATTCTCTAACTTTATTCAAGTGTGTTGGAGCTCTACATTTGATTATAAGGAGGGATCCATAAGGCTCTATCATAATTCATGACTGAAGGATATAATTTTATTATAAATCAATAAGAGGAAGGTGATTGTCCCGACAACTTTTGAAATATAAAGAGTAAAATCTCAACATATCCTCTAGGGTTTGAATTTTTCTTTCAGACTAACCATATGATTGATGAAGATTTTTAGTTCTATAAATCATCTCTTTATCAATATCTTATAGAATAATTCACCAACAAATTGAGTTCAACCTCATATCCCAATAAATCATAATTTAATGTGGTACACTTGGAAACCATAAAACATACATAATGTATATCCTGGAAAGAAGATCCTAAGAGAATTATTCTCTCACAATAATGAAGTTTACTAACATAGTATGGTGATCAACTACAACACAAATATAATTATTCCATTAGACGTTTTGGGGATTCCAGAGAAAAAAACAATGGTTTTGTTTTATCAATTCTAATATGGTATGGGCAATGTATACCACATCACCTTAGAAATTTTTCATTCATTTTTAAATTGATAGCCTACCATACACAGAGATATAAACTATTTGATATAATTTTTACTACCTTACCATTAGATATATTATTTAAAATATTTCTACATATTCATATATCCCAAATAAATTGTGAATGAAGAAAATTGAGATTCCTCTAACAGATCCATCTTCAGGTCTGGTACGGATGGAACACATACATATTTTTTAAACATTATAATTCCATGATGCTTGAGGTTATACTCAAGAAAATATATGACCTTATTTTAAAGGTCTACATCTTCCTTTTTTTCTCATTAATCTCCACATGGATATATTACTACACATTCAATTAACCAAGATAATATTTTCCCCTTCTATCAGTATTTATTGATCCACCTTTTAAAAATTATAAAAATAAGGGATATTTTGTGATCCTTATCATAGGTAGTTTAGCAATATCCTTTTGACTAAAAGAATCATCCACCTTACTCTCTTTCCAATGTTGTAATGTATTGATCATTTATAATCTATAATATACATTAATCATCTTCTATTTTTAATATTCAAATTCTTTTTTCTTGGACATATTCTAAAAAAATTGGTCATTATATATCACAGTTTAGTCTATAAAGATAATTTCTATATATCTTCGATGAACATATTATTAAAACTAACTCAAAATCAGGAGTAGAGTAATTTTAATTAGGGACCCTAAATTATTATAATTCATTAGATGTAAACAAGAAAATTCTCCATAATAACACACCCCAATCCATTATTGGGTACATCAATATAAATAAAAAACCCTTATCTACTATAGGGAAATTTAAGAATATGAAAATTGATTAATCTTATCTCCAATTACTTGAAATCTACCCCACGATAATCTATCTAGTGGAACATGTCTCCCTTTTGAGTTGAAATGGTCTCAGGATTATATATTTATTTTAAATTCTCCACAAACTATCGATAATATCCAGCCTCATGAAAACTATGTATCTTCATCACTGTTTTTGGTCTTGTCCAACATTGAAAACCCTCTATATTTGAAGGATCAAATGGTATATCCTCACTGGAGATTACATATCCCAAAATTGCAACCTGAAATAGAAAAAATTAAAATTTAGAATACATTTTCTCTATTCATAGGGTATTTATTACAATTACTAAGGGGTCTTCATGATCTTCCTTCATCATTGAATTGATAATACTGTCATCTATAAAGACAACCACAAACAAATAAAGTTAATCTCTAAAGACTCTATTCATTAAATTCAAGAAGATTTAGGTTAAATTTATAAGAAAAAATAAAATCACTATATATTTCTAGGGTCTATACTTTTTTAAGGATTATTGTCATGGTTATATGATCCTTCATGGACCCCAATTGGTGATATCTTGAATGGAGGTTAATAGTAGGAAATTTTGAAGTTCTATTTGGTATATAAAATAAGGAATAATTATAGTCAATATGATACTTGTTCTTAATTAATACATTTTTTATCTCTTGATAATAAAATAATATTATAATGAACCCATATTTAATTTAAGAAATAGAAAAGGTGCACCCTAAGGTGAAAGAGGTAGATAAATGATTCCATTGACACATTTTTCTCATAGTTTCTCCTCAAATTGCTACAACTCAATCCATTATGTTCTATTCTGAGTCTTTGAAATTAGTGATTCACCAATTCTGAGTACTATGGAGAAATCAAATTCACTTTTTTCAGTCTAAGAAACTCTTCTGGATATATAACAACAAGTTTCAGCAAAATTGGCATATCATTTATTTAAGTTTCATCCCAACCATGTGAGATAAATACCTATTCTATGTGGAAATTAGGACCTATAAAATGGATGTGATCTCCATCATAAGTTCATACTTTTCATCACATTGATCGAAGATAATAAGTTCATTTAGAATATTGGACTTTACATTCCTTCATAATTTATGTGTGATTTAGGTAGAGAAATCCAATCAATTCCTAGGATGACATTAATTTTATCAAGATGGTGAATGACATGGTTTGGATAAAAACATTGCCAAAAAATCAACAAGAGAAGAATCTTATATAGGAAATGTGATATTGCTACCATTATGGTTTTTAACTACTAATTATATATCTAATCATTTAGGTGGAATCTTGATACCCAATGAAAAATTTGTATATATAAATGATTGGGTAGATATATAGTCAAATAAGAAATTAAAAGTTATATAGTGGAAGGAAATTATACCTTCATCAACATCATTATCTCATACCTTATTAGAAACAATGATCATATTATATTTCCACCTGTCCTTGTCTTAAGAGGTTACTGATATTGATCATCATCATTAACCCTATAGGTTTGGACACTAGTTAGAATAATTCCAATTCTTCTTAAACATGATATTTAATTGTGTGGGAGGTGGATTCTTTAAAACATTCTCTATATTCAAATCAATAAATAAATTCTTCCCATTACTTGAGAAATCAATTTCCCAATGATCTTACCTTCAAACCATAAAACATTTACTTTACCCCTTTTGTAAATTTCCTTCATTATTCTTCCAACACAAAGAGCATAATGGAAATACCATTTTTTATCCAAGGTTTGAATCCATTACTTTGAATTACATTTTTATATTCTTTTCAAAACCATGTATTTTATATGTAACTTAAACCTCCATTTCCACTATTATAGCATGTCAAAAAATATCTACGTAGAAATTGATGTCTATTATGGAAAAATCCATTTGATGACATGGTTTTACATTACTAAATAATTGATCAACCATACATTCATGTTGGATGATAATAACTGAAGCATAGCTTGAATGTCATGTAAAATTATCCTCATAGGTACCAATAGATAAACCGTCCATTTTCTTTAGCTTAAGGAACTCTGTATCCATGTTAATATAGTCAATATGAGAAAAATTATTATTGAAATATAATTTTTTCAACTCATCATAATCCATGGAATTAGTTTCATTATGTTGCATCATATTCTTGATAAGATTCCACCATTGATCAACCTAACCTTCTTAATGATAGACATACAATATGAATTTATCATGTCTTGAACACCAGAGAAACGAATATATATTTTTAGTTATACTGATCCATTATTCTAAAATTAGTGGATAATTATAACTAGTAAATTAAGGTTGTTGTTTCTATATTAAGAATTAAAAATTAAATTGTTCCCTTTACTGTTTTTTTGGAAGTCCAACATAGGTTATAGCATTAGAATTTTGTGTGGATATAGAAATGATAGTTTTCATCCCATGTCTGATAATGCTAGGATGATTAATAGGAAATTAATTTCATTTTCCATTTCATTTATCATTAACTTTATTCCATTAGTTTACAACCACTTACTAAAACCAAAAAATAATTGTGTAAGAAATAATTATCATGATGTGGAACCACATAATCATAAAAAAAATAACTTATATAATTCATAAATAATAACCACATATTTAATATATGACACATTTGATTTATCCTAGGGAAGTCATGGTCTTAATCTACTTAAATCCTTAACAACGGTTCATGATGTTTTTGTGAATTGTAAAAGAATATTCCGTGTGATTGTCAAACTAGTTGTACAACAATGCCAATTTTCATGAACCTAGAACTGAATGAGTCTATTTTTATGTAGTATTTTTATATTTATTTTCCCTAGATACATTTATGATCATGAAACATCCAATTTATTTTTACCAAGACACGGATTTAGTACCTTGGGAATCACTTACACTATAAATTACAAAGATCCAAGGACATTTTCCTACACTTTTACTCAACCTCTGACTTATCCTTCGACATTTTCTTATGGATTTCACTAAGATTTTATCATCCTATTTTTCAAATGAAACTAAAACGTATTTATAATACCAACTATTGAGACATATGATTTTTATACATAGGTATTAAATCATTTTTTAGGAATATTCACTACATTACCCAAACACATCCCGAAGGACAATAATAGTTTAGTCCCATTAAAAATTTTCAAACATTAAAATTGGTCCGCAAGTGAGCTACATCATCTCCCACTATATTATGAACAACTAAAACCTTTCTTATACTTATAATACATAATAAAATTATTCATAATCTATAGAAATGAAACTCATGAATGGTTGATCCCAGATTCCCAATAATAGTAAACATAGAATTTAAAAAAGAATATCATTAAAATAAGGGTTTGGTAACTTGTGTATAACGTTTTTAAACAATACCCTACATATCCAAGATCATAATCATGATTCATGACATAATTATGGGAATATTGGAAGGAAAGAATCATAAGGATATAAAATAAAATGAACCATGAGAGCATGAAATTAGAATATCACATTGAATTTTTGACACATGTATAATAATAGAATATCATATTAGTGTTAGTAAATTCCCACTGCCAGGGCTATAATATTGGAATAGTTTCACTCACTAAACCATCACAGTATTTAAGGTCCACTCCTAGGACCATCCTTTGCAGACAAGTTCCTTTAATGTACCGAGTTCACTCCCCATTCCTAGACTATCTTAATGAATCTAGTTCACTCCTCATTCTAGTCCTATCATTCACATGAAAAAAAAATTTACCCAATGCATTGCAGTGAGATATTGGTCCCACCTTTCCCATAATGAAAACAATATATATGTGTGCCATAAGAGTATAAGAATTCATCATATCATAACCCAGGAAATGAAATTGGTATCTTAAACATTTCATAACATCATATCCTACATAAAATATACTGTTTTTATAGTCATTTCATCCTATAATTACCCATGAAATGAAGTGGGGTTCATTGGAATTTCCTAATGGTATAACCTATAAAAGAAAAATGGATTTAAAAAACATAATGTTAACCTGACATAGAACATTTTCAGAAATGATATGAATGGTATTATTTCATTAAATCCGTATTAAGCTATACGAAACACTGGAGGATTCCATCATATATGGAAAATAATTTTTAATTATCATCTAAAACATTTCTAGAGGAAAATATACTTTCCATTTTAAAATCCATATTTAAATCAAATAACATTTTTAAAACGCTTTTTTGAAGATAACATTGAAAACATGTAAACTAATATTTGAAAAATTATTTTTCCTGATGCCAGAAAATTGAATTCAATTTATTGTAGTTAAATTGAATATTCCTTTAACATTTTCATCAAAATCCAAACAAGAATTATTTCAAAAATGGAATCAATATTTATTTCAAAAAAATTGTATAATTTTAAACATGGGTATATATGTATTTATAAAATAATAATACTATAATAATAAAAATGAAAACATTTTAAGAAAATGTCATTTTGGAGGAAAAAATATTTCCAACCAATGATAGAAATAAATTTATATTTTCTTAGAAACATTTTCTTAATTATTTTATATACCAATGAGTGGAAACATGGAATGATTACATGAAGACACCAATTACAAATATAATAGAATAAACATCATTAGTTTCTTGAGAAATTGAACATGGTATTTCAATACTGGATACCTAAATATAAATAATTCATATAAATGATGATATTGTAACATAAAATCATTACCAATTTGGTCCCACTAAACAATAATTCCCCTGAAGGGATAAAAACATGAATCATAAAATATCATAAGGATGAATAAATTCATGATTTAAAATATAAAAGGGGTTTTATATTCACATTGTGATAGAATATAGTTTCATAACATAATTTATGTCTAAAAGAATGAAAATATAGAAAACAAATACCTCAATAGTTTGTTATCTTTTGAAACATAAACCCCGTGAATGAGAGATCCTCAAATTGATATAAAATCCAAAATAGTTTTCAGGATAAGCATTGTAATATAAATTCATGAGAAATATATACAACAAATAAAATAAATAGGTGGTTAATATGGAATGTGTCTCACTAAAGTAAAAAAGTTTTCCCATTAACCCTTATGTTAAGTCTAGACTTCTTTCCCTCACGTTCAAACCGACTCTTCCTTTAGTATCCCAGTTAAGAATGCACCAAAATCCATCTGTGTTCGACTAATATCCAAGATAAGATTTATAAGATGAGGGGATAAGATTTTAGAAGTTAGTTATCTAGGTTTTGGAAGACCCAAAGTGATGTGAAGGTGTTAATAAGAGAATATAATGGTTTTACGTTTATAAATGGGTACGAGAACACACTTTGTTTTTTTGAAACCAATCTTGTTCCTTATGATATTAATTTGTCAAAAGGGATGAAAATGGACCATTCTACAACATTAGAGGTGTAATGGTAAAAATGTGGCCTGAAAATTATTTTTATATAAGTGTAAAGGTCATTACTAAAATTATTTATTAATTTAACCCATTAGTAAAAACATTTTTTTTCTTAATCGCTGTAATTAGTCATTACCACATTAAATATCCATTTTGTAACCAAATATGTTGACCTTTTTAGAAAATATATATTATTTTGTTCCCAAATTTGGAATCCATTATTCCAAATTTTGTTCATAGTATTGGAATTAACTAATATAAAATTAATCTCACACAAATGATGATAAAACATGTTTCTAAAGAGAAAAAGATCAATAGTTTACAAAGTTTTTAAATCAAATTTCAATATAAAACTGACACCAATTAATTAAAATGGATTAATATATGTATAAATTAAATGATAATAATTTAAAATCAATCTCATATATAATCTACAAATTCAACTAAAATTCAATTTTCAATTAAAATATAGTATTTCTCACTATTCATCAAAAACAAAACTCATCATAAAAATTTAAAAAACTAACCCAAAGATAAATTTTACATTATTTATAAAAAAATGATGTTTATTTTATAAAATTAATTTTATATAATTTTCAAAATATTATTTTTCTATTGTTCACCAATGTCATAAATCATTTTTTTAGAAAATAGTATTTTGGAAACCAATATAATTTCTTTAATGAAATTAATGTATTTTATTATAAAAATGTTCAATTTATTTAAAACCAATGTATATAATATTTAAAAATCATTTATTACTATTCATTTAACTATGATAAATTACAAGGTTATAATGGGTTCCATTAATGAATAATATTAATAATATATTATGGTTTTATTCAACCTCAAACTTTCATTTAACATAATATAAGCCATTGTTTCTTGTAGAAAAAAATAATAAACAATTATTTTATAAAATTAATTAATTAATTGGTGTTGCGTGTAATTAAAAACATCTGAATTTATTAATTTATTCCAAAAAAATTATCATAAAAACTTGGGGATATACGTTATTCATTATTTTAGTGGTGTGCCCAAATAATGAGTCCAAATACGAATCCCTCATTACATGACATTAATTGAAACTTTATTTTCATGTTATATATATTTACATGAATGATTACACAATGATGTTCATCAAGTAAATCAATTTTGAATACACTATCAGGAAATAAGAGCTTATTCCCGTACTTGACTGCATAAATGGGTTTTATGATAAACATTCTATTGAACTGACTATGTCTAATATATCACGGTCTTATATTTTTTGTGTGGAAACCCAAAAAAACATCACCATACACTATAATGATTTGTTGTTGGATTACATAATATTTTATGTGGGGTATCATAGAATGTTCTCCGAATACCTAATTTTAGAAGATTGAGATGTTAATCAACTCAACACTAGTGTAACCTAAAAGAGATCATTAAATGATTCTATTATAGAATAATCAAATGATTCAGAAACCCACATCTTTATATATCTCTAGAAATAGATGGTGTCATGATGGTTGACAAACCAAAATAATATCCACATTATTTTCATATATTTCATCCTTAAAACAACTCAAGGAATGTCATATATAAACACAAATTTTATATAATCCATATCCATTACACTAAGGGAATAAAGATTACTTGTGTCTCCATGGAGGTGAATTTTCTAGAATATGGAGATCATTAGTGATATTTTAATCTCTCTCAGTAGATCAATATACATGGATTATTTTTGAAAACTATTGTTTGTTATTGTATAGAATTATATAATAGGATTCATGTATAACAGTTTAATGCCAAATTCAAGTAGTATCATCCAAAGATTCTATAAACATCCATCTACTATTAGTATTTTTCATTGTGGTGAATCGATTTCATGGGTTCATACCCATTGTGGAAAACATAGATAGAAAATTTTATTCTTACTAATAATGGTTTAATTTCAAAATTGGTTGAATATTTTCACGTCAAAATAATAATGATTAGGTCTTGATAATGTATTTTTATTCACACATCATTTATTAGTTTGAGATTATTCAATCAATTCTGAATAACAATTTTTCCGATTTAAAATACTCTAATTTTATTATATTTCATTCAAATTACAATATCATATCTTATTATAGTTTCCACATGTAGACATTGGTGAGTGGATAGATTGATACATTAAAAAATACCTCTTAAATACTCTATAAATTATGATGGACCAGAACTAGAAGATATGTCCCCACAAGGCCTCCCTTATATTGTGGGAATATCAAAACATGACCAACGATTCTAATTTTAATACCCATTAGTCACTTGTATATGATATATGATTACTATATCCCGTCATCTTTCAGCAACATTCATCCTATAATAACCATCTATATTTGGTTAATAGTGGGAGATTAATCACAATCACATATAGCTATCCTGGGATCTCATGATAAGATAATTCTTTGGGACCTACACAATCCTCTTATCCATTTGAATTGAATGGATCAATAATTCATCTATAAGGTCATCATTTTCTCAATATTCTTTATTTATTTGGTGTTTTCCATGAGAAAATCAATGATACCAAAAAGAAACTATCAATGATTGATCCAAAAATGGAATACCATTTTTTCTTACATAAAAACTACACTAATGAACAATATTCATTATTTACCATGGATGTGGAGCACATTACACTATCCAATAGTGTAAGATTCATTATAAAGTACCATTAGTAAGCCATAATATTTATTACATTTTTCATATCCATAATAAAGTAAACTACATAGTATATAGTCATAGTTTCTCCTCATTAAATTGCATAGTATATCATCATTTCTATATAATGTGGAATTTCATGATCCATATACATACAATAAAAAAACTACATTTTAATTTGTCTTCTTACACTATGAAATTTATGTGGAACTGTAGCTATCATGTGAATTAAAATTTCACAATCCCTTAGACCTCACCTGAGAAGATTCCCCAAGTGTAGTTGTGTTGGGGTAATGAGACGTCCTAAATTTAGTATGAGTATCCTAACAAAAAACCCTAATAACCATATGTGAAAACAATCCTATTTCAAATTATATTTAGCGAAACCATATGTGTTGTCCTAGAACAAATGAAATATTCCAATTCCATTCTATCACATTGTTTGAGAAACTTATTTCAATTATGTAAAGCCTCATTTGGATTCTCGACACTTAAATTATTCCCCTACACAATCTTCTACATATGATTTAAATATATATGAAGAGTATCCCTTTATAATAACTATATTTAGTTTCATTCCTATTGTATTGGATATTTAATGAATTTTATTTCTGTTAGCATGGACCCACATGAATATTACCCACGACCCCAAAAATTATTTTTTTTATGCCCCTCTATAAGGATACCTTTTTCCAAATGGAAATATTATGACATAATTACATATAGATATATACCATGTTGTAGAAATTTTTTTTACCCAATATGATCATAGGATCATGATCTTTAATAGAGTGCATCTATCTTTGAGGTTTTCTATGTTATCATAGGGATCATAGTTCATTTTGTTTTACCTAGTCCCTATTTATATAAAAAAAAATAGTGTTGTGCGTTGGTCAATGTTTTTCTCTTTTAATTATAAAAAACACATGTGGTCCAGGATTGATGACCTTAAACTAGAATGTCGACCCAATTTTTTGGACATCCATTACCTTAAACCAGTACCCTAATGAAAGCATTATAACATAAAAAGTTAGAATTATTTTTAGATATTATTAGTATTATCATTGTTCTCTCAAACCACATTGGTTTTACATTACCCAAATTCCAATTTAGAATTTTTTTAACCACCACGGTCCATGTTGTATGATTATAATCTCTAACCCAATGGACCAAGGAGTAAGAAAATAATCAAGTATCCACCCATGTTAGGTGTTTTATGACCATAAACTAGGAAGTATCACACTGGTCCATGACATTAAAAAGTACAATATAACCCCATATAGTACAAAAATATGTCCTTAAACTAGGAAGATACAATGATCACATTATTCCACTCCCTATAGTATAATCAAATCTCATTCCCATATCTCTCAAATGGATTTCATTTACATCTCAAATAAAATAATATGGTCTTTCATTCCCTCCATATTTTTTTGGTTCACCCCTTTATCATACTCATAGGACTAAGTTATAACACTAGTGTGTTAAAACACTTCCTATTAATATTCCCCACTCTTAAAAATACACTTTGTTTTATATAATTTTGAATTTATATCATTTTTTTCATCTAATAAATGGAAACACCATAGTCTGTAGAGATGGAATAGGTCATCCAAAATCATCTCACACATTATTCTGAGCACACATCAAATACTAATATTCTCATTCATAAAATTATATATCCTAATTTTCATGCAGTTTCCATGTGGTCAAACAAAACATCCATTACCCCATTTTGATAATATGGGTGTGGATTCCACTTTTTAGAATATTTTCTAATGGAAAGAATGTATTATACATAAAAATTTAATTAATAATATTAATGTCATGATTATATATTCTAAAACCTCACTTTGCTCTTATATAATTCTAAAACCCTCAGTATTACACCACCATTCACCAATTACTATTTTTAGAGTGAATCCATGTTGTTGAATCACAACAAACATTGTTCAGCAGAATATTTATGGGTTCCCTTATAGTATTTGATGTGAAATTCCTACATTTTCTAACCCTATCATGTTACAAACTCTCATTTATTGTGAATGATCATAAATTTTATCTTCTATCTCACCCGTCTTAGGGGTTTTAATTATTTTTCTAAATGTCCTATTCGATATTTGATGAATTTCACAACATTGAGTTCAAAGACAATTTAATTTTATTACATAGTAAATAATAAAAAGTTATATTCATAGACTAGTTAATATACTTATATTAAAGATGGATTATAATATAACCTGATACATTTAATTCTTGATATTATAAAAAATCATCCCCAATGATTTGGTAGCCTAGGAATCTCTTCCTTTTCATCCTCTATATCTAAGTGCATTGGGGATGCCTTCATATGTCACTCACCTTTCTGATACCCCTATTATAAAACCTAATAGATTTCATGATATTTCGTAACTTCATCCACTTTATCTATGTCCTCATAATGGTAACTACCTCTTACCTCATCATAGTATGTAACTACATATGGATCTCCACCTCTTTCAGTGGAGAATATTCCTATTCCTTCACCCATGGATACTTCACAACATGAACAATAGATTTG
The DNA here is from genome assembly GCA_963277665.1 of Viscum album. Taxonomy (NCBI): domain Eukaryota; kingdom Viridiplantae; phylum Streptophyta; class Magnoliopsida; order Santalales; family Viscaceae; genus Viscum; species Viscum album. Next base: position 562,356,000 of record OY728139.1, read on the forward strand.
ACTTGAATAATATAACAATTCTAAATGAATTTTGTCCTAATGACACAGGAAGTCATGTTTCATTCCATTCAGGTAATAATATTTAACCCAATCTATAGCGTCCCTATCCTTTTTACATAACATTACATGATTTTAAGCATAATAATACATTAGAGTACAAGCAATGGATCGTGAAGTCTAGTGAAATTAAATAATAAGTATATAAAACTGAAAACATGGAACCAAAAAAACATTTTTATTTAATTTCCATAAAGATCTCCTAACATACTTTGATCCATTAGATTTGCATAGGGAACCTTAGGGATCACATGAACAAAGGGATCAGCTAAAAATCCATGTATGGGAGTATACTTAAGAATAAGGCTTTAGCCCATGCTTTAGAAGGTATGACATAATGATAAAAAATCATGGGATATATAAAATCATAACATATAAACATGGGATAATATAAACCAGAAATCATTGTAATGTGGTAGGAACATTAAAACATGACTTTAGTATGAGACAAGGCTAACTGCCAAGATCATTTCACATAGTAGCACAAGCCAAGGATAACCACCAAGACCATAACACATTACATATCATGAGACTTAACATTACCCAATTCATTAGAGATATGTATGGTTTCACAAATATTAAATTTTCATGAATTTTTTTAACATAAATAATCATACCAAATTAATCTTATATAAACTTAAGGATTACCCATGGAATGAATTTGGTATTTTAATCCTAACACAAAGCATAACAGATTAGTGTAACAAAAAAGTGTCCATGATATAAGGGAACTAGAGTATACATGAAAATTAATAGGGTAAATTATATATGTAACATGGTGAGTTATTTCAAGTATATGTGATAACATGTATGAAAAGTATTCAATAAAGTTTATCATTAAAATATTTTTTAGTGGTTTTGAGGAAAATACTATAGATCCTTTAAAATAAAAAAGGGAAAAATCGTTTATAAAACCTAAAAGTGATAAATAAATGTTTTCACAATAAATATATGTATTTTATAAAAAAAATTCATGCTTAAAAAAAGATAGATTTTACATGAAATCGGGAAATAATTCGGAAGGCTCCCTCAAAACTGGTTTTCTTATCGGGACGTACTGAGGAGGGGATCACTTAAAAACATGTATATCCACAAAAGTGAATGTCAAATGGAAGTAATTAAATGAGCTTGGAACATTAAATTATAATATATAAGACTAAAATAATATGAATATATAACCTCATTTAATTAAAAATAAAGATAATGAGACCCGAAACAATAAAAGTGGTTCAGGTTGAATCCCTCACAGAATATCGGCATGGTTTTGTGTGTACTTAAGAAGTATTAATGAGAAATAAAGGGTGTTTTAATCATTTAAACATCATGATAACAGTATGGGGGAGCTTCATAATCAAACAAAATTCTTATTATTTACAAATAAAAGGGCATAAAATAGAGGATAATCGTGAATAAAAATGAAATAGTGAGGATCCCTTACCTTATGTCAGATGGCTTTATCAAAAAGATATTATTGACCTGAATAATAAAATTAGGTTCAATAATAAATAATTCCAATACCAATTCATTATGTTAAATATTTATTATAACATTTTCATTTAATTTGTGACCTTTATTTTGATGAGTTAGGTGGTTCAATTTCACTGTTCAGGTCCATTTGTGTTATTGGTTTTTTATGATAAGTTTACTTATTTTATTGAACGAAAAACATGTAACATGAAATTGGTTGTCCAAAATTGGTGTTATATAGAAATAGTGAACGTACAAAATATTAATTTTTTATAAATTTAATTTTTTTACTTGGATTGAAGTCAAATAATTATATAAAACATTAGTGATAACCTATTGTGTTAATTGGTGGCTTTTTACATAATGAACATGTTTTCCTTTATAAATAAAAAAAATGGGTAAAATGATTAAAGAAATATATATGAGATATAATACACCATTTGTGGTCTGGTTCAACCATGAAAATGGTTTCATGATTAGAACTGAAGATGGTAACTCAAATTGAAAACCCATCATCCTTGAATGATGTAATGTTACACTTCTCATATTGTGTGTTTACTAATAATATAAAAGGAGACTAACAGAGAGATGATAATAACTTATTCCATTAACAAAAACACATTAAATTACATTTACGGTGCTAGATTTTTGATAACATTTGTATTAGGAGTGGAATGTATAGAAAACAAAACAACAGAACATGTGAAGAAAATGAATAAAAAGAAAAGAGGATTTTACCTCTTAATTCAATGTTCCTTGAGATCCTCTTAAAGGGGAGAGGATTTGGTTAGACCAAAGTCTGATGAATGTGGAGGGGGGGGGGGGGATTTGGGCATAACATAGTCAACTAACATGGCTTGAAAGAAGTGAATAAAAGAGGAAATGGGATGTGGTATTTATAGGGGAGGGGGACAATTTTCATTATATTTAATTCATTAGTTTATTATTTTCCCTTAATACCAGAAATTGTAATGATTCCATGACCAAAAAATTAATGTGTGCATGTGAGTTCTAGATAATTGCCTTGCATCATCCATACATCAGCTGATGACATCATAATTCATGTATTTAGCATTTATAAAAAAATATCGTATTTTTCAATTCATTGAAAATTCGTGTTTTTTAGAAAAATCATAAAAAATCACCCTAACCATTTATTCTCATGTATAATCCAAAAATAAACACCACGATTAAAAAATAATTTTCTTAATATGGTTAATTTTATATTTATTTAAAATCACAATTTACCATAAAAACAGCAATTTAAAAACATTTATTTTCTTATTCCCACATATGGGTATATCGAACTTCCACTTAAATATTCTTTATATACTATCATAGGTAAGGTTATTTTTCTTTAGTGTATCTCAGTTTTCATAAGGGTAACTTTATTATTCATAAGAGTATGTTATTGTTAACCAAAAACTTACTATTAGTAATCGTCTATGTCATATTTTAAAAATTCAAAACATAGAAGTGTCAAACTTAGGTCTAAAGGTCACTTTTCACTTAGTAGTTAATTTTGTTATTATTTCATGTGATTATATGACATATTTATCAGAAGTAAATTTCCTTTTAAATCACTAGGTCATTACATTATCCCCCCATATGAAATTTCTCCCTCAAAATTTTGTTTTACATTTCAATCCATGAACATGAGTAGGTACTTTTCCTTTATTGCATCCTCAAGTTCCCATGTTTCCAATTCGTACTTATTGTTCCTACACAAAACATTGATCAACTGAGTAGTCTTGAAACATAAAACATTATCTCTATTATCCAAGATCTTCACTGGCTACTCCTCATAAGAAATATCATCCCCCAGGAATACGACCTCTGAAAAGAGTACATGTGAAGAATTTGGTATGTACTTCCTTAAGAGTGATACATAAAAGACAACCTGTGCTTTGGCCTTGGTAAGATTAAATTCTAGTCGATAGGCCAGAGCCCTGACATGATCATGAATAACAAATGGGATGATGTACATGGGACTTAACATCCCTCTCTTCCCAAACCTCATGACCTTCTTCCATAGAGATATGCGTATAAATACCATGTCTCTAACTATTAACTCAAGGTCTCATCGATGATTTTCTGCATAACTTTTCTATCGACTATGGGCTTTCCTGATGTGATGTTGAATGTTTTTCATCTTCTCTATCATTTCATTGATCATTTTTGTTCCTATCAGGTTAAGCTCACTGAATTCATCCCAACATGTCGGTGTTATGCACCTTTTCCCATAAAGGGCTTTGTATGGTTCTATTTTGATGCACGAGTTGAAACTATTGTTGTAGGAGAATTCAACCAGTGGAATATGTTGGTCCCATCCTCCTATGAATTCCATATAACATGATCTCAAAATTTCATCTAGTGTCTAAATGGTTTAGTCATATTGGTAATTAGTTTGAGGATGATAGACCGTATTGAGGTTCAGTTCAATGCTTAGAGAACGTTGGAGACTTTTCTAGAACATCGAGGTGAATCTCAGATCATGATGTGATATAATATATAGTGGTACTCAATGTATCCTTAAAACATCGTTGATGTAATTTTGTGAAAGTGGATCTGATGATATTTCCTCTTGAATTGCGATAAAGTGATCGGTCTTCATAAGACGATCCACAACGAACCATGTAGCATTATTTCCTCTGGATGTCCTTAAAAGTCTAGTGAAAACATTCTTGGTAAGTTTCTCCAACTTACATCTTGGTATGGGTTGTGGTTGCATCATCCTATAAGACTTTTTCCTATCAACCATCATTAACTGACATAGTAGGAACTTTGATGTATATTCAGCAATCTTCATTTTCACACTATCCCACCAAAGGTTCCCTTAGAGATCATGATATGTCTTTGTGCTCCCTAGGTGAATAGATCTGGTTGATCAATATGTGTCATTCATAAGACGCTTCTTTATCTATGGATCAAATGGTACACATAATCATGACCCAAATCTTACAACTCCATCCTTGTCAAATTTGAAATTGGAGGATTTCCTATTTTTGATAGCTTCCACCCTTTTCGGAATTTCCACATATTTTCATTGATCATCCTTTATTTTCTCCATGATGGATGGTAGAGAAATCATTTGAGAGATAATTTATGACATTTTTCCCTTAATGATTCCCATGTACATCCTATAAAAATCTATGATCTCATATCCTTTTCTATTCTCATCATGGATAAAGATGTGGGATCCTATCTACATAGATCATCTGCCACCTTATTTTTCTGTGGCGAGATGTTAGTGGATTGAGCCTTCATAATCCTTGATGAGTTCTATCCATCTTCACTGGAACATAATATGTTCTTTTTGTGTGAATATATTTTTCAGACTCTTGTGGTTAGTATATATCTCACACTTCTCCACATAGAGATAATGACGCCATATTGTCAATGCAAAGATCACAGCCGCCAACTCCAAATCATATTTTGGATAGTGTTTCTCATTAATTTTCAAGTACCATGAGGCACATGCTTTCAATTTATCTTTTTTAATCGTCGCATAACCTAATACATTCTTTAGAGCATCATTTTACCCCACAAAGAGTTCTCCACTTGTAGGGAGTGTGAGTACTAGTGTAGTGATAAGCCTCTTTTTCATCTCCTTGAAACTGTCTTCACATTCCTAAATCTAAACAAACATTACTCCATTCTATGTCATCCTAGTCATTGGGTTGGAAAATTGTGAAAATTTCTTCACAAATCGTCGGTAATACCCGGCTAGACCAAAAAATTTACAGATCTCCATTATAGATGTTGGCACTAGCTAGTCTTCAATTGCCTTTCTCTTAGAAGGGTCCAAAGATATCCCTTTGTTGGTGATAACGAGCCCCAAGAATGTTACTTCCTCTATCTATAACTCAAATTTACTATACATTGCATACAGATTCTCCCTTTGGAAAGTCATTAGAACAGTATTCAAATGCTCTTTATGATCTTCCCTGCTCTAGGAGTATATCAAAATATCATCAACAAAGACTAACACAAATATTTCGAGGTAATATCTGCAGACTCGTTTCATTAAATCCATGAAAAGTTCTGGATCATTAGTGATTCCAAATGGAATAACTATCAACTCATTGTATCCATACCTCATTTGAAAGGCATTCTTGGGAATATCTTCCATCCTAACCATTAATTGGTGATTTCCCGATTAAAGGTCCACCTTAGAGAAATAATTGGCCCCGCAAAGATGACCGAACATGTAATCTATCCATTGTAAGGGATAATATTTATTTATCATTATTTTTTTGATCTCATGATAATCAATAAAGAGGTGTGTTGATCCATCCTTCTTTTTGACGAAGAGGACTGGCACACCCCATGTGGAAGCACTCTGGTGTATAAAACTCTTATGCAGATTCTCCTGTAACTGCTTATTCAGCTCTTCCATCTCTACGGTGGCCTTTCTATAAGGTGTCCTTGATATATTTAGAGATCCGAGTATATGTTCAATTGAAAACTCAACATCTTAATCGGGATGAAAACTATGAAACTCTTCAGGTAATACATCATTGTAATCACTAATGATGGTTATGTCTTCAAGCATGATTCTTTCCTTTTTATCAATCATTTGATCTATATATGATTTCTCATAAGGTAGAAATATCAACACATGAGATGATGATTCTATAAGAAATTTATCTTCGTCCTTAAACTTGTAAAGAAACGAAGGATTCTTTGGGATGCGAAAAATTATCTCCCTTTCCCGACAGTTTATGTCGTCTTGGTAAAAAGATCTCCAATCCATGACAAATACAGAATCAAACTCTACTATAGGAAGTATGACGTGATTTTATAGGAGGATTAGTCCAAAAAACTTATCCAGGGAGGATTAATGAACCATGGGTGCAATAATTTTACCATTCTCTATTCTCAATGATAACTTATCCTCCAAATTTTGAGGTGGTGTTTGAATAGTTATAATAAAATTGTAGGATATGAAATAATTCATAAAATTATAATCAAATAGTATGTTATTTATTTTTGAATAAATAACTAGAGTAAATTTCAGCACATTGTTTTCCGGATCCACCTTATTAGTAGTGATAACATAAGCCCTTACAGGTTTCCTTTGAGGTTGTTGTAGATTTCCACTGCCAACCCCTGGCTTAGGGAAATTGATTTTATAATTTCAATGATACATGTAGTTTTAGCATTGGACTATAAGATGAGTGTTGTTCTGAAACATCCTTTTTTCATTCACATTATTGGGATTCTTCATATCCCTTCAGAAGATCCTGTCCAGATGACCAATCTTACCACATTTGAAGTAATTCTTGGATCCCCTTAGGCAGTTCGTAGGATGGTTCTTCCCCCAACTTTTACAAGTGGGATATTTATGCTTCTTTCCATCATGGGATTTGTTTGTTGAACAACCCATGTTGTTATACATTTTATGAATCATTTAACCAAGCCCATGAGCCCATTGATAGTCTCCAATCTCCATTTCAACCATTAGAGAACAATTGAAAATCTCTTCATAACTATTGAAGTATCGAATCACCAGCACATTTCATAGACTCTGAATTAGTCTACAAAAGAAGTGATTCACCACTATGTCGATGATAATGACAAAGTCAGGGTCGTGTCTTTCAAGCCTTGTAAATTTGGCTTCATATGCCCTGAGGGACTCATCTTCCTTCTATTTGAGTCCAAGGAACTCTCTTTCTATCTTGAGATGGAGTGTTTGAGGAAAATAGTTATTAGAAAACATCCTCTTGATTTCCTCCCAATCCATGGAATCACTTTACAGTTGGGACATTGTATTCTTGATCAGTATCCAACACTAATCAGCATCCCCATTAAAACAATAGACCAAAAGTACAACTTTATATTCATCCATGCACTGCGGGATGAAGAATATCATTTTAATAGAGTTAATCCACTATTTTTCAAGGATGGGATCATAAGATTCTCTAAACATGGGAGTCTTTTTCCTCGTGAAGGATTCTATGACAACATTCTATTTCCCTAAAGGAGGAGGGTGTTCCATATGATTCAGGATATTATTCATAACATGATCCAGGTGAGAAAGTACTATCATGATGCTTTGAGCACTAGTTCCCATCATATCAAGCATATAATTAGAGAAATATTTACATCCCCTATCAAAATTATTGTTGGAACATGTTCTTATATTTCCTGCTATTATCTAAGAAAAAGAACCTATAATTAGATGGCTTGAATATATAGCTATTGAGCATAAAAAGGAAGTGTTGAACATAAGAGGATAAACATGTAATGAATAAGTATATCCTATCATGTGATTCCCTATGTTTTGATCTAGGTTATCCTTGATGTATTTCATACCTTATATTCTTATGAGATTTTCCCCTATATAATGTTTTGTACTAAACTATTGAATTTACCATACAATATACCCCAGGAGTGTCAAACCAAGAGTGACACAAGCCCCATTTTCATCTTCCAGGATACCTCAGGTGAGGCCTAAAACTCCTTGTGAGAGATTTCACTCCAAGGTACATTCTTTCTAAAGTCGCCTCTACATATTCGTATCCTGGTAGGGATGTATTTTCATGATGAACAACTTACTATATAATTACCAAAAATTTTGGATGTTTTCTTATACTTTGTATCATCATTATGTTTCTTAATAAGTACTCTATTCATAATTTCCAAAAATAATAGAACCCTTTTCTAATACTAACTATAGTGACCCTCTCCATTTCACATAACATTACATGATTTTCAGAAAAATTATACATCAAAGTACAATAAAAGGATCCTGAATTCTAGTGTATTAGAAGACTAGGTACATAAAACTGAAAACATGGAACAAAAAAACACTTCTTTATTTAATATCCATAAAGAGATCCTAACTTTCTTTGAGAACTTAAATCATCATAGGTTACCTTGGGGATCACATGGAAAAAGGGATGAGCTAAAAATCCCAATAAGGGAGTATACATAAGAATAATGTTTTACAACATGGCTTAGAAGGGATTACATAATGAAACAAAATCACAGAACAAATGAAAACATAACATATAAGCATGGGATCATATAAACATGGAATCTTAGTAATGTTATAGCAACATAAAACATGACATTCGTATAAGTCATGGCTAAGCACCAAGATCATTTCACATAGTTGCACAAGTCAAGGCTAACCACCAAGACTATCGCACATATCATCTAATGAGACATAACATTACCCAATGCATTGGAGAGATATCGTAGTACACCCATATTAATTTTCCAAGAATATGTTTTTCACATAAATAATCATATATAATCAGGATTACATAAACATAAGGATTATCCATGGAAAGATTTGGGAACTATAATCATGACACAAAGCATAACAGATGAGCGTAACACAAAAGCATCCATGATATAAGGGAACTAGAGTATACAAGTACATTCATAAGTTAAAATATATATTTATTAAGGTGAATGATGTCATGTACAACTGACAACAAGTAAGAAAAGTATTCACGAAAATTTAGCATAAAAACAATTTTGAGTGGTTTTAATGAAAATTCTATATAGCCTTTTAAATATAAAAGGAAAAATCCTTTTTACCAAATCAGAAGTGATCCAAGAATTCTTTCAAAATAAAAAAAATTATTTTATAAATAAAATGGTTGCATAAAAAAATATTTAGTGTACATAAAATTAGGTTAGAATTTGAAAAGCTCTGTCAAAACAGGTTTGATTATCGGGATATATTGAGGAGGGAGTCACTTAAAAACATGTATATCCCTGAAACAGAATGATGAATGGAACTTATTACTATATTTTTTAAAATTCAGATAGAATTTATAATATTAACATAAGTTCAATATATAACCTCATTTATGTAAAAAGAAATATAAATAAACCCGAAATAATAAAGGAGGTTTGGGTTGAATCCTTCACGGAATATCACCATGGTATCATGTGTACATAAGAAAGAATAAATAGAGATAAAGGGGTTTCGAGTCATTTAAACATCATGAGGAATGTATGGGGGAGGTTCATAATCATACATCATCACTTGTAGTTACAGATAAAACTACATAACATTGAGGAAAATCTTGAATAAAAGTGAATTAGAGAGGTTCCCTTACCTTAAGTCTGATGGTTTTCTCCACTTGATATTAATGACCTGAACAATTAAATTAGGCTCATTAATTAATAATTATATAACATATTGATTATTTAAAATATTTTTTATAACCATTTTATGTGTATTCATGTCTATTTTTTTATGAGTTAAGTTGTTTAATTTCATTATTTGGGCCCGTTTTTTTTTTTGATTTTTATAACCAGTTTAGATATTTCCATGAACAGAAAAACATGTAACATGAATGTTATTGTCCAGAATTGAATTTATATGATATTAGGGAACATAAAAGATATTACATGGTTGTAAATTTAATTTTGTACTTAGAGTGATGTTGAATCATTATATAAAACATTACTGATAACCTTTTGGGTTAATTGGTAGGTTTTTCCCAAAATGAACATGTTTTGTTTTATAAATCAAAAACATGTGTACAAAAGAATTATACAACCATATATGAGACATAATATATATATTATGGTTTGGTTCAACCATCATAATGGTGTCATGATTAGAACATAATATGGTAACTGAAATAGAAAACCCATCAACCTTGAATGTGGTAATTTAACACATCTTGAATGGTGTCTTTACTACTAAAATAAAAGAATATTAAAGGAGGGATGATAATAAAATTTTCCATTATCATAAATAAGTTCTATTAAAAGTAATGTAATAGAGGTTTTTATAACATTTGGATTAGGATATATAAGGATTTAAAGGAAAAAAAGTAACCTTTAAATAAAATGAAAGAAAATAAAAGGTGAATTTACCTCTTGATTAAATCTTCCAAGAGAGCCTCTTAAAGGGGAGATGATTTGTTTTCTTGAGGAGAACAAAGGATAATGGACGTGGGGGAGGGATTGGGGTGTGATTTGGGGAGAAACTATTTAAGGAACAAGGATTGATAGGAGTGCAGAGAAGTGGCAATGAGTGGTGGTAATTATAATGAAGGGGAAGAAAGTTTTCATAATATTTAATTTCTTAGTTTATTATTTTCCCTAAAGACCAGAAATAGTGATGATTACCGGACCAAAAAAAAGTAATGTGTGCATGTTAGTTCGAGATAATAGCCTAACATAAGCCATACATCAGTTGATGACGTCATAATTCATGTATTTATCATTTATAAAAAATTATCGTATTTTACTATTCATCAAAAATTCAAGTACATTAAAAAATCCCAAAAAATCGCCCTAACCATTTTTTGAGATTTAGAATCCAAATCCGAAGTAAATTATTAAAAAATAAATTTCTAAATATGATTAATTTAATATTAATTTAAACTACTATATACTCGAAAAACAACAATTTTAAATGATTTATTTTCTTATTCCCAGATATAGGTATATCAAACATCCAATTGAATCTTTTTTATAAGAAGGAAATTTCCATTGAAAACATTGGGTCATTACACAATTAACTCCAAAGATCACTATGTTGTGATAAAGAGTTTATATCTTGATAAACATCTTTCTCAATGTAGTGTGGGTGATGTGGCCCATTATTTTCGTTGAAGTCCTTTGTAGGAATACGTAGTTCCCTTATTGAAAAACCTCATTATTATTATATAAGTAAAGGATTGTTTCTATATTTATTAAGATTTTTTATGATCCTTATGATAGTAGAAACATGGATTCAAGTTGAGTTGGTGGTTGTTGGAAGTATATAAATTTGTTTTAGAACTATTTTTACAAAACATGATACCACAATGATATAGTGAAATATTTGGTGGTCACTATTGTAGGTTTTGGGCATAGCGGAAGAGCGATGGTGGGGGTACCCAACATTATTTTATGTCCTTAAAAATGATCAATTTGAGATCCATCATGAAAATAAAACTCAAAATCTTCAAAATATAATGAAGAATGAAAGAAAGAGGGGAGTCCAAAATCCATATAGAGGATCATCATATGTTGGTAATAATTAATTTAATTAAAATACAAGAATTACCTTTATGGAATTCACTATCTATTGATGTTTATAGTCATGATGTGATGTGATCTGTCATTGTGTCATAGAATCCACGTGCAGGAATCCTCTAGCAGTGATCCGCACATTATCCACGTAACTCTGGACATCGGTGAAGGGATCTTCGGGTGATAGCACAGAAGGGCCTTCACTTGTGATGTCCACCTTGGATCGCTTTTAAAGAAACTTTCAAAGTGATCTCCTTGATCTGATGGAGGATTATCTCTCCCGTAGCATGAATGCATTTTTGGAAGAAAAGAATTCTCTCTGGGCTTGAGAGCTTTCTCTTGATATGTTGTGCACAACCCCAATTAATGGCTAGGATAATTAGAATAATATAATAAGGATTTTAATTACTTATAATAATAAAACGAATTATTTACCGGAAAGCATTTATTCATTTAATTTAATTCATAGTAATAATCCATTTCTAATAATTACTGTTGAGTATTATTATTACTTGAAATGCACCCACCAAATTACACCAAATGATATTTAATTAAAGAAATAATATTATTTCTCAAAAATCCCCAGAAAAACTACATAGTGTGTATATTTAGATACATATTGTGTACTTTTTTTCCTATTCTCTTTATTTCCTCCACCATATTTATTAGACCTTGAATGGTGACTATTTATTTGATAAATAAATATTACTGCATTACTCAATACTAAATATATATTATTTCACACATAATGTATTCTTTCAAGTGAACAATTTCAAAATAAATGTGATCAGACATACTTAAATTATTTTTAAACCATAATCTTGAATAATCATTATTTAACTTGGTAAATTAATATTTCACTACGATACTTGGACACACATCATGTGTGAACCTCTATGCCTCATTTTCAATGGAATTTGGTGGAGCCCACCTAATGTCAAAGGTTTACATCTAGAAGCATGAAAAAGAATCCATTGAGAAATATGATAACACGGTAATGACATGTCACCTCTTATGAACGCTTGTCATGTAATGTAATCCTTTTGTCTTGATATCTCGAATCAAGCGGGTTGCATGCTAGTTCCATCAACCCATGTTCTCGATTATTCTTTTATTGAATTCCTAGAATTTAACATGCCCATTCCTTACCATGGAAATGGATTTATTTGGGCTATATCAATAACATAAAAGTCCCTGAGTTATCTACTTATATTATGGGACATAAGGGGAAAATCCTTTCATGCATTATCTATTAATGTGGTATTACTGATGACGCACCCAACATATCCTACCTTACTGCGAACAGTGTGTCATCATTGTTTTCATCAACACATCTAAGTGTGCAAGTTGTAATATCCATTAATAATAATCATAAAATATTTGGACCAATACACACCTCCCCAAATAGTAAGACCCAGTGACACTATGAAATGTGGATTTCCATCTAGCGGGTCTCGTTCTCATAATATATTCAGGTATATTATCTAGGGTGCACACCAAGATAAGGTGCCTCAATGTTTTATGAGTCCCAACCCCTAATGTCCTATATTATTTGTGTCCCTAAAATAACATCATCTAGTCACAGAAAATATATTCAAGAATAGTGTTACGGAACATCTAGGTACCCAACATAGTATATATTCGCTATAACCATTTAGTGTAACAGTTATCCTTAAGAAAATATCACATGCATTGTCATGCAATAAGAACAATCAAGATGTGATAAGGTATTTAGTGATGAATAAAGTACAAAATAGTTGGTTCTAGGACACCAACTCTAACAGACTCCCACATAGACTAGAGCCCACTACTAACAACCTTTAACCCACTAACCCTCACATGATATTCATTCTTCTGATGTGATAGTCCATTAGTCATAGGGTCTATCATGTTCTCTTCGATGGACACACTGCACACTGCAACTTCACCCCTTTTATAAAAATCCATCAAGAGGTGATTCTTTCGAATTATGGGATTTGTCTATTTATGTAACAGTAGTTATTTTTCATGAACCACCACTACAGTATTATCACAATACAATGTGATATTATCTTTACTTCTAGGTACCACATCAAACTCATGGACAATATTACGATTCTAGAGGGATTTCTGGGCTGCATCATACTCCACTATATATTCAGGTTGTGTTGTAGAATCGGTGACAACTAGTTTATATAAACTCTTCCAACTCATAGCTCCTCCATTCAGATAGAAAACATATCTATATTGTGACATCATATCATTTTGATTCGTTTGAAAACTAGCATCAGCGTAACCTCTTATGATAATCTCGTCATCTCCTCCATACAATAGGAACATATCCTTAGTTCATCTCAGATACTTAAGGATAGTCTTAATAGCAGTCCAATGTTGTTCTCCTGAATCTTCTTGATATATTCTTTATAGCAACCCAAGATTTCACGGTACATTTCCCTTTGAATAATGTAATGACGTGCATTGTACGCAACTTTGAGATTCTAACACACAAGAACCAATCAAACTAGCCGTTATGAATAGTAATACCTACTTTTTGAAATTTTATAAATTTTATCTTTCGAAATGGACTTCAGTTTTGGATTCGTAATATCGAAATTAGCATAGGGTTAAATTTTGGTACTTTTTGGACAACTTTTATATTTTGATGAATAGTGAAAATTACAAAGTTTTATTAAAAAACAACCTTTTTAATCAAAATAATTAATAGTGATAAATTATTAATTTGAGTGGTTTTAAAGTATATTTAAAATATATTTTTACCATTTAATACAATGTTGATCATTTTATGAGATTTTACATTTATACTAGACATAAACAAGTGTCAATCTATTGATAGTTATTATCTCTTAAAAACACGCTATTTGTTTTGACAACGGGAATTAATTTTTAAATTAATTAATGCAACTGATATGTTTTAAATTTGGTAAAAAAGAAATCATTTTTGAATTCATAATATCAAATATAGCTTAGGCCAAATTTTTGGTATTTTTCTGGAAACTTTCATTTTTTGATGAATAGTGAAACCACTAAGTGGTAGTTAAAAACTGAATTTTTCATAAAACATAATTTTAACAATTTTGTGAGTGGAATTTCTAAAATCTGAGAGACACGGTTAATATCATGGAGTAAAATGTGGTTCATTTAGTTGAAAATAAGTTTTGGTAAATAGTAACTTTTTACTTTTATTTACAACGGTTAAAAGTAAATAGGGTAATTAAGGGTAAAAATGATATTACTATTATCCTAACACATGTCCTAATTCTATTGGAAAAGTGTATCTCGACCATAAACAACCCTAGGAAAAAACTATTATCATTTAGGTCCACTTGGATTAGTGTAGGACATTTATAATTATTTAATTCAAAGAAGAGTTGAAAGAGTTAAAATCAATGTTTATTTATTAAAAAAAATTAATATAGGGATACACATAAGATAAATTAGATTATAAATATTAATTATAATGATAAAAATATTTTCTAAATAATGATATTTTATTTATAATTTTTATACATTAAATAATTTAATTTATTTATGACACAATGATGATGCAGTAATTACAATAATAGTGAAAAATTAAAATAATTGATATTATAAATACACAAATAAATATAATTGGAGACTTTTATTGAATTACACTAATTTTCTAGGTTAATATGACATATTAGGATTTATTTAATTGACTTGGTTCGAAGTAATCATTCTATTATGAGTTTCACAAAAATCAATTATTGAATAGGGTCAAAATTGACATAAAAGAGTTTTTAAAATAAATATTATATTATTATTTGATATTAAATTCCTAAAAATCTGTGGTTCGGCCAAGAGACTTATATAATGATAGGTTTATCAGTAATGGACCACTTGGGGGTCCCTTGGATGTATATAGTAAGTTTATTAACCATATAATATAAAAATACAAAAAGACATTGTAAAAGTGAAACTAATTAACTAAGAGTTAATACTTAAAGATAAGGTTAATATAATGACCCAAACCTGTCTAAATTCTATTGGTTGCATGGTATTAGACCTATCCCCACCATAAACTTTAAATAATTCACTTTGTATCCATTATAAACCGAATAATAATTTATTATAAAATAATATTTGTATCTTTTCCAAAGGTGCCCCTCACCCCTCTTATAAAAGGGAACTCCCCCTTCTCATTACATCACACCCTCAAAGCCTTTTGGATCAGCCAAACCCTGCCAAAATAATCTCTCAACGTCCTTCACTACAACCTAGAGGCCTTAGTTTGATCAGAAAGCCAACCTACGGAGCCCTTTTGATCAAATCAGAAGGAAAAACCCGAAGAAGAGGTAATGTTTTTACCACGCTTTTTCAAATTCTTTTCTTTTTCAACATCTTATTTCTTTGTTATTCCCATTCTAAAATAATAAATCCAGTATCTCCTATATACTATAATATTATTATAAATATGTTACAACCATATTCAGTATTCTATCCATCCTTTGAATGACATGTCACCATACCTGCGTACATACGGCTTACCGTCTCCACGTCGTGGTGTAATTGTCATTCAATAAATTATTATTTGGATGGGTATAATAATGATATTTAATTATTTTAAATAATAAATATAACATGATAATTATTCTATCTATATGATATACCATCCAATTATATATTATTTTAACATCAAAAGAATTATATTGTCGTTCGTGCGTATGTACGGACTACCGTCTCCACGAAAGCGATGAGATTCATTCTCCATCATATCCATTCAAGTATAATTATCATTTGATGATTTAAAAATAATGTTTAAGGACTTGATAAAATTCTAGATATGAAAAATATACAACCTATCCATAATAAACACGGCTTACATAACAAAGAATATAAAGGAAAATGAGTAAGTTAACACCCAAAATGACGATAATACTAAGATATTATTAACAAATCAATTTTAAAAGATCATATATGATATCATATTAATTTAAATGATTATTTTTTAATTTAATAACAATTATTTCACCATTATATAGGAGGATAACCTACCGTCGACCAAGGAAAAAGTACAAAGTAAGGGGTTTCTTATCTCACTTTTAATTCTGTTAGAATTCCATTGTTCACCACTTATTTATTACATGTGGTGTGTGTACTGAACATGTTTGTATTCATTGTGTAATATACTTTAATTCATGTATATTTACATCATCATTGTATGATCCTTCTTTCATTTCCATATGTTTTGTATGTTACCAAATCAATAAGGGAATTTGAAATTTCAATTTCCACTCATTCGGCTTTACGCATAATTCATTGATTATTTTACTCCAAGATTATGTGTAGAATCTCTATTAATTTGATTATGTCATAACTTCCACTCCCCTTTATATGGATATACATTTGATACGCATAATCACTCCATTGATAAATAATCAGGTTATCGGTATGAACTTGATACGAGTAATTTTTACTCAATCTCGATTTGTTGAGATAAACATCCATTACATTGGTGTTGTTTTTACAGGAATATGTGTGAATTTCCTTTTATTGTTTTACACTGAATATCCAATAATATTTACTGTATTTATATTTTTCACACATAATTATTTCGTTTATTTATCCTCACCCTAAGGATACGGCCTTTATAAGAGATTTCATCACAATTTACACTCCATTGAGACTTCTTTGTTGTTATACACCAAATCACTTTTATGTGGTGTATATAATGTACTTTGACATAGTATATCATGAATCCACTTATTCTCAAGATATTACAAAGTTCTTATTACCTCAATTATTTGTATTCAAGTGTCTCTCTTTTGGTTAGGAACTCTAACTAAAATACAATTTTTAAATGTTTTAAAGACTTATTCTTCTAAATATTACTCATTAATTTCCATGTTTTCAAAATGGTTTTAAGGAATTATTTTTTTGGACTTTAAAGTTTTCAAATCAAAATTCCTTTTAAAAGTTTCAAAGTGGTATGGGACACTTTGATTCAAAAATCTATTTTTAAATGGCTTCTTGAAAAATAGTGTGACTTTTACATGTTTTCAAGAAAAAGGGGGATATTTCTCTCAATAGTTTGATGATTATTTTAATCTATGTCAATATCCTTCATTATTCTCGATTGAGGTTAATCTGATACAATACAATCTTCCATATTGTATCGAGTGAGTTATTTTTGACTGTGGATGTGCTATTTTTATACCATTCATGGTTTCTGGTTAAAGTATTGACATTTCGTATGCTAGTTTTCATACGAATGTTTAAGTTATGTTTCAAACTTTTCATATGAGGAATGCATTGGACTTAGTAGGTGCCGGGTGGATCCCGCTATAGCTCCTTGATGCATCGGTAGGTCTCATGAGACAAACTAGTGTCTTGGCACAAGGCCTTGACAAAATCTTATTTGTAGTCTTGGCACGAGGCCTTGGCTATGTGGTTATGATAGTCTGGCATTATGCATTCCATCGTTATGAAAGTGGTTATTGATATTGCATGTGATTGTTCGACTAGTAGAATATCCATGTGAATAAGTAAATGGAATTATTTAATTTTATCTTTTCCATATTATGCTGACGTTCAAGTTTAAAAGGCTTTTGTTTTAGTTATAAATTGCTTTATGTGTTTATGCTTATCTATGAAAGCTTCTGCTATATTTCTATCCTTACTAAGCATATGAGCTTACCCCTTTCAATGTTTTATTTTTTTCAGGATGTGAAGAAGTAGTTTATGAATGACCTGTAGAGATAGTGTGATGGGATATGAAGACAAGATGTTGTTGTAGGTTTTTTACCTTATGATGTAATGTAAGACTTATGAATATATCAATTGTTTCCATGAATACTAAATTAATTGGTCTTTCGAGACTTGATCCTTTGTGATCATGCCAATGTTATGTAATAATGCACCGACTCTGGGTATCTAGGGTTGGGGAGTTATAGTTGGTATCAGAGGAAGTTTAGTACAAACCATGGAAGCTAGATTTGGATAAACTCTGATTGGAGCACGTAGACCTAAGATGAAATTTGAGGATTAATATAGATGAACTTCCTTGAATTTTGGTATTGTAGAGATTTTGTGAGTTTTCCAAGGAATACATCCATGTCTAGATACGAGCAGGTAGAGGCGGCTCTGGCAAAAATGTACCTAAGGGTAAAAACCTGAAAACACCGCTTTGAGCGAGACTCGAACGGGAACTGGTGCACGACAACGGGCCTTGCTGCACTCTTGGTTACGACACTCTCGGGGGATATGCTTAGGATAATTTACATTTTCTTTACTAACTGATTTGAAGTAATAAATATATAAGATGAGAGTAAATGACCTTAGTTAATCCAAATGTGTTTCAGATTTAGAATATGGTGACATGTTAATCTCTAAATGATATTATGACTACTTTTACTCACACAACGCTTTCTGGTTTTAGTCAATGGATTGATTCCATGGAAGTCATAGTGACTTTGATAATGATGTACAAGGTGGGAATGGTGGTCGAAATGAGAAACAAAATGGAATTTTGATAGGCGTAAAAGATATCCTCTATATGCCAAATCAATTTTCCAAAAATATGATCAAAAATATATATATTAACCAATTCTCGGACTCAAAATAGAATAGAAAGGTGATGAATGATAAGAGATCTAGCAGTGGAGACCATGGAGAAAGGAATCCTCAATTTCCATCATGTAGGAAATGAGGAAGGAGACACCCAGGAAAGTGTGTCAATGGGACAGAGAAATGCTTTACGTGCGGGAAGGAAGAACATAAAGTGAAGAATTGCCGAAAAAAATGAATAGTACTATGGAAGAAGATAAAAATTGTCCCAAGAGTCCATTTACAGTCATTTGCCGTAAATTTAGGGTACCTGGCCACTACCTGAGTGAATTCCCTATACTATAGGATATTTTCTTTGTTAAAGAAGAAGCTATGTGGAAATAAATGGTTGGAGAAATGTTTAAAAATTATTAGTGCTCCTTGTTGATGGGTTTACTTTGGAATAATTTTCTCTTGTATTTTTTACCCTGTAGTTTTTCATGTGAGAATGATATTTGAGGAAGAATTAGCTTTTCTCTTATGAATATAGTTATAAATAACCATTTGGTATTATATGATCATTGGGTTTGTGGGAATTATAAGTTATTATAATTTTGGATGAAAATGCAAAGTATGAGATAAGATTTGTGGTTAAATAATGTTATGGTTATTTTGAGGAATTTGTCTCATTTTGGTAATGTTATAAAATATAGTTTTTGAAAAAGGACAACACATAGACCGTGTGACAACCCGTCGCGTCGGACAAAGCTGTGGGAATCGAACCCACAACCAATGTGCGATTGAGATTTATCGCTAACCACTGGACTACGTGAAGTCCCTGGTTAGTGTGACTATTATTATTTGTTAAATGGTTTTATTGATCATTAATAATTTGATTTGGGATCTTATGTATTATCAAATGAATACCCTTAGTATAGGAAAATTATTTGGTAATTAAGTGATAAATGTTATTTTGGAAGTGGTTCACTTTGTTGTATGGAAAATAGAATAGTATGGGATTTCAATTGAGGAGTAATTGTGGATTTTTATCTATGTTTTTATTGTGGATTTATAGTGATTTGGGTTGATTTTGGAAAAGATTAGGTTAATTACTTTTAAGTATGTGACTTTAAGAGTAATTAATTTCATTTGGAGATACAATTTAACGTGGAATACTACATTATTATATGTTTTGAGTTTCAATATTAGTTTGGATTATATTGAAGGATTTTAAGGACAATTGATTATTGAATGGTATTTATTTATCTTTGGGGTATTGATGGTTTAATTTTAGAAATTAATATTCGGGTTTTTTCACTAATGGAATATCCATTTGGGGGTCATCAGATATTATACTAACCATTTTGGTTTTGATTAATCTCTAAAGACAAGGTAAATATATAGTTTATCCTACGTGGATCATGTATTTCTATAGATGTTTATTCTATCTCTTACATTGTGACAAAGTCTTCTTGAATACACATTGTTCAAAAAAATTGAGTTAGTGGTAAAAAGTTATTAAAGAATGAAACTCTAATTAAAAATTAGGTATATCTCTTTATGTTCATAGTCAATATCATAAATGAAATCCTCTTCCTTATGTAATGTAACTTAAAACAAAAAAATGTTGTCCGTTTACTTTTCCTACTGGGAGACTATGGACGGTTTCTCCCAACACATGTTTGTGATTTTCTTATTGTTAACTTTCTCCTAATCAAGTTTTCTATCCCTCTCCATCAGAACTGAACACATAGTTTATCTTCCATATCCATGTTTTCCGACATGGAATCCTAGTATGGGTTATCTTGGGTGACCTTTATACCTCTCTTCCTTTCTTTTAAATTCATAGTTTTATTGACTCTTTTTCCAATGTGGGACATTCCATTTTATTCTAAAGCCCAATTTTAAAAAAATTGTGAGGATGCAAATTATTGAAGGAGGGGAAAATGTAACACCCCAAGCTTCCACGGTATGTTTCCCTTTGAATAATGCAATGACGTGCATTATACTCAACTTCGAGATTCTAACACACCACAACCAATCAAACTAGCAGTTATGAATAGTAATACCTACATTTTGAAATTTTATAAATTTTATCTTTTGAAATGGACATCAGTTTAGGATTCGTAATATCAAAAATATCTTAGGGTGAAATTTTGGTACTTTTCGGACAACTTTCATATTTTGAGGAATAGTGAAAATTACTAAATTTTAATTAAAAAAAACTTTTTGATCAAAATAATTAATAGTGAAAAATTATTATTTTGAGTGGTTTTAAAGTATATTTAGAATATATTTTTACCATTTAATACAATGTTGGTCATGGGATGAGATTTCACATTTAAACCAGACATAAACAAGTGCCAATCTTTTGATAGTTATTATCTCTTAAAAACACGCTATTTGTTTTGACGATAGGAATTAATTATTAAATTAATTAATGCAACTGATATGATTTAAATTTGGTAAAATATACATCATTTTTTAATTCATAATATCAAATATAGCTTAGGCCTAATTTTTGTTATTTTTCTGGAAACTTTCATTTTTTGATGAATAGTGAAACCACTAAGTGGTAGTTAAAAAACTGAATTTTTCATAAAACATAATTTTACCGCTTCTGTGAGTAGAATTTCGAAAATCCGAGAGACATAGATAATATCAAGGAGTAAAATGTGGTTCATTGAAATGAAAATAATTTTTGGTGAATAGTAACTTTTTACTTTTGTTTACCACGGTTAAAAGTAAATAGCTTAATTAAGGGTAAAAATGATATTAATATTACCCTAGCACATGTACTAATCCTATTGGAAAAGTGTATCTCGACCACAAACAACCTTTGGAATAAAATATTATCATTTAGCTCCACTTGGATTTGATTAGGGCATTTATTATTATTTAATTCAAAGAAGAGTTAAAAGAGTTAAAATCAATGTTTATTTACTAAAACATTTTTAATATAGGGTTACACATAATATAAATTCTATTATAAATATTCATTATAAATATAAAAATATTTTCTACATAATGTTAGTTTATTTATAATTTTTATACATTAAATAATTTAATTTATTTATGACACAATGATGATGCAGTAATTATAATAATAGTGAAAAATTAAAATAATTGATATTATAAATAACCAAATTAATATAATTGGAGACTTTTATTGAATTTCACTAATTTTATAGGTTAATAGGACATATTAGGATTTATTTAATTGATTTTTTTCGAAGTAATCATTATGTTATGAGTTTCAAAAAAATAAATTATTGAATAGTCTCAAAATTGACATAAAAGAGTTTTTAAAACAAATATTATATTATTAATTGATATTAAATTCCTAAAAATATAATGTTCAGCCAAGGGGCTTATATCATGAAAGGTGTATCTTTATTGGACAACTTGGGGGTATCTTGGATGTATATAGTATGTTTATTAACCATATAATATAAAAATAAAAAAGACATTGTAAAAGTGAAACTAATTAACTAAGAGTTAATACTTAAAGATAAGGTTAATATAATGACCCAAACCATTCTAAATTCTATTGGTTGAGTGGCTTTCGACCTATCCCCACATTAACCTTTAAATAATCCACTTTGGAGCCATTATAAACCGAATATGAATTTATTATAAAATAATATTTCAAACTTTTCCATGGTTCCCTTCACCCCTCTTATAAAAGGGCACTCCCCCTTCTCATTACTTCACCCCTTAATAGCCTTTTGGTTCGGCCAACCCCTGCCCAAATACTCTCTAAACTTCCCTCACTACAACCTAGAGGCCATAGTTTGATCTTAAAGCCAACCTATGGAGCCCTTTTGATCAAATCAAAAGGAAGAACTCGAAGAAGAGGTAATGTTTTTACCACCCTTTTTCAAATTCTTTTCTTCTTCAACTTCTTCTTTCATTGTAATTACCATTCTAAAATAATTAATCCAGTATCTCCTATATACTATAATATTATTATAAATATGGTACAACCATATTCAGTATTCTATCCATCCATTGAATCACATGTCACCATACGTGCGTACGTACGGCTTACCGTCTCCACGTCGTGGTGTAATTGTCATTCAATAAATATTATTTGGATGAGTATAATAATGATGTGTAATTCATGTAAATAATAAATATATCATGATAATTATTCTGTCTATATGATATACTACCCAATTATATATTATTTTAACATCAAAAAAATTATATTGTCGCACGTGCGTACGTACGGACTACAGTCTCCACGATAGCGCTGAGATTCATTCTCCATCGTATCCATTCAAGTGTAATTATCATTTGATGATTTAAAAATAATGTTTAAGGACTTGATATAATTCTGGATATGAATATGATACAACCTATCCATAACAAACACGGCTTATGTAACAAAGATTATAAAGGAAAATGAGTAAGTTAACACCCGAAATGACGATAATACTAAGATATTATTAACAAATCAATGTTAAAAGATCATATATGATATCATATTTATGTAAATGATTCTTGTATAATTCAATAACAATTATTTCACCATTATACAGGAGGTTAACCTACTGTGGACCAAGGAAAAAGTACAAAGTAAGGGGTTTCTTATCTCACTTTTAATTCTGTGAGAATTCCATTGTTCACCAATTATTTATTACATGTGGTGTGTGTACTGCACATGTTTGTATTAATTGTTTAATATAATTTAATCCATGTATATTTAAATCATCATTGTATGATACTTCTTTCATGGGTGTATGTTTTGTATTTTACCAAATCAATAAGAGAATTTGAAATTTCAATTTCCACTCATTCGGATTTACGCATACTTCATTGATTATTTTACTCCAAGAGTATATGTAGAATATCTATTCAATTGATTATGTCATAAATTACACTCCCCTTTCTGTGGATATAATTTTGATACACATAATCACTCCATTGATAAATTATCAGGTCATCGGTATGAACTTGATAAGAGTAATTTTTACTCAATCTCGATTTGTTGAGATAAACATCCAATTCATTGGTGTTGTTTTTACAAGAATATGTGTGAATGTCCCTTGACTTTTTTACACTGAATATCCAATAATATTTAGTGTATTTATATTTGTCACACATAATTATGTCATTGATTTATCCTTAACCTATGTATATGAC
Source organism: Viscum album (assembly GCA_963277665.1). NCBI lineage: Eukaryota > Viridiplantae > Streptophyta > Magnoliopsida > Santalales > Viscaceae > Viscum > Viscum album. The sequence continues at coordinate 562,380,171 of OY728139.1, forward strand.
ATTTATGAGAGATTTCATCTCAATTTACATTCCATTGAGACTTCTTTGTTGTCATACACCAAATCACTTTTATGTTGTGTATATAATGTACTTTGACATAGTATATCATGAATCCCTTTATTCTCATGATATTACAAAGTTTTGATTACCTAAATTATTTGTATTCAAGTTTCTCTCTTTTGGCTAGAAACTCTAACAAAAATACCATTTTTAATTGTTTTAAAGACTTATTCTTCTAAATATTTCTCATTAATGTCCATGTTTTAAAAAATGGATTTAAGGATTTATTTATATGGAAATTAAAGTTTTCAAATCAAAATTCCTTTTAAAAGTTTCAAAGTGGTATGGGACACTTTGATTCAAAAGTCTATTTTTAAATGGATTCTTGACAAATAGTGTGACTTTTAAATGTTTTCAAGAAAAAAGGGGGATATTTCTCTCAATAGTTTGATGATTATTTTAATCTATGTCAATATCTGTCATTATTCTAGATTGAGGTTAATCTGACACAATACAATCTTCTATATTGTATCGAATGAGTTATGTTTGACTGTGGATGTGCTATTTTTATACCATTCATGGTTTGTGGTTAAAGTATTGACATTTTGTATGCTAGTATTAATATGAATGTTTATGTTATGTTTCAATATTTTCATATGAGGAATGAATTGGACTTAGTAAGTGACTGGTGGAGCCCGCTATAGCTCCTTGATGCATCGGTAGGTCTCATGAGACAAACTAGTGTCTTGGCACATGGCCTTGAAAAAATCTTATTTGTAGTCTTGGCTCGAGGCCTTGGCTATGTGGTTATGATAGTCTGGAATTATGTATTCCATCATTATGAAAGTGGTTATTGATATTGCATGTGATTGTTTAACAGTAGAATATCCATGTGAATAAGTAAATAGAATTATTTCATTTTATCTTTGCGATATTATGATGAAGTTTAAGTTTAAAAGGATTTTGTTTTAGTTATAAATTGCATTAAGTGTTTATTCTTATCAATGAAAGCTTCTGCTATATTGTTATCCTTACTAAGCATCAGAGCTCACTCCTTTCAATGTTTTAATTTTCTCAGGATGTGAAGAAGAAGATTATGAATGACCTATAGGGATAGTATGAGGGGATATGAAGACAAGATTTTGTTGTAGTTTTTTTACCTTATGATGTAATGTATGACTTATGAATATATCTAGTGTTTCCAAGAATACTAAACTAATCGGTCTTTTGAGACTTGATCCTTTGTGATCATGCCAATGTTATGTAATAATGCACCGACTCTGGGTATCTAGGGTTGGAGCGTTACATTCCCCCCATGCTCATTGAATAGGTAGCATCATGCCTGGTATATAACATGGCATACATAATGGATACTATAGATGAAACATATTGGTTCTTACTCATTCTATATTTCTCATGTTATGTATGAGGACACATTTTCATAGAATTATTTCGGCAATGTGACATTGGAACCAATACCCTCTTGGATTGTTCTATACTAAATATCTTTACTATATGATCAATGTATGTACCCTGACATAGTCCATGAAGCCTCTTGGATCTATCATGAATGATCATGATCCCTATAATGTAGGCTACTTGATCTAAGTCCTTCATGTAGAAACACTTGTTCAACCATCCCTCAACTGACTGCAATACTAGTACGAAGTTTCCAATATCCAATATTCCATCAACATATAACAATAGGATAATAACTGCATTCCCATTAAACTGCTTATAAACACACGGATCAGATTTGTTCTTGTTGGACTCCTCGTGTATTAATCATGTTTTAATGATCCCAAATCACATTAATGTTTACAAATATTATTAATGATCACTAATCTCACAAATCTTATCAATAATTTGTATTTATGTTTCAAGTTATCTCATACTTTATAATGGTTAAGCTCAATTCATTTTATGCATATCACTGTTTAAGTCTGAACACAGTTATTTGCCTAAGTACAAGACACCATGAAGCATGACATAATAAGTCAGACACTGGGAACAAGACACAGACATCGTGACTAATGAGACACCGTGACCATGAGAAACCATGACCCCAAGACACTGTGACATAGTAACACTAAAACTGTGAAGCAAGACACTAAGAACAAACACTGTAAGATAGAAACTCTATTTCCCTATGTGCCTTACACAGTTAGCAACACACAGTCATCAAGGCACCATGAATCCAAAAACTATGAGCAAGGTACTGGAAGCTAGAAACTGTAAGTCATACACCGTTAAGAAGACACCGTGAAGGAGACACCGTGAAAGAGACACAGGGAAAGAGACACTGTGAAGGAGATATCGTGAAGGAGATACCATTTTCATAACTACAGTAACACCATTTCTTTAAATAATTTTTCGTTTTTCTATTTAACTTTTTAACGGTCATATTTGATGCCTTTAATGCACTGAAATATTTAATGTTTATTTGTATACATAGAACGTGGTACATGGCACAAAATAGATGGAACTTGTCGTCTAAACCTCATTCATTCAAAGAAAAAGAGAAGAGTGCCCAAGAGTATGATATACACAATACAACACGTGAAAAAGAAAACGCCCGAGTGCACTGTACTGAAGAGAACACCAATCTTGAGAATGACCATGATGAAGTGATTTCAAAATCTTCAAAGAATCAATTGTCTCATGCATGCAATCCAAATCTACTGAAGAGAACACGAAGTACATTGGAATACAGAGAACATCTTCACTCGTGAAGAACACAAACTGAACCACGACACTCCGTTTTTCAACAAAAAACAAGACAAGGACTCAGAAGCATTTCTATGTTATCCAACGAGTCTAGAGTTGCACTGTTAATCACTAGAGTATTCTAAACTCACATATATTCTCTTTTAGTGATTCATTTATTTACTTTTGAGCAGTGTGTGTACTCTGTATATTTTACACACACACTGACTCATGCACTGAACTAAAGGATTTCAAAATCCCTACATCAAACTCTTTACTATTTTTTACCCACGAAAACTTTGGAATAGGTCCCTGTGTGGCCTCGCTATTATTTTTTTTACACATGAAAACTATGAAAGAGGTCCATGTGTGGCATGGACAGTCTATGTACTGTTGGTACCCCGCTACAGGGTGCGGATCAGAGTTTATTTATATAAACCGCTTGGTGGTAGGTGATCAAAAAGTGGAGTAGATTAGGTCTCATCTTGAGACTGAACCACTTTTTTTATATCTGCTGAGCGTCTTAGATTAAGTTTAAAGTATACAATATATTTTATATTCCGCTGCTATTTACATTCAAATAAAAATCTATTGTAATGTCACAATGATTGTTAAACTAGAAAGTGTTTGTATGTACTGTAAATCATTATGTTAGGTTCAAAAGTTAATTAATCTTCAGATTGAATTAACTGATAACTAATCAATCTCTTGAGAATGTAACTGACACATTACAGTAATACAAATTCACTACAGTTAAACTTAGTATTAAAATTGGGTTATTTTAAATGAAATATTTTTAATAGATATTTTAATTGGAACTCAATTAACCCCCCTCTTGAGTAAACCACTCCAACAAAAATTTTGTGTCAAAGGTTGCTTTGTTAGTACTCTGTGTAATTTTATTCAACTCTGATTGTAGTTTTACTTTAAAGATCTGTAAATTTTTGTTAATTCTAAATTTTTAGCTCTTTTAATGTAATTTTTTAGTATGGACAATAAACTGGAAGGTGCTACTACCAACATGACACCCTTCTTTAATGATACAAATTACGCCTAGGGGAAACTTAAGAAAAAAATTCACCTGGACAGTATGGGATTTGACATCTGGACTACTATAGAGACTCAATATAAGATTCCAAAAACTGAAAGAACAACATGGGATAAACCTACTACATTAACTTACAATAACAAATGTAAAGCTATGAATACCATGTATTTTTCATTTGGAGATGAAGAATTTAATAGAATATCTTCTTCTAAAACTGCTTATGAAATATGGGATTCTTGGGGGGTTTCTCAGGAAAGAACAACAGATGTTAATGAAATGAGATTGAACACTTATACCATTAAATATGATAATTTTAAAATAATTCCTGATGAACCAATATCTGACATGTATCTCCGGTTCAATGAAATTTTCAACACTATGAGCTCCCTTGGAATGTTTGTTCCATCAATGGAACCTATCATGAGAATACTGAGATGTCTTCTAGACCGATGTAGTGGCACATCTGTCTCAATTAGAGAGTCTTGTGATATTGTTACTTTAACTGTTAATGAATTAATTGGTATGTAAATGATGTATGAAAAATAAATGAGGTTAAACAAGGAAGAAGATGATGAACCGAAGAGGAAGTTAGTGGAATTTAAGTCTACTTACTCAAAGAGCAAGGACAAGGAGAAATTTAACATACCTACTAAAAGATCGTGTAGTGATGAGACTGAATCTAAAAGTGATGTAGAGATGGATCAAATAGCCATGATATTTAAGAAGTTCTATAGGAAGAAGAAATACTTCAGAAAATAAAACTAGAAAGGAAAATATGAAAACAAAGGACACTGAAAGAATGTTTGGAAGAAAGATGATAATAGTGATGAAGTTGTCTGCAATGAATGCAAAAAAAAGGTCAAATTAAAGCTGACTGTCCAAAATTGATGTTCAAAAATTAATATGAATACAATTAAAATAAATACAAGAAAATTATGAAAGCAACCTGGAGTGATTCTAGAAGACAACACAAGTGAGTCTGAAGTTTCTGATTCTGAAAATAATCGTGCTAACATGTTTTTCATGACCAATACTTCTGAGGTATGTGTTTCCCCAATGCTGAATGATTATTATTCTGGAATTGATTCTGATTTTGAATCTGAAAACATGTCTAGTGAGGTTCTATTTGAATACTATAACATGCGGTAAGAAACATGGAATGAGCTTAAGGAAAAATATAAGACCTTTAATAAACAACATGCTTTGATGAGTTCTGTTAAATCTGACCTTGATGTATAAAAAGAAATGAATTCCCAATTACTTATGGAAAATACTGAATTGAAAATGTCCAATGAGCAACTAAGAAAAGGACTTAGAAAATTTCACAAATGGAAAATACACACTAACTCAAATGTTAGGTCAACCAGTGGAACCAATGTATACCACTAGACTAGGCTATCATCCTGGAAAGAGACAGATCACTAAAAATAAATTGTTTCCTAAATCTAGACAGAATGCTTCTAGTTCTAGTTCTAGAAATTCATATGCTTCAACTAGTTACTCACATAGTTATAGATCAAATAAAATTTATCTTTCAAAATCTATTGATTCTGCCAATTATTTGAGACTCATAAGACAAATATGGGTACCTAATGCTTTTATTGCTAACTTTTTTGGACACAAGAAAATATGGGTTCCAAAATCATTTTCCATCAAAAACTTTTTTTAGGAAAATTGCTTAAAGAGTTCATGTAGGAAGTCATGGTACATGGATAGTGGATGTTCAAGACACATCACATGATACTTCTCATGCTTCAAAAGCTTAATCATAGTTGATGGAGGCTATGTCACCTTTGGTGATAATTCTAAAGTAAATATCATCAGCCTAGGCCAAATTTGTAACAGTAACTCAGTTTTAATTTCTAATGTTTTATTTGTTTATGGATTAAAATACAACATGTTATATATTTCATAGTTATGTGATTATGGATTTAATGTTAAGTGTGAAATTTATTCTTGTGATGTTTTTAATTCTAAAAATACTTTAGTATTTTATTTTTTAAGAAATGAAAATGTTTATGGAGTTGATTTGAATTATTTTGCTAAACAAACGATTACTTGTTTAAATGTTTTTCATAAAGAATCTTGTCTTTGGCATAGGAGACTAGGACACTCTAATGTTCATGCCCATAGAAATCTTACTGGAAAAGGAAAAGTTAATGACTTACCCAAACTTGACTTTCCAAATGAAAAAGTTTGTAATCCTTGTCAAAAGGGAAAACAACACAAAATATCTTTCAAACCAAAGAAAGAAGGTTCTACTTCTCAACCTCTCGACTTGGTTCACATGGATTTGTTTGGACAATCTATAGTTTCTAGCTTAAATGGGAATCACTATGTCTATGTCTTAGAAGATGACTTTTCTAGATATAATTGGGTATACTTTTTAGCTCACAAAAGTGAATCTTTTTCATACTTTATTAAAAACTCCAAGTCTGTAGAGAACCATAGTGGACTTAAGATTAAGACATTGAAAAGTGATCAGGGCCGTGAGTTTGAAAATCATAGGTTTGAATCTTACTGCTCACAAAATGGTTATATACGCAATTTCTCTACCCCTAGGACACCTCAGGAGAATGGTGTATTAGAAAGAATAAATAGAACCCTTCAAGAAAATTCAAGAACAATGCTTATTGTGTATGACCTTCAAAATTATTTTTGGGCTGAAGCTGTAAATACAGTTTGATATTTATAAATAGAGTCATGATTCGACCTATTCTCAAGAAGACCCGTTACGAATTATGGAATAATAGAAGACCTAAAGTTTGTTTCTTTTGAGTCTTTGGTTGCAACGTCATTATTCTCAAAACAAAAGATAATCTAGACAGATTTGCATCCAAGAGTGATGAACAAATCTTTTTAGGATATTCTATAACTAGAAAATCCTATAGAGATTCCAATAAAAGAACCAAGTGTGTAGAAGAATTTTTTCACATGAAATTTGATGAAACTGATCCACATGAACCTAAGTCATCTCTTGAAACTCTTGAAGAAGATTTGTCTATTCTGGACATTAATGATAAAATCAATAAACCTGTTTTAAAGACATCTAGTTCTGGAAACTTTCCAGAACCCGATTCTGTTGAACCCAAACCTATAGAGGAACCTGAAATTTCTAGTCCTAACATTACTAGATCAACTAAGATTTTAAAGAATCATCATTTAGATTATGTTGTTGTTAATCTTGATAGAGGGACACATACAATAGCTTCTCTTAGAAATCAGGTTGAACATCATGCCTTTTTATCACAACTTGAACCTAAAAACATTGTTAATGTTATCAATGATGAGTTTTGGGTAATGGCTATACAGGAAGAACTCAATCAGTTTGAATGAAATATAGTTTGAAATTTTTTTGAATGATCCAAGGACAGATTCACCATAGGCACTAAATGGGGGTTTACAAATAGGGTAGATGAAGCTAGAAATATAGTTAGGAACAAGGCTAGATTAGTTTCAGAAGTCTACAGTCAATTAGAAGGAATTTACTATGAGGATGCCTTTTCTCCAGTAGCCAGACTTGATGCTATCAGAATCCTACTTGCTTATTCTTCACATCTAAATTTCAAACTATATCAAATGGATGTCAAGAGTGCATTCATAAATGGGTATATAGGTGAGGATTTTTTTGTTGAACAACCCCCAAGATTTAAAAAACCTCATTTTCCAAATCATATTTTTAAACTATGAAAATCTTTATATGGTTTAAAGTAAGCTCCAAGAGCTTGGTATGAAAAATTATGTACTTTTTTTTATTTCCAATGGTTTTACAAAAGGAATAGTTGATCCTAACCTCTTTATAAAACATATTTCTAATGATTTTTTAGTTTTTCAAATCTATGTAGATGATATTATTTTTGGATCTTCAAAAACATCATTATGTATTGATTTTTCTAAAATGATGAAAAATGAATTTGAAATGATCTTAATGGGTGAACTAAAATTCCTTCTTGGATTTTAAATCTTTAAAAATAAATATGGAATTGTTTTGACTCAAAGTTAGTGCCCTAGAGATCTTTTAAAATGTTTTGGAAGTGATAGAACTAAAAGTATTGACACTCCCATGAGTACCACCTATAAGATGGATCTTGATGAAGATGGAAAATTTGTTGATCAAACCACTTATAGAGGAATGTTTGGAAGTCTACTTTACTTAACTTCTAGTAGTCCTAACATTATGTTTAGTGTGTGTATTTGTGATCATTTTCACGCAAACCCTAACGAATCACATTTAAATACTGTAAAGAGACATTTCAAATACCTCATGCATACACCCAATCTAGAACTGTTCTATCCTAAAGGAAAATCATTTGAAATAGTTAGTTATTCTAATGCTGACTTTGGAGGCTCTAAGTTAGATAGAAAAGCACCTATGGAACATTTCACCTTTTAGGAAAGTCACTGGTATCATGGTGTAGTAAGAAACAAAACTCTGTTGCATTTTCTTCTGCAGAAGCTGAATACATAGCTGCAGGTAGTTGTTGTGCACAAATTTTATGGATGAAGTAAACTTTACTAGATTATGGATATCAATTCAGATATGTACCAACAAATTGTGACAACAAAAGTGATATTAACATTTCAAAAAATCATGTTTCACATTCTAGGACCAATCATATTGATGTAAGACATCACTTTTTGAGAGATCATTATCAAAAAGGTGATATCACCTTGGAATTCATTGGTACTGAATATCAACTTGCTGATATATTCACTAAACCATTAAATTATGAGAGACTAGATTATTGTCTCTCGTATTTATGGTCTCACCGTTAGCACTTTCTATTCACAGTATGTCGTTTACTATCTCACCATGACAGAACAGACTATTCACAGTCTCACTGTGATGACCACTAACTGTCTCACCATGACGACCATTTACTATCGCACCGTAACAACTGTTCACGGTCTCACCGTGAAAATTATTTATGCTTTTCTTTAAACCCGTATCGCGGTAATTATTTTTTCATCTCTTTTATTTTCCCGTTTTTTTATTTTTTTGACCTATGGCATTCCCAAATGATAAAACAAAAGGGTTTCACTCGATTATTCACCTGAACTCTCTCTCACTCACTCTTTCAGAACCCTTTCAACCTAGCAACCCTTTCTTTCTCTCTCTCTCGACCTTCAGTGGATGCCAAGAATGGGGTGTCTGTATTCATCTACTATTGAGAAGCGTAGCTCGAAGAAGAAGAAAATAGCACCGAAGCTGGCACCTGAAGGATCCCTAAATCCAAAGCTGTTAAACTGTAGTGTTGTACCTGAAAAATAAGTTTTCAATGATTATCTATTGTCTAGAAAATCACTGGATTTAAAAGTTTTAAGAGAACAAGGGTACCTCAAATGGTTCTATCAGAAGGATAAACCCATTTATCTGAGGTTGGTAGCTCAGTTCTATCAATATGTATAGTTTTATTTTCATACTGGTGAATGTTTTGTTGTGAGAAGCTAGATTACTGGCCAATGATGCTCCTTCTCGTCGAGGTTAGGGGCTGCATGCCTTAGGATTCCTCACGAAGGGATCTGTGATGATTATTAGAGAGACCCCCCACCTACAATGGATTTATTCGACCTGGAAAATGCACTGGAAATCCTAACTAGAAATGGAACCAAGAGAAGGGCCATTGATGTTGAACATGATGGAGAGACAAGGATACTGTTCAAATTTGTTCAAAATCTGATTAGCCCAAGGAAAGGTGACTTTGTTGTATTAATGTATGAGGATGTATTTATGATTCATCTTATAAAGAATGTCTATAAGATAAATCTGTGGAAATATATCATTCACCATATGTGTGAATTGATTAATGTCATATCCAAATCCACCTCTCTGTTTTACTCTAGGCTGATTTCAGCAATTCTTGTTGCAAAAGGAGTAGTTGGACCCAATGAAGAAGTACTTATGGACATTGAATACTGTTTATCTAAACCTACCATCAAAAGGATGAATATAAATTGGAACCATTGGAAGAAGGAGTGGGTTGAATATAATGATAAGCATTATGAGAAGTTTAATCATGTTGATTATCCAACAAGACCAAATGACATTACTAATCCTGGTTTGGAACCAGATGAATTTGCTGAGTATTCAGAATATGAAGAAGAAGAGGAAGAGGTAGCTAAAGTACCTCATATGGAAGAAGTTGTTATTGAAGAAAAAAAATACTATTGTTCCTCCTGTTGTTCTTCATGAAGAACCTCATGTCCCTAGAGATGTTTTCAATTTGGGAATCCAACCTGAGGTTGAAAGAGAATTAGTTTTCCCAGAACCTGAGAAATATGTCATGGAAGAAACAAATATGGCACAACTCCCTGTCATGGAAGAAGAAAATATGGATGAAATCCTAGAGGAACAACTGGTTCTTGAGTTCATACCCTCTTCTAAATAGATGATGGAGGTAGCCTTTCAGTTGTCTAGGAAAGAAATGGATGAGGAAATTAGAGCTAACCCAATGGATTTAGAACAAGTACCTGAGCCTCAAGTTCCTGAAAAGGAAGCACATATTGAGGGGGAGGAACCTCAAAATATTGAGACTGGTGAAGCAGAGTCTGTTGAAGCATCTAAACCAACTGAGTCATATTTGGTGGAAACTCATTATAAATTCCCTAGCTTTTATGTTGTGAGTGAATCTCAACAGGTTAATACCATTGGGATTGATATTTCCTCTTTGTTTCAACTGAAATATGCCACATACTTTGCACATGAACCTGAACATCGACCTGATCCTGCACCTGTACCACTTCCTGCCCCTGCACCTTTACCTGATCAGTAGTCATTTATCACTAAGGATGATTAGAAAGTCTTTAGAGACACTATCTTAGCTATAGTTGAGAAACTTATGTCCTCTCAACCTCATCTTGTCACCAAAATGAGTCAAGAAGATGACTCACTACTTTTAGAAAAAATTATTAGGCACATTCAACCCAAGATGATCCATGAAATTCATGAAGTATTAGTTGAGAATAAGTTTCTCAGTACTGAAGTTGAAAAACTGAAAAGCATGGTAGAAAACCTATAGAAAGAACTGCATTCAAGATCAGCTCCTGCACCTGCTCTTGCTTCTCCTGAACCTACAGTTTCAAACATCTCTCGAGGCACTGTGTCTCAGATTCACCCCTATCTGCAATCCATTGATGAGAAGATTGCTGAAAGGCTCAAATAGTTGTTGCAGAACATGAGATAACTTGTAGTGAATCTCAATAAACTCACTGATAAGTACAATGGTTGTCTTCAAAAGGTACTGAACTAGATTAAATCTCTGACCACTACGATCAAAGCTTCTCATTATTCTAGTCAGATCTCCACTCCTTCCTTGGACAGTACATTGCTCAGATCTATTGTCAAGAAAGAACATCAGAATGCTTTCGGTTTTTTTGATGTGTCTTATTTTTCTAAAGTTGTTAAGAATAGTGATAGAGTGCTTGACCTGGTTCAAATCCATTCAAAGATTTCCAACGATGCTTATTATGAGATCTCTAATAAAGTAGATTTTTATTTCAATAGGTTTTTCTCCAAGAATGATATGACAAATATTTTTAAATATCTAGTAGAAAATTTGAGAATACCTCCTGTGACTCAGCCCTTCAAAATTCATGTTTAGAATATCACTTAGTTTACAAGATTTTTGGACAAGTGCATGGAGAATAATGATGAATTTGAAAAGGCAATGCGGTATGGTGGAGAGATTATTTCATACTTCATTAAACTTCTGAGAATGTATCTTCATTTTAAAAGAATATCAATTATTGCTCCAACAGTTACTCCTCTCAGACCTAGATTACCTACTTTTAGTTCTGCCTTAGCTTAAACATCCATGTCTTTTGTCCAGGATCTTAGTCAGATCATGCATGTCATTCTTGACCAGCAACGACCAAGATCTTATACAGCTCCTACTTCGGCTCCCTCAGTCTTCGAAGGTCTCCCTTTACCTACTCTATCTACCTCATCTATGCCTTATTCTACATCAGCAACTGGCCCTATGGAATACTCTTCTACTATTTATAAAGGCAAAGAGAAGGCCAGTACCTGAAGAAGACCAGTGCTTAATACCTTTTTATTGGGATTTCATTGATTTTTTGTATTTCTTCTATATGTTGTATTCTGAACACTTTTAATGGAATATGCACTGTTTACCCTATATTCTTTCTTCTTTTTGATAATCCCAAAAGGGAGAGAAATATGAAATATATGTTAACATATGTTATTTTTCCTTGTATTTGCATTTAATTAACCCTTTACCTTTAAATGATTTGTGATTATCAAAAGGGGGTAGATTGTTGGACACCTCATGTATTAATCATGTTTTAATGATCAAAAATCTCATTAATGTATACAAATATTAAAATGATCACAAATATCACAAATCTTATCAATCATGTGTATTTATGTTTCAAGTTATCTCATAATTTTTAATGGTTAAGCTCAATTAATTTTATGAATATTTCTGTTTATGTCTGACCACAATTATTTTCCTACGTACAAGACACCGTGATGCTTGACACAATAATTCAGACACTGTGAGCAAGACATAGACACGGTGACCAATGAGACACCTTGTCCACGAGACAAAATGACCACTAGACATAGTGAAACAGTAATATTGACACCGTGAAGAAAGACACTAAGAATAAACACCATAAGGTAGACATTCTGCTTGCCTAATTTCCAGACACAGTTAGCAAGACAAAGTCATCAAGGAACATTGAATCCAGAAAATATGAGAAAGGCACTGAAAGCTAGAAACTGTAAGTCAGACACCGTGACTCAGACACCATGAAGGAGACACTATGAAGGAGACACCATGAAGGAGACACAGTGAAGGAGACACCATGAAGGAGATACCGTGAAGGAGACACTGTTTTCATAACTACTGTGACACCGTTTCTTAAACTATTTTGTTATTTTTTATTTAACTTTTTAACGGTCATATTTGATGCCTTTAATGCACTGACATATTTAATGTTTATTTGTAGACATAGTATGAGGTACGAGGCATGAAATTCATGGAACCTGTCTTCTAAACCTCATACATTCAAAGATAAAGAGAAGATTGCACAATAGTAAGATATACACAATACAACACGCGACAAGGAAAACGGGTGAGTGCACTGTACTGAACAGAACACCAATCTTGAGCATGGCCATGAGGAAGAGATTGAAAGATATTTAAAGAAGAAATTGTATCATGCATACAATCCAACTCTACAGAAGAACACATGAAGTACATTAGAATATAGAGAACATCTTCACTAATGAAGAACACAAGGTGAAACACGACACTCTGTTTTTCAACAGAAAAAAATGAGGACTCCAAAGAATTTTTCTATTATCCAACGAGTCCAGAGCTGCACTTCTAATCACTGGAGAATTAAAAACTCATATCTAATCTCTTTTATTGATTATTTTATTTAATTTTGAGCAGTGTGTGTACTCTGTATATTTTACACACACACTGTCTGCTGCAATGAACTGAAGGATTTTAAAATCATTACACCAAACTCTTTACTCGTGTTTACCCATTACAACTGTGGAAGAGGTCCCTGTGTGGCCTGGCTATTGTATGTTTTACCCATGAAAACTATGGAAGAGGTCTCTTCATTGCCTAGACAGTCTATATACTATTGTCACCCCGATCCGGGGTGTGGATCAGAGTTTATTTATATAAACAGCTTGGTGGGAGGTGATCACCAACTGGAGTGGATTAGGTCTCATCGTGAGACTGAACCACTTGTTTAATATCTGCTGTGCATCTTAGATTATGTCTAAAGTATACTATATATTTTATATTCCGCTACTAATTACATTGAAATACAAATCTATTTTAAATTCACATTGATAGTTAAACTAGAAAGTGTTTGTATGCACTGTAAAGCATTAGGTTAAGTTCACAAGTTAATTAATATTCAGATTGAATTAACTGAGAACTAATCAATATCTTGAGAATCTAACTGACCCATTATAGTAATACAAATTCACTACATTTTAACTTTGTATTATAATTGCGGGATTTTAAATGAAATATTTTTAACATAAATTTTAATTGGAACTCAATTCACCCCCCTCTTGATTAAACCACTCCGACCAAAAATTCATAATGAAACCTAATTCTTTTATGGCTTCATCAAATCGAATGTTCCATGACCAGGATGCTTGCTTTAATCCATTAATGTATTTTTTCAACTTGAAAACCCATTTTCCTTCACCTGGTGTCACATTTCCTTCCAGTTGTGTCATATAGACATCTTCCTAAAGGTTCTCATTAAATAATGTTGTTTTGATATCCATTTTCCAAATCTCATAGTCATTGTATGATACTATGGAAAGTATGATTCTTCTAGATTAAAACATGGAAACTAGCAGTAAGATTTCATCATAGTCAATTCCTTGACGTTGTCTGAATCCTTTATCCACTTTCCTTGATTTATAGGTTCTAATTTGACATTCCATGTCTAGTTTTCATTGTAGTACCCATTTTCATCCAACATTAATTACACCAACTGGCTCATCAACCAGAACCCTAACATGGTTCTGAAACATCGAATCAATCTCATAATTCATAGCTTCTAGCTATCTTGCTGCTTTTGATATTTCAAATTATTCTTTATAGGAGAGAGTTTCATCATTTTCCAAAAATAATGATTCACCATCCTCGGTTATTAGGAAACAAAATCTCTCTGGTTCCCTTACCAATCTTGAGATCCTACGCAGTACTTGTGTTTCTAGAACAGATTCCACAGGGACCTGTGAAACTTTTTGTAGTACAAACTCTTGTGTATCATGAGCATTGACTTCATCGAAGTCAATCTCACTCCCACTATTATTTTTGAGGATATTATCCCTCTCGATAAACATTACATGTCTTGCGATATTCACTATTTTGTATGAAGGTTTATATAGGTAATATCCATTTGTTTCCTTGGGAAATACTATTAAGATACCCCTCGGTACCTGGAGAGCTAGTTTGTTTCCTGAGAAGGCCTTAAAAATAACTCGCATCCCCATACACATGTGTGAGACAAAATGGGTTTCTTTCCATTCCATAATGCTAAGGTAATTCCATTTTCCTCCTTAGTTGGAACTCGGTTTAATGTGTATGTTGCAGTTTGTAATTCATATCCTCAAATGTATAATGGAAGATATACATGACTCATCATCGACCTCACAATGTCCAAAATAGTGTGGTTCCTCCTTTTGCTAACATCGTTCCACTGTTGTGTATAAGGAGGAGTGAGGTGAGATAGAATTCCAGACTCCCGTAGAAGATTGATGAACTTTTGGTTTAGATATTCTCGAACATGATCTGATCAAAGCCTCTTTATCTTCTTAACAAGCTGATTTTCTACTTCATTCATCAATTCATTAAATTTAACAAACTATCTAGACTTATACCTCATTAAGTAGATATATCTATATCCACTCAAATCATCAGTAAAAGTAATTCAGTAAGAATATCCACCTCTAGCATCTATTTGAGATTGTCCACACACATCTGTGTGCCCCAATCCTAGAAGCTCTGTGTCCCTTTCTCCATGTCCACCGACAGGTGGCTTGGTCATTTTACCTTGTAAACAATAATGAAATATGTCAATTTGTTTTGGCTCTATAGAGTCTATATAACCATCCTAGTAGAGCATTTTCAAGTGCTTCTCATTTACATGACCAAGACTGCGATGCCACAACTGAGTGTTGTATGAGTCATGTGAATTTTTTTGATTATCGATTTTCAATACTTTGGTTTTCATAATATAAAACATGCAAACTATTATTTAAATGTGCCATACCATAACATATTTTGTTCTTATAAAATAAAAAAGAATTATTTCCAAATTTAAAAATAAATCCATCTATATCCAAAAAAGATACATAAATTATGTTTTTGATACACTGGGAATATAATAACAGTTATGTAAATCCAAAAGCATTTCAGTTGGTAATGAGAGATAGTAAACGCCAATGGCCAAAGCTACCAACCTTACACCATTGTCAGCTTGAAGATATGCCTCTCCTCTATAAATCATTCTAAATCTACTTGGTTCTTGAATTTGAATGCAGATATGATCGCCACGTGCTGTATCTAATACCCAGTGTGTAGAAATGGGAATATTCACTCGATAATGAATTTACCTTTATCATCCTAATGATTTTGGGTGCAATTACTCTTCTCATGGCCTTGCACTCCACAATTAAAACATACCACCTCCTATTCCATGCCCTACCTCTAGATCTTCTCCTTCTTGGAGGGATGGTGCTCAGGGGATTCAGACCGTTTATGAATATTTATCCCCTTTGCCTTACCCTTTCTTTTCTTATTCAATGTAAGGACTGCAGGTTTGTCATGCGCCTTGTCAATATGAACCTGAATAATTATGGTCATAAGTTATAGTATAATATTCTAATTGTTTCTCAAGTTTTAGTTGTCAATAAAGTTAGAGAAGGTCTTGGGCAGTGATTATAGGATTAGATCTATACACAACTCATATTGGAACATAATCCCTAAGATATCTTGGAATTCAATGTATCCAGTAATCTTGAATACATGAGGCCTATCTGGTGAATACTCTCCATGAATAGTTTTAAACAAAGCATTGGGGATATCATATCTCTCATGTCTCTCCTTCTCTTAATAGAGATCCTTATGTTGTGATATCATGCTATACGCGTCCATGTTTTCATGTTGCATCAACATCTCATTAAACATGGATGATAACATGATACATTAGACATTTGTCGCATCATTCATATGTTTCATATAGAGAGATGGTTCCTCATGAATGGCCTCTTTTCGAAGCACAACTGGAATAGGCTCCTCCAGTACGTACAATTTCCTCTTGTGGCAAAGGATGATGCGTAAACGCCTCTACAATTTCTAGAAATTGGTGCATGTGAGAAGGTTTTCCTTCTCGGGTATGGTTCCCAATGATATATTTGAAGTAATTTCTCTTTCCATTTCTAATCATTAAGAAGAGAAAATCTTTATAACTTTATCATGATAAAAATGAAACAAATAAATAAATCTATACTTATTTGTCTCCCAGTATTTTATCGAAACCATATATCCCTCACCATTAAATTCAGAATATTATGTAGCCTAAATACTCTAGTGGAAAGGACCCATATTTCCCTTCACAATACCCCAACTAAGGGTGGTAAAGCAACTTTATGGGTTTTAGGTAGGCATTCAAAATTCCAAATGCATTAACTCATTGCTAAATGATCTGCCGAGTGCACTCCCCAATCCTAATATCCTTTTATCTTGAATTTCCACACCCTTTGCCTCTTGGACACAACATGTCTTCTATGGCAGTCAACCCTTAATGAGAACTAATTCAAGTCAAACCAAAACCATGAATTATAATTAACCAACAATTGAAATCAACACTACTAGGTTTGGTCAAGCACTTTGAACTATGATTCAATTATAACCCAATTATGGAAGGCTATAATGACTTAATATTTCCTTAAGGGATTTTATCCTTATACATAAATATCAATTTAATTATCCTTCTAACATTCTTGTTAATATTAAGTAGGATATAATTAAGTGATTTTCCATTTCTAAGATAATATTTATGGAAAATCTGGACTTATTTTAGTTCTATCTAGCATTCTTGTTTAATTCATTAATTGGGTGGACGTTACAACACACCAAAATACATAAACCATGAAACTGATAGAAATAAAATAAATTGTATGATCATGATCTTGTTATATTGGTTGACTTATATATCTATTGGTAAACTAACCCAAGACCTAGGTGAGAAACACCTTGATATTTTTGGGTTCATGTTTATAGCTTTCCACTTATTCTTCTTTGTATCTCCAGGGATTGGTTTCACCTTGGATCCTAACATGATCCACCTCCACTAACTTGTGAGATCCATCAATTACATATTCTTCTATCTCAGTCGCATTTAAGGGGTAAAATGGGGTTTTTCATAAAATAATCTTTGGGTATGCATGCCCTACAGATTAATGGGGAGAAGGCTCGCATGCCAAAAAAGTTAATTTAAATAAATTAATTAAAAGAAACCATTCACATACAAAGGTCTTGGTATAGATTTTGATTACCCATACATGCAATGAAATTTTCACATAAATAAAACTAGCTTTCAATTCATTAATCGTTATTGTTTAAGATAAATCACACTCATATCAATTATTTATCTTTAATTAATAAATCTTTTTCCTGAATTTCCTTAATATTCATACCCATCATAATTTTAAACAAATATATTCATTTAAAATTACATTTGTACATAAATTGTACCTTGGAGGAAACCTGGTGAATTCCTGTTCATAACTACCCAATGAGTATAAATTAAAATTACACAGATGTTAAATTAAACATATATATATAACACCTATTGCGTGTTGTGCCGATTCATTACGCCTGGACTATGGTACATGTCTGAAAAGTATGTATAATATAATAATAAATTTTAATAAATCGGAATCATTTAGATGAGTACATGGGTTGTATTCTTGGTTATAAAACATGTACTTTTGTTCACCGTCCATCTGAAATACACGCCTGGGGACATGTCGTGTAGATGTATTTAGAAAATCTTCGGAGTAAATGACATTTTCAGTGGTACATATGTCATGTAGTATCCACATTACATGATTTCCAACCGGGAAATCCATGTACAGGGTACATGGTAAAACCCTAACTCAAAGGGACTACATGTCGTGTTCAATGGGCCACACGACATGTAATATGTAAACCGAGTGCCACCTGTTCCTTGTCAACACACTAAGTCTTAATGATTTAGATAGAATCCAATGACACAGCAAGGTTTGGCGGACCTTCCTAGTGCATGGTACCTATAATATACAGCATGTACTACCAAATAAATATTATTTGTTCTGGTGTTGTACGTACAAGAAGCCTTGGCACCTCCATGTAACATCCTATATTTTATTTTAATCAAAAATTAAATGAAAAAACTGTTTCTATAAGGTGAACAATAAATGAAAGAGGATGAATAGATCTCAAGATTTGGATTTATAGAATGATTAACATGAATTGAAATAACTAAATTATTAAATAAGTAAATCACTAGTGAAATACTAAATAATTATAAGAAATGATATGACCCCTCTGATACCACTTTTAGGTTCCAGGTACAACGGAAGTGCGTTGGTGGGTTTATCCAACTTTAATTTTATCTGTTAACAACAATCAATCCAAGATCTACTATGATAATAAAATTCCAGATCTTCAGAATAGAATATAGAATGTAAGAAAAAATAGGGGAGTACCAAAACCCTAGATACGATCATCATATGTTAGTTATAATTAATTTAATTAAACGACATTAATTACCTCTATGTAATTCTCTCTCTTTTGATGTTTCCGATCACATTCTGATGTGATCCATTATTGTGTTATAGAATCCAAGTGTAGAATTCTTTTATCAGTGATCCAAACATGCTCCATGTATCTCTGGACATCATTGAAGGGATCTATGGGTGCTAGCATGGAAGAGACATCACGTGCGATGTCCGTCTTCGATCTCCTTGAGATCTGTTTGCAAAGTTCTCTCCTTGATCCAGGGGAGGAGGATCTCTCTCGTAGCATGAGATCTTTCTTGGAATAAAAGAATTCTCTCTTGGATTGAGATATTTCTCTATATCTATTATTCACAACCCCAATTAATTTCTAGGATAATGAGAATAATTTTTTGAGATTTTAATTACGTAGAATAACAAAATGAATTAATTACCCGAAATCATTTATTCATATTTATTTAATTCTTAGTAATACCCGATATCTAATAATAAAAGTTGACTATTGTTATTACTTAACATGTGCCCAGTGAATTACTCCTAATATTATTTAATTTAATATATAATATTTTTTCTCACAAATTACCTGAAAAACTACACAGTTTGTATATTAACTTAAGTGACATGAACTTTTGTTTTTACATTCTCTTTATTTCCTCCACCATTTTATTACACCTTGAATAATGAATATTTATATATGAAATAACTATTACAACATTACTCACTAATAAATATATATTACTTCACCAATAATATATTATCTGGAATAACTAGTGTGGAAATAATTGTGATCATACATCATTGAATATTATTTAAACCACAATCAGGAACATTCTTTATTCAACTTGCTAAATTAATATTTAACCAAGACAATTCGACACACTTCGTGTATGACCCTCTAGGCCAATTTTGTAGTGGAATTAGGTGGAGCCAACCAATATTCCAAGGTCAGCATCTAGAAACATGCCAATTCACCCATAGAGAAAGAAGTTAATGCTGCAATGATGTGTCACCTCCTAAAAATGCTTACCGTGTAACGTAGTCACTTTGTCTCGATACCTCAAATCAAGCGGGTTACATAATATTGACATCGACCCATGTCCTCGATTATTCTTTATTTGACATCTGAGAATTGAACTTTTCCATTCCATACCAAGGCCATAGATTTATTTTGGTTATATTAATTCCATAAAAGGGGATGAGATATCTACTTCTGTTATGGAACAGAAGGGATAAATCCTTTCTCACATTATCTCATAATGCGGTATTACACGTGACCCACCCAATTTATCCAACCTCGCTGCGAATTTGTGTCATAATGGGTTTCATCAACACACCTAAGTGTTCGAGTTGTAATACCCATTAATAATAATATTAAAGTATATGGACCAATACACACGTCCAAAAATGGGAACCTCCAATGACACTATGAAATGTGGATTTCCTTCTAGTGGGCCTCGTTCTTATAATATCCTCCTGGATATTACCAAGGGGCCACACCATGAG
Organism: Viscum album; assembly: GCA_963277665.1. NCBI lineage: Eukaryota > Viridiplantae > Streptophyta > Magnoliopsida > Santalales > Viscaceae > Viscum > Viscum album. The sequence goes on from OY728139.1 coordinate 562,400,720, forward strand.
AAAGTGCCTCAATATTTTATAATTCCCCACCCATAATAGGCTATATTTCTTCTGTCCCTCAAATAAAATAATTCGGCCATAGAACATATATTCAAGAACAATTTTATGAAACATCTAGGATCTCACCATAGCTGGGATCCACCCTGACCATTCAGTGAAACATCTATCCTTAGGATATTATCACATGCATTGTCATGTAGAATAAAAATCAATATGTGATAAGGTATTAATTAATGAATAATGTACAAGGTATTTGGTTCTAGGCCACCAACTCCAACAACATTGTGTAAAATGTAAAATAAAAATGTGGGGAACACCATAGTTATGGGTTTAGAGTGTTTGGGCAGGACTTGTGGGCCACGTCTACGATGACATCACCCCCACCAAATTTTATCGGTCAGGGTGAGGGAAAACGGGTTAAATTGTTACTCATGAACTTGATGAAAAGACTTTTTTATTAGATTTTAAGAACACCATTTCCATTTTATTGGCCATAGTGGGGGAACTATGATTTCTAAATAGTTTTTAAATGTTTAAAAGCATTGCATTTCTTATTAGATCTCAATAATTTCAATGTAAAAACATGTATATAATTGATGAGGGGTATTAAATGAATTAATAATCTCTTTATTCCTTTTATTAGTCATTTAATTCCTATTATTTTTATCATTCTTAATTTTATTGATGAATTTATAACTGCTTTAGAAAATATAGGTACTGAACTAGTGAGACCTTCATCCACGATTTAGTTTCTCCTATGTTTGGATCGATCATGCCTAATCGTTGGTCGATCTATTGGAACATTATATATATTACTATTTTTGATCTTGGTCAGGGTTTATTTATTAGAGATCTTTGATGATTAATTCATTTTCTTTCTGTATACATTTCTTATTATTAATCTATCTATAAATTTTGAAGATAAGGAATACATAATGATGCATTACTTTTTCTAGAATGCTGATTCTTAACATTGGTGTAACAACAACATTTCATAGGTATCATTTGAATTATATGATATATTGTTTGTTATTCACTTGATTGAAATTCGTCATTGATTATTTATTCCTTCAATCCTTGATTTTTCCCTCTCAGAATCTTCATTATTGAACTATCATGTACCCATGGAGATTGTTATTAGGGTCAATTGGTGTGAGATTTATTCAAGTGAATACCTTCTTAAAAAAACCTTGAGTCGATATATATGATATTGTTGTTGGAAAATCCTTACTAAATATAGTATTTTATATTATATTTTCTTTATTTGATCATTTATTCTTGAAAACCATTCTTTATAAATCCTATATTTGGCTGTGTGGGTGGTCTTTGATATCCAAACCATGAAATTTGTTATTATCATTTTGTATAACATCTTTATAATAGTTCATGATATTCCTTATTGTTCCCTAATATATTATGTAATGTATTTTCAGTTTAATACCCTTTAAAACCATATATTAGGTATCCGGGAGAATAGGTTTCCTAGTATTCTTTTGGAAGCTCTTTAGAGGGGAGAGTTATGATATGAAAAATGTTATGAACCATGGCTCTAAAGATGGTATGATTCAGATCCCAGACATATTAGCTGACATTGGATTTTACCACGCATTGGTTTCAAATATCCTTTTGGTACATGAAAATATGTTAGATTACCATGATGGGTTTAAGTATACACCCAAATACATTAAACATGTCATGTGGGACTTACTTTTATATGAGTATTACAACAACTTTCAGGTTGGGGTGTGTTGTTTTGTGATCCCTTTAATGAACATCATTAGGGTGGGTCATGTGGTGTCCATAAAAGGAAATTGAGACATGATTGATAGGTGTAAACCAAAAACATATTCTAGAACTTGTGACACATATTCTGATGTTTGGTGAAAGAAAATTTCATAATCATTGACATCATGCTAAAGAAGGAAGGGTTGGGATTTTAGGTGGATTGCTATGTTCTCAGTCACTCAATGAATGTGTGGTTTTATGTTTAAATATATATTTACATTATATTGGGATATAAAATGTTATATAGTTATTATAAACATATTTTAAGGAATAATTAGTGGTGTTGTATCATGTTTATAGTCACACTCATCATTGGAATCTCGTTTTTTTTGGAAGACTTTATGATTTGGAAATTATGTAAGGAAAAAATGATCAATGATATATTGTTAGAAAATAATGAGTGGTTATGAAGGTAGTACTATGAAAGAATATGAATTGATTCTTCAATATTTTATTTACTTATGTATCACGATCATACTCTGGTTGATCTTTCACTTAGGGGGTTTGTGGTTATTATTTCCTACGTCTAGGTACAAATTCAATTCAATTTTATATAGAATTTTTTATTCACTCTTCCACATTAATATATGTTACTATTTATAATGGTATTTATTGACAGTATGTGTATATCCTCAATGTTTATAGAATTTAAACTCCCTATATATACTTTTAAATGTAATGACTATGACATTTATAAATGAAATTTCGTTATTGAATGACCTAATAAATTATTTAGTAATGTTGTTACTAAAATCAAATTATCTAGATGTGTTGGTTTGGAATTTTGTATAGTCTATTATAATTAATACAAGGTTATTAATCATAAAAAATGGAAATATGTTTTTTAAGTGTCCATTATAATTATTATATTATGGGTTATGATACTTTCTATCTAAAATAGAAGTATAGAGCAATTGCATCGACCATAAGTATCATACCTTATGAAGCCCATTAATCAGAGCTTCTGAGGGAGATAAATTAACTTAGTTTTTCCCTTAACTAATGCTAACATAAGATTCAATAAAAAAACCATGATTATAACCATATATGGTTAATGTTCAAGATCATTGTGATCATGGTCCAAACCATGTTCTCCGAACAAACCCATGAAAATCCCACCATCACAAATCTTACCCTTAATAAATTTATTGGTGTAGTAATTGGTTATATATATATATATATAGTTTGAATTTTTATAATTGTTTCATATTAAAACAATGATCATATTTATCCTTTTTAAATATTATATTTTAAATTATTAGATAATTAGTTTGATAGAAATTGGATTTTATCATGATAAAACACAAAGTGTGTATTTTTGTTTTGAAAATATGTAGTTTTAATCAATCGACTGTATATTGTTGAATTAATTAATTTCTGAAATAAGTGTTATTTTTATAAAATATTAGTTTTATTTAATAGAATATAATTTAAATATTTAATCATATAATTTTACAAAGTAAAAAATATTTTTTTAATGGTCTGAAAACTACAATTGTCAAATAAACAAGGCGTTGGAAAATATATGTGATTTTTTATTAAAATAGATAATTATCATACATATTGAATTATTTGGGTAAAAAAAGTTTTATTTTTATAATAATATAGTCAAAATTACTCAAAAGTTATTTTTTCATAATTTTCATTGAAAGTTTAATTTTTGGTTCAAAATTAAATACAGAAAAAATAAACGGTATGCATTTGGATATCATAAAATTTAAAAATGATTTTAAAAAAGTAAAATAAAAAATATACATGAAAAAAATTATATTTATCAGATAAATTAATATCTTTTATTTAAATTTCATTATTTTATAGTCCCTTATTTAATCCTCCAAATAATATTTCATATTTTAATATTTCGAACCCATTTATTTTTAAATATGACTCACGTACACATCACCAATAGAATCGTTATAATTATCATAGTTATTATATATATATATAATTTAAAATAATTTATATTTTTCCAAAAATTTACAAAAAATAATATTTAGTTTTGGGGTTTTAATTACTTTACCGTATAGAATCCAAACCCTATTTTTTGGAAATTAATAATGAATTGTACTCTCTTTTTCTATATAACCCCAACCTAGATCCAATTCCCATTTAAATAAAAATAATTGGATCAAAAAATGTAATATATCCACACTTTTATAGGGAATTACCAAGGTTCCCCAAATCACATAATAAGTTCCTTACAATATTTCACAAGTGCACTCTCAAGGAAATATATTATTTCCTTCTCCAATATATTAAATAACCTTCTCTGTATTTTTCCTTTACATATACAGTTGTTCTTGTTGCAGCATTATTTTACCCATTAATCTCATTTTCCCCATGATTTCCACGTAATTGGAGACCCCTTTCAGTCTCTTTAATCTCTACCATGAATGTTTATGTACCACTGTTATGTTAAATTATCCTGTGATTTTTCATAACAAATAATTCTGTGGTTAATACCCATTTTCATTTCCTCTAATGTTAATTGACCTGTTTGTACATATCCATAATTAATTTTTGATTGATTTTTATTTTACCCACACTTCAAAATGATGGGGTTAAAATTACTAAAATTCATCTTTATTTTGAATGTTATTGTACTTTTATAGGATTTGAATGTCCTAACGTCTAGAAATTTCCTAAAATATATTTTTTCAAATTTATATAAATTCATTTATATCATTAGTTATACAAAATTAAATATTTATATTTCACTATAATCAACACCATGTTTATTTTTCATTTCATGTAACATCTAGTTTATTCGATGACATGTGTTACATTCATGGTCGAATCTTATTGAATAATAATATATTATTGATGTTATTATTTAAAATGGAACTAATCTGTCAGCCGTTATATTTGAATACATGAATATAAATAACTATATTTTGTTTAAAAAAGTTTATAAAATTTTTTCAAATTAATCCAATATATTGTCATGTCATAAGATAAGAAAAAATCTAGTTTTATCCTTAAAAAATGTATTTTCTATGATATGTATTTTTACCACATTTTAATGGCAGAACATATTCAAAAAATATAATTTTATATATTTTTTATTTTTAAAATATAAACTTATTTTATTAAAGATAAATATAAAAATTAATTTGGTTGAATCCTTTGTATTTTTCTAAGAAGATTCAATTCATGATGAATAGTGAAAAACAATGTATTTTAATTAGAAACTACATTTTTAACTCATTAATTTATATATTTAAATTATATTTTAAATTATTCTAATATTATACTAATTCAAATTACATTTAAATAATTCAAATTTAGTTAAATTATTAAATTTCACATTGAAATTGGATATAAAAATACTTTAATCATTTGAACTTTTCTCCAGAAAACCATGTTGTATCACTACATCTGTGGGATTAATTTTTAATTAATTTTTTTCAATTTTAAAAATTGAATTTAGAAAATAATATATAAATAATTTTAATCATTAGTTTATTTTTTCTAATAAGATCAATTTTATTTTTTAATAAAATGTTTATTGAAAACAATTAAAATTAATTATAGGGATTAAGGTAACAACAATACAACTAGACAATTAAATGTAGAATATAAGGTTGATAAATGACCAAAAACATGTCCAACACCCTTTTTTATACATATTTATAACCTAAAATCCATGGTATCTAATTTAATGACTTAGTTTCAAAATATTATCTGAATTTTTCTAATATAATAAGTTATGTACAGAAATTGTTGAAAAAGGAGCCTTTATTTTCTTTAACAATGATAATGATTTGGAGTAGGGAAAAAACTACATAGGTGTGGATATATGTAATTTTTTTATGTGAAATTATTATTTTTAAATACAAATTTATATATAATTTTTTGACTTGATATAATTACATCAAATTCTTAAGAAATTCCACTACATGTATTATTTTGTTAATTATTAAACAAAATAAACAAAATATTATTAAATGATTTAAAATTATTAAAAAATATTATCGTCTTAAAAGAATTTTAACTCTTAATAAAAATAAATTAAGGTCAATGAATTTCAAAAAAAAAATTTGATAATAAAAATATTGGCCCATATATAGAAAAAACCTTTTCAACGCAGTTAGGCATAATGTGGTTTTTTTGTGCGTTACATGTGATTATTTTAAAAATAATTTACAAAAAATATGGGATTTTTTTTTAAATTTAACAAAATATTTTATAATTATTGTGTATAAAGATTATAATAGTTATAACTTTAATTTAGTATTAAATGATGAATTACATATGATAGGAAAATAGTTACCTAGATTAAAATCTATCAAGAAAAAATAACAAAACATAATGACTAAGTGTCAAATAATAATTTTTTTTTTGTTTTGTGTTTGTGAATCAAAAATAACTCCTATTTACTCCATTATACTAATTTTGGAAGAGTATTATGTAAGAGAGACCTCCCAATAGTGTTTACCTTTTGGAATTTACTAGAATGTCACTCGCCCTCCACTATAAAAGGGCACTCACACTCCCAACATCTTCACACATCACAATCCTTTTTTCTCAAAAAAAACAACCCAAAAATTCACCATAAATTTCTACTATCATCCAATAATCAGAAATTTTGGCATAAATTAATGAAGTGAAGTTATATGGTGTAAATCAAATACAGTTACATGAAAAAGATGTAACATTCTTCAATGATCACTTCTGTTTTATTTCGTTCTCAAACCACTTCAATAATTCTTATTTAATGATTATATAATAATAATAGAATACAAAAATAATAATATGGTTTTTTATTTCTTGGGGTTCTACCTACACTTTCACAAACATCCATCAAATGGTAAATGAACATTCTATTCCCGTTTACAGTGAACTACCGCGTAACCAAAGTAGGTCATTAATTTTTCCATTACAACATCTTAATGATGGTAATTTAAATGGAAATACTATTTTTTGTGATATATGTGATATTTAAATTTTATTAATGCTTCCTTAATTTTTATATAGCTCATACCATCATGCATTCAATTTTATTGGAATGAGATAACATTGTTTGTGGACGTGTGGACTACCGTCTTCTCAGAGCGATATGATTTATTAATGACTTACATGGATTTCATTAAGTATTTTCTTAATAACAATATGTGATATAAATAACATATTTATGATATTTATTAATTAGTTAACATTAAATAAAAAATATATATCATTTTATATATTAAATTTTCACAATTTAAAATGTGATATTTTCTTTTGTCGACATATAGACTACAGCCTCCTCGAAGTGATGTGATTCCTTTCACACAAAAATAATTATATATATAACTATATATGATTAAATAATATTTGATTTATTAAATAATAATAATTAGGAAAAGATAATATTTTTTTACCTTTATTCCACATTCATCATTGAGAAATGGGGACGTTACTCATTTGTACGTATGGCCTACCGTATACATTATCATTACATTGGTACATTTTTCATAAACATTATTCAAGAATGGGTTTAAATTATAATTTAAGTATACATATTATAATTATGTAATTATTATTTTTCTAGTGATGTTTAAATAATGACCCTTTCAACCTCAGTTGACCTATTAATGTTGTTATTGACACACAAAATGAATATGGTAAAAACACACAACATAAACATAATTGTTTAAGTAGTTTCATAGAACATTGTAATAAGACAAATAAAAAGTGATAAAATTTAAAAAATATATGAATAAACTAAATAATTATCATAATTTTATTTTTTTGGAATATAAAGAAACATGTGACAAATCATCCTCATGTTAATGGATTTGATCTCTATCTCCTTTCAGGGAGTAATTTCTTGATGATATGAACCTTTATTCTTTTGTAAGGTGTTTAAAAATCCTCTTTTACATTATATATCATTATTTTATATACTCTTGGTTTCTAATTTTTTGTAATTTTTTTTTATTTTTTTATTTTTTTATTTCGTGGGTATTTTTATTTAAATGTTCAAAGTGGTGTAGGACACTTTTATTGTATAAGTATTTAATTGAAATATTTTTTCTCCATGTAAATATTCTGGACATTATTTTAAATATTTATTAATATGAATAATAAAGGATATAAAGTGTAATTTTTGTACATTTTTGTTAATTCAACGGTTTCTAAAATTAGTATTTTTAGAATTTTTATATAGAATGTTTGACAGATGATAAAAGGAATGTTCCATTCCTAATGTACATGGTGATAATGATCATTCCACCATCACAACTGTTATTTTATTTTGGGAATAATTTTTAGGATTTAATGTTTACTTATGTGAAAAAAATCGTTATCATTTTGGTACTTTTGTATTGAAAATGCGTTTTCAATGAAAATGCTACTTTGGAATTGAAAATTGCTTCTTAAAAGAAAATGGTGTTTTTATCCAAAAGTGTTTTTCAAAGGACTTTAAAATAGTTTTTCAAAGGGATTTATGATGAGATTATTTTACTCATGATATAGTAATTGAGAATTGTGGGAAATATATGATCCTATTATAACATATACTAGGGTTTCATCTAAATTATAACTTGTGAGTGTTCCTGATATATCTTATATAAAGGGTTGATCTCTATCAAAGCCCATGGTTCAACACGATATAATTTATATGATGATTGATCCCAATTATAGTTCTCTAATTAATTGTGTAATGGGGATTTAGTATGTCTGAATTATGGTTATTTTAATTAAAATGGGTTTTAAAGGGTTTATGTATATGATTCTCTAAGTCGCATAAAGGAGTTTCTGTTGATTTCTATTAGTTTAGATGATTTTCTTCTAGAAAAATTTCTGTATGTTTTTCATGTTATTTTTTTATTTTTTATTCTCAATGAACATTATAGATGAAGGTAAATACTATTTAAGTTTTTATGTTTTTACCGAACTAATAGTTTCCTATATTTTTTATCCCTTACTACTATTTTTTCACATTCTTTGTTTTTAAAATATTTTGACAGGGTTTATGGATGACTAAGTGATTGTAAGATGTAATTTTTAAATATATTAAGATCCCTTATAAAATAGATCATGATTTATTTTAAAATTATTATATTAGGGGAAATGTGGATACTGTTCGAAAGTGTCCACATTGTATTTTATACTTTTATTATGTATGAGTCATTACCTAATTCTCTAAAAAATTATACTGTAAAAAATCCTCAATGTGAAAGAATTTAATTTCATGACTAAAACATGATATTTTGTAATGTTTAAGGTTGGTTTCTTATATTTGGTATCACTGGAATGTTTTATACTTCATTATAGGTGATGATGTAGTTAATGGAATTCCCTTAGAAAGTTATACTTTATGTTTATGTTAAAATGATAATGAATTGTAATATTTCAACATCGATTCATCTAATGTATAGTAGTTCATAATGGTTTTCCACAAAGGATACAAGGAAGAATAATTGGGAAATAATGAATCGAAATAAATTCTTACAAATAAGCATCCCGATATGGTTGTAATTGGAACTGGGTAGTTTGTTGCAGTGATGGATTATATAAAACAAACTATAAATGGTGGTAGCATCCAAGATAAATAAGAACATGACCTATTACAAAAGAACACTAATATTATGGATCATTCCATGAGGAAAAATTATGGATCTTTCAATGAATCATCTGATCATGTGGTACCCAAAGTTTGGATTCATTTCCCTAGAGATGATAATTGAAGTCATGGTATGTTCCAAACATGAACAAGTTTCTGTTTACTTATATTATTTTGTATCTGATGTTGATTTATTGTATTCATTGGTTATAAATATTAGAGAGAAATATGATCTTGATTCTATTGAATGAGATACATTCGAGAAAATATTCCTTAAAATATATTTCCCTATGTTAGTTTTTATTGGGACAGATAAAAAATTCCTATAGTTTAGGAAAAAGTTGGAGATTTTATTGCTGCATATGAAGATAAATTCACATAATTAACTAGGTATTTGTTATAAATTATCCAAGACATTTAAAGTAAAATTAATATTTTTTATTTGTATTTATGCCAATTCTTTGATGATGTTGTTCCTATTGGTATTTTAAGAGTCAAGAAAACATTATTCATTATTATAAGAAAGTTCAAATATAGTTATCTAACACTTATGCATCAGAAGATAACAATAGAAAAAAAATTTCAAGGGGGAAATAAATAGAGAAGAAACAAACTAATAATTCAAGATGAAATCCTAATAATTATTCCAAGTGTTTGAAAATATATTTTGGGTAATTCATTTAGGATCAATATTGCGTTACTGGTGTGGTATGTTTGGTCACATGGTTCATGATTATAAGGAAATGAGTCGTGAACAATCAAATAATAAATTTACAGATATCCATTAAACAAACAAATGATATAGAAAAAATTATTTCAGATGTTATTCATACGTGTGTCTAAAGAAACTTACTCGGGGTGGAAATCATCATTATCAGAAGAAAACAATTGATAGGGAAATCATTTTCTACTTCTATAGTTGATGTTGTGTATTTGGAGAGATGATGGAGGTTCTAGATATTTTTATACATTCCAATGTTGATCATAAGACTAATTTCTTACCCCCCCTTTAATGTTTTAAATAATTTAAATACCTTTGGAGGAATTTATTGAGTTTCTATAGATCTATGAGGTATATTTTTAAATGTTATTTGAGGAATACTACTTATACTTCTATGGATGTAACTGTAATGTTATTGTTGACCATTATGGTTACATATAAATTAATTGATTTATTTTTAACATTGGTTATTTCTATTTAAAATTTTATATTAATTCATCATCTCATTAGATAAATTATTGAATTGTCATTATTTGTTCTAACCATGTTGGTATTGTTTAATATATAAAGATATTTGGAATATCATGTTATATTATGGAGGATTATGTGATATTTTAAAAGTTGATTCTACTTCCTCAAGCGTAAAAAGTCATCTAGGACACTCGTTTTTTATAGAAATTGATGATTTTGAGGTGGATGTTTATTATATTATAATCTCTATTAAACAAGTTAGTATATTTCCTTATGCTCTTAGTATATATAGTGATGAAATTATTCAAATGTAGGAAAATGATATGGAAATAATATTTTATCCTATTACAAATGTTTCTGATGATATCAGTGACCTTTTCCACACCTACTTGGATTGTTTATTTTTCATCCTTGACATATACTTTATCATGTTCTCATTCACTCTATGTTATCCAATGGGAACTAGTTTTCCCTTCAAAATACATCTTTTAATTTCCCACCAATGTTCACCCTATGTGGAATCATTTTTATGCATAACTTCTAGTAAACTTTATGTTTCCATGTTTTCATTTTTAAGATGAATTTTTATTAAACCATTATAATATATGTGTTTATATAAATTAATTCAATAAATGTTTATCATTTGATAACCAAGATGAATTACGAGGGCGAAATTCAATTTAAGTGAGTAGGATGTAACAACTAGGTATGTTATTCTATATATTATTTCAAATTTATTTAATTAATTTTTTACATTCAGATAAAAATAATGAATAATATTAATATAGTTATATGATATGCGAATTTTATCATTCTTTTCATGTATCATGGAGTTTCTTTTACAACATATGTTACACGCTAGATCGAGTCTTTTTTAAAAATTATATATAATGGATATTATTATTTAATAAAGAAGTTATAGTCTAGATATTATATTGGCGGGTGTGAATATGAATAAATATGTTTTTACATTGGTTTATAAAATTTATTGACATTCACCCAATATATTTGAAATGCATAAGATAAGATTAAATCCAGTTTAACACTTCAAAATAATTATTATTATAAAAATAAGTATTACTAACTTTTAATATAAGAATTATTTAATAACTAAATATTTACAATTTTTCATATAACATTTTAAAAAATAAACTTCTTTTTTGAAGTAAGAATCAAAAAATTTACTTTTGTTGAATTGTATTTTCTTTTCTATGAATTTTCATTTTTTTTGAATAATAAAAAACACTTTATTATAATTGAAACATAATTTTTCATATAATTTATATTTATAGATAAATTATATTTTAAATAGGTTTTAAAGTATAATTAGTTGAATTATATATCAAAAAATCGAATTTATGTCACTGGATTATATATCTCATTGAAATTGGATGTCAAAACATTTCAATATTTCGAAACTTTCCCTGTAAAAACCCACTATCTCACAGCATCTGTGAGTCTAATTTTCAAATAATTTTTACTACCACTATGAATATAAATTTTTTTAAAAGGTATATTTATTTTTAATGAGTATAATATTTTCAGTTTAATAATATAAACTAATGGTGTTGACTGAAAATATTAGTGGAAATAACTAAATTTAATTACAATGATGAAGGTAGGAACATGTTTACTTAATGATTAAACATACAATATAAGGTGTATAAATGAACCAAAACTCTTCCAAACCAAATTTTATGGAAATATTTATAACCTACCCAAATTAGTGTTGATTTTTACAAGTTATTTCACTTTTATTCCCTGAAATTGACCAATATAAGATGTTAACTAAGGAAAAAGAAAAAAAACAGAACCTTCCTGGCATTTTACACTTATAAAGCATTGGATTAGGGAAGAAGCTACATAGGTATGATTATAAATATTATTTTGGATGATAAATGAGTTATTTTAATCATAATATTTTAAATTTACCAATTAATAATTATTAAATTAAATTAAATTATTAATAAATACCAAATCATGGATTATTTAGTAAATAATTAAATAAAATAAATGATATTTTATTAATTGATTTAAAATTAATAAAAATATTATCATCATCAAAGTGATATGTAAGAGTTAATAAATATAAAACATGGTCCATATTTGGGCCAATTACTTTTTTATAATGAACATATTGATCCATAAATAGTAAAAACCATGTTAACGCAGTTAGGGTTAAAGTTGTTTCTTCCACACTTCATGATTTTTTTTAAAAAATTAATATAACATCCCTTTCCTGTAAGCTACTGTAAGGGTTCTCTATATCAGGTTGGACTCAAGACCACAAGCTAATCTCCCCTAATTCTAGAGGATGCTGACAAGAATTAGATTTCATTTTAACATGTATATGTGGGGAACTATTCCCTCATATGTAAAAAGAAATATACAGTGGAAGAAAAATAATTTATAATATGTGGAATACAAATATAAATAATAATACAATAGTACAAGAAATTATATAATCTCAACTAAATAAATGAAAAGTTTAGAAGCTTAAAATCAAACAACATACACAATGTTGTCATGTTGTGGTGACTGTAGGAAAAAAAATATATGGAAAGAAACAATATAATCATGCTATAAAACAATAATAAAACCAATACAAATTGCAACAATAGAATCATGATAAAAGGCTCGGTCCTCGGCCCACATGTTCCATCCAAAAAATAAAAGCATCCAGCATTGGGAGTGGAACACTTCCATGTATCTATACCTGTAGACCAAAACTCTACTTGAGTACCAAAAGACACCCGAGCAGGGTGTGAGATAAAATCCCAGCAGTCTGACACCCACAGTGTCTAAACCATTACATTTCATGATGCAAAAAAAGCAGTGTGCCAATATACGATAAATTCAAGCAATTAAATAAACAAAATCAAATTAGTATAACTTGGTCTTGGTTCTTAATGACACCCATCCATACCACCTGTTTCACCATAATCCAAGAATATGGATAAATTACCTGTAACATTCAAGATGTATAAATATTTTTATTTATATAAAGGATATAAAAATATAAGGAAAACAAATTGGAACCTACCCACAAGCTTGTTCTTTAGCTTCAGTCTAATTTATGTATCAACAATGTGTGCTTCAAGCACTATAAGTGTATCATAATTCACAAGGAACCCAATGATTCTATAAATAAACCTTATATACACTATCATTATTGTTATATTAAATTTTATAGATGGAGTTTGATCTCATATAGAATGTATTGCTATGGTACATCCTTCAAATTTTCTAATATCATCGAGACCATTCAAGGAAATATTCCAAAAGACCATGTATAGCTCGAGTTGTGGCTTTATGAAGAGTTTGTCTTGGCTATAACACATAAGGGGTATAATATCACCCTAGGTATGGAGTATCCACTTTTCTAATGGGATCATCCTCTATTTTCCTTTAGGGAATCGGTATCACCCCTGACAATATGGAAAACGTAGAGAAACCCATATCTGTAAAATCCTAATATGTTGCCTCCCCGGTGCGTAGTATAGTAAACAATCAGGTACAGAGAGTCCATGTGTGGTCCATACTATAGAGACCATGTTGTATCACCGCCCTAAATTTGATAATATTTCATGGAAGTATATACCACATAGTATTCATATATAATTGGGAAAACAATTAAGAAAAAATGATCAACATACTTCCTAATCTTTCAAGCCAAACAGTCATAATCAAAATATATTATCTGAAAAATCATAATAAATGAACTTATCTCTTTTATAATAGCATATCATGGTAAGAATTTTAAACAATAAAATAATTAGGCATAATCAAATCAACTAAACAAAATGAATCAGGCTTCATAATTATCCTAAATAAATTATTTGATTTAAAACTCAAACAAATAGGGATTTTCAAACTAATAAAATTAATAATTTAATTATTTGAGCAATTGGGATTTTTTTCAAATATCTCAGAACACCCAAAGTGGTATCCAATGATGTTACAACAAATTAAACAAGCTAGTTCATCTCAAATAAGGTTGCAGTAGTCAATCCAAATAATTAAACATAATTAGAATCGGAAAAATTGGATATCACCAGTGGGCACTAACGAGAAGCACAATATATGATGTAAAAGTCGCAATGAAATTATGGGATGAAGATTAGACACCCTAACTCATAACCATAGAGGATCCTATGATCCAATAAGAACATTGATTTGACCTAAAAGAATGAAAGCAGATAATTTTAGAAAAGCCCTAATTTTAGGTAAAAACATATCACGATAGATTGCACAAATGATAGTGGATGAGAATATACAATTCTGAATGTGTAACATTATCCTCACCAAGAGATTTACTGCGCACTTGATAGTGAATGAAATGGGGGAGGAATAGAGTCATGGTGGGCTTCCAAATGAGGAGGAGGTTGGGGTACAACAAGGGGCTATAGGGGGAGACACACCAAGGTAGAGGAGAGGAGAATAAAAAAATAAAGGAAAGAAAGAAAAAGGGAGAAGAAAAAAATAAAAAGGAAAAATAAGAAAAATGGGAAAATAAAAATAATATAATATAAATAAAAATCAAGGGAGAAAGTAAAATAATTAATAAAATGGGTTTACCTATTTTAATTATTTCCACACATCTTTAACCTCTTTTATTCTATTATTTGTTTTTAACCCATAACCATTTATTTTTGATTCCATACAATTTTTAAAATTAATTTTAATCACTTTTAGTTATTTTATCTTAAACGCTGCACTGGGGTGTGACGTATCATTTTATATAAAAACCATGTAATTATTTAAATAATATTAAAAGATTCATGGGACCCACAATAGGGTGTTTAGATGTGCACCACGGGTTTTTTTAAGTATTTGGACCAAAAATTTAAACGGTTTGTACCTTGATAAATGTTAGGACATTACAACCTCTGATCATTAAGACAACTTTTCCTCGAGTTCCCTTTTTGAGGGTAGTAGAATGTCATCTGAGAAATGTTCTAGCCATAAATCATAAACATTAGACTCCCACTTCCATGTATCATCCAGAACACATCTGTGTTTCCATAGCACCTAGACCAGAGGAACTAACCTACTCTGTAGAACCTTCATTCTATGTTCAACGATACAGATTGGACACTCCTCAAAGGATGCATCCACTTCGATCTCGATGTCATCAGGAGAAAATGAATGAGATGGGTCTGGATGATACTGTCGAAGATGAGATACATGGAAGACATCATGCTTGGCACAGTACCCTTAAGGTAATAGTAACTGATATGGTATTGGCCTATCTCTTTCCACTATCTTGAATGGACCAATGTATCTTGAGGATAACTATCCCTATCTTGGGATCCGCTTATGAGCCATGTTGGCGAAACACGTACAAATACTCGATGTCCCACCTCAAACATGATAGGTATGTCGAGATGATCAGTGTAATATATTTTTTCAGGAATGATCTATAGTCATAAAAAAATGAATTAGCTAAACATGTTTAGAAAAATCTTGAATGAGGCGAGGACCCAATAGAGCTTCTTCACCTGCATTAATCAAGCATAAAGGCGAACATCACGATCTACCATAGAGGTCATTATACGAAGCCATTTAATTTTTGGACCGATAACTATTATTATAGGTAAACACCACAAGAGGAATATGTTTCTCCTAGGATCCTTTGAAATCAATGACATTGGCTCATATAATATCCTTTAACAATCGTATGGTCTCCTCAGAATACCCATCGGTCTGAGGGAGATATGTAGTACTCAAGAGTACCTGTGAACCGAGCGCTTTCCACAAACCTTGCCTGAACCCTGAATTAAATATGGAATCCTCATATAAGGCAACAAAATATGTTATTCCATGAATTCCCACTATCTCCTAGATATACATTGTTCCCAACTAATCAATGGAGAAGATCTCTAGGATAGGTAGGAAGTACGCTCCTTTGGTCAATCGATCAACAGTCACCCATACTGCATCATAGCCTCAGGGAGATCTTAGTATGCCCATAAAAAAATCCATGGTTATGCCATTGCATTTCACATCATAAATTTATAGAAGTCGTATAATTCTGGCATGTCATTGGTTCTCTTCCTTCACCTGCTAATAGGTGGAGTACCGAGTGATGAAACCTGCTATCTCCTTCTTTAAACATCTCCACCACTACTGACTATACATGTCTCTATATATCTAGTTAAGTCTAGGATGAACTAAAAAATGGAGGTATTAGATTCCTTCATCAGTTATTCTTGTATATCAGAAGTTACCCTTACATGGACATGATATAACCGAGTTTCACTCCCACCAAAAACCCAACCAGGTGGAGGGTTCTCTCCTATGATGCTTTCCCTCAAAACGAGTCCCTATGGATAAGATAATTGTCGCATAAGCACTCGCTTTAGAAGAGAGGATGTCACTGTAAGAGCTGTTAAAATTGGTTGCCCATGCTTTTCTTAAACCCCTAGATACATCTCAGAAAGAAAATCCATCATCTTCCATGCACTAATAAATAATGGGATGGATTGTGTATGTGTTTTGTTTCTCAAAGCCTCATCCCTGACATTTCCCTTACTAGTGGTATAATAAAGCATAAAATCTAATGATTATCAGTATTGTACCCACTTGTGCTTCCTCAAATTCACATCTCAATATGTAGAGATATATTTCATGATTTTTTGATCCGTTTAAACAATGAACCTCTCACCCAACAAGAAGTGTCTCAAACAACATAAATCATGAACCATAGCTTCAAATGTAATGTCATGTGTAGGATAGTTCCACACATGAGGTCTTAGTTGGTGGGGTCCATAAGCCATGACATGATCACCCTACATCAAAACTGCACCCAGTTTGATTCCAGAATCATCACAGTAAACAGTATACATTCTGAATTGCTCTTGTAGAATCAGTATTGGAGCTGATGTTAGACTTCTCTTTAACACCTGAAAATATTTTTCTCAACCTTCTGACTAGATGAATGTAAAATGTTTTATTAAGGTCAAAATAGGTGCTGATAAGTGGGAAAAATCATAGATAAAATTCATATAATACCCATCATGTATCTAGAAACTATGTATGTCGAAAACACTCAAGGTCTTCTTATATGAAACCATGGTTCCCACCTTTTCTGGTTCAACTGATATGTTTGCCTCAGATATTATATGACCCATGAAGTGAACCTTATCAATCCAGAAGTGGAATTTTTTTAGCTTTGAATATAGTCGCTGCTCTCCTAGTGTATGAATAACATTCTCCAGATAGGTTTCATGGTCATGTCTGAAAAGCAAATACACCAAGATGTCTCCAAAAAACCCCACAAAGGAATCAAAATACGGGTAAAATATTCCATTCATCAGATCTGTAAATACTACTAGTGAATTCATGAGGACAAATGGCATAACCAAATACTAATACAAGTCTTACCTGCTCTATAATTCCATACATGGTATGTTATATGGTCACACACACACCTGGTGATATCTTGACCTCATATCAATCTTGGAGGAAATAGATTCTCCTCAGACCTCGTCAAAGATTCCATCTATATGAGGTAATAGATATCGATTATTTACCATAATCTAGTTTAGTCAATGATAATCCATGCACAATCTGAGGGTACTATCCTACTTCTTGGTGAAAGAAATTGGTAAACCCCACAGTGATGTGCTAGTTCTGAAAAACCCTTCTCCTTGAGTTCTTCAAGTTGCTTCTTGGGTTCATCTTGCTTTATAGGTGACATGCTATAACAACGAATAGTCACTGGTTTCGCACCTGGAACTATCTCAATAGTGAACTCGAAATCCTTAATGGGAGGTAATCTATAGAAATCATCATGAAATATGACCCGAAAACAATTCAAAATGGGATATAATTCCAGTAGCGGTGTTCCTAGATTACTCATAAAGATACTTTCTAGTTGAGTTTTCACACTTCATAGTCCTACACTTTTATGTCCATCTTGATCTACCTGTGTATCCCATTATTATTTATATTGATATGTTCCACCTTTAGTGGATGTGAAGAACACTAGACAAAGATAGAAATACACTTGGACATGATAAAGAGTCATCCAGTTCATACAAAGAATGATGTTGATTCCAGAAAAATCATGGATGTACAATATCACAAAGGAAACTACAACCACCTAACTCAAGGGGGGTACTCTTGGAACTGGCATATACCCTCTATCCTAACCCTTATCGGAGTTTTTAGAGACATTCCATCACAAAGGTACTCGATAGAAAATGAACACCATAGATGAGATTCTAAGGCGGATGAGGTAAATAAGTAAAAGGTGCAATAAGGAGGGTTGGTACGTTTCCTACCTCTGAGATTTACATAGCAGATACACCGCACCAAGAGTCTGGCCTAGATGAGGAATAGAAGACATTGATGAATCACATAAACGAGTCATACCTCTTAATTCCTAGGTAATTTCAAGCGAACATCAAATAAAATATCATTAATTTATTTTCAACAAATAGGCACATCAATTTTTTACAATTAGTCACAATAACACTCACATGAAAACAAGAAGATGTATGGTGAAAGTAGATATGGCATGGCAATATGCATGTCATTTTAAATTATATTGTTCCTAATATGATTCATGGAAATTAATTTCCCATGTATCATCGTGATAAAATGGAAAAAAAACAGTATCTCAATAATACCAATAACAATAATAAAGCAATAAAAGTATGTCACCCACTGAGGATATCAAATCAACAATAATTGGCATAATCAATTACTGTAATCCCATCCCATTAATATGGGTTTCCCCAATACATGGGTTAGATACGTTCAAGCATAGAGTATGTTCAAAATTCATGTGTCATAATCTCCTGTCTATCCCAAATAGTAATAAAAATGAAAAACACCACCTTCAATACCACTTTGTAAAAACCATGTCTCGGGATCCACTTGAAGGGTGCTCCATGATGGTTTTCCCACATGACTTCCAGCACATCTCCTCGAATTCCAAAGGCTCCAGACTAGCATCAAGTGACTTCTTAACATGTCCGCGGAGGAGACTATGTCCTCATATGTAATAGGTAATATACAATAGATGTAAAACAATTTATAACATGTAGCAGAAGCATATAAATAATAAAATTTCAGAAGAATCAATTAATTAATCCCCAAATAATAAATAAAAAGTGTGGAAGAAGATAAATTAAACCAGATACACAATTATGCCATGTTATGATGTATATACTAAAATAAAAGTACGGAAAGTAAGAATACAAGCATGATATAATATTATAATGAAAATATTAAAAAATTAAATAGAAACATCTCGAGAAAAGGTAAGGTCCTCTTCCCCTAAGCTCTATCCAAAATAAAAAATCAATCAATCATTTGGAGAAGCACGCTTAACTAAATCCATATTTATGGACATAAATTCTACTTTGGTACCAAAAGACGCTGAATAATGGTGTGATATAAAATCCCAGTAGTCTAACACCCACAGTGTTTATGTATTTCCATTTTTTCTGTAAATAATATAGTGTGCCAATATATGATAAATGCATGCAATTAAATTAACATAATAAAATAATCATAACATGGTCTGGGTTCTTAATGGAACCTATCCATGCCACCTTCTTCGGCCTAAGATGGGAACCTAAATAATGTACATGTAATAAGAAGGATGTGTCTATATATATAATGTCTTGAAAAATAGATGGCAGACAAAAAGGAACATACCCTCAAGCTTTTGATTTAGCTTGGGTATAATTTATGTGTCAACAAAATGTGCTTCAAGGAACCAAAAAGGTATCACAATTCTTAATGAACCCAATGACCCATCAAATAAAACCCTCCACACATTATCATTATTATTATATTAATATTTAGAGTTTAAGTCTGATACCATCCTAAAGTTGTCACTATGGTATATCCTTTAAATTTTTCAATACCATCGAACATTTCCTTTTCAATCTTCTGAAAGACCAAGTATTTCTTGAGGCCTAAATTTATCATGAGTCAATCCTGGGTATCGCACATAAGGGGTCGAGTATCACCCGAGGAATAGAATATCCACATTTCTAATAGGTCCTACTTTTATTTTCCCTTAGATAATCATTATCACCCCAATAGTATATAAAAAGTCCAAGGAAACCCTTGTATGTAAAATCCTAAGACATCACCTCCCCAACACGTAGTGTGATAAAAATTCAGGAAATGAGAGTCTATGGGTGATCCTTAATATAAAACCCATGTTGTCTTGTGGCCCTGAATTTAATTAGATTTCAAGAAGGCTGATATCATAGTGGTCTGAATTTATATTTGTATCGAAACAATTAAAGCAACATATGGCCACATACTTCCAAGTCATCCATACCAAATTGTCACACTCAGAACACTTTATCAGCCAACTATCAAAAATTCACTTTTATTTTTTATAATTATATAACATTGTATGATTTTTAAAAAATAAAATTATTAGGCATAAACAAACCAAATAAACCCAAAAATTAATGCTTCATAATGATCCTGAAAAATTTATTTGGTTTAAAACTCAACAAGAGAGGGGTCATAAAAAACATGAAATTAATAATTTAATTATTTAGAGCAAATAGAATTTTGGAAAATATGTTTGCACAGATAAAGGGGTATCAAACAATGATTCAATGAATTAAAAAATCGAGTTCATTCTAAACATGGTAACAATACTCAAGAGAAGTAATTTAATTAAAATAGAATAGAAAAAATTGATATTATCAGTAGACATTGATGAGAAACACAACGTGTGATCTAAAAGGCACAAAAATTATAGGAAAGAGTGTAGATTCCCTATATCATAACTATATAGGATTATATTCTTCGCAAAGATATTTGATTTCACCTAAAACAGAAGAAATCAAATGATATGAGAAAAACACAAATTTTGGGTAAAAACATTCCATGGAGGATTACATGATGAATAGTGGATGAGATCAAAAAAAAATTATTTTATAACTTTAGTCATAATGAGACCTTAACTTTTCACCTAATGGTGATGGAAAAAGAAAATGAATGCAGTATAAATGGGCTTCTAAAGGAGGAAGATGTTGGGGCTCTACAAGGGGCTCTACAGGGGGGAATGAACCAAGGTAGAGGAGATGATATGAAAAAATTAAATAAAATAATGAAAATGGGATACCAAAAAAATATAAAAAAGTAAGGAAAAGTTAAGATAAATAAATCAATATAATATAATATAATAAAAATAAAAAGGGAGGGATAAAACAAAATAATTAATAAAATGTGTTACCCCATTTTAATTACATCCACTCTTCCCTAACCTCTTTTCTTCAATTATTTATTTTTATCCCCTTTTAATTTCTTTTTTATACAATTAATTTTTTTTTTATTATTTTTTAATCCCCTTTTAATTATTTTAAACCCAAAAGTAGTGCTAGGGAACAACGTAACATTTTACATAATACCCATGAATTTTTTTTAATTATTTTAATAACTTCTTGGAACCCAAAATAGGGTGTGTAGGTACACACCCTCAGTAGCTTTAAGGATTTGGACAAAAAAAATTAAACAGTCCATACCCTGATTAAAGCCGGGATGTTACAATTAATCTCATATATATTATGGATTTTAAATTTATAAATTATTTGTAATATTTTTTTTAAAAATTATGTATATATTATTAAAAATTAAATAATAATTTAGTATTAATGTATGATTTATATTGTTCATAAAACTAGTTACCAAAATGAGAATCCAAAAAACCATGAAAACATAAATACTTAAGATAAAATAACAAAAATGATTTTATTTTTTGTGTGGTGTTAGCGAGGCTCAACCATAATTAAAATTTACTTCATTGGTTTTCATTTTTTAATTAGGTTAGGTAAAGAATACCTACCAATAGTTTCTACGTTTGGGTATTTTCAAGAATTTCATTCCACATCTACTATAAAAAGGCACTCATCCTTCCCACTTCTTCACAACCTAGAGCTCTTTGGATCATCCAAAACCTACCCAAAATATATCTCAACATCCATCCTATCATACCATATTCCTCACCTTGGGAATAAATCAATCTATGTGTGTTCGTTGTTGTAAAAAAGGAGTTACCTGAAAATGAGGTAACATTATTCAACAATCACTTTTTCTTTATTTTTTTCTCAAATCAGTTCTATTAATCTGGTCCCATGACTATATAATGAAATAAGTATCCAAAATATAAATATATTTTTTAGTCTAATTATTTTCCCTAAACCTATACACACTTACATCAAATGGGTTATGAAATTACCATTCATGTTTATAGTGAACTACTGCCTCACAGAACGATGTTGTTCATGTTTTACCTTACCACTTATTATGGTTGGAAATTATGACGAAAATGATATTACTATATGATATATTGGATATTTATAATTTTTTAATAATTTTTTAATTTTTTTAAAATACAGACTTTCATTCTTTCCATTTTGTGGTGATATAATAACAACATTTGTGGATATTTTGACTAGAGACACCTCAAAAAGATGTGATTCATTCACACCTAAAAAGGAGTGTACTAATAATGTATTTAATATAAATATGTAAAATAAATAACATATAAATTATATTCATGAAATAATTAAGTTTTTTAAATATAATATATCCTTCTCTTTATTACCTTTTCACGAAATGAAAAAGTGATAATGTAGTTTTAGGATGTATGGAAATGGAATAATTCGTTATAAATCACCAGAACTACATGTATAATTTAATATGATTAAAAACTATGGTATTAATGATATGATTATGATTATGTTATGATTAGTTTTACATACTTTATTTCCATGATGATCAATGTGAATTCGGAACGTTACTCATCCTTACGTACGACCTGCCATCTCAATAATCGTAACATTGGATCATTTTTCATAAAACTATTTCAGGATTTTTTTTAAAAGTGTAATTGATTTATAAATATTATAATTATGTTTGGATTATTAATCTGGTGACTTATTGTTAATTACCCCTTTGACATTACTTGACATTCCAACATTTTCTTTGATAGAAATAATGAATATTATCAAAACACCTTTTGAAAACATAATTGTTTAAGTAGTTGTATACATCATTAGTGTAAGTTAAAAAATTTAATGATAAAATAAAAAATGATTATTAATAGTGTAAATAATTGATGACATTTAATTTTGTTGATGATAAAGACTAGCATGACATGTAAGCCTCATGTTATGATATTTCATCACAAAATAATTTCATTTTGGTGTTTATTGATGATATGATCATTAATTATTTTATAATTATTATAAACCACCAAATTTAAATTATTTATCCATATTTTTTCATTTTATAGTTATTAAATATTTTTTTATTATATTTCACTCATTAGGATTTTGATTTAGATGTTTAAAGGAGTATAAGACACTTTGGATTTTTAATGATTTAATTTCAATATCATTTATCCATGTTATTATTATTGATATTATTTTACATATTTATTTATCTGAAAATATAATAGAATATATAATATTGTTATATTTTCTTTAATTTCCTTCATTGTTTTTAAAATTGAGTCTTTTATGTGTTTTTTACAAAAAAAATCTGACAAATCACAGAAAGAAATTTTCCATTCTTTTTGTAGATAGTGATAATGACTCTTCAACATCTTTGGCCATTATTTTATTTTTTTAATTAATTTTCAATATTTAATTTTTGACTAAATTAAAACCAATACTTATCATTAGGGTATTTTTTATTGAAAATGGGTATTCAAAGAAAATATTTTTTCGGTATTGAAACTGGATTCTTAAAAAAATGGGTATTTTTATCTGAAAGTGATTTTCATATGTGTGAAGAATGGTTTTTTTAAGGTGTTTTATGAAGAGAGTAATTTACTCTAGATATGTTACGTGAAAATCATATGTAATAGGTCATCTCGATATATCTTATATGAAGGTTTAAAACCCATGATAGCTTACAGGTGATCTCAAAATAGCTCATACAAATGGATGATCCCCATTATAGCTTATGAGAAATAGGTGATCCAACTATAGCTTATACAAAGGTTTGATCCCCATAATAAATAATTGGTGATCCAGATATAGCTTATATGAATGGGGATCACTATTATAGATCTCTAATGCATTGGGTAATGTTAGTGTTAGATGTTGACCTTTTTGTTATTCCAATTATAATAGTTTTTAAAGTGTTTAATGATATTTTGATCTCAGACACATAAAGGATATTTAAATTCTTACTATGGATTTTAATGATTTCATTTTAGAAATATGTTTTTTATTTTCATGTGAAAACGTTTTATTTCATATTCTTTAATAACGCTAAAAATAAATATATATTTTATATGATTTTTATTATTTTTAATTAAATAAAAATTTCATTTATTTTTATATACATTGTTGAGTTTTCTTATCATCCCACATTTATAAAATGTTTTCATATCATTTAATGATGATAAAGGTATTGTAACAAGTCATGTTGAATTTTATTTACAGTCATTATCAAAGATATCAAGATTTATTTTAACTGTTTTAGATTATGGGATAAATGGACACTTTTAAGAAGTGTCAAATTTATATTTATTGTTTTGTAATATATGTGTTATGGCTTATGTTTCTAACAATATAGACCTGAATAGAGCCTTAATGTAAAATAATTTAATTTCTAGTCTAAAATTAAATATTATATAATTTTTTATGATAGGTACTTATATTTGGTATAACTGGAAAGGTTTGGATATCTTTAGAGTTTAGGATAGTGATAATATAATTCTATTAGAAGATATTACATTATGTTTAAGTTTAAATGACAGTTCATTTTGTGATTTCTATGTTTCTTTATCTAAGGTATGTTTCTTCATAATTATATTCATTATAGGAAACAAGAGAGATCAAGTGGGAATGAATCAATGTAAAAACCCTTCCTAATCTACATCCAAAGATGTTTGGAATTTCAATTGTGAAGTGTGTTATAGTGATGGATTAGTTGAAACAAGATATAAATGGTGGTGGTATAGCAACCCAACCTACCAAGAAAGAAAATTAATATAGTAGATAATTTCAAGAGGAAACATCCCTCATTGTTCAATGTGTCATCTAAACCAGTGGAATAAAATGGATATATGAATTCTTATAGAATATATTTTAAGTCAGCAGACATTCGGAATGTCAAAACATAACTATTTCCATCTATTTATTTAAAGGAGATTTTGGTTGATGGTGGACATCGGTTAATAATACTAGATAAAATATGAAGAAACATTTCCTCGAGATAAGGAAAAAAGGATAGAGATTCTATGTCTACAAATGAAGAAAACTTCACAAGATTGGACTGGTATGAGCTAAGCTTTATGATATACATTAAAAGTAAATTAATTGATTTTAACCAGGATTGAAAACATGTCTACAAATTTCATTGGACCCTAGAGAATATAAAATTTATGAATAATTGGTTTGTTGTGATGAGAAAGTTGAAATGTATTTTTTCCAAAAATTATATATGATGAGATGAAAAGAGAAATAAATAGTGAAGGTGGTAAGAAATATGGAAGAACCTGACAAATGATTATTGATTTGAGCCTCATATTTGTTCCAAATATAGTAAATTATATTTTAGTGAATGTATTTGAGGATATGAAAAATGTTACCTATGGGGTATGTTTGGTCACACTGTTCTTGAATGGAAGGGAAAAAATCCTAAAAAATCCAATAATGATATTATTTATATCCAATCATTAGTAAAATCATTTATATTAAATGATTTGGGAAATTATTCTAATGTTATTCCAAAGTAACTTACTCAGGGTTTAAATCATCCTGATTAGAAGTAAAATAGGGATGGGTAAATAATTTTCTACTTATAATGTTCATGTTGGGAAATATGGGGAAGTTATGGAAGCTCCATAAAGTTCTATATTTTTTAAAGGATGATTGTGTGGATTTTTTTAATGGTATTCGTGACCATTAGGGTTATACATTTTGGGAATTATTTTTGTTTTTTTTCATTTTAATTATTATCGAACTTTGGATATTAATTCATTTTATCATCACATAAATTTTTTAATTATCTTAAAATGTTTTAACAGGGTTGATTTCTATTAGTATCTAAAGAAATGAGTATTGTTTTGATATCCATTTAAGAATTATGTGATCTATTAGAAGTTGGTTTTTGTGTTTTAGGAGAGAAAAGTCATCTTGTATACACATTTTTTGGAGGAAAAGATGATTTGTTTAGTGGATTTTTATTAAATAATGAATCTCTACTCATTAAGTTAGTTTATTTCTTTATTCTATGAGAATTTATAGTGAATTAATCATAAAACTATTGCAAAATGATCTTAACAAAAAAATGTTATCATTTTAACACCATTTGTTATGATATCTATCATATTCCCAAACCCAATTGTATTTTGGTATTCTTAACAATGACTCCAACTTGACAATGTTCTTTATCACTCTCTATTAGACCATGATAATTTTTTTCCTTCCAAATCTATATTTTAATTTCCCACAAATGTTCACTGTAGTTGGAATCCTCGATATGCATAACTTCTGGTGATCTTATGTTTCTCAGTACCCCTTTTTAAGAGGGTTTTTATTAACCCTTTGTACAATATTAAAATAAATAATGCAATTATTTAAATGGTAAAAATTTGGTAAACATGATAATTTTTTTATATAAAAATTCATTTTAATGTGGTGGGATATAGTATCCCAATATCTTATGAAATATTTTCTTTAAAATATATTTAAATTATTTTATGACATAAGTTAAATGTAACAAATTGGTTATATTTTATAATATTATTCACCATGTTTAATATTCATTACATGAAAAATTCATTTTCTTTGATATCTTGTGTAACACGCATTGTCATGTCTTACTGAATAATAATGTATTGCTTATATTATTATTCAGTATGGAATTTTTCACTATGAAGTTATATTGTAGGGTGTGAATAATACTATGTATATAATAATTAAATAATATTATAAAAATTTTACATTCATCCAATATATTTTAATATCATAAGATCATAATAAATACAGTTTTACACTTACAAACAATATTTTATCAAAAGTATTATTTTACTGCCTCTTTATGGAATAATTTTTTTAAAAAATAAATTCAATCTTTTATATATTTTTTTTTGAAAAAATAAACAAACATTTTTAATTCAGAATATCTTTATATTATTTGGATTAATTTTTGGAATTTTTTTGAGAAGTTTTATTTTTTAATGAAGAATTTAAAAAACTACATTTTAATTGAAAACTACTTTTTCATCTAATATATTTTTATAAATAAATAATATTTCAAAGTGGTTTTAATTTATAATTAGTTTAAATATAAATCAATCAATTCAATTTAGAGTCAATGGATGAAATTTCTTATTGATGTAGGATATAAAATAATTTCAAACATTATAACTTTTCTTTTTAAAACCACGCTGTCATGCCATAACTGTGGGGTTGATTTCAAATTATTTTTAGAAACTTTTGTGAAATTAATTTGGAAAAAAATATAATTATTTTGATTTAGTATGATATTTGGTGTATAATAATATAAACTTAATTTTTTTATATAAATTATTTGTAAAAATAGATAAAATTAATTAAATTTATTATGGTAACAACAATCGTAATTAGTGATTAAACTTATAATATAAGGTGTATAAATGACCCAAAAATTGTCTAAAATCCATTTTAAGGTTATATTTAAACCCCCAACACCTTAGGATTCATTTTTATTAGTTATTTGGATACCATTAAATGAAATCTCTCTATATAATAAGTGAAGTATGGAAAAAAGAAAAAAAGGGGATCATTGCTTTCCTTCAACAATTATAATGATTTGTAGTAGAGAAGAACCTACATAGATTTGGTTATAAATATTATTTTAAAATATATATGTTTTCTTATCATAATAAATTAAACTAATTATTAGAGATTACATAATTTAATAAAATGATTAAGAAACACCATCACATGGGTCTTTTAGTTAATAATTAAATAAAAAATGATATTTTTCTAAATGATTAAAAATTACTAAAAATATTTCTATATACTAACGTATTTTTATGTTTTAATAAATATAAAATATATTTCATTCATAGAAAAATTTATATTTTATAATGAACATATTAGCCCATAAATAGAAAAATTATTTTTTGTGTAGTTAGGGGTAATGCTGTTTTTTTGGTGTTATATACATTTCTGTTAAAATTAATGTTCCAAAAATATGCTATTTTTATTTTATAAAGTAGTTGTAATAAATTACAATAAGTAGGTATATATTTTATAATAATTATATTTTTATTTCATTCATAATATATTGTTTTCATATTCTAGAAAAATAGTTACCTAAATGAAAAACCAAAAATGAAAAAAATAAGAAAACATAAATGATAATGAAACAAATAATAAAAATGTTCTTATTTTTGAGTATGGTGGGTTTTAATTTACCATATTTCAAATTTAATTAATTATTATTCAGTTTTTAATCACATGTGTTAAGGAGAGATCTGAATAGTGTTTACCTTTTGTTATTTAGAATAATGACACTCCCCCTCTACTATAAAAAGTTTCTCACCCTCCCTAGATTTTATCACCTCTCAATACATTTGGATAATCAAAAACATTCCCAAATAGTATCCCAAAATTCCTCCTATAATACTATATTTCTCAATTCTAGAATAAATAAGTCCATGAAATTTATTTTTTATGAACCAAAAAGACTTACCAAAAAAATAGATAACATTATTCAACAATCACTTTTGTTGTATTTATTTCTCAAACCAAATAAATTATCCTTATTCTATGATTATATAATAATATTAGTATCCAAAATATAATTATAAGGTTTTATTATAAGGTTTTTACCTTCACTTAGAAACAATTTCGTCAAATGGGTAACGAACTTAAAGTAAGTGTGTATGATGAACTACCACCACGTAAAACGATGTCATTCAATTTTTTACATTAAAACCCTTAATGGTTGGCTATTATGATAGAAAAACGGTTTTTATATGATATGTATGTAACTTATAATGTATTAATTCATATTAAATTTTTATATAACACATACCTTCATGCTTTCCCTTTTTTGGGAATATGATATCATCATTTGTGGATGTGTGGACTACCGCTTCCCCAATGCGATGTAATTCGTTCATGATTTACATGGAATGTATTAAGTATATGATGAATAAAAATACGTTATATATATATATATATTAATTTATATTAATTAAATTGTTATATTTTTTAAATATCATATATCACATTCCTTATTACCTTTTCACACACTGAAAATGTGATAATGTCATTCGTGACTATATGGACTACCGAATCCTCGAACCAATGTGAATACTTTTAAATCACAATAATTATATATATAAGTACATATTATTAAATAATATATTTATTTATGATATTAATACCATTACTAAAAGTCAAATATTAATTACCTTATATCCCTGATGACCATTGAAAACTAGCAACGTTATACATGCGTAAATATGACAAACATCTCTGTAATTGTATTGTTGGTTAATTTATCAAAATAAAAATTCCTAATTTGTTTTAAAAGTAAAATGTATCCATAAAAAGGAGAATTATTTTATGATTATTATTATTGATATGTTTTTAGAATGAGCAATTTAACTGTATTTATCCTACCATTCTCGTTTTTTTCACACAAACCGAATATTGTTGAAAAACTGGTTGTAAACTTAATTATTATATCAGTTGTGTAAAAAACTATAATAAGTGAAAAACATTAATGATAAACTTGAACTTTTTTTTGAGGAAATTAAAAAATTAACATAATTTCCATATTCAAAAAGATAAGGATATATAAGACAAGTAGAACTGAAGGTAACAAATTGTTTCCCAATATCCTTTCATTGAGGAATTTCGTGATTTTATGAACTATTATTATTTTCTAATATGTATATATAGTCCCTTGGACAGTATATATCCTTATTTTATCTATTATATTGTTATTTTATTCTTTTAAAAATTTTATTCATTTATTTACTTTATTATTTAAATTTTCAATGTGGTATTGGACACCTTGAATGTTTAAAGATTTGATTTCAAAATCTTTTCGTCATGTAAATATTCTTGATATTATTTTACATATTTATTTTTTTGGAAATAAAAGGGTTATATAATATATTTTATTTGTATTTTTAGTGTCATTCACTGTTTTCCAAATGGAACCTTTTTATTTATTTTTTACCAAACATTTAGAAAAATGATAAATTGAATGTTCAATTCATAACGTTCCAGTGATAATAAATTGTACACCTCTATGAACATTATTTTTATTTTGGATTAAATTAAAATATTTCTTATTTACTTAAATGAAAAAAATTCCTTTTAATTTGATTATTTTGGTATTTGAATGTTTTTCCAATGAAATGTAGTATTGGTATTCAAAATGTGTTCTTAAAAGAAAAGGGCATTTTTATAAAAAATTGTCTTCCATTTGGATATTAAAAGTTTTTTTTAAAATGGTTTATGATGATATTAGTTAGTTCTAGATACGGTACTTGAGAATGATATGATGTGGGTGAGACTAATACAACTTAAATTAATGAATGATCTCCACTATAGCTCAACATTGTGCCCAATATAGCTTATACGAAGGGTTGATCCCTATTACAACTAATGAGAAATGGGTGTGCAAGATATAGCTTATAGAGAGGGTTGAGCCCCATCATATCTCATTGGTGAACCTCATATTTCATATATTATGTGTGATCCCAATTATATATTTCCAATGCATTGGGTATTGATAATGTTCAAATTGAGCATTATTGTTATTCCAACTAAAATGGTTTTGAAAGTGTTTCTTTGTGTAATGCACTATGTCACCAAAAAGTGTTTTTGTTTATTTCTATGGGTTTTAATGTTTTTTTTGAGAAAAATGTTTTTTTTTATCATTTGAAAATGTTTCATTTCATATTATCAAAGAACATTGAAGATAATTGTAAATATTATATGATTTTTCTAGTTTCTATCAAACTAACAGTTTTCTTTCTTTTTATATCCCATGCTGATATTTATTCCTAATACACTAATTTTAAAATGTTTTAATAGGATTTAAGTATGTGTAAGGGATCTGAAATATTCTTGTGAACATTTGTGAAGAGTATTCATAAAATATATCATTATTTATTTTTAGAGGATTTATATTTTGGAAAAACTGTATACTTTTTGGAATCATTCACTTTATATTTTATGGTTTTGTTATGTATTATTTGTGGCCAAATTCACTGAAAATCTAAACATAAAATTATCCGAATTTTGAATAATGTAATTCACTGAATAAAACTAAATATTATGTAATTGTTATTCTTTATTACTTATAAATTTGATGTGTTGATCAAGAATTATATAGACCTTCAATACATTGTGTGTTGTTTTAATATCATGATATTCTATACATGTTGAATGAGAGATTTTCCTAAGTACACTAAGTTATAATGTAATGTTGGTTATTATTGAATAAATTATGATATCATGTGTTATGTTGTTTCAGAATTCCATTATTTCCATTTTTTATCATGTTATTTCATGCCTTATTGTTTAATATTGAGATTACCACCCATATTATTTCACCTTTATATAATCTATGTATCATATATACTGATTTACTATATTTAATTCTTTGTTCATTCACTTACAAAGCTTAATATCTCAACTTTACCATATACACATACCCATTTTATCCAATGTAGTTTTAAATTATAAAATGAATTTTAGAACATATTATATAGTTTTTAATCAATGTAGATATTCCCATGTTTCAATTTGTTATGTTTTATACCTGATTTATGAATCAAACAAAGCCACATGATCATCATTGTTGTTATTATGTGTATCATTTTGAAATAAATAATGAATTGAGGTGTATTATAATCATTTTTGAAATACATGGCATTAGACTAAAGTCTAGTTATTTTCAAGGATTTGGATTTTAAAACTCTGGTTAAAGAATTACAAAGAAGACACTATATATTAAAACTACACTAAATGTTTTTGTCATATAATCTATGTGATTTCAAAAAAGGTCCCTCTATGGGTAATACTAGTTGATGTGGCTCTGAAACAGATGTACCTAAGGATTATAACTCTCAATAAGGCATATTAATCTAGACTCGATTGTCAAATAGTGCCAAGAAGTGGCCTTTCTAAATTTAGGGTTTGACACTCCCTAGAGATATGCATAGGTAGTTTTAGAATATCCTTAAAGACATTAATAAGAGAACAAAAACTCCTATATTATTTTATGTTACGAAATCCATCAAGGATAAATTATATTTGAAATGATAAATTCATAGTTTAAATAATACCATTAATTTATGAGTTATCACTTTAATGATCATAGTTTACAATTTATGAAGTTAATAGTTTAAAAATACTCACCCCCAATTCTCCTTTATTTGAAGTCAGTGGCTATAAATTGGAGAAATTATGGGAAAAATGTTATGGGAAATGGGATTTCTAGAAAAATGAGATTCCCAATAAAATGAGAGAAGTAATTGCATATTATTTGATAATAATTTATCAATTGAGATAGGTTTTTAATAGAAACCTGAATCAAGAGAAACACCAAAATCACCTTTATAGTGAATTATATGTAATTTATGCCATTATGTTACAATGTACATTGGGAATCAGTGTTTGTTCTGATCCCTTAATCTTGGATAAATGGGTTAAATATGTTGAAAATATATTATTTATCATTTATTTTTCTAAGATATAGAATGTCATGATGGATATCTATATTAATGAGGGAGAAGCTAATCAATGGTGGAAGATGGTAAAAATAAAAAATCAGACGGAGGAGATGAAATAAATAAAGTGGAAAGAATTTTGGATAATGATTTCACATAAATATTTTAAATACATTATCAGATGTTGAATGAATGTGTACTTTCATAACAATAAAAATGATAATTATTTCTTGGGGAATATGATGTGAACATCACAAGAATTTCATAATACACCTCCATTATTTTCATTACCCTTTAATATAATTTTTACCACTTACTTTATAAGATAAATTCGATTATAATAATATCCTTAGGTATATGGTAATTTGAAAACTGTGATGAAATTACTTATTGTTACATTAGTGTTGAGATGTAGATAAAAGGGTCTCAATGTTCTCACACGTGTGGAGAAATGAATTAATGGATATAACATGATTCTTGTAGTGTGATATAGAAATATCAATGGGGAATGAATTTCGTAGACCTCAATTTTTAATGGTATGGGAAAATGAATAGAAAAAAATATCTAAAGTGGACAATGAAATGATTTAGATGTGTGAAGTAAGGGAACCTGTCTGGAAATTACTAATGGGATAATCTCACAAATTTTATGGAATAAAGGTGTGAAATACTCAACCCTTATCCTTTAATAATGTTTCAACTATATTGAATATAGACACTATGATAATCAATTCTATATGCCATGGTTTATCAATGATAACTAATTATAACAACCTCTGACACCTAGACAGAAATATTAAACATATTCCATCACAACAAATGAGGTGGATACTAAATATAATGTGGTGACATGTATTATAGTTATTAGTTCAAGTGAATCTAACAAACTATTTGATTATTATTCAATAAATTCATGAAAATCACATATTTTTAGTATAACTGTTAAAATACCACCTCAAAACATGGATGTCGAGTTATCATTGAAGATGTAAAATGTTTTATTTTCTTCATCCCAATCATATAACTCTTCCCCATTCAAGATATTGGGTATGAATTTTGAATAAAACATTATGATACCCCTTAGAAGAATTTACTATTATTTTTAATATATTTGATCTCATTTTACATAAGCAACATAAATTTATGAGAGATCGAAATACCAAATATATCACATCTCACCCATTGATTAGAATCATGTTAAAGGGGGATAATGAATCATATATGGAGACAAAACATTATGAATGGATATTAATTTCTTTTGATAATTAATAGCTATATAAAAGTATTGAAATGATATAATCCTTGATTAAATTCCCAATGTAAAAATATTTACTAATGTGTTTCTAGAAGAATATCATTCCTTGTCTCCTATCTTAGATGTTTATTTCTCAATGGAGCTTATACCTGGAGCCATTACAATATCTAGGAATCCATTTTTAATGATCAATTATGAACATTAGAAGTAATTGAAGAAATAATAGGATAATCTAGATATAGGGTTTATACACCCAAGTATTTCACCAAGGGGTGCATAGTTCCTCTACGTCATGAAAATAGATTGGTCAAAGCACCTCTTCATTGATATTATAAAGTAAATAATATCACAATATAGAAATTGTGTCCTCTTCAATAAATTTTTTACTTTTTCAAGTAATTTGAGAAAAATAAATCATCATGGTGGATCTTAATTGGGGTTGTCATAAATTAGCGGTTAAGAAAGAGGATATCCCAAAAGTGATTTTTTTTCAGGGTATGGGAATTAGGAGTTCATAGTGATTCCATTTGGACTCACTAATGCTCCATAAATATTTTTTGAATTAAAAAATATTTTATTTACGGAATACCTTGGAAAAATGGTTGTAGTATTTGTATATGATATTCTTATCAACTCCAAAATCAAATAGAAACATGTGATTTATTTAAATACTGTACATATGACCTCTTGGAATGAAAAGTTACATGAGAAGAATCATAAATGGTATTTATTTAGGAAGGTAACTTTCATGGGGGATGTTATAACCAACTATGGGATATTTATTAATTAGTCAAAAACAAAAGCAATTTAAGGATGGAAATGACCAACAGATATTATATAAATATAAATTTTCTATGTACTGGTTGCGTACTATAATAAATTTATGAAACTACTAGGCCCTACTATCAACATATACAACCTACCTTAACATGGTCATCTGGTCCTTTCCTGCTAGGTACCACCAGTTTCCGAGAACAAATGTGGTCCCCTAGTTGGGGCCCATCCACATGCCTGAATAGGTCATGACACTAATGCCTTTCAAAAATTACCTAATATTGATATACATTAACATTACATCACTTTTATATAATACATAAAACATAATACAAATATATTCCAAAATACCATATTAGTCAAGTACAATGGTAAACATGGATTCATGAAAACCAGTATATAAGTGAGCTAAATTATCTCCCATGTGGTAATTCTTGACTAGAACCCTTC
This sequence comes from Viscum album, assembly GCA_963277665.1. Taxonomy (NCBI): domain Eukaryota; kingdom Viridiplantae; phylum Streptophyta; class Magnoliopsida; order Santalales; family Viscaceae; genus Viscum; species Viscum album. The sequence continues at coordinate 562,436,418 of OY728139.1, forward strand.
TTAGAAAAATCAAACATAATATGCATTTTCATAACCTAGGTAAAAGGATACATAAAATGGATGATCTCAGATTATATGTAACAGTAAACATGGGAGACATATAAATATAATCTTGAGCATAGAGGAATGAGAACATGATCGTGAAAATTTAAGATCATAACTTTTATTTAAAATAATATACACATGAATCATAGCGTAAATATTGATTGTTTATCATAAATTAATTGTACGGAAATAAAGAACATAATTCATAAAGGCATATTATAATAATATTACATGGAATTGGGGAAAACACATAAGTATATAAAATGATTTCCATTATAGTTAAGGAGTCAATTCCATGGCCATCTAAGTGGATAAATTCCTTTACTGAAATATATCCAATCCCTATTCCAGTCATGTATTACTTAACTGATATCACTCCTCGTTCCAGCCATGTAATACTAAACCGAGTCCACTCTTCATTCCAACCATGTCTATCTCATGAGATATAATTTTTACACATTGAATTTGAGTGAGATATAGGTCCCACAAATCTCATAATGAAATATTACATATATGTCCATAAAAATAATAAACAATCATATCTCAACACATGAAATTATATAGGTGTCATAAACAATTAATCTTATCATAAATTGTGGTAAAGGATATAATTTCATAATCATTTCATCAAAATCATAACCCATGAAAATAAGTGGGTTTTAGAATAATTTTAATTTATAATGAGAAAAGGGTACCATCAGCACAATTCCATAAAAAATCTTTCATTAATATAAATAATATGAATAAAAACATTGAATCATATTCCATTAATGGAATGAGAAACACCAAAATATTTCATCTATGAAGAGAAATAATTTTGAACTATTTTTTAAAAACATATATTGAAGAAAATTTAATTCTTCCTTGAAAATGATTTTAAAAATGAAAACCTTCTGAAAACATATTTAGTTAAAAATAAAGTCAAAAAAATATATGGGAATCTTGAAAACCTGTTTCCTTCAATCTTATAATGAATCTTGAAAACCATTTCAAAACCATTTTCGATGAAAAACATACAAAAGACTCATAAAAACATTTAAAAAATACAACTAAATAAATAAAATATAATGGATTGTAAATAAATATAAATTAAATATTAATAATCATATAATAAATTCATTAGTTTTATATACACCATACCACTAAAATGAGTGGTGAACATGGCTTCTATCTCACGAACATAAAAAGTGAGGTGAAATTGCCTTACCTAATGTCTTGACTCTCATAGTACTCATTAAAAACTTATATATAAAAAAATATAATTTTTTATACAACTATTAAAGAACCATTTTATTTTTTCCAATACCATATATTATTTGATTATGGATTTATATTACCCACTTGTTATCAATTCTATGTTAAGGATTCACATCAGGTAATATCGGCTTTCTTTTTTGCAACTGTCTTAATTTATTGTATATTTGGTCCTTATATTTCTATCATGATTTAATGAATATAAATTTTTATTTAAATATAATTTATATTCAGTTTATGTTTATTATAAAAATCAATATAATATATAAGTATGAACCAGAATACATTATTCACGGAGAGGGTAAGTCATACGTACGCATGAATTCTATATCTGTTCAATTGTCATGTTAAAAGAAATAAAGTAAAAGAAATATATATATATATATATATATTGGTGTGTGTGTGTGTGTGTGTGTCAATATTAATTTAGCTTAATTATGTAATATATATCATATATATTCACTAACCCAAACCATAATACATTTTATGTAGTGTATGAACATACCATATCACATTAAAGAGGCGGAAGTCCACACCTCCTCAAATGAAATTATTATATAAACACATAATGGAAAGTATAAAGGAAGTTTTGTAAAAGAATAAATGAATACTAAAGTCATAATTAATATAATATATAAGATACATAAATAAAATTTTCATCATAATTTACACCATGAGAGGTGGTTGAGGAAAAATAAACAATCCTTTTTTAAAGAGGTGATAGTTTGTTGTACATGTAAACAGTTACATTTTTAACCTTTAGATAAAAGTTTGTGTTTGTGTATGTAAAAATCTAAGTATAAAAACTACCTATTATATTTAGGAATTTTTTTTATACAAGCATGGAATAAAAATATTCTAGGGAGTGGATAAATAAAATTAAATAAAGTAGTTTGAGGGAGGGTTTACCACTTAATTAGGAAACCCTTTTAGGTTTTCCCCCAAGGGCTTACTTGGATGGATTTCATCCCAAGGGAGCCTTAAAATAGGAAATGAGAGATGTTGGGGAGATATTTGGGAATATTTTAGTCAATCCAAAGTGGCGTGATATGTGTGAGGAAGCGGTTGGAGAGGCTGTCTTTTATAACTGGGGAGTGGAACTGTTGATATATTTGGGAAAACGTAATCTCCACCCATATAATTTGATTAAATGTGGATCCAATAATGGCCCAAAGTGTATAAATGGGAGGATTGAATCAAATTATTTATAGAAAATAAATTTTCAACAATTTTATATGATGTTTTATGCCATAAGTTTTTGGTTTAGTCCTTTATTAATCTTAGTTCATCCATAATGATTGTAATATATTTTAATTAGTTTCACAAATATTTTTGGTCAGAATAAAGATTACATTATTATAAATTAAAAATTATTCTCATTAAAAATTTGTAATAGATTTTTATGAATTCCTAAAACATTCTTGGGATATATTAATTTAAATATATTCCCTTATACGGGACGAATATGTAGTCTTTTATAGTAAAAACATTCAAATGTTTTCTATGTTTTTATAGTCAATTTCAAAATTAAATTAATTCTAATGTCCTAAATTGTATTTAATGATAAAAATATAATATAATTTAACATAAAAAAATACAATGTAATTGCACTATATAAATAAATTAGTTGAAAAATCCATTTTGCATTAAATTCTGGAATTATTCACTATTCATTAAAATTGAAACTTAATAGAAAAATGAAAAAAATCACCATAACATATTTTTTTATATATAAATAAATGAATTATATTTTTACATATAAAATTTATAAAATTTCCAAAATTTAAATTTAATATATTATTACCACAAAAAGGAATTAAAAGTACATTAATTAAAAAAGAAGTTTTTCGGTGTAAGATTGGGTTTCTTCTTATATTATGCATATTCAATCTATTGGATGAATGTAAAAAATATTTTATTGAATATATAATGTATCTATCAGATTAATATAAATATTTAATTATAAATAATTTATGTTTTTATCATAAAACATATTTGTGAACATAAAATTTGTTATCTTTAAAAATATTCTCTTTATATTAAATTGGTTTATTGTAAGTAATGATTATATTTTATATTTATGTAAACCATAGTTTTTCACATTTTAGTTAGTACTATTCATAATTTCGAACATAATAGATTGGTTAAGTCCTAATATAATATTTTAATAATATATTTTTGTTTGGTAAAATATATTGTTGCGTGTAATGTACACCAGGTCAGTTCCATGCGAATAGGATATCTAACCTAGTTCTTTGAAAAAACATCAACGAAATTGAACTCATTTAGAAAACTATCATGAAAACATAGTTTGTTTCATTTTACCCACATAAATTTAATTTCTTTCCTGAAATTCGTCATTATGGTACAAACAAATGAGGATAATTCTACGTCACTGTATCCTCAAGTTCCCACATAGTTTCCTCTATTAGCTAATTTCCCAAAAAAACATTGACTAGGCGAGTGGTCCTATTTCGTATAACCTTATATGTATGATCCAAAATATCAAATGGTTTCCCCTCATAATAAATATCATTCTACAATGGTATGAACTCTATGTTTAGTACATAATAATGTTAATGCATATACATCCTTACAAGAGATACAAAGAACACATTGTGGACATGAGAGAGATTTAGAGGAAGTGTCAACAAATAATTTACCATCCCGATACGATCAAGAATTTTATAGGGACTGATATACCTAGGTCTTAGTTTCCCTTTTTTCCCAAATCTCATAACCTTATTCATGGTGTAGATTCATAGAAACACATTTTCACCAATATAAAACTCTAGATTATGTTGACGATTATCAGCATAATTTTCATCCAACTTTGACCTGCATTGATGGGATGCTGAATATACCTAACATTTTTTTCTATTTCATCAGTGATCTCTGGTCCAAACAGCTTCATTTATCTAATATTATCCCAACACATTTTATATATATATTTCTTCCCATATAGGGATTAGTAAGGATACATCTAAATTCTCGAGTGAAAGTAATTATTTTAATGATATTGAACTAGAGGAAGTTTCCAATCACATCCACCTTTGAAATATAACAAAGAATATCTCAATATATCCTCTAGGGTTTGAATTGTAATTTTAGACAGACCGTGTTTCTGAGGATGATAAGTAATGATGAAATGGAATTTTGTATCAAGTGCTTATGGAATACTTCACTAGAATTTTGTGGTAAACCTTATATCCCAATCAGATACAATAGAATGTGGTACTCCATATATCCTTGTCACTTCCTTAATGTATATGTTTTAAATCTATAATTGAGAGAAATCTTCTATGATATCAATGAAATGTTATGACTTAGTAAGCTGATCGACTACCACCCACATAGAATTAAACCATTTAGAGGTTTTTGGTAGTCCAATGACCAAATCCATAGTGATGTTCTCCCATTTCAATTATAGTATGGGAAATAGATTCCACTTCCCTGTATAATTTTTTCTTCCAACCATAACTTGATGGAATTCCAAGCTACAAGATATAAACATTGTGTTATCTCTATTTATTCTTCCCCGCCATAAATATTCGTTCAAATCCATATTCATTTTTGTAATTCCAAAATTAATATATAATGATGAACTTTGTGTTTCCTCTAATATCTCCTTCTGGAAATCCAGTATGGAAGGAACACCTACATGGTTATTTATTCATATCATTCCTTCTTGATAATGGTTTTACTCAAGAACATTTCTGACTTTCTTTTTCATCTCTACATCTTCCATTTGTACCTACTTAATTTTCACTGGGATAGAGGATTGAACATTTATTTTAGAAAGATAATATTTTTATAATTCCTTCTAGATTTCTAGATCCATTATTTGAAAATATAGAAATATTTATTCTTCATTGATCCTAATCATGGATAATATCGCATGATCCTTCTGACTTAAAGCATTATCCAACATGTTCACTTTCCCAGTGTGTTGTTGTATTGAGCCGTAATAATCTTTTATCATCTCCTACCATCTAATCTGAAACTTTTTCAACACCTTCTATGTGGATATATATTTTATACTATTATGAAAATTATATATATCACACTTTTCTCCTTAAAGATAATGTCTCCATATCTTTAATACAAAAATTACCGCTCCTAACTCCAAATCATGATTTTGGTAATAATTCTCTTGAATCTTTAACTGTCATGAGGAATAGGCTATAACCATATTATTTTTCATAATAACACATCCCAATAACATCATGAATGCATAACTATATCTTAAAAACCCTTATCCTCTATAGGGTAATGTATGAACAGGTGCACTGACCAACCTTTTCTTCAATTCCTTGAAATTTTTCTCACATTCAACTTTCTATAGAATCTTTACTCCTTTACGTTTTAACATAGTCATCAGATTATATAGTCTTGATAAAATTGTCAAAACATCCATCTAAAACCATAAAGCAATGGATCTCACTAACCATGGATATCCTAGGACAATATTCGATAGCCTCTTGACCTTTATGGATATACAATTACAAAATGCCTTAACATTATGAGACACAAAAATGAATCATTTTTCATCAAAAATTTATAAACTGTAATTTTTTCATATATTTTCACCTTCCTTAGGGTCTATAGTACACTTATCAATTGGTTTCCATAATATTCTTTATCTTTTAATAGATAATAATATCATTTATTAAGAGTACAACAAGTTGATTGAGGTTATTTATAAAGAATATATTCATTAAATACATGAATATATAAGGAGAATTAGTAAGAATAAAATGAATTGTTATATATTCATTGTGTCTATAAGTTATACAGAATTATATTTTTGGCATATCCTCTTTCCTGAGCATCAATTGATGATATATAGAATGAAGGTTAAGATTGGAAATGTTTTCAGGTCCACGCACACGATAATGAAAGTCATCAATATGGGTAATATGATACTTTTTCTTTATTTTGATTTTTCAAAACTTCCAATAATAAATTCATATTCATATTTACCCATTTTTTCAGAAAATAAAATATTCCCCCAGGGTGAAACACTTGGACAAATGAATCCCTTGTCAAGGATTTCATGAATTTTCTTTTTCAATTCATGCAACTAAATAGGGGAAATTCTATATAGAGGCCTTAAAATTGTTTTGGAAGTAAGTATGAGTTATATTGAGAACTAAAATTTATGTTTTAGTTGAAGGCTATGAACCTCTTCCAGAAAAACACCCACAAATTCATGAAAATGGGAATATAATCAATGTCTATTTTATTGCCAACTATTTGAGATAAATTTCCATTATGAATGGGGATTAAACCCCATATTCTAGATGTAAAATCCATATAAATATCATACATATCATCACATTGAGGGATGATCATAGGTGGTTCAGAAATATCAAACCTAACTTCCCTTCCTTGTCATTTGATGTAATACTTTTGAAGAGAAATTCAATCCATGCCAAATATGATATCAAATTCAGCTAAAGGAAGAATGTCAATATTTTCAAGAATCGCATTCCTTCAAAATTCAACAGAAGAGGAATTATAGACTTGGGATGAAATCAAAATTCTATTAGGGATTTTCCTTAATAATTCCATATCAAATCATTTTGGTGGAATCTTAACACCATTAGAAAATTCTATTGTTTTGAAATAGTGGGTAGATCCAAGATCAAATAAGACATTAGAAGTTAGATATTGGATGGTATGTGTACCATTTACCATTTTGTTATTTTACCCCTCATCATAAATAGTGATTTCATGATATTTCCCCTTTTTCCATAATCTTAAGAGGTTTCTGATGTCGATCATCATCACTAGATCATGGGTTTGTGAATTGGTTAGAATATTTCATGGTCTCCTTACACATGAATCGCTGAATTGAGGTTTGTTCATTTTATGTAGCTTTATCATCATAATATTTTTTTATCAGTCTAATTACAATAATTTTGACAATTATATTCCCAGTGAACTTCTTTTTGAATCTTAAAAAATATTCTAGACCCATAAATAAAAATTCCATAATACATCTTCTCTAATTTAGAGCACAAAATAAAACTAATATTCTTTTATCCATGGTTTTTATAGTTTCCGTTGAAATCTATATTCCTTTTCTTATCAAAACCATGAGGTAGTTACATCAGCCCATCCTCCATTTAAAAATTTATTACATAGAACAAAATCTCTTCATAACTACTAATGTACCTTATGGGAAAATCTCCTCTCATACCATTATTTAAGCCATTAAATAACCTATAAAATTTACTTTCAGTTTGGGTGATAATTTCTGAATTGTACCTCACAAGTCTTGTTATATTATCCTTGTAAGTATTTACATATTAATCAAACATTTTCTTCAACTCAATAAACTCATTATCTATCTTGGTACGAAGAATCTGAGGAAATTACTATTTGAAAAATATGTTCTTGAACTTGTCACATTTCATGAATTCAATAACATATTTCTGCCTCATCTTCTTGATTAGATTCCACCACTTGTATTCTTGACCTTCTAAACAATAAACACTCATCATAAAATTTTCATTCTAGGAATAATTGAGAATGAAGTATATATTTTCAGTAATATAGATTCATTATGTAATAACAAGATGCTCAGAAACCCGTTAAATGAATGTGGTCATTTCCTTAAGAAAGACTCAATAGAATTATGTCCCCACCTTTGATCATTTTGAAGTCCATCCTGATTCATATTTTACGAAAGTGATGTGATAATAGAAATGAGTTGTTTCATTACAGCTCCCATATAATTAAGTTTCAATTGAGTAAAATCATTGGATTTTATTTTACAATCACCCTTAACATAGTAACTTTGAGGTTTGTCCCTTGAATAATATAAAAAACATAGAGTACTAAATAGCAATCACATTGAGGTTCCACGTACCCATGAAAAGTCATGTATAGGATTTCTAAGATGTGAAACCTTTATTAATATGTGAAACCTTAGGTTTTTCCTAGGTTATTAAAGGAAAATTATATTTAAATCAATAACAGTGGTTCGTGAAGAGTTTGTGATTTCCCAAATAATATCCCCCATGAGTGTCAATCTAGGTGTAAATCAAGGCCTTTTGTCATGTACCAGATTACCTCAAGTTAGTGCTAAAACATCTTATTATTGTGGATACACATATCATTATCTAAGATAGCGCCACATCCACTTTTATTTTCCAGATAGTGATTTATTATTAGTAATCTGATCACTTTATCCTTTACCAAAATTCTAGGAAATATTCCTAAACTTTTCTTAATCCTTAGACTTATCCTTAAAAATATCCTTAGGGTTCTTAAAAAGGTTTTTTCTTCCTATATTCCCATGTATAACTACCCCTTTTATCCACATCCAACTATAGAGTCCCAATATTAACATATATTATCATAGAATCACTTTGGTGGAATATTAAACACATAATAAAAATAGTTTCCCAAATACAATGTTAGTTTATGCCTTTAGAAACATAGAAACATGGACACTAGTGTATAATTGATCTAAATTGTCTCCCAATAGGTTCTTCTTGACTAAAAATATTCACAAAAACATAAAACATAATATTATTTTCATAACCCAGGAGAAAGGAATCTTCATAAGGGGTGATCTCAGATTCTTAGTGAATGTAAATAATGAAGATATGTAAACCTAATTATGATATTAAGGGTATGAGAACATGATCGTGAAAATAGAAGATCATACAATACATTTAAATGATCATAAACATGAATTGTATCATTAATCTTGATAGTTCATCAGAAATGAATCATAAAGAAATAAAGAACATAATCCATGAAAACATAACAAAGGAATAATACATGGAATTTTGTAAAAACATAAGAATATAATATGACTTCCATGGTAGTTAAGGAATCACTTTCATGGCCATATTAGTGAAAAAATACATTACTGAACTGAGTTAACTCCCTATTTTATCCCCTTATAACTGATCCAGTCTCACCCCATATTCCATTCTAGTAAGACTAAATCGAGTTCACTCTTTTTTCTATCCATTTCCATCCCAAAAGATATAAATTTATACCCAATGCATTAGAGGGAGTTAAAGGTCCCACCCATCTCATAATTAAATCGAACATGCATGCTCCAAAAATCAATAATCATTTATATCTTATCCAATGAAATGAAATGGTTTTCATAAACATATAATAATATCATAACCTATGAAAAAGAATATAGTTTTCATAATCATTTAATCAAAGTAATAACCTGGGAAAAGTATTGGGTTGTAGAAGAATATAATCGTGAAAGAGAAAAAGCCATTATAAACGTAATAACATCAAATCATAAACTATTCAGAGAAATAATATTAATGTAAAAATTGAATCATTTCTCTATAAAGTCATGATTAACACAAATGAATGTCATCTTATATGGGAAAAAAATTGAAATTCCTTTAAAAACACTTGTGAAAAATTCCATTTTTCTTTGAAGAATAATTTTTAAAACATAAAAAATTTTGAAAAATATTTTCACTAAAAATAAGTATTAAAACATATAATGCAAGATTTAAAAAAATTAAAATCCCTTTCTTTTAATCTTATAATGAAACATGAAAACCATTTCAAAACCATTTTCCATGAAAAATAAACAAAAGACTCTTTAAAACCATTTGAAAAATTAAACCCACTAATGAAAAAAACATATAATGGATTTGTAAATATACCTAAATTAAATAATAATAAGAAAATAATAAATTCATAATCAGTATATACACTACAAAATAGAAAAGAGTTGTGGACATGGAATCTATCCTAGATACATTAAAATTGACATGAAATTCTCATACCTTGTGTCTTGACTCTCATCGTATTCATTAAAACCTATTGTATAATAAATATAAATTTATTATAAATATATCATAAAATCATATTAATAATTTTAATACAATATATTTTTTATTATGTCATTACATTACCCTTTTATTAACAATTATATTTTAATTATTCAGTTCAGTTAACATCTTCTTTGTTTTTCGAAAGAGTCTTACTTTGTTATATCTTTGGTCCTTATATTTTTGTAAAAATTGCCGTAGTTTAAACCATGATTTAAGTATTATTTTTATTCAGTATATATATATTATAAATGTAACACCCCCTGAAAATAAAGAATATGAAATTTTTATATTTATCCTAATTTGTGAATAAAATATTAATATTAATTTAAAGGCAACACTATGCTCGATGGCTTACCCAATACGCAACAACGACTTCCTTTGAAATCTTACGTTTCACTCTAATAATAAAATAATTTTTTTAAATGGTAGTTAACACCTAGTCATTGTAATGACAGGAATGAACAGAACTAACTAAAAAATTATTATATTTTTTTTTCAAATATTTTTACTTTTTACAATAAATGATAGAGGATTAAAAATGCGAATGAATCCAATTTCAAGCGTAAACATTTTAATATTCTTTAAAAGGTTGATTAACCGCCTTTTGATGGAGAACCTCTTTTAAATCCACTTTTTGAAAATTTTATGTGTTATATTTGACAAAATAAAATTCTTATTTATAATCGGGACATCAAAATTCACTTTGTGTAAATTTTTGGTATTTTTCCGATAAAGATCATTTTTAATGAATAGTGAAAAATGTTGTATTTTCATTCAAAACCTATTTTTAATCTAATATGTTAATATGACTAGATTATATTTTGAATAGGTTTTAAAGTGAAATTAGAATATATTTTTACCATTTAATCAAATAGTGGTCATTGGAATTAATTTCGCATTGAAATTGGACTTAAACTAGTGTCAATCTTTTAATAGATATTGTTTCTTAAAAACACGCTATATGTTTTGACAGCAGGAATTAATTATTAAATTAATTAATGAAACTTATATGTTTTGAATTTTTTAAAATAGAAATAATTTTTGAATTTTGAATATCAAATATAGCTTTGGGTGAATTTTTGGTATTTTTCTGAAAAACTTCAATTTTTGATGAATAGTGAAACCTCTAAGTGGTAGTTTAAAAACTGATTTTTCATTTAAATGAAACATTTCCACTTCTGTGATTTGAATTTCAAAAATCCGACATACATGGTTGTCATTAGGATGTAAAATGTGGTTCAATGGGATTAAAATAATTTTTTTGTTGAATAGTAACTTTTATGTTTTTAATCGCGATTAGGGGTAATTAGTGTAATTTAAGGTAAAAATAATGTTTTAATAAATGAAATGACTTTGACACATGTCCTACCCTTATTGCATGAGTCATGGCCAACCAATAAAATCCATGGGTAAACTTTGGGACCCCATGGATCCACTTTGGTAGGAGAATGACATTAATACCTTTTTATTTAAAGTTAAAATTAAAATGACACAAACATGTGATATTTTACTTAAACAATTTTTACATGGGGTTATACAAGTCATAGTTTTTACTATAAAAATTATTTAGAACGATAAAAATATTTCCTACATCATGATATTTTTTTTATAATTTTGAGAAATTAAATAAATTTAATTATTTATGACACAATGATGATGCAAAGATTACCTCATTATTTAACGATTTAAATAAAATGAAAAGATAATTTAAAATATAAGAACTAAACTTGTAAAAACCCTATCGGATGTGTGGATTTCTAAATATTATCACCTTATCCTCGAAGTATATAATTGTGGGACCTTTAAAATCCTAAAAGCATTTTATAATAATGTTACTTTTCAAGACTTTCCAAAAGTGCCCCTCCTCTCCTCTTATAAAAGGCCCCCACCTCTACCACCATACCCACACCTCTCAAGCCTTTGTCTCAGCCAACCCCTACCCATTTTGTCTCTCCACATCCCTCTCTTACTCTTAGAGGCCTCACATTGGACAGAAGTCTTTCCAAGGAAGCCTTTGAGCTCAAATCAAAAAGAGTTTCTCGATTTAAAGGTAAAGTCTTCCCTAATGTTCTTTTGTTTTATTTTGCTTCTCCAACCCCCTAAACTTTTTTTATTAATTTATTTTGTAACAAAACCATTATCTTCAATATATATGGATGTTTTATAAGAATTATTCGAGCTACACTTAAACACACGTACATCTAATGGTTAATGAACATATTGTTTCTGTGGATGGCGAATTACTACCTCACGAAACGATGAATGTTCAATATTCTTTTAACACCTTTAAAGGTGTCCATTATGATGTCACTGTATTTTATATATGATATATATGGTATTTATCTTTTATATATGCTTCTGTATTTTATATTTAAAACATACCTTTATTCTTTTCATGTTGTGCAAATGTGATAATTTCATATGAGAAAGTGTGGACTATCGCCCCCTCAGGTGATGTGACTCGTTCATGCAATACATGGAATGTATAAAGAATGAAATTAATGAAAATATGTGACCTATATAACATATATATTATACTAGAATTATAATATATATATATATATCTCATTTATTTTTAATTCCATTAATATGAAAAAATGAAAGTAGCATTCATGCATACGTACGGCCTACCGTCTCCATGAACAGTGCTTTTCATTTTTTATCTCAAAAAGTTATGGAATAGAATAAAATGAATATTTACTGGATATATATGATATTTTAATCATTAATACTATTTTGGAAATTATTTATTTATAACTACATGGGAAATCATTTTCAAACAAGTTCATTTTTGACTCATATACTAAGCATCAGCAAAAAATGTCTGATATGAAATAACATTATTAAACAATTATTATAAGATTATAATATCTGATATGAACTGAATAATAATATTTAAAGGATTTACTTATGAAATTATAAATTTACCAAAGTTTATTATTCAGGAATATAAAGAAATGAAGAAGACAAGTCAGACTTGAGGTAAGGGATCCTACCCCTCTCTTTCTTTTTAAGTACGCTCTTTTATGTCATTCCTTTTAAGCTCGTATTTCTTATTATTAGGGTGTTATATTATATTAATCTTACTTTTATTTTTATGTTCATATGATGAGAGACCCTATTTTATCTCATCAATCCATTTTGGAAGTTTTGAGTGGCGTCGTTAGGCTGCCAAATTTTCGTAAGAGATCCAACCTCTCTCTTTATTTTTAAGTACACTCCATTATGTCACTTCTTTTAAGCTCCTCTTTGTTTTGTTGGGGGATGATCTTTTATATTCCTATTTCATTAAATTTTATTTTAATATGATGAGAGACCTTATTTGATCTCATAAATCCATTTTTGGAAGTTTTAAATGGCGCTGTTAGGCTGCCGAGTTTTCGTAAGGGATTTTTCATCCCACTTTTATTCCCGTGAGATTTATGCTACATTTTCCACCATTTCCTTTGAGTGGTGTATGTACTACCCGCTATTATACTATTTTTGTAATATAATTTCATTTATGGGTATTTACATATTCATTTTATGACCCTTCTTCAATGGGGTGTACGTTTCGAAAGTTACCCAAATCGGTAAGGAGACCTTTCACCCTCCTCTTCTTTAAAAAGACTTATTTTGTTATGTATTTTAAATTACATCTTATTATGATGGTATATGTTCTTATATATCCTTATTTCTGTAAATTTAATTTACAAGTGATGATATACCCTTTTTATCTCTCATCAACTCATTTTCTGAATTTTGAAGTGACGTCGTTAGGCTGTCGAATTTTTGCAAGGGAACTTCTTAACCCAGTTTTCATTCTTTGGGATTAACTTGTACTCCTTGAATATGTTGTTCTATGAATATGTGTGAATAACCTCTGATTTTGTTACACTTAATATCCACTTATATTTGGTTTATTCGTTTTTCACACATAATTATGTAATTGATTTATCTTTAATCCAAGGATATCGTCTTTGTAAGGGACTGCGTCTCAATCTCCTTTCATTGAGGAATATTTTGTTCTAATACAAGGATTTCTTTTATAAGGTGTATAAACCCCTTGGAAATTTAATTTTATACAAAAGGAATCTTTTTCTATGAAGCGTTTTACTAAATGACAAAAAGGAATGTTCATTTTAACGTACGCGGTGACAACGACCTTTTCCACCGCCGCGAGTATTATTTGGTATTTGGCTTCCTCAACAAGCCATAATGTTTTTAAAATGAATTTAATACCATATAACCTTTTATGTATTTTGGTATTGAAAATGGTTTTTATAATGGATTTGTTATGTCAATATATTTAAGTGGTATATTTTGATCAAAGTGTTGAAATGTTTTCTTTCCATTATATTTGTTTTATGTCTCATGATTTTATAATGGTACTTAGACATTTGACGGGTGGTTATGTGATAAACCATATGAAGGATGGTGCCATGAATACCAGGATTGTGGTTACGTTATAACCTCCAATGCATTGGGTATGGAATTCAGCCGTATGGCTATTCCATTAAGTGATATGTGTGGAGGTTGACCGTATGGTTATTCCATTTAAGTATGTTTATGTCCCAAATTACCTTTATATGTTATTTATATGGGTTTAATGGTAATCTTTTGGTTACAAAAGTTTAATTAATGATCTTTTATTCATTGAAGAGTTTAAAATACTTCATAAAGGTGAAAATTATTACTTTGATAAAGTACTCATGGTTTACTTGTTGTTTTGAAAAACTAACAGTTTTCCTTCTTTGTGTATCCCTTACTAAGCTTTTTATGCTCACCCTATATATTTTGTTTGAAATGTTTTTTTTTCCACAGGACTTAATGTAGAATAGGGTCAAGGATGGGAACAAGGAAACGTCATGCTATCTAAAACACGGAACTAGACAAGTTTCTTTTTAAGAGTTTTTATTTTATGGAAACTTGGTAGAATTGGGTGCTTTGTAATCGTTTGAGATGTAATAGTTATGTCATAATTCCCTAAAACTCTAAACCTGAAAAGATACTCTATGTGAATTATTCCTTTAATTCAATAATAAGTAATGTTTAAGGCCGGGTCTTTATAGTTGGTATCAAAGGTCGGTTTAGACAACTTTAGGGATTAGGAGTTTTTGTTAAACACAAGGTGAGTCCCTATATCTATTATTTCAGTTAAATCCTTGTTTTATAACTTTTTTTAGGTCACGTAAAGTTAGTTACGAATGGAAGGAGAAGGATCTCAAACAACATTCCTAGCTCTTCCTGATGACATGCTTGCAATAATCATGGCAAAGTCATGTTCAGATGATTGTGAAACTTTTTCTAGCATACAACTCACTTGCAAGCTGTTGTTTGAGATATAAAACACCTCCACTATACCTCGTTATCATCGTGGATCATGGGTTGTATTTAAAAAAAATACTATTTTCAAAATATTCTCATATTTTCAAGAAAGGTAAATATTATCAAGGTATTTTCAAATATTTTACCTTATCAGAAGAATTTGAAGCATATTATGATTTTAAAAATGGTGCTGAGGAAGGAGACATGTGCGCAACATATTTATATTTTCTTTTAAAATATATTCCCTTAGAACATACTTATGGTATTTTAATGGACCAATAATAGAAAGTTTCAACTAAAAATCTATCTGACTATTTTATAGAAATCATGTTTTATCATATGATTTGGAATTATATGCCATACATGATTATTTTCCAAAACTATTTTTCTGTGAACACCCATATGACCCATGTTTTACAAGGTGTATTTGGATGGAGGAAGAGAATGATTTTGAAGGATCTATAAATAATTGTTATAATTCCTGGTACTTCTACCTATGTGAACAATATGATGATTAAACCGAGTAGATGCCATGATCACGGTATGCTGTTATTCATTTTGGGAATCGTTTTATTTTATCTTATGGTGGTGAAATAAGACTTCAAGAAATAAGATGTGAGATCATAATGAATTTGGATGAAAAGGAGAGGTATAAGTAAAATATTGAGGTGAAAACATGTTAAGGTTATTTTTAAAGTTTTATAAAAAGGACAACACGCAGACCGTGTGACAACCCGTCACGTTGGACAAAGCTGCGGGAATCGAACCCACAACTAAAGTGCGACTGGTATTTATCGCCTACCACTGGACTACGTGAAGTACCTGGTTATTATAACTTATTCGTTTTAGTTAGATGATTTTATGAATTAAGAGTAAGTTTATTTAGGGTTATCTATTGAAATTATTAACCTATCATGGAGGATATCTGATAAGGTTAATTACTTTTCAATATGAGACTTTAAGAGCAACTGATGTTATTTGGAGATAAGTGTTAATTTGTACCTTGGAAGACTCTGTGATTAAATCCTTCAAATATTTGGGTTTCAATATTAGTTTGGTTTCCTTTGAATAATTTTATGGACAAATTTTTTATTGAATGGTGTTCGTTGAACATTGTGTTTTGTTGGAAAAATTTTGGAGATTAAGAATATATTTTCTTTTTTATAAAAGATTATTCATTTTTTGATCTTGTTCTAACAATTTTGGTTTTGGTAAGGGTCTAAAGACTTGGGAAATATATAGTTCTCTTTTTTGGATTAGGTGATTCTCTTGAAGTTGATTATAGTACTCTTAATGTGAACAATTCTTCCTAAATACTCATCATTTGGGGAAAGTATGAGTTTGTGTAAGAAATCTAGTAAAAGCTAAAATTCAACATGACAAGTAAGTATGTTTCCTTAATATCAAAAACAAATTCCATAATGAAAAGTAACTTAAAACAAAAAAAATTTCTATTAACTTTTCCTACTGGGGAATCGAATACTGTTTAACCCACCACATGTTTGTGATTTTCTTGTGGTTAATATTCTCCTAAACATGTTTTCTATCACTCTACCTCAGAACATGACCCTTTGATTTTTTTCCATATCCATGTTTTCCATCATGGAATCCTAGTATGGGTTAACTTGGGTGACCTTTTTACTTCTCTTTCTTTATTTTAATGTGATAGTTTTACTTACTCTTGTTGCTATGTGGGATTTTCGATGAATTTTCCAAGCCCAATTTTAAAATTTCGAGGACGCAATTCCCAAAAGGGGGAAAGGATGTAACACCCCAGGAAAATAAAGAATATGATATTTTTATATTTATCCCTATTTTTGAATAAAATGTTAATATTAATTTAAAGGGAACCCTATGCTCGATGGCTTACCCAATACGCAACAACGAGTTCCTTTGAAATCTTATGTTGCACTCTGATAATAAAATAATTTTATTTTAAATGGTAGTTAACACCTAGCCGTTGTAATGACGAGAACGAAAAGAACCAACTACAAAATGATTATATATGTTTTTCAAATATTTTTACTTTTTACAATAAATGTTATAGTATTAAAAATGCGAATGAATCCAATTTTAAGCGTAAACATTCTAATATTCTTTAAAAGGACGATTAACCGCCTTTTGATGAAGAACCTATTTTAAATCCACTTTTTTACAATTTTATGTGTTATATTTGAAAAAATAAAATTCTTCTTTAGAATCGGGACATCAAAACTTACTTTGTGTAAATTTTTGGTATTTTTCTGATAAAGTTCATTTTTTTAATGAATAGTGAAAAATGTTGTATTTTAATTCAAAACCCCTTTTTAATATAATTTATTTATATGATTAGATTATATTTTTAATTGTTTTTAAAGTTAAATTAGAATATATTTTTAACATTTAATCCAATAGTGGTCATTGGAATTAATTTCGCTTTGAAATTGGACATAAACTAGTGTCAATATTTTAATAGATATTGTTTCTTAAAAACACGCTATTTATTTTGACAGTGGGAATTAATTATTAAATTAATTAATGAAAGTTATATGTTTTTAATTTTTTAAAATATACATCATTTTTGAATTATTAAATCAAATATAGCTTAGGGTTAATTTTTGGTATTTTTCTGAAAAACTTTCATTTTTGATTAATAGTGAAACCACTAAGTGGTAGTTTAAAAACTGATTTTTTATTTAAATGAAACGTTACCACTTTTGTAATTTGAATTTCAAAAATATGACATACATGGTTTTCATTAGAATTTAAAATTTGGTACAATGGGATTAAAATAATTTTTGGTGAATAGTAACTCGTACGTTTTTAATCGCGATTAGAGGTAATTAGTGTAATTTAAGGTACAAATAATGTTTTAATAATACTAAATGACCATGTAACATGTCCTACACTTATTATATGAGTAACGGATGACGAAGAAAATCCATGGGACAACTTGGGGACCCCATGGAGCCACTTTGGTAGGAAAATGACATTAATACCTTTTTATTTAAAGTAAAAATTAAAATGTCACAAACATGTGTTGTTTTACTAAAACAATTTCTACATTGGGTTATAAAAGTCATATTTTTTACTATAAATATTATCTAGAAAGATAAAGCGATTTACTACATCAAGATATTTTTTTATAGTTTTTAGACATTAAATAAATTTAATTACATATGACACCATGATGATGCATCGATTACCTCATTATTTAACGATTTAAATAATATGCAAAGATAATGTAAAATCTAAGATCTATACTTGTCCAAAACCTATTGGATGTGTGGATTTCGAAATATTATCATCTTATCCTCGAAATATATAATTTTTGGACCTTTAAAATCCTAAAATCATTTTATAATAATGTTACATTTCAAGACATTCCAAGAGTGCCCATCCTCTCCTCTTATAGAAGGCCACCACCTCTACCACCTTACCCACACCTCTCAAGCCTTTGGCTCGGACAAAACCTACCCATTTTGTCTCTACACATCCCTCTATTACTCCTAGAATCCTCACTTTGGGCAGAAGTCTTTCCAAGTAATCCTTTGAGCTCAAATCAAAAAGAGTTACCCAGATTAAAGGTAAAGTCTTCCCAAATGTTCTTTTGTTTTATTTTTCTTCTCCAACACCCTAATTGTTTTTATTCCTTTATTTTGTTACAAAACCAGTATCTTAAATATACATGGATGTTGTTATAAGAAATATTCGAGCTACACTTGCACACACATCCATCTAATGGTTAAAAAACATAATGTTTCTGTGGATGAAGAATTACTGCCTCACGAAACGAGGATTGTTCAATATTCTTTTAAAACCTTTAAAGGTGGCCATTATGATGTAACTGTATTATATATATTATATATATGGAATTTAAATTGTCTATATGCTTTTGTATTTTATATTTAAAATATACATTCATTATTTTCATGTTGTGGAAATCCGATAATTTCATATGAGGAAGTGTGGACTACCGCCCCCTCAAATGATGTGACTCGTTCATGCAATAAATTGAATGTATAAAGAATGAAATTAATGAACATAAGTGACCTATATAACATATATATTATAGTCTAATTATAATATATATATATATCTAATTTATTTTTAATTCCATTAATATGACAAAAAAATGAATGTAGCGTTCATGCATACGTACGGCCTACCGTCTCCATGAACGGTGCTTTTCATTTTTTATCTCCAAATGTTATGTAATAGTATAAAATACATATGTAAGGAATATATAAGATATTTTAATCATTAATACTATTCCGGAAATTATTTAATTATAACTACATGAGCAATCATTTTCAAACAAGTTCATTTTTGACTCATGTACCAAACATCGGCAAAAACGCCTGATATGAACTAACATTATTAAAAAATTATTATAAAATTATAACATGTGATATTAACTGAATATAAATCTTTAAAGGATTTCCCTCGGAAATTATAAATTGACCAAAGATTATTATTCAAGAATTTAATGAAATGAACCAGACAAGTCGGACATGACGTAAGGGATCCTACCCCTCTCTTTCTTTTTAAGTACACTCTTTTATGTCATTCCTTTTAAGCTCATATTTCTTATTATTGGGATGTTCTTTTATATTACTCCTACTGTACTTTTTATATTCATATGATGAGAGACCCTATTTTCTCTCATCAATCCATTTTAGAAGTTTTGAGTGGCACCGTTAGGTTGCCAAATTTTCGTAAGAGATCCAACCTCTCCCTTTATTTTTAAGTACTCTCTTTTATATCACTTATGTTAATCTCCTATTTGTTATTTTGGGGTATGTTATTTTATATTCATATTGCTGTAAATTTTATTTCAATATGATTAGAGACCCGATTTGATCTCATCAATCCATTTTTGGATGTTTTAAGTGGCGTCATTAGGCTGTCGAGTTTTCGTAAGGGATTTTTCATATCACTTTTATTCCTGTGAGATTTATGCTAAATTTTCCACCATTTCCTTTGAGTGGTGTATTTACTTCCCATTATTATTCTCTTTGTGAAATATAATTTCATTTATGGGTATTTACATATTCATTTTATGACACCTCTTCAATGGGGTGTTCGTTTCGAAAGTTACCCAAATCAGTAAGGGGACCTTTCACCCTCTTCTTTAAAAAGACTTTTTTTGTTATGTTTTTTAAATTACATCTTATTATGTTGGGATATGTTCTTATATATCCTTATTGCTGTAAATTTAATGTAAAGTGATGAGATACCCTTTTTATCTCTCATCAACTCATTTTCTGAATTTTGAAGTGACGCCGTTAGGATGTCGAATTTTTGCAAGGGAACTTCTTAACCCAATTTTGATTCTTTGGGATAAACTTGTACTCCTTGAATATGCCGTTCTATGAATATATGTTAATAACCTCTAATTTTTTTACACTTAATATCCACATATATTTGGTGTATTCATTTGTCACACATAATTATGTAATTGATTTATCCTTAATCCAAGGATACCGTCTTTCTAAGGGACTTCATGTCAATCTCCTTTCATTAAGGAATATTTTGTTCTAATACAAGGCTTTCTTTTATACAATGTATAAACCCCTTTTACTTTTAATTTTATACAAAAGGAATTTTTTTCTACGAAGCATTTTACTAAACGACAACAAGGAATGTTTTTTTTAACGTATGCGGTGACAATGACCTTTTCCGCCGCTGCGAGTATTATTTGGTCTTTGGCTTCCTCAACAAGCCATAATGTTTTTAAAATGAAATAAATACCATATAATCTATTAGGTATTTCGGTATTGAAAATGGTTTTTACACAGCATTTGATATGTCAATATATTTAAGTGGTATACTGTGATTAAAGTGTGGAAATGTTTTCATTCCATTATATTTGTTTTATGTCTTATGATTTTATAATGGTATTTGGACATTTGACGGGCGGTTACGTGATAAACTATATGACGGGTGGTGCTGTGAATACCAGGATGGGTGGTTACATTATAACCTCCAATTCATTGGTTATGGAAGTCAGCCGTATGGCTCTTCCATTAAGTGATATGTGTGGAGGTCGACCGTATGGTTATTCCATTTAAGTATGTGTATGTCCCAAGTTACCTTTATATGTTATGTATATGGGTTTTATAGTAATATTTTGGTTAGAAAAGGGTACGTAATGATATTTTATTCATTGAAGAGTTTATACTACATCATAAAGGTGAAAAGTATTACTTTGATAAAATACTCATGGTTTACTTGTTGTTTTAAAAAACTAATAGTTTCCTTTCTTTGTGTATCCCTTACTGAGCTTTTTATGCTCACCCCAAGTTTTTTTTTGAAATGTTTTTTTCACAGGACATAATGTGAAATAGGTTCAAGGATGGGAACAAGGAAACATCATGCTATCTAAAACATAGAACTAGAGAAGTTTCTTTTTAAGAGTTATTATTTTAT
This sequence comes from Viscum album, assembly GCA_963277665.1. NCBI lineage: Eukaryota > Viridiplantae > Streptophyta > Magnoliopsida > Santalales > Viscaceae > Viscum > Viscum album. The sequence goes on from OY728139.1 coordinate 562,458,269, forward strand.
GGAAACTTAGTAGAAGTGTCTACTTTGTAATCTTTTGGGATGTAATAGTTATGTGCTAATTCCCTAAAACTATAAACTTGAAAAGATCCCCTATGTGAATTATTCATTTAATTCAATAATAAGCAATGTTTAAGGCCGGTTACTTATAATAAAAATCCATATAATATGTTATTATGAAATGGTATCCACCATTCATTGAGATGGTAGCCATACAAACACATGGACACTATTTCAGTCTAATTTTCGTGTTGAAAGAAAGAAAGTAAAATCCATATATGTGTATATATCATTATAAAATTAGATTTATTGTATAATATATATCGTATATATTTACTAAACCCATCATTAATACATTCCATGTAAGGTATGAATGAATCACATCACTCTGAGGTGGCGGCGGTCCACACTTCTTTAAACGAAATTATCGTATTAACAAAAAATGAAATGTATAAAGATATGTGATATAAAACAATTAAATAAAATTAAATAAAAAATTAAATATATTATAAAAATTATATTAATATATTTCCCATCATAATGTATACCATTAATGGGGTTAAATTAATAATGAACAATCATCATTTAGTAAGGTGGTAGTTTGTTGTACACATAAACAATATATTCATTACCCATTATATGAATGTGTGTGTAAGTGTAGATCTAAAATGTAGATTAAAAAAATCATAGTATGTTGAGGATATTGGTGTTTTTATACAATAATTTAACAATTTTATTTGATGGAGTTAAAATAAATAAAATAAAATAAACTTGTTTGTAGGAGGGTGCTTACATTTAGTCAGGTAACTCCATTTGGTTAGCACCAAATGGATTCATAAGAAGGATTTTTTCCTAAGGGAGGATTCAAGGAGGAAGTGTGGAATTGTTTGGAGATATTTTAGCGTATTTTGTTGTAGATAATTTAGATTTAGAGTTGTTAGGAAGTTTGAGTAAAAAAGGCTTTATATAATGGAGGAGGAGTGGTAAACATTAATATTTTAGAAAAGGATAACCCCACCAATTTTTTGTTATTTCCAGTGGATCCAATAATAATCTAAAGTCGATAAAATGGAGGATAGGTTCTAAATTTTTTCACCAAAGGGATTTTTTACTAGTGTAAAGGTTTTTTTGGGCCTTATGTTTATGGTTTAGTATCTTAATATGCTTAATATAACCTTAATCATTGTAATTAATTTTAATTACTTTAACTAATATTTTTTCAGAAAATAAATTAACCTCATTAGAAGTTATTAATCATTATGATTAAAAATATGTAATCCATTTTTCAAAATTTCACACACATAAGTGGTAGAAAATAATATAAACATAATCTCGTAAACAAGATGACTATATGGGTTTTTAATATAAAAACATTCTAAAGATTGCTATTTTTGTCAATTTAGAATGAAAATTGTTTCAAATGTCCTCAATTATATTTATTGATAAAAATTTAATATAATTAATATTTAAAATAAACATTAAACATAATTTTTATATATAAATAAATTACATGATAAATTAGTTTTGAGTTAGATTTTATCATTTTTTGGTATTCATTAGAAAAATGAAACATCTCAAAAATATATAAATAATTTCACCCTATCATAATTTATATGATTTTATTTTAATAATGAAGCTTATTTTGAAAAATAACTTTTATGAAAGTGAAAAATATATATTTATTGTACGTTCACTATCTAAATGTTGTAAATGTACCTTTATAAAAATATGTGTTTTTATGTGTTAAATTTGTTTTGTTCTCATCTTATTCTTATCGAATCAATTTGGTGAAAATAAAAAATTATTAATTGAATATATAATGTATATATTATATTAATTTCACTCATTAATTTTAATTAATTTCAGTTTTTAGGATATAATATCTTTGTGAGCAGAAAAATAGTTTTCTCTACAAATAGTCCCTTTTTATCAAATTCATTCATTAAGATAGATAAATTTGTTTTATACTTATGTAAATAATTGAAATATTTATTTAGTAAATAATATGCATATACTATAACTTAATGGCTAGGTTAATTCTCAATATAATATTTTAATAATATATTTATGTTTAGTGAAACTCAGTGTTGTGTGTGTTGTAAGCCATGTTAGTGTCATGTAAAAGTAATGTTTGACTTAGTTTTTTTAAAAATCAGTGAAAATTAATTCATTCTAAATAAAGATCATAAAAATAAAGGATGATAAACTCTCCCCACAGGACAACACGTGATCTTTATAGGGTGAATTGGGCTCACGTTCATAGACATTGGGAAACATACCAGAAGGTAACCCATCCTAATCACTACACTAGTAAAATAATGATTAACTATGGAGTTTTAATCATTTATTCTCCCTAAAATAAATATGAAACTTGTTGACATGAGACACATCATTTCTTAAATTTACCCATTTTGATTATGGGGTGTTACATCCCCCCCCCCATTTTGATCCTAAAATCATCATTATGGACCCAATATCTCAATGGAAGAAGCACCACCACACTTAAGGGTGGTTTCCATCTAAGATTACAAATGTAACAACTGGGACCCGCAGACATCACAGACACCTCACCTTAACAAGATTGTCGGGTCATGTCCCACTAGGTAACACTAGTTTCCCCAAAAACATGTGGTCCCCTACCTAGGGCCCACTCAAATTCCCGAACATTCCATCAGAACAATGATTATCCTCACATGAAAACCCAAGTTCTTCCCATTATTCATTTTTCTCACTCGCACAAATTATTGGAAACTTACAAGAATTACACCCATCATGATCCCTACTCCATGTGAATCACTATTGATTATGGATTTCAAATCAGGTAGGCTCCAAAAAAGAATGAAACCCCTTGTTGACGTCATTCATATAATTTTTTCATTTGACCCTTTATCATTCTTGTGGGTTACAATTTGTGAGGAACTCCTCCTGATTGTAAATCCAACTAACCAGTATTATTTTGAAGGTGGTAAACTTTTTGTACAAAAAAAATTCCAATAGATATTTAAAAATTTTAAAAAAATTCTAATCTATTAACATGTCCTCAAATTAACCACCATTGGTGAATGATATATATTCAATATTGATGAATCCAAAAGGTATTGGGTTGTAAAATCATTGAAAATGAAAATGTGATAGCCTACGCATCCCGTTAATTAGTGATTCATGAGAAATACTATACAACGCATGATCTAGAATTGGTAGGGGTGATCTTCATGTTGATTATTTAGTAAAATTATATCTATGGGTATAAGTGTGATATATATATATAGATCAAAAAAATCCTTAAGTGTATATTCACATAGAAGGAGCTTCACATGTTCAAACAAAGGTTGTTTTCACTTAACAGATTTTATTATTTGTCAATAAATTTCCAATATGGATGAAAACAAATTGGAATAAGTTCATAGAATTATGGATCTTGTATCCCAATACAAGTTGAGTATTTAGAAGGATATAATCTTTATTGACATGAAATAGATGTATATTTGAATAAAAATGGATATTAATCATACCTTGATCAAATAACTGCTCAACCATATATTCATGAGAGGATAAAGGAGTTTCATAAGGATGATGAGGTACTGCAAAAATGGTAGAATATAAAAATATGTTCAAAATTGATGATGATGGAGTTATAAGATTATAGGCATAGGTATGTGACCCATCAAAACTAGAATAGAAGAGGGATGTTCAAGATGATTCCCATATCTCAACCTACTATATTCATCCAACAAGAAATAAGTAGTATAGATATTATAAGAAAAACCTCTTGTGGGATAACGTGAAGATAGATATTGAATAATTAGTATCCGGATTATTGGAATGATCTAATTTAATTATAAACCAAACAAGTTTCTGGGTATGGTTAAACCATTTCCCATATCAGTATGGAAATTAGAAAACATTAACTTGAATTTAATCATTTTACTCCCCAAGACACCTAATATAAATTAATCCATTATTATAGTAGTATATTTCCTTATAATGATAAGGAATTTTATTTCCCTCAAGGATTATTTCTCTCCTGACCAATATGCCAAGATATACACAAGGTATGTGGTATGAATAAATGGATTTCCACTCTCTACATTATCTGATGGAGATTCATGGTTTACATTGAGTTTCTAAATAAGCTTTTAGCAAGTGCTACATATATACTGAGATTCCTCATTTCTCATTAACATTATATATATAGAGATTTTGAAACAAATAATCAAAATCTAGAGAATGTGATGATATCAGGTTCAATTAATATCCAATGATGTTGATATCAACATCTTCCCCTAGTAGATTTCACATTTAACAATTTTTTTAATTTTATCATTTAGATGTAACATGTAACCATATGAGATTATTTGATGAATATGGAGATAGGAATCTAATGGGAAAAATATTTCCAAATAGGTGGCATAGATGGTTTAATTTATCCAACAGCATATGAAATCCACATAAGGTCTATAGAAAATATATACAAAAATTTATCTATGATATCTGGAGTTTTATATTAGAGATAATGTGTTTCTTTGAATATAAACATGGAATAAATTTATTATGATTGGGAAGAATTAAAATAATAATCAAATATACATCTACGGTTTTGAGATCCTTGGTCGTATTTGAGTGTTGGCATATTTACATGAATTCACACCAAAACTATATAAAGTATTTTGACATGTTTCATGAATCCCTTTTGAGGAATTAAATACAAGACCCCGCACTTGAAACGAATATAGAGGTGATTCATTTGGAAATTATCATTTATACAGGGAGTATCAGTTGAATTTCTTAGATCATATATAAAAGGTTTTATAAAACAACACAGCTCACCAGGTCAATGTGTAATGGGGGTACCACATGATTGTGGAAGCATCATGGGGACGGGAAGAGGTTATCAAATATAAGTAAACTCATCTTTATTAGTGTATTAATTGAAAATTATGAGGGTAAAATTACTCGTGGGATGAAATGAACTTAACATTTCAAAATTTAAGCCCCTTTTTAAATGAATAAATTCCCTATCATGTAATGTAGTAATTGAAAATATATGCATGATGGTGGTTATTTTTTAACTTCTATATAGTCTATAATATTTAAAATAGAATTATTCATACTAACCATTGATAATATAGACACCAAATTTAGGATCAAAATAACGATGTAGATGCTCAATATAAAAGAGGGGGTGAATTGTATACTTTAAAAATTTCCTTAGACAAGGAAAAATATATGATTAACAAAGCTAAACTAAGTTAATTCACAACACCTCTAATCACCAATTGGAGAATTGGAACCAAATTTTACAATATGAGATTCTACCTTAAAGAGTATAGAATCTAAACTAATCAGAGTACAAGTGTAAGGAAATATAAGAAGATTATTCTTTCCTTACAATAAAAAAGTGCAATGGAAAAAGCAAGTACTAAACCTACAAGTAACAAGATATAAGTATTTTAACCCAAAGAGAAGGGTATCCAACAACCTTGGATAAAGGTCCCTTGATTTATACATTCAATAAAGTCTGTCTTACCCACACCAGGGTAAGCCCTCGATATGAAGATCGGAATCTCTGTCTTGCTATCCCCTCAAGCCCTCAACATCAAAGTAGTTGGAACCTCTATTTTCTTCAGCAAGGAAGCCCTCGAAATTCAAGGTTGTCGGCACCTCTGTCTTCCTATCCCCGGAAGTCCTCGAATGTAATCCCTAACATTCGGAGTCGCGCGAAGCAATCTGAACGACCAGTTCAGTACACACAAGGAAAGAAAAACTTCTCTATCTAGATATCACATTAATAGTGTGTGGTCTTTAAATTGATAAACTTCATTTAGAGCTCTTTAAAATGAGCTCCTATTTATAGGAAAATTTCCAACGGTCGGCTCCCTCCTCCAATGGTCATATTTTTCATCAAATTTGGAGGGACCTGTACACATGTAACTCAGCCAACAGTTAATTAGAAACAGAATGGACGACATCGTTTAATATAAAATCATGTATAATTGAATGCACGACATCGTTTTGAAATGGATTATATGTAAGTAAAATCCATAAAAATTTTCGGAGTGTAAGAAAATTAAATGTTCAGAGTCTAACCAAACCAAAATTCAGAGTCTGTGTTAAGAAATTTTCAGATTCTGTTTTATAGGAATTTGGAGTCTAGTTTCACCAGAGATCGGAATCTGAACTTGCAGAGTTCGAAGTCGAACTAGTAAAAGTTCGGAGTCGAAATTCATAAGAGTTCAGAGTCAAGCTCATGAATGTTCGAAGTCAAACTTGATAAGTGTTCAGAGTCGAACTCATGAATGTTTGGAGCCGAACTTCATAAGAGTTCGGAGTCCAACTCATGAAAGTTCGGAGTCGAACTTCATAAGAGTTCGGAGTCGAACTCCGGAAAGTTCAGAGTGGAACTTAATAAGAGTTCTGAGTCAAACTCATGAAATTTCGGATTTGAACTTCATAAGAGTTCAGAGTCTAACTCCTAAAAGTTCGGAGTCCAGAATTCAGATTGGAACATCATTTCAGTTCACATACAGAATTCGGATCCTAAAAACAGAATGCTCCAAATCATTACATTTCATTACATTTTATGACTTCTGGGATTTTCGGTATGAATCCAGTTTTTGTACTTATAAAAAATATTCCTATGTATAAGAAAATCTGGGTTAGGGTAAATTTCCTTAAAAAAGTAAATTTTCCTTATGGAGGTAAAACTTATATTTGTTTATGTATAAGGTGTTTGTGATTTTCATAACAAGAAGGAATGTAAAAGTCATAAAGAAAACATTATTGACTCAACAATCTCCCCCTTTTTGGAAAGCACAAACATCCTTACGAAAAAGAATATAAGGACTTTGAAAAAACCTATCTCCATTTTTTCATGGATGAAAGTGAATACAACTAACTCCCCCTTAGGCATTGAAACTCTAAGGATTGTATTCTGAGTTTTTTCATTACCAAGGGAATGAAAAACTTCGTAGAGAGAAGCCCCCTTACTTTAAGGATATTTTAAAAAATTTCATTCTCCTTTTTTTAGTGGTTCTTTTTCCTTCTCCCCCTTAGGAGTAGTTCTTTTTCCTTCTCCCCCTTTGTGAATTTCAAAACGAATTGAAGGGAATGGAAAATATGGTACCTGAAAGATTATTAATAACACTACAATATACAATTATCCAAATAAAATTTCATTAGATCTTGACAAAAAAACAAGGAAAGACAAATACAACAAAAGAATCGGAGTGAGTTCATTTGTGTTCCTTTTCCTTCAAGATGTGCTTCTTTTAAAAGGTTTTGAGTTTCTTCAAGTCTCTTTGGTCTTCCTCAACTTGCCTCTCCAATGATTTTACCTTTTCTTATTGTACTTTTAAAGCTCCTTCCTGAGCCTCCATGGCTTCTTTCTGCAACTTTATTATTTCCTATTGCTTTTCCAACTTCTCCTTAAACTCAATCCGGAAATCTCTTTTACTTTTCCAATTCTGAGATACTGATTTAAGCTTCCCATTCAGGTCTCTGACCTGTTGATTCCTAGAATTATGCTAATCAATCAGCCCAGCTTGAAGATTTTTAATCTTTTTATCCTCGGTGTCAAAGGCATTTAGAACTTCACTCTGAAAATTTTCAAACTACACTAAGTCTCTATCAACTCTCTTAGACCACTTTTTTACCTTACTGCAGGACTTTCTATGCACATCATAATCGATAAGAAAACTTTTTTGTTCAAATTTAATCTTCACAAACTTATCCATGACCATGGATAAGGAATCCTATTTTTGATTCATACGTTGTTGCAGCATCTGGCATCTGGAATCAATAGTTAGAAAAATCGGAATGGTTTCCACCAACTTCTTCAGAGATTGAACCACAAAATCATGCCCATGAGATGATGATTCTGAATCAGATAAATCTCTTTGAGATTTCTCTTCTTCAATTTGCAACAGTTTTCTCTTAGAAGAATCACCAACCTCCTTCTTCCTGAAGACTTATTTTGTTGGAGTATCCATGAGAGCTTGTTTTCCCTTATCAGACTTCGGAATTGGTTCCTTATTAGGGGATACTTCCTCGGAGTCAGAAACTTGAATAATCTGGTCTTCATCTGGTTTCTGTTTTTCTTGTCCTTCCTCAAGAAAATTCATCTCATAAGAATCTTCCTCATCATACAATACATTTTCTTCTTCTTCTTCTTGTTATTGCTTATCATCATTCTTACTAGCTTCCTCATCTCCCTTTCCTAGAGTAGCTAACTTAACGGATTCTGCCTGATCCTTATAAACCTATACTTTCTTGATCATGGAATCTAAATCTTCACATCCTTCTTCTTCTTCTTCTTCAACCTCTTCCTCTACTTCTTCCTCAGCTTCTTTTTCAGCTTCTTTAACTACTTCTTTATCCTTGGCTTTTCCGAAGTGACATAATTCATAGCTGGAGTTTCTGGTAAATAATTTTCTGTAAAGATAGATTTCAGAACTAGAATCAACTCAGAAGCTAGCTCTATAGCTCTCAGAAAGGATTGCACCACCTCAGCTTCAGACACTTTCTTTTTCATTTTCTTCTCTTTCGCCTGCTTCTCTAACTCTTCCGCAGCTTTTTTAAGGCCTTAGCCTCTACAGGGTCCAATACGAATTGTGGATCCCCTTCTTTCCTATTATATTTGTCTTCCATCTACTTGGATTCCACTTCATCTGTATATTTTTTCTTCTTCTTCGGCTTGGGGGGAGCAGACTGAGTTTCCTTAGCCTGGGGATTTTCTTTATCAGCAACCACTTCCTTAACCTTTCTCTTCTTCCTTTTCTTTTTGGATAGTTCCAGATTCTGTGTTTATTTCTAAGCTCATTAATCCTCTTCCACAGATAGAGGGTAAAAATCTCCGGATTTGCTGTAAAAACCCATCTTTATCCTCTTCAATGTATCATCACTAACCAGCATAAGCTTTCAATTTCGTACTTTTGATTTTCATGCAACCTTGAAGGATTATAAGCACAAAACTATCAGCCTAGATAGTAAGGAAGGGTACATAATGATTTGATCTCTCAAATTCCCTTCTTTTATGTTCTTGATCATAATCAAGATATGCCTTATCAAATTTATCTTTCTTAGATTTACCAAGAAATCTAAAATATAGATATCAGTTTTTTTCAAATTATCTTTGTCACCTCTTCTTGGTATGATATAACCTTGTAACCAGAGCTGAAAAATATTATTGTTCATAGTGATATGAGCAGTCTTTGCGGTCGTAGCATCCTTTAGTCTAAGGAATTTTAAAGCCTACACCTTGTTGAAATTTCATGGCTCATCTGGAAGCTTATGTGAGAAAAACTCAGCTTCCCCCTCATCGGACAAACCAACCTAACTCACATCCTTGGTGTAGGAAATCATATAAGTCATCCCATAAGACTTGAAAAAAACCACTCTCTTCTATCTTCCATCTCTAAGGAAACAGACTCATAGAACTCGATCAACAAATCAGTATAAAATAGATCTTGTTTTTCTGACTTGAACAAGCATATATCTTCCCATACATTCAACTTTATATTCTTGGTTATAATAGAATCGAGATTTTAGAATTCCAGATGATCTAACCTTTCCCTGAAGACTAACCACTTAGAGATTGGTTTAGTAGTTGACATATCTTGATATGTAGCTTCAACAGACATTCAGAGTGAAGAATTCTGAAAGATTCGGAACGGATTTTCAAAGTTCGGAACCGGTATTAAGAAGAGCAGTAGGGCTTCGAGATGCGGAAGCTTTCAAAACTGATGTGCGACGTGTCTTGGGGTCCCCTTTATATAGGTGATGGATGTGACCTTTGGTATTCTAAAATCCATATAACGGTTGAAATTGTTTTTGATCTGATCTGACGATTGAAAACACTCGCGCAAGAAAAACATGACTCCGATCTTTTGAGGTTTTAAGGAAAATATCCATATTTGAGGAAAACTAGAATCTGAACTCTTAAAAACTCAGGTAAATACTAGCAAACAAAATATGATTGCGAAACTATAAGTAAGGAAATCATAGCTCTCGAATTGGCTATAAAAATTGATCGTAATTGGTAATATTATTCTTGAAGAAAAAAAATTTAAAACAAACTTATTACGAAAGTTCCAGTACGAAAATATCGTTACGAAAACTCCATTACGAAAATTTTGTCATGAAAACACTAGTACGGAAATATCATTACGAAAACTGCAGTATGAAAATCTCCTTACGAAAACTCCAGTACTAAAATCTTGTTATGAAAACTCCAGTACGAAAATCTCCATTCCGGATGTTTTCATTCAGAGAATTTCAATCCTGAAAATTTCAGTTCCGGAAATTCCCAATCCAGATATTTTAGTTTCAGAAATTTCCATTCTGGAAACTTCAGTTCAAAAAATTCTGCAAAACTAACTAAGAAAATTTTAGTTACACTATGTTTAAAAAAACATATTACGAAAATTTTAGGTGCACTAACAATCAAATGTACCCCCCCCCCTATGAAAAGTAGTTTATTACTGTTAGGAAAATTGTTCAACAACAAGTTAATGAGGAATTATTACCTTAAGATTATCATTCCTAACTTTTGTTTAATGTATTGTTGTTGGTACTCCCTCTATCTTCCTGAAAACAAGAAAAGAATTAGACATTCAGAATCCAAACTTGTTTGGATCCGAGATTTCCAGATAACAATATTTTTGGCACACACACTTTCATAGAAAAATAGGCTTTATGAAAACCTAGATATTGGGATTTATTTAAAGAATAATTCCTTGCCCAGTGACCGCCACATTGACACTTGGTACAAAATGGGGTACTTTTTGGAAAAGAGTAGTTGTTACTAAAAGTTGGTTTTGCATGGGTATAACCAAATCTGGATTTTTTTCATAAAGGTCGTATTTGTGAATACATTTTATCAAAATTTTCTTTACCATGGGTCAAGATTGATAAACACTTCTTTAAGGAAAGAATTTCAGACATGAGTTTAATAACCAATTTTTTTCTCCAAAATCATTAGATTTAGAACTAGAACTAGGCCCGAAAATTCTTTTCTTAGAAATTACTTGTTCTAACTCTTTAGAATGTTAGTTCTTCTCAGAACTTACTTCCTCAAGATTTTTTGAAATAATTATAAAATCGGTATTTTTTCTATCAAGATCTTTAGAAAGATCTGATATTTATTTTGTAAGAATAAAATTCCTAGAGTTTTCCTTGTCAAGTTTTTTATTGAGTTTAGAATTTTCAATCTCAATATGTTCAGCAAACCTATAAACTTCTACATAAGTAGGTGAAGTATTTTCTTCATTAGTAGAGGATTCTTCATCTGAAGAGTTATAATTCTTACTATCATTATAATTTAAAAATACATTGGTCAATGATTCAGAATTTCGTACCTTATCCATAAAGTAATTATTGTTAATGGGTAATCTGGCTATAAGACCAAGATTCTTTTGTCCTAAAGATTCATAATCATAAGATTCATCTGAATAGTCACCACCACTGGCACTCCAGGTGTCATTTGCTTTTAAAACATTCTTAGCTTTGGTTTTTCAATACTTCTTTCTATTCCTTTCAGAATGACTTTCTTTTCATTCTTTCTTTTTGAGCAGAGGGCAATCTGGTCTAATATGTACAACTCTCTTGCATTCATAACAATTAGCTTCTCCAACATTCCTGTCTTTCCTTTCCTTTTTCTTTACTTGGATTGGAACTTTCTCTGGCCAACTATATTGTTCATCCTTCACGCAAGATTTTCTTACTCATTTTCTGAGGTTTCACTTTCACTAGATTTTGATTGAATAACCATCTTCTTAGACATGGATATGGTTACTCTCTCAAGAGTCTTAGCTTTCATATGACTTGATGTTGTTGTAAAAGCAACAGTACCATTCCCATTCTTCTTTTTGATGTTGGGAGAGTCTTTCTTCATTCTTGGTTCATGTTGAAGAAGAGTTCCAAATAGTTCATCTAGAGAAATTTGAGTGACCTTCTTGTTCTCATCAGTAGCTGTTCTTTTTTATTCCCACTCATTGGGAATAATATCAATTATCTTATCCACAAGGGCTTCATCATCTAACCATTTTTCTCCAATAGACTGTAAGCAGTTGACTATAGTCATAAATCTCTGTTGAACATTACAGATTGGTTCTCCATTTGAAAAATTGAATCCATGGTATTAAGCTCTAAGCATATCTCTCCTAGTTTCAATCACTTTAGAAGTTCCAAAGTGTGTTACTTCTAACTTCTTCCAGATACAATTAGCTGCTTCACAAGAATAAATTTGGCTATATATATTTCTAGTCATTGAAAATAATAAAGTATTGTGCACCTTATAATTGAGTTGATACTCTTGTTTTTCTTGGTTAGTGAAAGTTATAACTTCCTTATTAGGAATTTTATAATCACTAGTAGGCATAACGAAATTATCCACTCCAGTATTGATAATAAAAGTCTTCATTCAATCTATAAAATACTCATAGTCATTACCATAAAATAGTGGTGGTCTTTTAGGATTTAGATTGTCAATAGAACCAACATTGACTCCTTCCATTCTTAAAAAAACTTTGGAAACCAAACTAGTTAGTAGAAAAAAGTTCGTAACCACAAAGTTTGGAATGACAATTCGGATTGATAATTTGGAATGACAAAGTTCGGAATGACAATTCGGAATGGAAAAAAAACTTTCTAAGCAAGGATTAAGAACAATGGAAAAATGAGCAAGAAAAATTTATATGTGAATATAAGTATTTTAGAGACCTCCTCTGATACCAATTGTAGGATCGAAATAACGATGTAGATGCTCAATATACAAGAGGGGGGTGGATTTTATACTTTACTGATTTCCATAGTCAAGGAAAAATCTATGTTTAACAAAGTTAAACTATGATAATTCACAACACCTCTAGTCACCAATTGAGAATTGGAACCAATGTTTAAAATATGAGATTCTACCTTAAAGCGTATAGAATATAAACTAATCAGAGTACAAGTGTAAGAAAATATAAGAAAATTATACTTTCCTTACAATATAGAAGTGCAGTGGGAAACAAGTAGTAAACCTACAAGTAACAAGATATAAGTCTTTTAACCCAAAGAGAAGTGTATCCAACAACCCTGGATAAAGGTCCCTTGATTTATACTTTCAAGCAAGTCTGTCTTACACACACCAGGGTAAGCCCTCGATACGAAGATTGGAATATTTTTCTTGATATCCCTGCAAGCCCTCAACATCAAGGTAGTTGGAACCTCTGTATTTCTCAGCAAGGAATCCATCAAACTTCAAGGTAGTCGGCACCTCTGTCTTCCTATCCCCGGAAGTCCTTGATTGTAATCGCCAACATTCGGAGTCACACGAAGCAATCTGAACGAGCAGTTCAGTACACACAAGGCATGAGAAGATTCTCTCTCTAGAAATCACCTTAACAGCATGTGGTCTCAAAATCGATCAACTTTATTCAGATCTCTTTCAAATGAGCTTCTATTTATAGGGAAATTTCCAATGGTCATCTCCCTCTTCCAACGGTCATATTTTCCATGAAATTCGGAGGGACCTGTACACATGTAACTCAACCAATGGTTAACTAGAAATAGAATGGACGACATCGTTTAATAATAAATCATGTATAACTGAATGCATGACATCGTTTTGAAATGTAGCATGTGTAAGTAAATGCCATAAAAAATTTTGGAGTGTAAGAAAATTAAATGTTCGGAGACTAACCAAAACAAAATTCGGAGTCTATGTTAAGAAAAGTTCGGATTCTGTTTTATAGGAATTCAGAGTCTGGTTTCACCAGCGATCAGAATATGAACTTGTAGAGTTCGAAGCCGAACTAGTAAAAGTTTGGATTCTAACTTCATAAGAGTTCTTAGTCGAGCTCATTAATGTTCAGAGTCAAACTTCATAAGATTTCAGAGTCGATGTCATGAAATTTCGGAGTCGAACATCATAAGTGTTCGGAGTCAAACTCATGAATGTTCGGAGTCAAACTTTATATGAGTTCGGAGTCGAACTCGTGAAAGTTTGGAGTCAAACTTCATAAGAGTTCGGAGTCAAACTCCTGAAATTTTGGAGTCAAACATTATAAGAGTTCGGAGTCGAACTCATGAAATTTCAGAGTCAAACTTCATAAGAGTTCGGAGTCGAACTCCTGAAAGATCGGAGTCCATAATTTGGATTGGAACTTAATTTCAGTTCACATCCAGAATTCGGATCCTAAAAACAGAATCCTCCAAATATTTACATTTTATGACTTTTGGGATTTTGGGTATGAATCTGGTTTTTGTACATGAGTAAAATATTTCTATGTATTAGAAAATCTAGGTTAGGGTAAATTTCCATAAAGAAGTAAATTTTCCTTATGGAGGTAAAAATCATATTTGCTAAGTATAAGGTGTTTGTGATTTTCAAAACAAGAAGGAATGAAAAAAGTCATAAGGAAAAACTTATTGACTCAACACTAAAAAGAAACCATTAATATTAATATATTAAGGGTTATGAGAAAGTCCAATTGACTAAGAAGGAATAACTGATGACCTTAACTAGTGGAATCATTCCCTATGAATCCAATTTATTAATTATTCCTAGGGAGACAGAATAAATGTGAATTACAATGACCAATACCATTATGATAACCAATAACTATAGCAGGAGAAAACCCATTTAAAAGAGAAGTTCAACTTTATTGAGATAATGACTAAAACCATGTTCCTTGAACTGTCTGATGAATATCTCATCATCACACACCTTACCTTTAGGAAATTTCTTGGGGTAGTAAAGGAATATGTATCTGGATACCAAAAATATGAATTTTCATATCTTATTTTTAATTATGTAATAATTATATTCATACATTTATTTGTAATTACTTTTTCTATGATTAGATATTGAGTTTGATGAAAATTATATTTTTTTATGAAGAAACAAAAATTAAATTTTTAGGAAAAATATAATTTTAATAAATAAACACTATTATAATCTATTCATTAATTTTTGAAATAGATTTATTTAAAATAATTTTTTATAAAATAATATTTATTAAATATAAATGAAAAAATAATATTATAAACTCAAATTTTTATATAGAAAAGAAGAATGTTTTTTTAACTAATACATTTTAATAAATGTAGATTATTTTAAATAGTGTAAATTATAATTTTTTATAATTTTTTTTATAGAATAAATATTATTTATTCAATCTAAAATTTGAAATTATAAAAAAGTGTATTTTTCTTAATCTTTGCAGGCAGTCGAATGTTTTTCCAATAATTGGATGCATTATAAATTTATGATATGTATTACGAAATCATAAAATCACATAATTGATTTAATAAATACTATAAAGTATATCCACATAAAAAATTATTCTCCCCCTTTAAAATATTTTTTATGTTATTTCAATAATATTATAAGAACAAAATGAATCCTTCAAAACATATATTATATTTTTAAGTTTTCAAAAAAGTTCATTATAATCATAAATCACATCAAAATAAAAAATGGTATTATTTTAATGAGATTAGATATCAGACTTATAAAATAATGAAAAATAATCATATTTTTTAGAAAACATGTGAAAAACTATGGCTAGGATTGTGATATTGATTACTTTATCATATAGAGTCCAACATTGATGTTTGAAAATTAATGATGAATTCCCCACTCTTTTTCTGTATAAGAAAACCAGAACACCCAATTATATTTAGTATGTATCGATTGGAGAAGGAATTTACTATTAATTTTCCACCATAGATCCCTCTCAAGGTTCCCCGAGGCTCTTATTAAGTTCCCGCCCCAATTTTAGATGCACACACTCAAGGTGAGGGATCCTCTCCTTCTCCAATTTATTCATAAACCCTATCGATATCATGTATTTTTATTTCCAAATGATAATTTTGGTATAGGTTTCTACATATTCCTCCTAATATAATCATGATTTAAAAGTCATTAAACACCCCGTTCACTCTCATTAAGCCCTTCAATGAACCTTTATGTACCCCTGTTATGGTGTTTAAATTATTCTCCAATGTTTCAAGACAAAAAATTATGTACCGAATACCCATCGTAGTTTAAACTCAAGGGTATTCACCTAGATATATATATCCTTTGTTAATTAAAAATTTACATGTATTTAACCCTTGTGAAAAATTCATAGGGTTAAATTTGGTAAAATATACCCTTATGTTGAGTGTTCTATATGGGACAGTTATTTTTGTACATGTTTTGTGAAATTTATTTAAATCGAATTAATTTATCTTTTTTTTATTTTTTATTTCACATGACGCTAGAAATAGTTACATATATATATATATATATTAAAACACTAAGTTAAAATTTCCTTTCATACGACACCAACATTCATTGTGATACACACAAAATTGATTTTTCTTTCACTACACGCAATATCAACTTGTCATGCATTACACACAAGACTGACTTGGTAAATTTTACACGCAATACTGAGTTTCTAGGAAACATAATTTTATTGCTATAATTATTTAAAAGAGTTATTTATTAATTACCCATTAAAACATAGTAATATGAATAGTAATAAATACTTTCAAAATAATTATAATGGTTTAAATAAATAAAATATATTGATAATAAAAAAATTAATTTTTTGTAAAGTCATTATATGTTTAAAAATATTATTCTCTCAACTGAACTACTTTCCACATCCTTCTTTGAAGAAAAAAAATAATTTCAGAGACCTATAGAAATTTATGTTTTTAAAATAAAATTCATTTTTCCATTTAAAATTATGAAATTATCTTTGGTTGAATTTTTTGTATTTTTCTACGAAACATCAATTTTTGATGAGAAAGTGAAAAATACTACATTTTAGTTTATTACACCAGTTTCATTTAAATAATTATCAATGTTAAATTATAAATTAAATTTTTTTTATGTTCGTATTAGATCAGTTATACATCTATCAATAAAATTTATATAATTACAATAAATGTCAATTTGAAAATATATATATAAACATTATAAGAATTTGAACATTTTTTACTTTAAAACTCTGTTATTTAGTCTCTATATGGGATTAACATTAATATTAATTTTTCTGCTTCAATTAATTGAAATTATAATAAAGGAAATAAACATTTTAATCAATATAATATTTGGATTTTAATTATATCCTGTATATTTTTGACCAAATAATTTGTAAAAGTGTTTAAAATTAATCATAATGATTAAGGTGAAATTAAGCTAAATTAGGGAATAAGCCTTATTCATAGGGGACCAAATGACCTATACAGTTGACAAAAATCCTTTTTAATGACATATTGCGTCCATAAAACTTATATTATTGATTTGTTTTGGTTTGGTATGACTTTATTAAGGTAGTAATATGTGTACACCATACTTGTTTTCAATACTTACAAGTGAGTCATTTTCCTTCCCTATAAAAGGCCACCACTGCTCCCTCATCTTCACACCTAGAAAAACTCTTAGGTTATGAAAATATCTACCCAATAAACATATAAAAATTATCCACTTACTTCTAGAATCATATCATTGGTAATAAATCAATTCCATGATGTTTTTTTGGCACAAACCAAAAGGAGTTACCCAGTTAAGAGGTAACCTCTTCTCTCAAGATCCTTTATTTTATTTTCCGTCTCCACCCCATCCACTCTCTTTATTATGTTATTGTATAAAAAAAATTATTTTAAATATATTATTAATTTTTATGATAAATTTTAAATCTATACTTAAACGAAAATCTATCTAATGGGTAACAAACATATTATTTATGTGAACGATGAACTACTGCGTCACTAAATGATGATTTTTCATTTTTCCTTTACCGCCTCTCATGGAGGACATTGTGATGTAAAATCTATTTATAAATGTGAAATATTATATTTATAATTTATTTAATCTTATTTATTACTTTTAAAACTCATATCGTTTTTACTTTCCATTTGGTGTGAATACAATAATTTGTTTTGAGGAAGTGTGTACTACCGCCCCCTCAAAGCAATGTGATTCGTTCACATAGTATATAAACTGTATTAAAGATGGGTTTAGTGAAATTATATGACATATAATATATAAAAATTCTTATTTAATAACTATACATTTACATATATATACATATATTTCATTTACATTGACTCTTTCAAATACGGAAGCAACTTTAATATGTACGTATTGCTTACTGTCTCCATAAACCGTGTATTCCATTATATAATTATATATTAAATAGAATATTATAATACCAGTATAATAAATATAAATAATATTTATATAATGAGTTACATTATAGAAATTATGAAATAGGTATATGGACCAACGATATAACAAATTAAGACATAATTGAAAAAGAAAGTGAATATTACCTCAAGTGAAACCATAACATGAAATTTCTAACAAAATGGTAATATAAACGAAGAATAAATCCATATATTCTATTAAAAAAATAATATGGTTCTTTATAATATTTTTATTAAATTTATATTTATTATATTGGAGGTTTTAAAATATATGAATAGAGTAAAGACCCAAGTTAAGGAAATTTCATATCACTTTTTATTTCTGTGAGATACAAGATTTATTCACAATACATTCCTTTTTTGTGGTGTGTATAATTCAGAAGTATGTATTATGAGATTATTATAAATACATTTATCGGTATTTACATATCCGTTTTTTTATATTTATTTCATGGGAATTATTTTTTAAATTTTACTGAATTGGTAAAATGATTTTGTCTCAATTTTCCTTCTTTGATACACATATTATGATATATTTTTCCATGAGGTGTAGACAATGAATTTAAAATGTTATTTCTTAAATATCATTTAATTAATGATATTTTGAGCATAATAGAGTTTCATTTCCTTAAATGGGTATTATGGATCAAGGTTACCAGGTGAAGAGAGTTTATTGAAACAATATCATCACTTTTAGAGATTGTTTTTATTATGTTTCCTTTAATAAAATATTATGATCCATCTCTCAAGAACACTCATGAATTTTTCTCACCTATATTTATTAATGATATATTCATATATTCATACCAATTTCCCACTCTTTGGTATATATGATAGTTAAGAATGCTTTTTAAATAATTTTTGAATTTACCACTCTCTTCGGTCGGAAGCAAGGTTCCTTCAAAACCATTTTTTCCAAAAAGGGATTCGAATAATATTATAATATTCTCATATAACAATTAAAATAAATTATTACCCTTTTTATTTTAATTTTTTCTTTAAATTAATATTCTTGACTCATTATGAATAAGGATATTTTCTTAACTTTTATAGGGAAAATGGAATATTCTTCTTTACCTCATATGGCGTGTATGAATTTATCTGTCATCATTTCTATACATATTCATTTATCTGTTTAAAAGGAATTTTTTTTAAAAAAACTAATAAAATTTATTTTCAAGGGAAATTGTTCTCAATTTGTTTTTTATCTTCTTTAAAATGTTTCCATTTATGAATGTTTTATATTTTTTTAGTCTTTCTTTATAAGTTTTCTATGTATTTTCAATGAAATGGTTTTCAAAACGTTTTATTTATTTCTTTTACATTTTTTATGGTTTTCAAAGAAAAATATATATAAATTTTTTGAATATTATTATATAATATTTAATTGAACAATGTGTTCAAAAATATTTCAAGTCCTATTTATATGTTTTCAAGGTATTTTATATTTAAATTATTATTAAAATGGGTTTATTTATTAAAAGACAATTTTCAATGAAGAATGAATATTTTACTAAAGAAAACTTTTTGAGTGATATTTCAAAATTATCTTCCATATATGATGAAATATGTTTCTTTAATAATACCTTTATAATAATTGAGATAAAGATTCAATTAGAATTATTTCCCTGAATGGGTGATTACGTATTTCATCATCTTTATGAATCATGTTTCCCTTTCACAAGTTATATGTTTATGAAATCTGTTTCTCTTTTAATGGTTATATTATTATGAAACTGATTTATCTTTCAGGGGATATATTTTAATTATACAATTTTCTATTTCATTAGTTATATGTTTGTGAGATCTGTTTCACATTCATGGGTTATATGTTTAGGAAACCAGTTTCTATTTCATGGGTTAAAGGCTTATAAAACATGTTTCCATTCACAGGTTATTATAGGATGAAATGATAATGAAAAACATATATTTTTCAAGGGTTATGATATGATTAAATTTTTATAATAACCATTTCAATCCGTGGGTTATGAAATGATTCTTGGGAAACCCATCTATTTTTTATGTGTCATTGTATGATGCATATTTTATTATCTTATAGAACATGTGTGTATGATTTAATCATGTGATGGGTGGGACCTATATTTCCCACCAGTTCATTAGGTAATGATAAATGTTTCTTGATCTCAATGGATACATGGGAGGGCATCCCAAGCCCGAAATAATATGTTATACAAGAGGATATCCCAAGCCCAAAACAAGAGGGTACACGAGAGGACATCCCAAGCCTGAAACAAGGGGGTAAACGGGAGGACATCCCATGGTTGAAACTAGACGTAAAATATGATGAAATACCAAACCGTAAATAAGAGAGTAAATAGTATAACATCCCATGCACTAAACAATATTGTATAATGATGGAATCCTAATCCCAATGTAGGTACACAAGTGCTTTAAACTAATACTATCATGTTACAAAGGCCTTAGTAGGCCACCTTAGCAAATGGTTTTTATATACTTCTATGATTTCCAGAATTCCATGTTCCATTCCAATGTTATGCTTTCATGTATTATGTTCCATATTTCCTTATGATTGATGTCTTATAAATTTCCAATATTTATTATAATCTATTATATGTATGGTATGATCTTAAATTGTTATGATCAAGTTACAAACCATTTATTTTAATTTATTCTTACTCATTTCCATTATTTACACTTAATTAGCATATGATTAGACCCCATTCTTATGTTTTCATTCCCATGGTAATGAATTATTATTTTTAGTGTAAGTACTAAAGTTGTAAATCATTAAGGGAGATATTGATGTTCCTTCCCTTGGATATAATATTTTGTTTCCATGTTTCCAAGAACACTAAACTATTATGGTCCTTGGGTATATTTCAAATGATATGTCTAGGGAGAGGTTTATTCAACCTTTTGAAACTAGTATGATAAATAATTATTGATATTCATAGGTATATTTCAAATGATATGTCTAGGGATGTCTCTATGGATAATTATAAGTATGATTTAACTTTTATGAAAATGTAATTTAATTTTGGTAAAGGATAGAGTGATTATTTTCCTAGAAATCATCCTCGTCTTTATACTACAAGGAGATGTGACTCGATCATAGAAGTACCTTGGGGTAATAACTTCAACAAGATGTTTTTGGCCTGACTCTAGATAATTTTCTAAACAAAAACAACCCTTACTAGACACCTGGTTTGACACTCCCAAGGGATATACCTTTGGAATTCACAAAACACTTCAAAAACCATCATAAAGTATATAAATATATGTTGGATTTGAAAAACAAAGGCTGAACCTATGGTGTCATAGATTAAGGAATGTGTAACGAATCAAACATCATATATGTATTTCCTTTTATGACTATGTGGTTTCCTGCTATGATATGTTACACTCACTCTAAGAATCTAGTTTTAGTCAATGGTGGGAACCATAAAGAACTGGATTAACATTGAATGTTATTGAGGATTTTTTGATGAGAAGTAATTTGTGATGATCACATTAGTAAATGATGATGTGATAATGACAAATTCTTTTCATGGAACATAATTAAAAAAACATGTACCTTAATCAACACTTGGAATCCCAAGTGAATAGAGAGAGAGAGTTCGCTTTGATTTTGGGTAATAGAGACCAAATACGGAGGGATAATTTCTTTCCTTTATGTAAAAGAAATGTGGAAATAATCCTCTACCTGAATGTATTAGATGACATTAAGATGTTTCTACAGTGGAAGTTAAGGACACAAAGAAAGTTACTACAAGGTAAAAATTATTATTTTGTTAAATGAAATGGATGGAAATATTGGACTCTCTAAGACATCATCTATGTTTATGTGTTTTAAGTGTATAATAAATGGTTATTATCCAACTCAATGTCCCAAGTGGAAAGATCGTGAAGATAATCAATAAGGAGTGTGAGTAATTGTTACATTGGTAATTATGAAGATACTATAGATAAAATATAAAAGGAATGATGTATTATTTAATAGGATGATGTATCCTTGTTAACTGATTGAGGATTAAGTAATCAATGTTTTTATTTATTTGGATTCCAGAATTCTGAATGGGGAAGTATATGATGATTTTTTGGTTCATTTTTTTATCCAATTATTTACAAGAATGCATTGAAAGGATCCAGTGGAATATAAAAGTGATTTAATGGAAATATGATATACATGTAAAAAAATTATAAAGGGAAAGAGAACCCTTAATAATATCCTTATGTTATGAAATTTTTTTTTGGATAATGATATTTTTTATATAAGTTAATTGGATGGTACTATTTACCATGGAACTAATTAAGGACCTATTTACAAGTAGATTGTGCTATCATGTATTAGGTTTACAACTTCTTGGATTTATGGGATATAATGAGAAATCTATGGAATAAGGAAGCCTGAATATTTTTCATAGGTATTCACGGTAATTTATTTTATTACCATGTTTAAATATATAATGTGATGGGGGTACTCACATTTTTGGAATGTGGAAACCAAGTGGTACTTTTTGATATATGCAGACTCAATGTTAAGTGGATTTCATGTCCTTCTTTATATTGTTTTGGATTTTCTTCTTTCAAAATTTTATAATGTTAACAATTCATAAAATTTTCAAGTTAAACTTTATAGTAAATAATTATGTACTAATTTTGTATTGAAAACCGTGGATAAATGGATATTCAGTGATTAACCTTATTTTAAAGATATCCATAATAATTTCAAGATTATATAAGTGTGGTTTTAAAAAAGGATATCATGTATGCCGGGAGACATGCAATCAAGTCAGGAAAGGTCATGGGTCTTGAACCCATAAATGAAGGATTATAATGGTTTTACACCAAACATTGGCCTACACGATGTCCTAGTTATCTATAATTTATATTTATCAATAATTATATATGATAAAACACCAGTGGTACTTTTTATGTTTTCATATTAGTGTGATAACCATATTTTTTAAAAAATTATTAGTGAAAATTGGTTATAATTTTCATCCTTTTATTTTCCTTTAGATATAGTAAAAGTATATTTAATCACTTCAGGCATCAAAGATAATTTCTAGACATCCATTTATTCTATAATGGATGAATTACAAATAGATAAAAGGAAAACTAAAAAATGAAATTTTGTTTTTGGAAATATATCAAGTAAGTATATTTCCCTATATAATGGTTCAATAAAAGAAATACCCAAAATTATGATAAAGATAAAACAATTGTGTTTTTCGAATATCTTAATTATTGTTGAGTCGATGGCCTTTTAAATCATCATAGATTTTTGACATTGAGGCCCTAAACATTTCCTAATAATTCACTTGTTTGTGATTGATGACCTCAATCCCTCCATGTAAATATTTATGATTTTACTCCATGTCCAATCTCCACTCAACACCTATGTTCTCCTTGGTGGAAACCTAGTTATATATTAAACTGGGTAACCATTATGGTTCCAAATTTCCATTTTAAAAGGAATATTTTGTATTCATTTTTCGGATGTGGGTTTCAGTGAAATAAACTTTCAGGTAATAAAACATTGATAATCGGGATAACTTTTGAGGGAGAAATTAATTTTAATTGGGGTAGAATGTAACCCCTTGATATTTTGTGATCTGTAGTGTTTTTGAATGAATTTATCTTTTCTATATTTTTCATTTCGCAAGACAATGGAAATAGTTATATATATATATATATATTTGTATGTATGTATATCAAAAAAGTAAATCTAACATTCATTTTACATGAAACCAAATCACAATATGCTACACACAAAAATTATTGGGATTGTGATACACATAAAACTGACTTGGAATGCACTATATGGGACACCTAATTGGCATATGTTACATACAAAATCGATTTTATAAGAAAAATCATTTTATTGTTATACTAATTTAAATGAGTAGGTTATAACCTATCAATTAAAACATAGAAATATGAATAGTAATAACTACTTTTAGAATAATTTTATAAAGGTTTTATATAAATAAAACATATTTATAATGAAAAATATAATTTTTTATAAAGCCTTTGTATGTCTAAAAATATTATTTTCTCCGATGAACTATTTTTCATGCCATTCTATGAAGAAAAATAAAATTAATTTTAGTCACATATATAAATTTATATTCCTAAAATAAACTTCATTTTTCAATTTATAATTCTGAAATTATGTTAGGGTGATTTTTTTGGGATTTTTCTAAGAAACTTCATTTTTGGATGAATATTCAAAATACTGCATTACAGTTAATAACAACATTTTCATATATGTAATTATTAATGATAAATTATACATTAATTTTTTTAAGGTAAAATCCGATCTATTATATGTCTATAAATATAATTTAGTTCATTACAATTAATTTCTCTTTTAAATTGAATATAAAAACGTAACAATCTTCAAAAAAAATTCAACTTTAAAAGCTCATTATTTCATCCAGTCAACGGAATTAGAATTAATCATAATTTTCCACTAATGTGAATTGAATTTAGAAAAATGAAAATAAACTATTTTAATCAGTGTAATATTTGGACTCTAATTAGATCATGTTAATTTTTTACCCAAAATATTATTAAACGTTATTAAGATTAATCACATCATTTAATGTCAACTTCGGATTAATTATGGACTAAACCTTAATATAAGAGGGAAAAATTACCTATGAACTTTTCAAAAACCCATTTTATGGCCATATATCTTTACTATACCTTCCATTTCTGATTTTGGTTGGTTTGGTATGACTATTTTATGTAATAACATGTGTACACCTAACTTATCTTCCAAAATTCCAAGTAAGCCTTTTTCATTCCATATAAAAGGCCACCACCTCTCCTTCTCCTTCACATGTCTCAAGCATTTTAGGTTCATAAAAACTCTACCAAATTCACTTCTCAACATCCCTATCTTCCTTCTATAATCCACACCTTGGGCATAAATCCATCCAAGGAATCCTTTTGGCATAATCCAAAAGGTGTTACCAGAATAAGAGATATCCTCTTCTCCCATGATCCTTTCTTTTATTTTACTTCTCCCCCAAATCCACTATATTTATTACATTATTTTATAAGAAGCCAGAATCTTAAATGTATTATTATTTCTTATTCTAAGGGTTCTACCTACACTTACACACACATCCATCTAATGGAAAATGAACGTACTATTTATGTGTATGGTGAACCACCACCTCAGTAAACGATGGTTGTTAATTTTTTCTTTACATCCTCTAATGGTGGAAATGATGATGGACACTATTTTTATTGATTTAATATATTATATTTATTATTTCCTTAAGATTCAGTATTCCTTTTATAATATATATCTTTTTACTTTCCCTTTGGTGTAAATATAATAAATTTGTTTGAGAAGTGTGGAATACAGCCCACTACAAGTTATGTGATTTGTTCACAGACTACATGGAGTGTATTAAGGATGGGTTTAGTGAAATTATATTATATATATATTACTATTATTGCACTAGAATAATTATATATAATATATATATACATTTATGTCGGGTACATTGTTTCTTTTAGATACGAAAACAATGTTCATGCGTACTACGGCTTACCGTCTCCATGAATGATGTATTCCATTTTATAAATATATATTATATTGATAATTATAATAAAAATATACTAAATATAAATGATATATATATCATTGTTTACATTTTGGAAATTATGATATAAGTATAAGTACAAGTGATATAACAAATTAAGACACAAGATAATAACAAAGAGAATATTACGTGAATGGTAACTTTAACATGTAATTTCTAAAAGAAGGGTAATATAAAGGCATAATAAATATATATATGGTATTGGGTATAATAATATGGTTAGGGAAAAGATATATAATAAATTTATATTTATTATATAGGAGTTTTTAATAAGTACGGTGTGAGTAAAGACAAAAGGTAAGAAAACTTCATCTCACATTTTCTATCCATGAGATACATGCTTTATTCACCAACCATTACTTTTATGTAGTGTGTATATGAAAGGTACACATTCTCAAATACCTTGAGAGGATGTGAATCAGGGTTTGATAGATTAAAATTACTACCATTTGGTATCATGTTTCGTCATACAACAAAACACACTTATCTATTTCTCTTGTAGAAATGTATGAATAGAAATTACATCATGAACAAGAAACAAGGGTTTTTATATGGTTAAACCTGAGTGGTCTACATCCAAGGATAGTATAATGGGGATTTTCCGATTTAACCAAATTCACTAAGGCTCACTTCCAATAATGATGTTTAGGATTGATCACTTATATGCCTAGGCTCACAGCTTTTACAAGGTTTAGGGTTAACTCACTACACTTCCAATGGTCACTCCCTATGTCTCTTTCTCAGGATCACTACCAGTGAAAAGGATCACCTTCTTCCTCTTCCTTCACTCACTAGTCTTAGAATGGATTCCTCATAGTTTAGGAACATGTAGGTGCTTTCATTATCGCTAATTAGTACATCCTCAGTTGTATATGTATGCTCTGTTGAAGTTCCACTTTGATCCAATAAATGAATAAAACATTATCAAAGATGCATTGGGAAATTCCTTCTGAACCACTTTCACGATGCACACATCCTTCATGAAGCACGTCCTTTCAAAAAGCTCAAACTTCCTTCACAAATCTCATTCCTTTATTGAAGCTCACATATTTCACAAATAACAACTAGCCTTTGCGAAGCACCTTACATTCACAAGGAATTCATATCCTTCATGAATTTATTAACTTTCACGATGCTCATAACATTCGATTTTCATTTATAGAATTCATGAACTTCTTCTCATAACAACTTTCTGAACCACCTTCCACGTACCACCCTTTGTGAAAGACCCATCACAAAACACCTTCGTTATTCCGGAGCCTTTATATTTTCGTTAGGTCTCGCTATTTTTTAAAGGGGTATATTTCTATTTTTATGAGTTTTCCACCTATTCCAAAACCTTTCAACCATGTTAGTACCATTTCAAAAAGCTCAACATTTTCTACCGTGATGCTCCCTTTTTTAAAAGCTACATGTACATTTCACATTTGCGATTCTTGACAAAATCACAATGATCAGCATCAACACTTTTTTCCACTGTGATACTCTACTAATGATGATCATCACCTTCACTGTTTGCATTGCTCATTGCTGTTCACATGGATCACTATCAACATTCATTAATCCTTCGTGAAACACTCTTCAAGAAGACTATCATAAAGAAACTCGTGCATTTTCCATATTTTGATGAGATCTTCAAGAAAATCCATATTTCATGATTCTATCCAAACATTGAATTTTGGACCCCATAAGTTTTTTCAAAATATAGGAAATGGTATTACGTTTTTAGGTAATTTACTGTATCACTTATAGGGAATCCATTCCTTCATATTTGATCTTTTTTGACATATCATTTCAATAATATCTCTAGACTCCACAACATACCATGGAATTTCTATTTTTCAACAAATATAATGCACCCAAAAATACTACAATGTTGCCTTGAAGGATTTTTCCCAACAATCTCCCCCTTTGGGTATTTTTCAAACTAATCAAATTTTCATAATCCATTGAATCTCCTTCCATATTCGGCCATCATTCTATTATAGTGATTCAAATAGTGATCAAAGACTTACTCAACATGTACTCTAATACCACATGAGTCAGACTCAGTGTGAGAAACTAGAGTATAATGAAATGTTCTTCAATGAATCACTTCATTCCAAAACCTCTCAATTTATTCCATCATGAACTCCATCAGTTGTGATATATGCACATTAATCAGGATATCCATTATTTTCATTGGAAAAAACAATCCACCTGGTCAGAAAAGTAGCATAAAAATATGCTTGGTATTAAGGCGGGCTTCCTACAGTTCAATTATCCTATGGTTCCCATTTTTGGGGTAGACCCAAAGCGATTCATTTCACATACATTGTTGATCAAACTCTTCGACAAATCTCTTTTTGGAACGGAAAAAATATCTCAATGGCTTAGATAATATTCCTTGTTAAATCCACAATTGTTTCTAAACTAGTCTACTCCATGATGATCTATAAATGTCCAGCTAGTCTCTTAAATCACATCAACGTTTCCAATAAAAACCTTGTCTTGATGGGAAGCACTCTCGAAAGGAAATTAGTTACCATACCTTGGCCCATGTGATTTAAACCTATTGAAAAAGTAGGTATTGGAATAAAAAACCTCACAAGACTTAAACAGGACCTTCAGGCAAAGCTCATGTGGGATCTCATTTGTAAAAAATCGCCTTTCACGGACTCCTCCAGGCTCGTTTCCTTGGAAAACATCGAATAAACACGCATAATTATCTCACGTCCTCCATATGGCCATCCATTAAATTTACTTTCAACTCCATTATGTCCAATTCTAGATGGATGGAAAACAGAGATTCAAATTTGAATATTTGGCTTGATAACTGGACTGGAAAGTCCTTGATTTTCCGTAATTACTCCCTCACATCTCCCTGTACATACTAGTGACACCATTAAACACATCATTAACATGAAAAATACTCCCTTTCCTGAATAGATTAAAATTATTGATGATAATTACCATTTCTCTGTTAATGAGGATTTCTTGATCTGGGAACCTTCCCATAATGAGATTCTTCACTCGAAGAGCTTTTACAATCATTTATACATCACTGATATGAAAAAAATTAGCTGGCTTAACAACTTCATTAAATCCTGGATTAAACCTTCAAGATTTACTATTGTTTCTCATATTTCTCATGGTATAATTCCATCTGACTCCTATTTACAATCATTTTGAATCATCATTTGATGCAAATGTCGTATGTGTAACCAATATTGTGACGATCTTAACCATATTTTCAATTCTTGTGATATGGATACTGTTCTTTCGCATTATATCTTTGTCATATTTGAATGAAAGTGGTTGTTTTGTAGTTCTCTAACCTCTCAGGTGAAAAAATGTATAGAGAAATCCAACTCTCAACAAATCATGAACCTATTTGTAGCCTCAATTACAGAGCTTCTGCATGTGATCTGGTATAGCAGGAATCAATATCCCTTTCACAACAGTTCTTTCAATCTTAATGGTGGAAAAATGATAATTCTTATCGCTACCCGAGAGTTGACCTCGATATAGAAGGATCAGTGTAACAACTCGGTCAGAGATTTGGTGATCCTACGAAGTCTTGGGATTGTATGTAAATATCCTCGCCCGAAATTCATGCTTGAAGTTTTTTGGTAGCACCCCCCCTACAGGTTGGATCAAAATCAACATAGATGGTGCCATTAAAGGCAGCCCAGGCCCAGCGGGTTCTGGAGCCATCTTCAGGTAACATATGGATCAAGTTCGCGGTTACTTTTATGGATCATGTGTTATTGCTATGTCCCTAGAATCTGAGATGCTCAGTGTCATTCATGCGATCTCGTTTGCCAAGTTTCACAACTGTGACAACATATGTATTGAAATTGAACCCTCCACTACCAACCAAGAAATATGAAAGGGTACCATCCACCTGGCTTGGAAACTCAGTTCCCGCTGGATTGAATGCATGCACTCTCTCTCTCTTCCCTCAACTTCATTGCTACGCACACTTACTGGGAAGCAAACAAAGTTGTTGATGCCCTTGCCAACATGGGTGTTGATACAGAATCTTCCTGGATAGATGATCTTCCCCCTGAGTTTCTTCTTCTTTATTTGTGGGTTTTAAAAAAAATCCTTCTTTTATACTTGTATAAAACATTTCTTTTATATAATAAATTTTGTGTTTTGGTCTTTGACCATAACACTACCTTTTAAAAAAATTCACTATTAGCATCATCAGATTTAAAAATATCCCTATCTCATTAATCCCCCAATATCATTGCTCCACATGTCATATTTTACTTGTTTATTGACTAAGACATTTTCTCCCACTAAAATTTCACCCCATTTGACAACAAACCCAAACCCCACTCTTTTGAGGTCTGCTACATGGTAAAGATATAGACCAACTCATTATAGGAAAACACATCATACATTGGGGAGAGGGGTGGTCCAAAATACACACTTTTCCAAGTACATGGAGTCGACTATACTACCAGAGCCACTCAATGCTTCTCAAATACTTCTTTGGACAAGGCCTTTGTTTGAATGTTTGCAACTTGTAGTTATGAAGGCACATAATCCTCCTTCACAATCCCTCTCTCCATAATCTCCTTGATAAAATGATAATTTATTTTATGGTGAATTTTCCTTGAGTGATGGAATAGATTTTTTATAGGATTTATAGAACATGAATTATTTCAATTTATTACGATCAAAGACTTCACCTCAACTCTCTAATCATCAAGTTGTTGCTTTGATCACATCATGATCTACTGCTTTATTTTAGTCGTACATCACTGTATTAAACTTTTTTTTATTTAAAATTAAAACTATTATCTCAAATTTTACATCCCATTTGATTATATTATTAAATTTTTATCACTCTTAAAAGTGAAAATTATTCTTGCTTTGGTGATTTCATTGAAGGAGGCGCTGGTTTAGAGGGTCGGAGGTGATCCAAAAGGAAAATGGGAAAAACTGCAAGGAAGCCGAAGGACAAATGTCTACTGTTCTTTACATTTCAAAAAATACATGCATCCAAATGGGATTAAATTTTTTGGACCACTCTTGAACTTCATTAGCTAGAACTCATATCAAGAAACTAAAACCCAATACATATAACAGCCCGAGATGTTATGAGAAGTATTCTTTTTAATTTATTTGATATCTTCTGTTGTATGCTACACCAAGATTATCTTTATCTATACGCAACACCATATAATCTTTTTAGTATACACAAACGCTATACTAGGCTTGTGTTTCACGCCATGGAAACCTTCCTCGATAGTGTGTGTGGTACGCAATACCTAGTTTCACTAAACAAGATATTATTATAATATTATTATGAACTAGCCATTATGAATAGTAATACCCACTTTTTGAAATTTTATAAATTTTATCTTTCAAAATTGACTTCATTCTTGGATTCGGAATATCTAAATTAGCCTATGGTGAATTTTTTGTATCTTTTTGAAAACATTCAATTTTTGATGAATAGTGAAAACACTGGGTTACTATTTAAAAACCGACTTTTTATTTAAATAATTATTTAGTTTATTTAAATTTATTTTTGGTCAAAATTGATGCATAATACCTATATAAGTTCAATTTAATTCATTGGAGTCATTTTATAATAATTTTAGATATATAAAAAAGTTATTGAACTTTTCACCGTCTTTTACCCACCTTCTTGGAGAATTTGAAAATTTACATAAAACTTAATATTACCACTTTTTTTAGTGGAATTTCGAAAATCCAAGAGACGCGGTTAATATCAAGGAGTAAAATGTGGTTCAATAAGATAAAAATAATTTTTGGTGAATAATTAATTTTTACTTGTATTTACCACAGTTAAAAGTAAATACGTTAATTAAGGGTAAATATGATATTATTATTACCCTAAAAAATGTCCTAATTCTATTGGATAACTTTAATTCGACCAAAAATAACCTTAGAAATAAAATATTATCATTTAGTTCCACTTGGATTAGATTGGGTCATTTATTATTATTTTATTTAAAGAAGAGTTATAATAGTTAAAATGAAGGTTTAATAAATAATTTTTTTAATATAGGGTTATACATAAGATAATTTAGACTGTAAATATTCATTAGAAAGATAAAAATATTTCCTAAATAGTTTTTTTTAGTTATAATTTTTAGACCTTAAATAATTTAATTTATTTATGAAACAATGATGATGCAGTAATTACCTTATTAATGAAATATTGACGCAATTGATGTTATAAATACCCAAATAAATGTAATTTGAGACTTTATAAAAATTACACTAATTTTTAGCTTAATATGAGATGTTAGTATTGATTCAATTAACTTTGTTCGAACTAATCATGATTTTATGATTTTGAAAAAAATAAATTACCAAATTGGGTCAAAATTGACATAAATTTGTTTTTAGAAAATATTATATTATTAATTGTTATTATATTCCTAAAAATATATGTTTCAGCCAAATGACTTAGATAAAGTTATATATATTAATAATGAACCACTTTGGGTTCGTTTACCTTGGGATAGTATGTTTATTAACCATGTAGTTCAATAAAACTAGAAGACACGGTAAAAGTTAAATTATTTAACATAGAGTTAAATCTAAATGATAATGATATCATAGTTACCTAAACTTGTCTAAAACCTATTGGATGAAAGGATTTAGACCCATCCCCACATTATCTTCTAAATAAAATAATTTGGAGCTATTATAAACCGAATATGACTTTATTATAAAATAATATTTTAAGATTTTCCTAAAGTACCCCTCCCCTCCCTTATAAAAGGGAACCTCCTCCCTATTCTATTTAAAACATTTTGAGCCTTCAAGATCTGGAAAACCCTGACCATTTCCCTTATACATTTCCCTATAATCATTATAGAGGTTCTGGTCTCCTCAAAAGTAAAACTCTAGTGCCTTAAGAGGAAGCTTAAAAGGGGTGCGTTGAAGAAGAGGTAATCTCTTCTACTGATTCATTCATGTTTCATTCTTCATAAACTTCTTATTATTTATTTGTTTCATCGTAAATTAATAACATCAGTATCACTAATATAATGATATGTTATTATAAATATGAAACAACCCCATTTCACCTTCTATCCATCCTAGGAAAAAGGAAATCACCTCGCATGCGTACGTTCGGAATACCGTCTCCACGCCGTGGTGTAATCTGGTTTTCCACCACCACCTTACTTAGATGGGTATAATGGTGTAAATAATAAAAATATATAGTTATTATAACATAATAATGATTTTGAGATATTGTATCATCCACTATAATTCAATTCATTAATTATGGGAACAATATCATCGCTCGTGCATACGGATTACCATCTCCATGACACGACAAGATTCATTCTCTATGTTAACCACTCAAGAATGATTATAAAGTATATATAATGAATAATAGTGAAATATATGACATGATAAAGCTACTGGATTTATGTATATATATATATTTCATCTAATTACTTCCATTCAAGTCAATAAGGAAAAGAAAACAGCTTTCATGCGTATGTACGACCTACCATCTTTATGAATGGTGTATTATATTTCATTTATCTATCTATTATATGTATATATATACTAAATATATATGATATATAAATCATTATTGACATTCTATAAGTAATTAAATCATGATATAAGTAATAATAATATCAAGAACAACAAGTCCAAGCACGTACAATAAATAAAACAATTTTACCCAAAATGCAGCTTTAACATGGAATTTACAAAAGAACGGGTAATATAAAGTCATAAGTGAACCATATATGATATCATAAAAATGAATATGATTCTGTAATAAGTCAATGAAATTATTTAAATCATTATACATGAGGTTTGGATACGTAGAAAACGTATCGGACCTAATGTAAGGAATAACTTTTCCAATCTCGTTTTTATCCTAGATTGTTTATTCGTAAGTATTTACTAGGGTTATATTTATCATCCATGTCCCTATTTTCTAAAACTTGTTTCATGTAATTTTAAAGCCCTTTTTACCCATTTTTTACTTTTACTACATGTTATGTAAGGAATATTTTTTTTCTTTACCATACGAGGTATTTTTTGACTTTTCCGACAAAAGTATCAGAATAATGTTTTTTTCCTATATGGATTGAAAGGATTTTTACGGTTTCATAATGATTTATTTTCAAGAAGCTCCCTCTAAAATATTTCATGATTATTTTCAACAAAATCCTTTTATTTTAAAATTTCATGGAATTTTGTGAAAAGAAAATTATTTCGAAGAAGAAAGGATATTTTCCTCAAGAATTAATTTCAAGTGTTTTGTCAAAACTATTTTCCATCTAAGATGAATTTATTTAGTATGATTATGTTTCAAGTATAATGTCTATATGATTTACATGATTTCACTTTTCTTATTATGAAAAGATATCCATTTGTTTTATAATGATTATGTTATGATGGGATGATGTTTATGAAACCCATTTTATTCTTTGGGTTATGATTAATGATTTATGTCAATGTTTTGGCACACGCAAGAATGATTTCAATATGAGATGGGTGAGACCTATATCTCCCTCCAATTTATTGGGTAAATATTTATATCTCATGAGATAGACATGGCTGGAAGGGTATGTTAATTTGGTTCAGTGATGCAGGACTGGAATGAGGAGTGAACTCGATTTAGTAAGGGAATTTTTCCACTAAGATGGTCTTGGCAGCAATGCCTTGGCTACTATAGAAATCATATCAAGTGATTAATGGTTTTCCAGAATTACATGTTTTAGTCCCATGCAATTTTATCATGATTTATGTTTCATTGTGATCTATGCCTTATGTACTTCCATGTTTTACTTCATTGGTCAAGATTTTTATGTTTAAACATTATGTTCATGTTTTAAAGTTTAAATGTATATGGTTTGTTTTATTTTCACCATGCTTACCCTTACTAAGCATTTGAGCTCACCCTTTATATGTTTTGTTTTCCCTGGATACAAAGAAATGTTTTAGGAAAGAAAAAAAGGAAGATCTTTATGGGAGATGTTGAAGATTTGTCACCAATATTAGAAGATTATATTTTGAGTTCCCAAAGACACTAAAATATTACGGTCCTTTGGTGTTTTTTTTGTTATGTATTAGGTATTCCGCAAAAGTAATTTAATGTTAATTTATGTCATGATTGGGTCTCTATAGTTGGTATCAGAGGAAAGGTTTAGTTTACCTTTTGAAACAAGGATGCGAAAACTTTAGTGACATCCCTAGATATATTTCTAAGTTATGTCTAGGGATGTCCCTAAGGTTAGGTATAAGTATAGGTTATAGTCCAAGAATTACGGTAAAATTCTTAAAATTAACCCTATGATGTTATATATTGAAGGTACCCCCCCCCCTTTATTATGGTTTTTCCCTACCATGATTTTTTCCTCTCACACTATTCTTTTTTGGTTTTAGATGATGGCTAGAACCAAAAAGAACCGTGTTGATCAATGTAATGGACAATGAAATGATTGTCCTTCTGAACAAACCAATGTTATGGGAGATGGATTGAAAAATATTATTGATTTACTTACACAAGCTATGAATCATTCTGGACTTCAAAATGAGGTGAGAAAGGAACAATATTCTATTAAGTCCTTCATGAGGCAACGTCTACCTTCTATCAGTGGGTCTTCTGATCCACTTGTTCCTGAACAATGGATTTGTACCATTGAAAAAATATTTTCCATACTTCGCTGTTCGGAACATGAAAAAGTCATTCTGGCTATTTACTATTTAGAAGGTGAAGCAGATCAATGGTGGACGCTAGTTAAGAATACGAGGCCCTGAGATGAAATTTAATCCATGGAATGGCATGTGTTCATGAACTTATTTTTCAATAACTACTTCCATCGTATTCTTTGAACAAAGATGGAAAGGGATTTCCTTGAGCTTAAGAAAAAGGATGATGAATCTATTGGTATATACGAAGCGAATTTTACAAGGCTTGCATGGTATGAATCTGTATTTATCATCCAACCTGAATGTAAAGTTGAACAATTCTTCAGTGGCTTAAAACCAAGTCATCGAAGGGAATTGGTTATAAGAGACTTCAGTACCTATGAATAAATTGTACGTTGTGCTATCATGGTATAACTGGATGTTGGTGTTACATATCTATCTCATGGTTTTGAAAAGGAACGAAAGATGGAGTTCAAGGAGAAATATCAGAATAATGGTGAAAAGAAGATGAATGTTTCTTTATGCTCAAAGTGTGGAAATAATCATGGTGGAGATTGTCTTAAAGGGACTAGAAAATGTTTTAGGTGTGGAAAAGAAGGTCATCGATCATCTGAGTGTCGAAGTAATGAAAAAAGGGTTTCAAATGATGTGAATAAAGAAATGACTGCAGAAAATGCACCACCAACACTTCAATACATCAAGTGCAAGGAAATGGGGCATTATGATAATCAATTCCCTAATCCAAGGGTTAATGTGGATAAACGTGTGCTACCTCTTAAGGAAAAGGATAAAGGGAAGTCACATGCAATCACTATTTGTGATGTTGTGTTATGATTAAGTGTTTATGTAATGGGATTTCAAAATAGTATCATGGAATCTCATTTATGGCATCGTGGAATTTTGGAATATCTATGTATTGGTTATCAATAATTATATGGTACTGGTAACCATGAAAAGTGATTGAAATATTTTTGGAAAGAAGATGATATGCACATAATGAAGGGATAAAGAAAAAATGAAATGATCTCATGACTGATATAAGGACAAAGTTATATCATGGTTTGAGTATATAGAAATTTTGGGATTTTGGTACGTGGAAAGTCTTAAATATTCACAAGATTCATGGTTTCACTAAGGGTGAATGGGTATTCATTTTTTAAGAGAATACATGATTAAGGTATTCACATGTTTTTAATTTTACCAACAAGATATATCATATGATATATGGGGGATAAATGATGGTATTCACATGCTCGGCAGATGACATTTCTAGTAATTGTTTTCTTTATACTATGAGCTTGGACAGAAGTATTTTGGATAAGCCTAAAGATTGGAATGGATTATGTTAGAGATAAGTCAGTATTGTTTAAGGCTAGAACATTTTTCGATATTATTTATGGAATGTTATAATAAGGTAGATTTAGAAAAAGTACAACCTGCAGGATGGGAGACAACCCATCGCATCAGACATGGTTGTGGGAATCGAACCCACAACCTTAGTGCGACAGGCCTTTATCGCCTACCACTGGCCTACAGGAAGTACCTAGTTAGTAGAAACTAATTTTATTATATTAAGCAGTATTATATATGAAGTTATAGTCATTTTAGGAACCATATACGATTAATCTCACTATAGATGGACTTATGTATATTTATGAACTTTTTCTATCCTTTTGTTTGAGACAGATGGAATGACCTATCATTATATTGCATGATCCGCTAAAACTTCACAGAAGACAAATTTATCTTCATTTTTTTAAGAGATGAAGTTGAAATTTTTCAAGGGACAAACAACACAAATATTTTACCAAAATCAAGTAAGTATTTATTTTAATACAAAAATTCTTCGACTTTAAGGAAATGATCTTGAAAATAAAAAATGTTGCCCTAGTGTCCTTATATCCGATGAATCAGATGGTACATTAAATCATCACAAATTTATGGCTTTGTGATTGTTGGATTTTTTATAGCCATGTCCTCTACCACTCTCAATCAGAACTTAATAGTAATATTTTTCTTTTATATCCATATTTCCACCTATGTTCTCTTATTTGGAAACCCAGTGATTAGTTAATCTGGGTAACTGTTACATTTCTTACTTTACTTTTTAAAATTAAGTTTTAGTATTCCTTTTACGATGTGGGTTTTTACAAATGAAACTTTTAAATAGTAAAAAATTTATAACCCCAACGAATTTCAATGGAAAAAATCATTTTAAGGGGGGTAGAATGTAACACCCATAGATTTTATGAGAAGTATTCTTTTTAATTTATTTTATGTCTTGTGGTTTATACTAAACCAAGATTATTTTGTGCCATACGCAACACTGTATTAGATTGCAGTATACGCAAACACTATTCTAGGCTTCTGTTTCACGCTAGAGAAACCTTCCTCTATAGCTTGTATTGTACGCAATACCGAGTTTCACTAAACGATATATTATTATAATATTATTATGAACTAGCCGTTATGAATAGTAATACCCACTTATTGAAATTTTTTTTATTTTATCTTTCAAAATGGACTTCATTTTTGGAATCGGAATATCAAAATTATCCTAGGGTGACATTTTGGTATATTTCAGAAAACTTTCAATATTTGATGAATAGTGATAACACTGGGTTACTATTTAAAAAACGACTTTTTATTTAAATAATTATTTTTTTTAATTTATATTATGTTGTATTTGATACATAATACCTATATAAGTTTAATGTAATTCATTGGAGTCATTTTATAATAATTTTAGATATATAAAAATTTTATTGAACTTTTCACCGACTTTTACCCACCTCCTAAGAGAATTTGAAAATTTACATAAAACATAATTTTACCACTTCTGTGAGTGGAATTTCAAAAATTAAATAGAAACGGTTAATATCAAGGAGTAAAATTTGGTTCAATAAATGAAAATATTTTTTGGTGAATAGTAACTTTTAGCTTTTATTTACCGTGGTTAAAAGTAAATAGGGTAATTAAGGGTAAAAATGATATTTTTATTACCCTAAAACATGTCCTAATTCTATTGGATAAGTTTAATTCGACCAAAAAAAACCTTATAAATAAAATATTTTCATTTAGGTCCACTTGGAATAGATTAGGACATTTATTATTATTTTATTTAAAGAAGAGTTAAAATAGTTAAAATCAAAGTTTAATAACTAAAACATTTTTAATATAGGGTTATATAAAAGATAAATTCAACTATAAATATTAATTAGAAAGATACAAATATTTAATAAATAATTTTAGTTTATTTATAATTTTTATAAATTAAATAATTTAATTTATTTATGACACAATGATGATGCAGTAATTACCTTATTAATGAAATATTGACATAATCGATGTTATAAATACCCAAATAAATGTAATTTGAGACTTTTTATAAATTCCACTAATGTTTTAGGCTAATATTACATGTTATTATTGTTTAAATTAACTTTTTTCAAACTAATAATGAATTTATGATTTTCAAAAAAATCAATTCCCAAATAGTTTCAAACTTGACATAAAATTGTTTTTAGAAAAAATATTATATTATTAATTGTTATTATATTCATAAAAATCTAAGGATTGTCCAAATGACTTATATAATGTTATATATATTAATAATGAACCACTTGGGGTTCTTTTACTTGTTATAGTATGTTTATTAACCATATAGTGTAAGAAAACAAGAAGACATGGTAAAAGATAAATTATTTAAGTTAGAGTTAAATCTAAATGATAATGTTAAAATAGTGACCTAAACATGTCTAAAACCTATCTATTGAAATTATTTTGACCTATCCCCACTTTAGCTTCGAAATAAATCAATTTAGAGATATTATATACCGAATATGACTTTATTATGAAATAATATTTTATGTTTTTTATAAAGTGCCCCTCTCCTCCCTTATAAAATGGCACCTCCTCCCTCTTCTCTTTATAAAATTTTGAGCCTTCATGTTCGGCCAAAACCTTCCCATTTCCCTTATAAACATCCCTATAAACATTATATAGGTTTTGATCTCCTCAAAATACAAACTATAGTTCCTTAAGAGGAATCATAAAAGGGGTACGTTGAAGAAGAGGTAATCTCTTCTACCGATTATTTCAAGTTTCTTTCTTCTTCAACTTCTTCATATTTATTTGTTTCATCCTAAATTAATAGCATCAGTATCACTAATATACTGATATGTTATTATAAATATGAAACAACCCTATTTCAACATCTATCCATCCTATGAAAAATGAAATCACCGCGTGTGCTTACGTACGGAATACAGTCTCCACGCCGTGGTGTAATCTGTTTTCCCACCAAAACAATAATTGGATGGGTATAATGGTGTAAAGAATAACTATATATAGTTATTATAACATCGTACTAATTCTGAGATATTATATAATCCACTCCAATTCAATTTAATAATTATGGGAATGATATCATCCCTCATGCGTACGTACGGATTACGTCTCCACGACGCGATGAGATTCATTCTCCATGTTAACCACTCCAGAATGATTATAAAGTATATATAATGAATAATAATGAAATATACGCGATGATAAAGCTAATGGATTTATTTATATATATATTTCATCTTATTACTTCCATTCAAGTCAATATGGAAAAGAAAACAGCATTCATGCATACGTACGGCCGACTGTCTCAATGAAAGGTGTATTTCATTTCATTTATCTATCTATTATATATATAAACTCAATATGTATGATATATAAATCATTACTTAAAATCTTTATGTAATTAAATCATTATATAGGAAATAATAATATCAAGAACAACAAGTCCAAACATGTACGATAAATAAAATGAGTTTACCCAAAATGCCACTTTATCATGGAATTTACAAAAGAATAGGTAATATAAAGTCATAAGTGAACCATATATGATATCATAACAATGAATATGATTCTGTAATAAGTCAATGAAATTATTTAAATCATTATACAGGGGGTTCGGATACGTACGAAGCATATCTGACCTAACTTAATGGATAACTTTTCCAATCTAGTTTTTATCCGAGATTGTTTATTCGTAAGTATTTACTAGGGTTATATTTATCATCCATGTCCCGGTTTTATTAAAATTGTTTCATGTATATTTAATGGATTTTTTACCAATTATTTACTTTTACTACTTGGTATGTAAGGAATATTTCTTTTGTTTACCATATGAGGTACTTTTTTACTTTTACGAAAAAAAATACGAGAAGAATGTTTTTTAACTTATACAGCTTGAACGGATTTTTACGGTTTCATAACACTTTATTTTAAAGAAGATTCATCTACATGATTTCATGATTATTTTCAAAAAAATTCTTTTCTTTTAAAATTTCATGGCATTATGTGAAAATAATATGATTTTGAAGAAGAAAGGATATTATCCTCAAGAATTCATTTCAAGTGTTTTGTCAAAAATATTTTCCATCTAAGATGAAATTATTTAGTATGATTATGTTTCAAGTATAATGTCTACATGATTTACATGATTTCAGTTTTCTTAATTTGAAAAGATATCTATTTGTTTTATAAGGATTATTTTATGATGGGATGATGTTTATGAAACCCATTATATTCTTTGGGTTATGAAGAATGATTTATGTTAATGTTGTGGCACACGTAAGAATGATTTAAATATGAGATGGGTGGGACCTATATCTCCCTTCAATGCATTGGGTAAAGACTTATATCTCATGATATAAACATGCCTTGAACAGTAAGTTAATCTAGTTCAGTAATACAGGACTGGAATAAGGAGTGAACTCGATTCAGTGAGGGACTTTGTCCACTAAGATGATATTGGCAGCAATGTCTTGGCTACTATGGAAATAATATAAAGTGAAAAATGGTTTGACACAATTACATGTTTTATTCCCATGCTATTGTATCATGATTGATGTTCCGTTATGATCTATTCCTTACTTACTTCCATGTTTTATTTTATTGCTCAAGATTTTGATGTTTAAACATTATGTTCATGTTTTAAAGTTTAAATGTATATGGTCTGTTTAATTTTCTCCATTATTACCCTTACTGAGCATTTTTTCTCACTATTTATTTGTTTTCTTTTCCTAGGATATAAATAAATGTTTTAGGTAATAAAAAAAGGGAAGATCATTATGGGAGATGTTGAAGATCTTTTACCAAGTTTAAAATATTATATTCCAAGTTTCTAAAGACACTACACTATTATAGTCTTCTGGTGTTTTTTTGTTATGTATTTGGTATTATAAAAAAGTAATGTAATTTCCATGTATGTCGTGATTGGATATCTATAATACATATATTAAGGGGTCCATTAGAACAAATCTATCTAGGGTACATGATCTGCATGAATTCAAATATTTGGTTCTATATTTTGGTCATATGTCATTATATAATACTGTATCAGCTTCCAACATTGACTTGGAGACATTAAAAATGATGACTTATATATTTTCACTTTTTTTCAATTTAAGATAAGGCCATTTACCATCCGAAAACTGAGACACAAGTGGTGTCTCGAAATCTGGGTGCCCAAAACCACTGCCCATTTTGGCTATAAATTGACACCATGGGCTCCTCATTTGCATGTTCGACCAAGGAGTGAAGTAATTCCATTTGGGAGCTCTATAGGATTTACGTAATCACCTTGTAAGCTCTAGAGCATTCTATAATCATCGGGGGAGCACTTGAAGCAAGGATCCCTTCATCAAAGCCTTCATCTCCTTCTAATGTTGTAATACTTGTCTTTGTGTAATAAAATTTTTAGTTCTTATTTTATTTATTCTATTTTATTCTATTTTTTCACTTACCTTATTAATTAATATTCCTCTTTGTGATAAAATCAATATTATAAATGAGATTGGGTTCTACCGTTTCTAAACCTTGGCACATGTAAAATGTTTCTATGATGACTACACCTCCTGTGGAAGGGTAGTTCTTTTTTGTAATCGGTCTGCCTATGGCCTTCATAATTAATTAATTTTTAAACATTAATATACTCTAATTCACAAAACATGATACATGAATTTAGTTTTTAAGATAGAAGAAACCAAACTAGAAATTTATCAACAATCACAAACACACAAGATCGAGAATTGTGTGAAATGTGAGATTGTGATCTTAATCGGTAATACAAGACCACAAAAGATCAATTTGATGAATGAAAAAATATTCATACTCTTAATTAATCATCATTTCTAGAGTGGATATGTTCATTAATTTACCACTAGCCATAAGTTAATATTAGAACATCAATCATAGTAGCATGCTGCAATTGCATGTTCCAAATCTATCATAGGGTTTAATTCACTTCATCTTTGTAGTAATGTTATTTCACATAGGGTTCAAGGGTTAAAAAATCAGGGAATCATAATTAATTGGATATTCTTTAAATGACACGGGTTAATAAGTACGTGAAGAGGTAGAGTTAGATCGACTATTCCCTTTTGAAATATTTTCTAAAAAATATATTCTTGTTGTGTTTTATTAATCTCATTTAAAAAACAAAAAGAACAAAAAAAATATAAAATAATCTTCCAACATACTTCATATAGTCTTATAAATTATAAAAAACTACATTCTTTTAAGTAGATTAGTTATGTTATTTTATTTAATTTCATAAAATACCTTTAATATGTGGTTAAATTTACTTCTTTCATTAAGAGACAACATTGGTCAGCCACTCTACTGCACCTAAAATGTAAAAATTACACATCATTCGAAAGTGCTCATGATAGCACCATTCACATTGGCATAATTTCTGGGGAGGTGAGTATTTTATTCGAACTATTATAGGTATTTATTTTATTTTTCATTTTATTCTTTTCTTCTATTCTTTCTTTCTTCTTTCAACATTCTCTTATTTTTTAGTAATTTATTTTTATCAGACTAACTCAAACTTATTTTATTTTTTATTATGGTCCACTGTTCCTCTTTTTATTTATTTCTCATTTATTACACGAACTAATCTTGAGGGTCTCTTAGATCTTGACCCTGATATTGAATGTATCCTTCGAGCTCAAATTAGATATTATATGTCTATAATAAGTGTCGACAATTACCCAACTGGGGAATTATTACACTCTCAAAACATTGAAATTAGAAACAATTCTGAATCTAACAAAACATAACTACAAATCGCTGAAAATAATAATAATAATAAAATTAATAGAACCATTAGAGAAATAGTTTCACTAGATATTAAATAGAAACCAAATTGTATTACATGCCCAAATCTTGAATCAGACATTGAACACAAATCTAGGTTAATTAACCTAATTCCAAAATTTCATAAATTATCTTTTAAGGATCTAATCTAAGAATTAATATAATTTAAAGTGGTTTTCTCAAACATAAAACCAATAAATTTCTTTGAAGATAAAATAAAACTAATAAAATCACTAGTTTTACTTGACAGAGCTGCAAATGATTGGATGTATTATTTACAACCTAAAGATGAAACATGCTGGAATTATTTTAAATGTCTTTTCTTGTACATATTATTTCTAGAATCAAGGACCACTTCCATTCATATGGATATCTCTAAGATCTAGCAAGCATATGGCGAGTCAAATTATGAATACTGCGAGTGATTCAAGAAGTCGTGTGCGAGCTGTCGGCATTACAAAATTTGTGGGAATTTCATCATCCAATACTTCTATGAATGAATCTTGTCTATATAGAAGAGATTTTTGGATTTATTGGAAGGAGGATCATTAGTGGAAAAAAAACATGTAACTGCACATAAATTGAGTTACAAAATAGAACAAACTCCCAAAAAATTGGCGATTGAGGTACACCACATGGTAGGGGAGTACATCAAGTATGTACATCTTCTCTATAAATTCATTTAATTGATACCAAGTTGGAATAATTGTTCACTATGGTGAGGCATATTTCTTTGGCTTAAAAAGAATCATAACCCACTCCTGTGAAACCTTGTGGAATTTTCACTATAATAGACCACACGAATGATTTTTCTCCCAACTACAAGAGATATAATATTTTTCAATGGTATTCCATTAGAGATCATATCTATATAAACAATAATTGGATCCCTATAATAAGAATGATTCATTTTCTTCAACATACAACCAATGGTGGAAGGATCAATAAGATATGAGGATAGATTTGGACAACAACAAAGGCCCCCTTTTCTAAAAAGTTTCTAGAAGCCTCCACATTACCATCAAAGGAATACCGATATACAACCAAGGGTGGAAGTATCAATCAGACATGTGGAATTTCTCTAGAAAACAGGAAAGTCCCCCATTTTAATAAACTTTTCAGCAGCCTCTACCTTTCCAACAGGGTTTCCAACAACCCCAAAATATATTTGATGCCTAAGCATCAAAAAAGTCAAAAACAAGGGAATTAA
The DNA here is from genome assembly GCA_963277665.1 of Viscum album. Classification (NCBI taxonomy): domain Eukaryota; kingdom Viridiplantae; phylum Streptophyta; class Magnoliopsida; order Santalales; family Viscaceae; genus Viscum; species Viscum album. The sequence goes on from OY728139.1 coordinate 562,503,083, forward strand.
AAACCAATGGTAGATTCTAAAATTGGTGATATTTTGAAACAATTTTTTCTTAATCAACATAATGATATGAATAGTCAAGGCCCTGAGTTGAAAGAAATAAAGAATCAAATGAGAAATATTTCCACTGCCATCCATGCACTGGTAATTAAGACTTCGAGAAATATACCTTCCCTACATACTCCAAACCCCAAGGGTAAATTCAGTGTCATAACATTGAGAAGTGGGAAGGAAACAACTGATACTTTTTCACCCAATATTCCATAGGGATTCACCTCAACTCTGAAGAATATACATTCAATGCCAGCTGATGAGAAACCAAAGGATACAGAAAAACATAATAAAAAGATTTATTATGTTCTTCCTAACCCCATTCACCTTCCAAATAAGGTTTTATAAACAAAGAAGATGGTTGAGGAGGCGATTAAAAAAGAGGTTTCTGACAAATTCAAGTGTGTGGAGATCAACATCCCTCTACATGAATCCATTAAGAAAATATCATGTTAATCCAAATTAGTAAAAGAACATTGTACCAACTAAAGAGGGATTAAGGGAAATGACATGATCAATCTTGGAAGGAATGTGTTATCAATTATTACACCAACATTAGAAAATATTACAAAGTGCAAGGATCCTGGGAAATTCACCATCCCATGAATATTAGAGGAGTTACACTATTTTATGCTCTTAATGATTTAGGAGCATCCATAAATGTAATGCCTCACTCTTTGTTTTATTCATTACAGTTTGGTGAGTTAATGTTGATAAGAGTAATGGTGGATTTGGGGAATAGATCTATAGAATATCCTATTGGAGTCCTTGTGGATGTAATTGTTTGGGTAAGAGACACAATCCTCCAAGTATATTTCTATATGATTAACATGGAGGATGATCAAGAAAGTTCCCATGATCAAATTACCTTAGTCAGGCCATTCCTCAAATCTATAAAAACAATCACAAATGTCTATGAGGGTACACTTTCCATTGATTTTGGGGATGAAGTTGTGATATTTAAAATTATGGACTCCATGAAGTAACCCTCATAGCACTATCCAGATTTTGTTATATCACATTTTGAATGACTAAATAAAAACCCCAACATAATTTAATTATCCTTGATTATGTAGATTATGAGTATTGGTTCTAGTTTTATGTCTAAGAGAACTTCCACACCTGTTTCTAATGAACAAAACACTATTAGACATGATTTTGAAATGGATTCATATTCTGATTTTGATAATTCTCACACAGATTATGACATGGATGTTGAGTATGCTGATGGATTTGATGCTTTATTCGAAGATTTTGAGGACATATATTCTGATTCAAATGTTCATTGTGCAGATATTTTAGTTCCTTCAATTTCTCCATCCCTACATCACCCCTTACATTGTAACTCTAGAAATTTCCACCCAATATAAAGTACTCATACTTGTTCAGGGGTGAGAAATTATCAGTTAACATTGCTAACAATATCCTTTTTGAATGTGAGGATATTTTTTGAATACTTTTATGGAGAACATTAGGGAATTCAGGTTGTCATTTTCTGACATATCTTGTATTAGCCCCTCCATTTTTATGCATAGGATTCCTTTAGAGGGTGGGTCTTGACCAATTAGGCATCCACAAAGGATACTCAATCCAACCCTTCTAGAAGTTGTTAAAAAGTGGTTGAAAATTTTCTCAAGGCATGTATAATTTATCCCATTTTAGATTCACAGTGGGTATGTCCTATTCAGGTTGTGCCTAATAAAAGTGGTGTTACAGTTGTTAAAAATTATAATGAGGAGTTAGTTCCAATGAGGGTGAAAAACAATTTGTGTGTATGTATTGATTATAGGAAACTAAATCAACCCCCTAACAAGGACCATTTCTCCCTCCCTTTTATTGATCAAATTCTTGAGAGACTGTGAAAGAAAACATATTATTGTTTCATGGATGATTTTTATGTATATTTTTAGGTTCCTATATATTGGGAGGATCAAGAAAAGACAACATTAACTTTTCCATTTGGTACATTTTCCAACATGGGGTTTTCATTAAGAATTTTCAATTCCCTGGGTACCTTCTATAGTTGCATGGGGACAAATGTTTTTTATTTTCTTGAGACCAGCATAGTGGTATTTATGGATGGTTTTACAGTGTATGACTATTCATTTTATGATTGTATATATATTTTAGTAAAGGTTTTGAATCTCTCTATAGAGAAAAATATGGTATTGAACTTTAAAAAGTTTCATTCCATGGTAGACCATGAGATTTTCTTTGGGAATGTAGTGTCAAAATATAGGAAAGATGTTGATAGGTCTAAGGTAAATATTATTCCATCCTTACCAAATCATACACTTTTTTTGATGTTATATATTTCCTAGGGCATGAAGTATTTTATCAATTCTTCATCAACGATTCCACTAAGATTTATCTTCCTATATCACGATTACATCCAAAAGATTCTGATTTTGTGTTAGATAATTCTTCCAGGACTTCTATTGATGATCTAAAATAATGTATGACCACTCCACCAATCATATATCCCCCACAATGGGACATTATATTTGAGCTAATGTTTGATGATTCAAAATTTGCAGCCTGAGCAGTGTTATCACAGAGGGTGGTAAGATGTTCACATGTGATTGCATATGCTTCGAGGACATTGGAATCGGCCTAATAAAACTAAACAACAATGTAATAATAGTTCTATTATGTCATATTTTATTTGGATAAATTTGTTTCATATTTAATAGGCTCTAAATTTGTTTTTTATGACCACACAGCTCTAAGGTACCACTTAAAGAATTCATATTCGAAATCCAGGCTTATTCGAGGGATGATTCTAATTCAAGAATTAGATTTCAAGAAAAAGGATAAGAGGGGTTCAAAAAACCTTTTTTCCAACCACATGAGTAGGATTACTCACACATTTATGGTAGAAAACATGGACTGGGTACCACATCAGGACACATTCCTAGATTAGAATCCTTCTTTCATTTTAGGTATGCACCCTTGGTATGCCGATTTAGTCAACTACATTTTTACCTCTGAAATTCCAAAAAAATTGAAGAACCATCAAGTCCAAAAGATAAAGGGTTTTTTGTGATTTTATTTTGGGGATGATCCATACCTCTAGTGCATGTGTAGTGATGGACTAATTAGAAGATGTGTTCCTGATCAAGAGTTTGTGTCTGTTCATTATTTCTTCCATACACTTTTATGTGGAAGAAATATCGGACCCCAATGAAAAACTAATAGTGTCTTAGATACTAGATTATATTTCCCAATCATATTCCATGATTACCACGTGTTTTTTACATCATGATCTCAGTTCCAACACATTGAGAACATTTCTAGGAGACACAAGATTCCCCAACAACCCATACTATTCTATGATATTTTTTATGAATGGGGCATCGATTTTATGGTTCCTTTTACTAGTTCATTTGGTTTTTTTTATATTTTGGTTGCTATTGATTATATGAGTAAATTGGTGTGGGACAAGGAAACAAGGAATGATGACTCTCATGTTGTAGTCGACATTGTTAAGGCATAGATTTTTTATAGGATTGGTGTACCAAAGTCTATCATCAGTGATCAGGAGACACACTTTTTCAATCAAAATTTATCTTCCCTACTTCGGAAGTATGGGGTTACACAAAAAACATCAACACTATACTACCCCCAAACAAATGGCTATGTTGAGGTTTCAAATCAAGAGTTGAAACAAATTTTGGAGAAAACTATGCAGTCGAATAGGAAGGACTGTAGAAAGTTATTGGATGATGTGTTATGGTCTTATAGGACAACATACAAGACACCCATTAGTATTTCATCATTTCTATGTTTTTTGGTAAAGTATTTCATCATCCTGTGTAAGTCAAGTATCGAACACATTGGGCAATAAAGAAATTCAACGATGATTTGGACCAAACTGAAATCTAGTCAAATATAAAAATTCAAGAGCTTGAGGAGATTCGATTGTCATCAAATGAGAACTCAAGGCTCTACAAGGAATGATCAAAAGTATATCATGATAGAATGATTCAAAAAAGGGAGTTTCATGTTAGAGACAAAGTCCTAGTCTATAGTTCATGACTAAAGCTGATGCTAGGTAAGCTGTGTTATATATGGTTAGGTCCTTATATTGTATCTAATTGTTTTCTATATGGTTCCATGTAGATCACAAAATAGTACATTAAAATAATCTTTACAGTCTATGGGCTACGTTTGAAGCAATGCATAGAGGTAATCTCTTCTGATGCAGTGGATTTCATCACACTGCATGACCCCATCATCACTTGAAAATATCATAATGTTTCTAACCCTTTCACTTTAATATTTTTTTCCAATTTAAAATTCAGAATTTCATATGCACATATCATCTGATGGTTTCACATTGAGGATAATGAAATATTTTATGTTTGGGGGAGGGAACTTTTTTGTTTTGTAATTTCAATTGTTTTTCTGTTTTAAAAAAAATTGTGTGTTTTTTTATTTTAGTGTGTTTTTAAAACATTTGAGTTGAAATTAATCTCATCACCATTTTGAAATCCATATTAATAAGTGAAATAATTTATCCCATGACACTAAACATAAATTTAACATTGAAAATGACTTTGTTTAAAATTCAAATCTTTATTAATTTCATTAAAAGTACTCTAAATTTTGAGTCCCATGAAACATTTCATTGTCTTTATATTTTAACTCACATTCATGTGAGGCTTATGAGCTATTGTATTCATATTCTATACAATCACCTCACTTTGTGAGAGAAAAAAACCATGCATGGTTTAACTAGTATTTCACTTATTCTCATCCAAACATGAGGGGTTTTGTTACTTTTGTGTTAAATAATTGATCAATATCTTTGGTTTTAATTCCCCCTTGACTAATAATCCTTTTTGTAAAGGCCTATATTGAAAATTTAATCCTATAGACATTAGAATTCATGAACATCCTATTAGGTTAGCCACATTACAAGATAATTTCCTTATAAAACCTGCTCTTGAAATGAAATTTCATGATCTAGATGAACTTAAGTGTGGGGAAATTTATCTTTTATTGTACTACCTCATTTGGTGATAATTTGGGAGGAAACAAAATGTCAAAGAGTTTTGTTTGTTGTTAAAACCCAATTCTTTTGAAAGCTATGCATTTCTAGAGATTTCATGATAAAATAAGTTGTGCCTATTGGGATCTTTCCCCCCAAAAAAATATGTTCAGGAATATTGACTTTACTTTTGCTGAAATAATTAATGGTGTAAAATTTCCATGATTTTTCATGATCATAGAGTTGAATTGATGTAGAGGGGAGTGGTGAGGATACCATAATTGAGTGAAAATTAGAATAATAAAAAATTTCTTCCAATAGAGTCAAGGCCTCCTCATTTAGCCTCATAATTTATACATCTAAATCCTACCCACCAAAATCCATACGGAACCCAAGAAAAGTCCTCATGATAAACGTATTTCTTTTACTCACATTGAATAGATATGTATGAATTTATCAATCCTATGGTGACACTTGAATGCTTTTGGATGAGAAATACATTATTAAAAAATTGGAATTTGTATGATAAGAAAAATGAAAGTGAGGTAAGTGTTTTTCATCTATTAGAGGATAAATGAATTGGAAATATATTAATAACGTGAAATAATGGGTTTTTTGAGGAGTCGTGATATCTTTTGATTCTTGTTATCAAATTGGTAGATCTCAGGGGAATTGGTTTTAAATTTTTTTTGTATTGATACTGATCTTTAATTTTCATTGTTTTTTGGAATACATGATATAAGTTTTTTAGGAGAGCAAAAGGGTAAGTATGGGGGTGTGAACACAACATGATTCACTACTTTATTTAACCCTTACATCACTGTTTAAACTTGTTTTGTATTTAAAATTATAAATATTATATAAAATTATACATCCCATTTGATAAAATTATTAAATTTTTATCACTTTTAAAAAGGGAAATAGTTCTTATTTTGATTATTTCATTGTAGTAGGAGCTGATTTGAAGGGTCGAAGATGATCTAGAATGAAAATGGGATAAAATGCATGGAAGCCCATGGACATATATTTATTATTGTTCTAATTTTGAAAAAAAAATTACTTCAAAAGGGGTGATGTTTTTTGGGATGCTCAAAAAATTTATGGGATACAACTCATCTCAAGAAACCAAATCCCAATTCATCTATTAAGGGGGCCATTCGAACCAATATATCTAGGTGACATAATCGAAAAGAAGTAAAATAGTTAGTTTTGTATGTCGGTGATATGATGTGTTGTAATCCCCCATTAGCGACCACATTTGACATGGTGACATTCAAAATCCTGACCTAAAACTTCTCTATTCTTTTCAAGTTTAGTTAAGGTCATCTACAAACCCATAACTGAGAAGCAATTGGCATCTCGAAATAAGGGTTCCAAAAACCTCTTCCCATATGGGCTATAAATTGACACCTAAAGCACCTCGTTTGCAAGTTCAACCAAGGAGTGAAGTGATTCCACTTTTGTGACACACAGGAGTCCTCTCATCTCCATGGAAGTTCTAGAACATCCTATACTTATAGGGGTTCTCTTGAAGCAAGGATCCCTTCATCAAAGCCTTTCTCTCCTTCTAATGTTGTAATATTTGTCTTCATATAATAAACATCTAAGTTACTTTTTTATTTATTCTATTTCACACTATTTTTTAAATATCTTTTTCATTAATCTTATTTTTTAGGTTGGAAATCAATATTATAATTGATATTGGTTTCTTCCCTTTCTAAACCATTGTACATGAAAAACGTTTCTATGATGACTACATCGCCCATGGAAGAGTAGTTATTTTTTGTAATCGGTTAACCTATTACCTTATGAATTTATTTATTTTGAATCATTAAGATACTTTAATTCAAAAAATATGATCCTTGAATTGAGTTTTGTAGTTTGAACAAACTAAACGATCAATTTCACAATAAACTCAAAACACCTGAGGTCGAGAATTGGGTGAATTGTGAGAGTGTGAACTTAATCGGTAATATAAGACCACACACGATCAATTTCTACAGTTAAAATATAATCCTAAACTCAATTAATCATCATTTCCAGAGTCTATATTTTCCATAATTTACCATTAACCATAAGATATCCTAATAACATCAATCAAAGCAGAGTGTTGCGACTACATGTTCTGATGCTACCCTAGGATTTATTTCACTTCATCTTTGTGGTAATGTTAATTATCATAGGGTTCAGGGGTTAAAAATTTATAAGATCTTAATTAAGTGGATATTAATTTAAATAATAATGATTAATAAGTAAGTGAATAGGTAGAGTTAGATCAATTTCGTCCTTTTAAAATATTTTCTAAAAAAAATCCTCATTGCATTTTATAAATCTCATTTTAAAAAAATATATAAAATAATCTTCCATCATACTTCTTATAGTCTTATTAATGATAAAAAACACCCCATACTTTTATGTAGTTTTTTCATGTTATTTTATTTTATTTTCAAAATACCTTAAATATGTTGTTAAATTTACTTCCTCCTTTGAGAGTTGACCTTGGTTAGCCACTCTACTTCACATACGAAGTAAAAAAATTAGACATCATTTTAAAGCCCCCACAATCGCGCCTTTCATCCATCATACACAATAACTGCATTCATGATTGATTATCCATAATATATTCATATTTTTCAGTTCTCAAGGAAATTCAATCTTATTTCTTTCTTATCTTAGAAACACACAATCCACCCAGATGGAAAGCACCTCCTGACATTGATTTCCTTCCTTTGTTGAACTGTCCCAATCTACATCTGTATATCCCGATAAATCTTGCTGAGATTTTTCATTGTACATAAGAACTAAATCAACCATTCCCTTGATATACCAAAGTATTCTTTTACCTATAACCATATGGATTTCCTTGGGATTTTTTTGATACCACACTATTTGAAATGTGGAAAAAATAATACTAGGTATTTTCAATATAATCCAAAGTATGCTTCTAATAATTTTCCTATATTCTATAAAATTAGCTACAATGATTTCATCATCCTTTGAAAGTTTTATCCATGTAGCCACCAGAGTCATCATCTCCATGGAATTTTCCATTTATTATATTCTCAAAACCTCCTTAGCATATTTTGATTGAGAAATGAATATGTCATTCTCTCCTTGTGTTACCTTTAAACCAAGGAAAAATATCAGCTCACAAAACATTAACATTTTTAAATCAGTTTTCATGAATTCAGAAAATTTTATACACTTCACTTCACCTGATCTTCCAAATATTATTTCATTAACATATATAGGCACCATCATCCTTTTATTAGTTTCATGGTTGAAATATAATTTTAATCAAGTCCACCATGATGAAACCTGAGCTTTTCAGAAACTGATCTATCCTTGAATATCATTCTCTTGGTGATTTCTTGAAACCATTTAGATCATTCTTCAACTGAAAAAATCTATTCACATCATCATGAATGAGAAAAACATAGTCTTGTTTAATGTAAACTTCTTCTTCCAGATTCATATTTATAATTTCTGACTTGAATTCCATCTAGATAACTTTGATATTTCTTTGCACTATTATAGAAAATAATTATCAGATTTTCTCTAGCCATGAAATAGGTTAAAATTTTCATTATCATCAATACCCTCAATCTATAAGAACCCTTTGCACAATTGTTCTATATTGTTTTGAATCACTACACCGTACTTATTCATCTTTTTGTGAAAGACCCATTTAGTCTCAATGACATATTTATCTTTTGGCCTTAAAAATCTCTCATGCCTAATTTTTCTCAATTTGGTCAAGCTATTCATTCGTTTCCATAACCAAATTCTCATCTACAATTTATTCATCAAAACAATTAGGCTCTATATGTGATAAGTTCAATGCTTGTTATAGAGTATTCATCCTATTTATCTATAATGTTGTTTTTTGGTCACCAATAATTTTATGTCTATAAATTTCATCTTTTTACATTGGTATCTCTGTAGATAACAATTTATTCTCATTTTTCACATTAACTAAGTCTTCTTCTGAGTCAGCCTCTAGAATAAAAATATTCCATGATCTGATTATTTCTTCATCACTATTTTCTTGAGACTGATTATGTATGTGCTGAATATTCAACTCATTATCAACTATAGTTACTTCATGGCATTCAACTACCCATCCTATATACTTTTTGAAGAATTTATATTCTTTTCTTTTATTTTATTAGCCAAGAAATATCCCTTCATCTACAGGTGATTCAAACTTCATGTGTTTATCCTTATTGAGAATGAAACACTTACTTCCAAATACTCAAAAGTACTTCACTGTGGGATTCTTCCTATACCATATGTTATATTAATTCTTTTATTCATTCAAAAATAGTAATGCTCTATTTGATATGTAGACTCATGGAATCAATGATTCTTTCCAAAATTTCTCTAGAAGGTCTTTCTCAATGAGAAATGTTCAAGCCGTATAGTTGATAATCCAATTTCATCTCTCAACTAATACATTATGTTGTGGAGTTATTTTTTATGATACTTGGTGCCTTATCCCTTGTTTCTCGAGATAATCCTCCCCTTGTAAATTTGTGAACTCTGTTACATTATTTGTACTAATCTTCTGGATTTTCTGACATATCATCTTTTCAATTTCCCATCAATATATTTAAATGCAACTGAATACATCATACTTGTGGGTGACGATTGATACCCAATCCATTCTGCTAAAATCATCAATAAAGATAACATAGCATCTCCTCCCATCAATATCTCATTGAAAAATTAGTCTGGACACATCAATATGCATCAACTTAATCAATTTTGTTGGCCTTTTCTCTTTTACCATATATTTCATTCAAGTCAACTTTCCTTGTTGACAAGCATCACATGTATGATCAGGATCACATGATAATATATAGAGGTCTTGAGTAGCATCATATTTCACCAGACCTTCCAAGGATATTTGGATCATGTGGCCACGACTCTTATTTTATAAATTATTTTCTTCATCCTTGGATAAAAACACATTTCTTCTTATCCACTAATGTGGTTGAGATTACCATTTGTATGCTTACCATGAGAAACTAATGCACCCTCATTTACCATGATGATTCATAATTTTATAGAAAAGTTTATGAAATGTTTTGAGTCGCACAGTTGACTAAAATTGATCATGATGTTATTGAGACCTTCAAAAATTAATACATCAGCATGTCTCATGTCTTTTTTCTCAAACGTCGATTTTATAAATCCATCAATATTCAAGACATCATCATTACCAAATATTATGATAACTTCCATATCATACTTGATTCCAGTCTCAAGATATTTATTACATGTCATATGAGAGGTTCATCCACTGTCAATAATCTATATACTAGTGTGATCTGATGATTTAAAGGAAATTTCTACAACCACAACTTGTTCAACTATCTTCTTCATTTTCCTATATGTTTTTCAATTTATACCCAACAGAGACTGATACTCTTAACCTTCCTTGTTGTGTGATGGAACAACTTCATCTTTCAAAACTATAAACCGATTTGGCATTTTCATCTCGCTTGATGGTTCACTGAATTAATGCTTGTAACAAATTTGGTTTTTCTTAAGCACATTCCTCTGTATGGTTGATATAAATATATGTATATGTGTCTAAATCCTACAAACAAAAAAAAATTACCCTATAAATATTTTCTAGAGTGTTTCACTCTATTTGGCTACCATTGTTGATACTGTTCCCTTTGGTACATCTTAGCTATGGAATACACATTTTGTGAGTGTAATATCGTTCCATGGAAATAACACATAATGTGAGGTGAATTTCTATGTGTCACTTCTTCACCATTGGTTGTCCCATGAGTTCTATGAATTTTTTTTGACTCTTATTCATACTCAAATAAATCTTTACTTTCGGAGCAGGTGCTTGTGGTCTGATATTAATCATCACACATCCCTTTTTTATCATCCCTCATACCTACCTTATCTTTTATATTTTACTATTTCCTTGGTTCTCGTAGACCCTTATGCACCACCTGTATCTTCTTGGTTTCTAGGATGATTAGATTTCCTGATGTCTTATCAATTGTCAACTTATTTTTTTGATTTATAACACTTATTTATAGACAAAATTCCTTTGCTTCGTGTTTTTCAATGCGTTAGATTTGATCATTTCTAGTTTAAGTAAAACTATTGATTTCAATTTTCTATTATTGTATTTTGAGCTTGTACACAATAACCTTATCTAAGCACTCTCAGATTGATGACTTCAGTTTTTAAATTTTTTTCAATCAACTTAGAGGTCTATTCTTTATACTACAGCATATATAGTTTGTCATCACAAATATATTTTTTGGATTTTTCAGATTTGGTTCATGAAATATCGATTTCCCCAAGAGCATCTTCTAATTATACTTGAATGTTAACTCTACATTATACTTCTCTTTCTTCCTTATCACTCACTTACCTTTTTTGGGAATTTATCCCAAATACCACCATATCCTTTTCATTATGATCCTTACAATTTTTTAACTCTACTACTTTAGACCCTTAAAAATGTTCATCTTCTTTCGAAAGTAGACTCTTATTTCTGAAGATATTTTTCTTAAACGTTTTCTTCCCCTTCATGTCAGCTGAAGAATTATTCCTATGAATTTCAACTACATCCCCATAATATTCTTCAAACTTCTTAGGGAAACTTCCTATAATATGTCCATATTTTGCACATTGAAATCATTCAAGTGTAATTTTCCCTCTGGAATTTCATTTTCCACATTGAATATTTGAGAAAAGGAATTACATCACCTCATATTTTTCTTCATATTTATATCTATATTTGATGTAGGTCTCCATCATGGTCTTTGATGCCACCTCTATGGATTCTCCATTTTCCACAGCATCATTTTCATCATATCTCATTTCAAATGTTCCAAGGGTACTATGAAAGTTATCCAATGTCATATCCTTTGGAGATTTATCTTCCAGCATTGAAAAGTTTGGGTTAAACTGAAGTGGAAGTTTCCTAATTATATGATTCACAATCATTATATCATTAATGAATTATCCATGACCATACATTTCTTCCACTAAAAAATTCACCCTCTCAAATATTGCATCAATAGATTCATTTGGGTTCATTCTCAGATCATCAAACTTGTTCTACAGAATATGTAGCTTTTACACTTTGGCCTTTGAATATTTTTCATATATAATCAATTGATTTTACCATATATAATTTGATGTTTTACATGAAAAAAAATTTGTATAAATTTCATTTGATATATATCCCCATAATGCATTGATTCCTTTAGCATTGGCATCCAATTCCCTTCTTTTAACTTCTGATAATGCACAGTTATTAATATCAATCGATATTCCATGCATAGCGGATATGAAGACATCCATTCCAAATGAGAGAATGTATTTTTTTTATCAGATTATTCTATAGTTGAAATTTTTTTCTATTGAAGATCAAAGTTCCTTTGTGATTGACCACCTCAATTTATTCTATTGAGATATAATCACTGACTTTTAACTATTTCATCTAATACTAATTGTTAGGTCCACTAGGTCAAATACCATAAGAGGGGGTTTTATTATAGTATTAATGATTAAAACTAATCCCCTTAAGATCTAGTTTCGTCATTAAACAAAACACATGTATCTATTTCTCCCGTAAAAATGTGTGGATAGAAATTAAATCATGCACATGACACAACGGATTTTACTTAGTCCACCCTCACTGGCCTACATCTAAGGAGCATACAATGACAATGTGTTGATTGTACCAAATTCACTAAGGATAACAACAAATAATGATGTTCAAGCTATACCACTACTATGCCCAGTCTCACTACCTTTACAAATTTAGGGTATACTCAATGCATTACTAAGGGTCACTCCCCGTGTCTCTTTCTCTGGATAACTGCCAGTGGAAATGATCAACTTGTTCGTCTTTTATCTCTCATTACTCTTGGAAGGGATTCACCCACAGTATACAAATTTTTAGGTCCTTTCATTATCTCTAATTAATACATCCTCAATTGTTTATGTATGTTCTCTTGAAGTTCCACTTTTTCCAATAGATGAAAACCACTTTACCACAAATGAAATTGGAAATTCCTTCTAAACCACATTCATTGTGTGAAATACCTTCACGAAGATCCACCTTTTTCAAAGCTCAAATTACTTTTATGAAGATCATACCTTTCGAATATGTCACCTATATTTTGAAGCTCAACAAGTCTTTTCAATGTACATTCCTTTCGTGAAACTTACTTATCCTTTGAGAATTTCCTTACTTTCTCAATGCTCAGAACATTTGGTTGGAATTTAAAGCCATGATGAACTTCCTCTCACATAAACCTAGAAAATCACCCTTCATAAACCACCCTTCTCAAACCACTCTTCATGAACCACCTTCGCGGTTCTGGATTGTTAAGATCATTGATAATTATCACTGCATTTCTAAAGGGGGTAGAAGTCTACTTACAAGAATTTTACCATTATTCCATAACCTTAAAACCAAGTCATAACCTTTTTGTGAATCCTAAAATTTTGATCTATGATGCTACCTTTTTCACGATGTTCCATGGGCAGTTCCAATTCATGATGCTTGACATAATCGAGGATATTACCGTCAACACTTTGCACCACTATGATGCTCCTCACCTTCATTGTTCACGATGCTCATCATTGTTCTCATAGATCACTATAAAAATAATTTGATCCTTCATGAAATAGTCTTCATAAATCCTATATTCATGATACACATTCCTTTTCCATATTTTGATGGGATCATCGAGGAAAAATATATTTTGAAATGCTATCCTAAATCCATTTTTTGGACCCCAAAACATTTACAAACACTGAAAAACGGTGTCACCTTATGTATGATGGTTTCTTCATCAGTTACATGGAATTCCATTCCTTCATATTGGATATTTTTCAACATACCATTTCAAAAATCTTTATACACTTGACAACATACTAGGGAAATCCACTTTGTCAACAAACACAATTAACCGAAAAATACTACAATTTTCCCTTGAGAGATATTTTACAAATAGTATACAACCCAAGGATGTATTCTATTATTCTATACTTAATTTTATTGGAATATAAATATCCATTTGATTATATATCTTTCATGGGGACTATTTTTTACAAGTTACCAAATCAGTAAAATGATTTTTTCACAATTTTCCTTTTTTGAGACACATGTCATGATATATTTTTCCATGATGTGTATATACATTCTTCATAATTTCAAATCATGAATCTTTTTATATTAATGCTATTTAATGGTTCATGTAATTTCATTTTGTTTAGTGAATCTTATGGTTCAATGTTACTAAGTTGTAATGGTTTATTATAACAATCTCATCGCTTTTCGAGATTGTTTGTGACTATGTTTCCTTTGATGAAATCATATGATCCATATGTCAAGGACACTCTTGAATTTTCTTCTCATATAGTTATTAATTATATCTTCATATATCGGTACCATTTATCCACTCTTTTCTACATAAGATAGTTATGAAATTGTTTTTAAGGAAGTCTAAATTTACCCCTCTCTTCAGTTGAAAATAGGATTTCCAACAATAGCGTATTTTCTATAAAGGGAATCAAAAAATATCATATCATTCTATGATAGCCCTTAAATTATATTATTACCCTTTTTCATTTACCAATTTTTTCAATGTAATCTTCTTATCTATTTTTAATAAGTAATTTTTCTAACCATTATATCATATAAGAGAAATATTCTTTTTACCTCATACAACATTTAATGATTTACCGAATGTCATTTCTGTGATGATTCCTTTCCGTTTTAAATGATTAATTTTTTTAAAAATGTTTAAAAATTAAGTTTGAAGAAATTTTTTTCCAATTTTTTTAATCTTCTCCTAAAAAAATCATGTAAAAATGTATTCAAACCAATTCCAAGAATTGTTTATATGTTTCCAAATTATTTTCAATAAAATGGTTTTCAAAAAATTATCGAGCATTCTCCTAAAATTAAAAAAAATTAAAAGAAAAATGATTTTAAATTGATTGATGAATATTATATAGGATTTCAAGGAAAAAAGTTTTCAAAATGATTACAAGTCTTATTTATAAGTTTTAAAGTTATTTTATAGTAAAATTATTTTAAAATGTTTTTATGAATTAAAAAATAATTTTTCAAATAAGAAATGATTTTTTCCTCAATAAATTGTTTTTAAAATATATTTAAAAATTATTTTCCATCTAATATGAGATATTTTGATGTTACTCATGACTTTAAAAAAATATTTTAAGGTTCCATTCATATTCTTTCTCTGAATGGGTTATTCTTGATGGCATGGTCTTTATGAAACTCATTTATATTTCACGTGTTATATTTTTATGATACTTATTTCTCTTCCATAGGTTATATTTTTAGGAAACTCATTTCTCTCTAAAGGGTTATATGTTTATGAAACAAATTTCTCTTTCACATATTTTATTCTAATGAAAATAGATTCTCGTTGATGGTTTATATGTTTATGAAACTCATTTCTCTTTTGTGGGTTATATTCTAATGGTTTTTTTTCCTTTCACAGGTTATTCTAGAATGAAATGATTATGATACCCAGATATCTTCAATAGGACGTGATGTGATAAAAAAATTTGATACACATTTCATTCAATGGGTTATCATATGATGTATAAGAAACCCATCAATTTTTATGGTTCAAGGTATGATGCATATTTTGTTATCTTGTATAACATGTAGGTATGATTTTATAATGTGAGGGGTGGGGCCTATACCTCCCTCAAATGCATTGGGTAATGATAAATGTTTTATGAGATCAACATGTACAAGGGAGGTCATACCAGGCCTGAAACATGAGGGTATGCAGGAGGACATCCCAAGCCTGAAACAAGAGGTTACATGGGAGGATAACCCAAAATCAAAACAACATGGTATTCATTAGGAGATCCCAACCCCAAAACCAGAGGGTAAATAGTAGGATATCACAAGCCCAAAGCAAGAGGGTGTACATGAGGACATCTGAAGATTGATTAAAGAGGGTACATGGGAGGGAATCCCAATCCCGAAGTAAGTACATTGGTGATGAACCCAAGCCTAAAATGTTACAAATGTCTTGGTAGGTCTCCTTGACATAGGGTTTTCATATGCATATATTTTTTCCAAAATTCCATGTTCAATTAATATATTATAATTTCATGGATTATGCTCATTATATACTTATCATTCATGTCTTATGAACTAGATAGATTTATTATGATCTCTAATATACAACGTCTAATCTTCAAATGTTATGGTCATGTTCCATACCGTTGTTTTCATGTATTGCTTATGCATATCCTTAATTTACCCATACTGAGCATATGAGCTGACCTATTTATTATGTTTACATTCACCATGTTATGAATAAATGTTTTAGGAAGAAGTAGTGAATGTTGACGTTTTTATGGGAGATGTTGAAATCATTCACTAGTATAGAAGTTTGTTTTTTGATGTTTTCAAATAAACTAAACTATTATGGTCATCTGGAATTTATTTTTTGTAATATTCTATATATTCAACTAAAATGATGTAATATCCATGTATTACAATCTCAGGACACTATATATATAGTCCATGAGATTTTATCTTTATAATATTTTTTTATAATGTATGGGTTGTTATCCATGACTTAGCTTACGATGTCTTTTTTATGTTATTACCACATTCCTATATTTCCATTATATTATCACACTATATCATTCATCATTGTTCAAGATTATGATTATATACCATATTCTGTTACCTTGATATTCCTATTGGGACACGTGTAATAATTTACCATATTCAATGATATGTTTATTACCTCATTGGGATTCATAGCTCACCCATTTCTGATATACATCCTAAGTTTTCCTTAGGCATATTTAAAAGATTCATGAAATATAACCACAAGTTAATGAGTTTTAATTATTAGCTACGTACCCTTGTTCTGGTGTTCTTATGTTAAATATCGAATTTCCCAAGGACACTAGGACTCATGATCTTTTGGCGGTTTATTTTGTTTATCATTATGTAATCATCATCAATTATGGTATATTAAAATAATGTTTTTCATAAAAACCCATTGTGCATGGTGAGAGGCTATGTGGCGCTCTGGTTCAAACATGGTGATTCAAAACAAGTAATTTCAAAATTGAATCAAGTAAATTGATTTTTATTATCCCTTTTCATTACATATTTATTGGGTTATGATAGAGATGAGATTTGGCTGCATGGGACTTGAGTAGTGTAGATATATGTGCGCCTCTCCATAACCTATACAGTGGATATATGATTTATAGTATATGGTATTAATTTTATATGTTTCCATGTTAGATTTTAGTTTTAGTTCAAATATATATTTATCAGTAACAATTATGTGATTTGGGTGTGTTCCTGCATCAGGAATAGGAATATAGGATCAGATGTCATATTTGAGCCTATTATTTACTACATGGTACAAAATTAATTTATTTAATGATATAAATCGTATGATTTTATGATATGTCGATTATTTAATTGTTATATTATAAAAAATATATATATATTAATCATAGAATGTTGGTTTGACATATGTATAACATTGTGACTGATGTGTAGGTACAATGAACATAGAATTAGTTATGGGTAGAGCTAGGAGGGAAAACCTAGTTTTTCGGATTCTCAATAAGGAGAAACTTTCTATAATATTATAGACTGATTTAGATCTATCATGGAATAAAAATATTACATATCTGAAATGTTCTTTTGGAATTTTTTAAATTCCACTACAGAATAATTTAATTGGATCACTAGAAAACATAGCCTTGGGGTTGTCGTAAGAGAGTATCTTCTTATAATTCCACCAGTAATGTATGAGAATATAACCCCATAAAGTTACTATATACGATATCATGGCTTTGTTTATCGAGTTAATTCAGTTGGATGTTTTTTTGGATTTTCCTAGTTCATGGTCAGGGAATTCAGAATATGATGACCTATTATTTTGAAGACATCATATTGTCAAATCCACTTGACTTTCTATTTAATGGAGGCATGCTAGTGCAATGGACTGTATATATATCATCTAGATAATTCTTAATTTTTTCTAAACATATGTGGATGGTTCAACAGTTCCAGAAGTATTTATGTTCCTGGGACCATACAAAAAAAATTAACTACATTGAATTAGTCCAAAAGATCAGAGGGTATTTATTTAGATAAATTCAGGGATATTTTTCTCAAGTATTTATTTTTTGACATTATAAAGATAGAACATGCCCACGACTTCACAATATTATAGAATGTATTTTTTCTATCAGAATTTAATATTCTTTTCATGTAGTTATAATTATTTATGTTCTTTCATTTAGAAAATATTCCAAAAATCACCAAAAGTTCCATATATGCCTCCAAACACATATTAAATGATAGGTTAGGTGTATTAATTTCAAATTATAACAAAATATTTTATGTATTTTGTTGACCATTTATAAGGGACAAGATGATGATATGGTAGCATGATAATTTCCACCCCCTAGCAGTCTGATGACTAAGATTTCTCTAACTAATACAAGATCAAATTAGAGTAGTATGAAGCATAAAATAATCAAAATAACTATGGAAAATAGAAGACCGATCAAAGAAGGAAACATCTAGTGTTCTCTATGGGAGGTTATTCTACTAAATTCTTTAATTTAAGGAAAAGATATATTCCTAACAATGCAGGAATGATTATACATATTGAATTGCACTTTTGTGTCATGAAATGTCTCCTTAATCATTGTTTCTCATGGAAATATCATAGGAGTTGTATGAGATCAGGTAAATCTATGAGTGAAGGTAAATACAATAGGATACAAGCCACTTAGAGATTGGGGCCATTGGGGAATGTTCATGGAGAATGGGGATGCATATTTTTCCTAGTATATTAGGTTATATATTATGGAAGTGTGGGACCACATATGATTCTATGTAGTTTCTAGATAAAATATATGATATATAGAACTTTTTTATACCGGTTCATCCTATTACTCTATCTTTGTTCTTTTGGTATCCAACAAAAACATGCCAATTAAAATTTCATTAGATATATTTTCTCTCAAAACACCCTTAGTGACTAATGTAAACTATCCTTATGTGTCAGTGATTCCCAATATTGATGACTGGATACAAGTATTTACAAGATTATAGGATATTAGATTACCATATTTAATGTGATCTTTAGGACTGAAAGTCTCGTGAGATATCATTCATTGATTGACTTCTATCAAATATAGGTATCCATTAACTCTAATAAGGGGGATAAATATATTATTAATGTTTATTGAGGGTTAGAATCAGTTATTTTAGTTGTAGATTTCAGTCAAATTAGATATATTACTACACAATTTTTTTGGGATTATCAATTTCAATCAGATTAGTGTTATCCCCTTATATTTCCCACTATATTGTCAAAATATATTTTTTGGAATAAATCTTATTGGATGGATTGGATCAAAAATAGTACTGGTACAAGAGGAATAACCTATATTAATTCCTCTTTTGATATGGATCATCCCATGTTGAAATAAATCAAGGTCAAGATTTATGGTTGGAGAATAAGTGTGTTATTAGTCTCAATACATCTCCTTGGGGTGGTCCAGTCTTGTTTTCTAAAAAGGAGGATGGTAATATTAATATTTTACTGTATTACATGAAGTTGAACTTGATGATAGTGAAGAATATGTAACCATTTCATATGATCATTGACCTAATCAATTGATTTTTAGGATCTCATTGGGATTTTATGATCAAAATATGTTTATGATAGAATTTTCTCCATGTTAGGGCAGAAGACTCACTAAATATGTCATTTAGGATAAATTATGGGCAATAAATGATCTTGTAGATGAATTTTGGTTTAAAAAATGTTCCGATTTTGTTTATGGCCCTCTTGATATTGATATTTTTTCAATATATTTTATCATTCATTATGGTGTTTGTTAACAACATCATCATACTTTCATGGTCCTCCAACCAACATATTGGGAATCTCATGATAGTCTTGAGTAAAATTCGTGGACATCAACTATTTACTATGTTGTAAAATTATAACTTTTGGATTAAGGAGGTCTGTTTCCTATTGTGTGTGGTCATAGAGGATAGAATTTATGTAGTATCGAAGATGGTAAAGGTGGTGATGTCTTGTGATCAACCTTTGGATGTATTCAATATCACGAGCTTCATTTGATTAATGGGAAACTCCCATTATTTCATTGTATATTTATAAAAAAAATTATCCTCAATTAGATCTTTGACCAATAATATATTTTTGTTTGAGTGGTTGTATAAATGTGAGGAAAAAATCATAAGATGAAGAGATGATTAATCATAGCATAGGTGGTGGATTTTCTAGAACCTGATACGGGGTATGTAGTATTTTTTGATTCATTACGAGTTTTGTGAAGAGTTTTACTGATGTAGGAAGATTGGCTATTAGCCTATGGGTCACTATAGCTAAAACCCCATAAGATTAATTATCCTAACCATGATCTGGATATTGAAGTTGTGTTCTATAATTTCATGTGTTAGAAATACAATTTCTTTATAAAGATGTATGTTTTATACATAGAACATAATATTATGTACTATAAATTATCAAAGAGAGAATTGAATTTTATTTAGATAATCTGGGATAAGAATTTCCTACAATTCAGATTCTAGATGGCTCCTACAATAGTTAAGTGTAACATTATTATAGATATTCTCTTAAAAAAGATGTGGGATACCCAATAACTTGGAAAATTACCTTATGAGGAAGAGTGGTATCTAATGTGTTTGTTGGATGATTAGTGGATGGATGCAACTGATGAATCTGGGTAAGTTACATATACATGCTTGGTTATCATTTCAACTTTAATGGTCTTGGTGAGTAAACACTATAAGTTAGATTCCATGTGTACAGTGATGCAAGAGTGGTTGGTTGGAGTTAATGTATAACTAGGTTTGTCGTTAACTGATGGTAATATAATTTATTTCAATGGATGGTTTTTAGTTACTATGAATATTTGTGAAGATATTATTAGATACTTTTAGGCCTCGTAGTTGATTTTGAATCCCTTGTTTATGAAGGTGTACAATAATATCATTCCAAAAAATTTACGAATAGATATGTTGATCGATATCCCCAGTTTTATTCATATTGTATTTCCTTTCAGAGTTTAATGTATGAGAATTAATTTCTTTGTGGTTTACTCTAGACACTTTCAGTTCCCATGTAGGAATGGGATGATGTTACCATGTTTTTTAATAGGGTTATCAAAGATTCCATAGAATCATGATATCATATGGGGATAGTGGCTCACTATTTTTTCTCATATGGGAGACTTATTATTTGGATGAGTTTAGAAAGATATAATTCAATGAGATTTTACATCTGAATATAGTTACCTTGAGCATTGTATTAGACAGATATGCTTATATCAAATTGTGATTCTATAATGTCCTGTAGAAGGATCTAGGGACTCACCTAATATTGAGAACATAATATCACTTATAGAGAACTAGAAAGCCCAAGAGGTTGATGTACATTCATGAGGATATTTTTTGAGCATAAATAATTTAAATTATTGTATTTTTTAATATGTTTATAACCTTAATGGGGTGTAATTTTAATAACAGTTACTAGGATTCTATCTATATGACTCTCTATGAGGCTCTATATGGTCGGCCATTTATCTCAATGTTAGGAAAGCATATTGCGAGTGTGGAATTTATTATGGGACTGAGCTGGGTGTAGGAGACTTCATATAGAGTTCATTTGATTCATAAGTGGTTGGTCACATCCTAGAGTAGAGATAGACCATATGGTGACCATTAGAGGATACATTTAAAGAAAATTTGGGTGAACTGGTTTTCTTGAGGGCCACTCCTCTACTGGGGAATTGACATCATTAGAATAATGGAAAGCAAGTACTATGATTAGATGGACTACTCAAGATCATTGTGCATATAGGTATTGTGGACTACAATTTGGTTTTACATAGAATTACCAATGTATGAATTATGCGCTACGTGTATCCCAGCTTCATATGTACAATCACAATCCTACAAACATTATAGAAATTGTGGATGTAGAGTTGGATCTAGATTTATCATATGAATAATGACTAATCTATATAATCAAAAAGGGAGAAAATAATTTATGGGGAAATATGGTTATACTTATTTAGACCAAATATATGCATGTAAAGGTCTAAG
Source organism: Viscum album (assembly GCA_963277665.1). NCBI lineage: Eukaryota > Viridiplantae > Streptophyta > Magnoliopsida > Santalales > Viscaceae > Viscum > Viscum album. Next base: position 562,525,324 of record OY728139.1, read on the forward strand.
ACGAGAAATATGAGTTTGAATTATTTATTTTTCTGAAATATCAATGGATATTTGAGCTCCACTCTGATGATTCTTATTGGGGTTGAGAAGTCATTAGACAATGATAATTCAAATTATCTCATTTTTAGTACATAAGTTAGTGAATTTTATGTCATGTTTTATGTGGTTTTAAAATCCTTATGATGGTTAAATCTTGGGTTTGGGGTTTTTTTTGGTTGCTAAATTCTTAAAAATGGGTTTTAGAACATTTTATCCAAAGAATGATACAATACGATTTTATTTCAAGATATGGTGATCCATGTCTATAAAATGGGAATGAAAAGGAGGAATCTAGGGGGTATATTAGCGTGGATTGATGGGGTAGGACCTACGGGCCATGACTTGGATGACCTCACCACTACCTTTTTGGAGGCTATGTGATTTAAAAATGGGATAAATTTTTATATACACTCATGTTGTCTGGTAATTTTACCTAGAGCTTATAAAATCCATGACCATGGTATAGTCCTTGGCTGGGGGTATATCGAAACTAGTCTAGTTTTGAAATGGATGAATCTATCATATTTAGTATCTTATATTATTAAAATCAATGTTAAAACACATTGTTTATTAGTGATGGGTATTAAATGAATTATTAATCCATTTCTTTACTCTATTAATTTATTCATACTACCTCTATTGGTCATTCTTCATTTTCCAGTTGAATTTCTAGATACTCTTGAAATCCTCGGTACTGAAAATGTGATACCTTGAACCGACCATCAGTTTCTCCCCTATGTGGATTGATCTTTCTCATTATTTGGTTAATATGATGGATTACTCTATATTCAATTTTCGGGGGATCTTAATTGAGACGATTTGGTGGAGAACCCTGGTGATTGAATCTTTTTCTAGACATATACTTCTATAATTCATGATAGATCATGGAATGAGTATGTTATGTCTCAAAATATAGTACATTTCTTGTCTATAAATATGATTCCTAGATTTGGTGTTATAATAACCATTCTTGAGTAATTTTTATGCTCTATTACTTCTTAGTGGTATCACACCTATTGAAAATTCTATACTATGCTAATTTACTTCTAACATTGATTTCCCCCCTTATAATCTCCATTTTAGAACTCTCATGCACCCTTGAAGATGGAATATAGGGTCTTTGTAGAAGATTTGTTTTTAGAATGGTCATTTTTATGAAACCTTTACATTCAAATCTGTGATTTTATGGTTCGAGGATCCTTATATAATATGTTTTTTTATACTAGGTTATCATTTTTTTTATTATTTATGCTTACACAACATACTTAGTAATATTTTCTTGTGGGTGTGTGAGTATCTATTGATACCCATCCGTGATATATGTTCTAATGATTTGTTTTTATAATATTGAAAAAAATTCATGTTATAAATTATTATTCCACACAATGACTTCAAATATTTTAAATATTTCGTATTATATAGAACACAATATTAGGATTCAAGAAGAATATGTTTCTCAAAATCAGTTAGAAGTCCCCATGGAGGGTAGGGTGATGGTGTAAAAAAGGTTGTTGACCATGGAACATTTGATGGTATGAGTTATATCAAGGACATGTCAACTGGTTTTGGAACATACCATACACGGGTGTAGAGTATCCTTTAACTCTTGGAAAACATGATTGATTTCCATGTTGGGGTGATCTAGACATCCAAATACATCAAACATGTCATATGGGACTTACCATATTTTTAGGAATATAGCCTCTATTTGGGTGGGGAGTGTAGAATTAAATAAAGGTGGAACATAGAGACAATACTTATAGGTTTAGGGTTCAAATTGACAATGGGATTGGTTGCATGTCTTGTGATGCGTGGGAATAAAAATTGAAATTTTTACAAACGTCATACAAAAACATGTGGAGCCAATATTCATGGAAGTTTGGAGATTACGTGATAACTCAATGCATGTGTCAGTATATATTAAAATATTAATTTACATTATATCATTACATAATTTATTATATATTTATAATATATTTATTATCTAGTTGTGTAAATTACACATTAGTGGGGTCCTACTGGGATTATATGCACACCATGCATACTCATGTTGATCTGTGTACAGAAACCAGGATCTATGAAAGAAGGAAAGAAAAATTCCCATTTATAGGTAGGTAAGAGGTGGAGTACGGTGTTCAATGGATGTATATGAAAATAGTCTCGACAGATTGCACAATGAATTATTTTTTAATCTATATTGATCATATAATTGTAGACCTCCCACATTGGTGGAATCTCTTATTTCAATACAACATGGATTAATTTCTATGATAATGTTTATATTATTTCATATTTATAATATCTTGTATCAATATGTGTTATAATCAATATGTTTTTATCATTACTGAGTTTTATTCTCCCCAGTGATGGTATGCAAACCCTCACTGAATTTTAGAAGAATATTGCATATGGAGGGGTACCGAAAATGCAATATGTCACACCAGTTCAAATAAACTAATTCGGTCTAGGGTCTTATATATTAAACGTCTTATGATCCCTATTTAGATTTATTTTCTTAATAAATGTCATAATTGTGGATTTTATTGAGAATTGGAGACAAAAACTCAACCAGATGATCAATTATATGGGAACCAAAATTAATGTGAGAGTAGTCGTGTAAGGGGTCACTACCACATGTGGCAGCTCAACCTCCAGGATCAAGAATTGGTCATCAAAAATGACAAGTACCATAAGTTCATGATCTTCCACCAACAAAAATGAAGGATAAATATCATGATTAGTGGTTGATTCAATTTATTACTCAACCATATCTCCCATTAGGTTAGTGAATATATCCTCTAGACCCATTGTTGATCTAAACTCCACCTACCCTATGGGGATGAACACATCTATATGAATCTAGAAATTATTTAATGAAATGGAATAATAAGTGACTACTATGTAATTAAGAATTTCATACTAAAAAAATAATTTATGTTGATATTCATCCTTTAATAAAATATTGGGGGCCTGGATTCCTGACCACAATTTGCTAACACACAAGAAAACAAGTCATGGCCAACAGTACTGGGGGAATACATCATTTTCAGTGACCCCAAGGAAGAATTTGAAACCCAAAGGCCATTATAGGAGGATCCTCGGCATAAATTCTAGTTTTATAATTTGAATATTAACAAATAAACAAGAGGTTTCATGAGAATATTTTTATTAAAGAGGTGTGATTGATTTTACCATTCAAGTCATATGAGTGTTGGACCATTAGTAACCCTAAAAAGTATAGGAGAAACTCATCTTTATTGTTCGAAAGTTCAGCAAACCATCATGTGATAACACCCCTTAAATCCGCAAGATTAACATTGAATGAAGAGATATTTCTCCCACTTCTTGGTCACTCAATACTTTTTCTCCAATCCTACACTATTTATACTCTAGTGGACACAACAGGGTCTCCTTAATCAACAAATATTAACTAATACATAATAAGGTATACTGCATCTTGTGGTATGAAAATAACACCATAGAAGATGTAGGGTTGAGGAATTACCTAGCTTGATCTTACTATTTTTCAAATATTGACTGGAAGGTGGAGGAGGGTATTGGTCAATTTCCTTTAAAAATAATTTAATAATTCAAAGGAAATAAAAATTATATATTAACATAAAAAATAATGAAATGGAATCATACTAACTTTCAAATGATTAATTATTAATAATTTTAATTGTAAAGAAATGAATAATTATAAAAGATTTAAGGCCTATTGAAATTATTTGATTCTGATAAACAATATTATATAAAATTCTTAAATTAAAAGATATATAATACATTGTTTAAAAAAATTTCAATTTATTCGCTATATCACCTCTCCTAATTTTGATAGGGGTTTATTTTTATACCTTTGTTTTAATAGTTATGAATAAACATATCCGCCCTTTCCTCACTATGGCTTACATGTGATACCTACCTACCTTAATTGAACTATTGTAATATCTCATCTCTCATTATTTACCGGGGTATTATCACAAAACATATTATAGAAGATATGTGAGAAGAAGAGAATAATCTTTCAGGAATAAATCCCTTATAATTATGTTATTATATATTTCATTATGTATAGATAAAAAATGAGTAGAGATATTTGGAGGTAATGGATAAGGGATAATTTGAGAATGAATGTCATAAATTGGATCTAGAAAGAAAGATTGAAAAAGATATCTCTGAATATTAATTGAATAGTCAAATAATAATTTGTTGGAAGGATTCATCATAGATCATTGTAATTGAACAAGATCAATGATTAAATCTAAGAACCCATATGTCTCTATTATTGATTCCATTAGAGCTACATCAGTTGGGGTTTAGATGGGTATTTAATCAGTCATGATAGGGATTTTTTACCATGATTTAAATTTATACAAAAAGTTTTAAAATGAAGCTTCCAGCTAGCCACCCAGTGACACATTCTCACTTCTGAACTTGATATTGGCTACCAATAATATTCTAAATACAGCAAAATTCTGATATACATTTTTGAAATTTTTCATTTTTTTCATTACAAGTGACAAGACAATGGATTTACACCGGCAAGCATGTGTTTCATGTAGTTTGGCGTGCACTTATTCTGTACTACATGTTTCCTTCTATTCCATCTTTTTTAACTTCTACCTTATATCCATCAAACAAAAACAAGCATTATGAGTATTACGAGCCTTTAAAATGATGATCATGATGACACTGAATTGTATTATATATCTTTTTTATTACATTAATGATATGACTAAAAGATAAAATAAAGAGACAACAATTAACTAGAATAAAATCATTAGAAACAGAAAAGAGTGTTTGTAAACATGAAAATGATATTAAATATAGATAGGTAGAACAATATCCCCCTATCTGATGATAAAAACACATAACATTAAAATTAACATCAAGAGTAAAACATGTATTCAATGTTATTCAATAAATTTAAAATAAGTTATTCAGAAACTGAAGTGCATTAAGATAACACATATAATTTTTAAAAAACCCCATTTAAGAAAATAAAGAAACTTTGTACCTCCAAAAAATTAGACACTCCCCTATAGATAAGGTAATAATATTTATAAACTAAACCACCAATAATCCCCTCATGTGACTATCAAAAATAAAACCATGAGTGTAAATGGGAAGAATATATTGAGAGGATAACACTACCTAAGGGAAAAAATATTTTAACGTAATACTATCTCCCTATTAATGATTATTAAAAACATAAAAAACAATATTTGACTGTAATAAGTTAAAAAATAATGTCTACTCGTATAATAGAAGTGATTAAATAAGAAAAGTAGGATTATATATATAACATTATAGTACAAAACATCTCAAAAATTGATGTAACTAAATTTAAATTATTATTACTTGAAAAGATTAAGGAGAATCTCAATATTTTAAAAAATAAATAAACCAAAATTGGATGAATAAAATAATAATAAAAATCAAAAAATTAAAAAATATCTTTAAAAGAACAAGTAGATACTCTAGAAATTAATATTAATCCAAAATATGAAATTAAGAATAAACAAATTGATTATAAGAAAATTTAAAAAAATTACAAATAATATTCAGAGGAAATAATTTTTGAAAAATAAAACTTATCCCATATAAATATAAATTAGTCTTAAGACAAAAAAAGATAGATTGGAGGTCTAAAAACGAAATTTAATAGAAAAATTAAAATTAAAGAGAACAAAAAAACATGTTACCAAGAAGATCATCCAAGAACATTACCATATTATGATCTGCCTAAATTTGATCATTTAACCAAGAACCCACAAGGTAATAATATTTTATCAATTCAAGAATATGGTTGTAATTAATTTTTGAGTATCATCCTTTTGATTTGATTCTGACGATTGGAGGAATAGTCTGGTATAATATTACCTTCAAGTTTCGATTGGTACTGATAGAAACATGGGTCTAAACATTATAGGTAATAAGGATTTAGAAAACCAATAATATTTAGTGAAAGATTTAATATTATAGATACGATAATATTTTTTAATAAATTTTGGTCTAAAATATATTGTATTCTTAAAATCATACTCATAAATTAGATACCCAATTTTCTAAAAATATTTCCAATTTATTTTTGGGAACATACCTTCACAAATTTGGATGTTTGAGAAAGATAATTTGAATTTAGAAAAACCAATTCTTTAAAATTGGTATGATGTTGAAAAACCAAAATAATATTTATATTATTTTCAACATTGGTAAATTGATACATATTATATTAAGCTTTCTTATTTTGGATTTTAAATTTTTAATGTTTATTTGATCATTTAATTTTAAAACTAAAACATTTGTTATTTAGAAAAGTGATAGTTTGAATAGAAATTTTATATTTTAAATTAATCACATGATTGTATATATTTTTATGTTAATTGAATTTTCAAATGATTTTATCAATAAAATTATTATTTTAATATTATTAATTATTAGAGAAATAAGAAGAGGACAAATGATATGATTAAGAGTATTCCTAAATAGATTGAGAAATTGGAGAACAAACCACATCACATATTTTCAAATGTTTCATGAGGTATTTAAGAAAGGAGTCACATGATATGATGTTGAGGATAACACCATGGATTCATCTCCAACACTCATATATAATACATTCATATATTTCATTTCTTTACTCGTATCATACATATTTTTTTATAGATCAGGGAATATGACTTGAAGTTATACATTTTCTTAAATTCATAGAATGTTGCATCAAGTAGAAGAATTTTATTTTTAATTGTGTCATGGAGTGTTCACTATTTATTCTTTATCCATTTATTAAACTTTATTTACATATGTTAAATATTAGTAACAATTTTATAGAATATTAATCATCAATTCATATGATGTAAATAGTTTATTTAACTTATTTAGCTTCATTTACCTCTTTAAATTGTTTTTATGGTTTTTTCTTCATGGAAATTAAATTTCTAATGGGGGAGATAATTGGTTCATCATGTAGAATTTGTTATGATATATTTTTATTATTGTATATCTTACATTTATGGTGCCTAAGAGAATTGTAAGCAAAAAATGATACTTTTTTCAAATGTTTCTATTAAAAAATAGTCACCAAAAGAAATTACACCATTTAAATTGTGAGTAAGGTTAGTGCACATATAAAAAATAGATGCATTATCATATATAAAAATACAATAAAATGTATTTCTATACAAAAAAATTTTTTATCTTTGAATTTTTTTCATTATTTCTTAAGTAATTTCTAAAAGTTTCTATATTTTATATGTTTTTTTTAATTAGATATTCTATTCAATTCATTTTGGTTAAGAATTCCATGGAGAGAATTGAAATATTATTCATAAAAGTCAGTGGAAAAAATATCATGTAAAGTCCATTTATATTATAGTTCAATTCCATGGGTATAATCATGTATAAATATTTTAAAATATATATATCCAATAATTCCAACAATAATTGACATGTTATTCTTCAAATACGAGTAATTTTCACCATCAAAAAAATATCACAATACTAAGAGGCCATTATAAATAATAACCATTGGAATTGATTATGGATTAAATAAAATACACATTTGATTCCACATGTTAGTCGAAGATAGAATGGAATGAGTGAGGTGGGTAACTTTTCTATTTAATAACTATAAAAAATAATGGAATGGAAAATCACAAATGGGATATTCATAATATAAATGAAAATATACAATAAATATAATTATTATACTTTTAATAAATGTAATGATAGATAATTTCGATGTTGATTTAAATAATTAAGAATAGTGGATTTATAACTTATAAAAGATATGAGATTATGTGAGTCAATATGATATATAGTGTGTAAATTCGATGAGAGAGAAAATAATACTTTATAAAGGAGTACAAAAATAGATTACTATGATCCCTTAGAAATTATATCCTTCAAAAAAACGTTTTTTATATTTCTACCGTGATTTTAATTGTGATAAATATACCCACACTCTCATGATTTTCCATCTATATAGTAAGAAAATCGTCTCCCTTACATAAAATGTAGTATACACCCATCTCCATTTGTTTTCACCAAGTGTACTATGAAAACTACTATGGAAGGTATGTGTGAAGAGATGAAATGTTTTATTAGAATAAATTAATCCCATTTCTACAATATTATCTATTGATATGGGTAAATGAAAATTTTGTAGGGATATAGAGAGGTAATGGAGAAGAGAGTCTTATAGAATGATGATCTGAAATTAAATATGGATTGTGTGTTTAAAGAAGATATAATGGAATCATAATGGATCGATCAAGTGATCATTCACTGTAAATAGTCATTTTAGATGTTCTTGGTTGAACAATTTCATTGATTATCACCATTCCACAATAGGTCTCTATTTATATGCTTCATTGGAGATGGAGCGAATGGGTCATTTCAAGGCTTTAATGAGATGAGTCAAGGATTTTTTACCTTCATTTAAAGGTCATCAGAATCATTTAGAATGCATCCGCCTGTGAGCCTCTCGATGCCACTGACTAGTTGTATTTCAATCTAAAGAATCCATGATAGTATCTTATTCGATCGGATGGCTAGTGGAATTCTTGATACTTGGAAAATACTTTCATCAATAATTGAGATTTGGTTTCTCAACATGGGCTAGCTAACATAGCATGTTGCACTCCACACACTTCTTTGGAATTCCATGATTACATCCATACCATCTTCTAATTTGTTACCATATTTCCATAAATTTTAAACATGCATTATGACTTTTCTAACCTTCAACATCATCTAAATGTTTTCTTTAAACTTACATAATCATCTTCATTAAGTATATATGTGACATGATAAATAGATACAATATAGAGATTAAAATTCACTAAACTAAAATACTTAGTAACAGAAAGTGTGTTTCTGAGTGGGAAAAAATTATGAGTGATAAAGAGGTATGATAATGATATCTCCAAAATCCTCTAAAAATTTATTCTATCTTTATTAGTAAGATTTGTTCCCCATCCCTTTTCCCTTCCTTTGATGTATTCATCACCTGGACCCATTTTTTCATCATATTCAAGTATATAAACATTTTTCTCCTTAAATGGTCTCCCTAAAATTATTTATCTTCATCTAGTCAGTAAAAATGCTACAGAATCCATTAAGTTACTCCTATGAATCATGAACATCAATGCAGTCATTGATTTCTACTCGGAGGACAATTAAGATCAGAAGTACCTAAGTAACATCAAATATATCAGGACCAATAAATTTTCCACCATAAAATCATCCAACTATATTATAACTACCAAATAGATTAGGTATAATAGGCTCTATACCATGCTATGTATTCTAGTAACTCATTGATTCCCTTCACATGATTCCTTAAATAAATTATGAGAGAGGAATTAGTGGTCTATAAATTTTGTCACTTCAATCAAAATCATGTCCTATAGACCCAATTATCAGTGGCTAAAGCCTATAATATCCCTAATAATATATTTTTTTGGTGGCCTCAGATGTGCCTTGGAATCCACTAAATCAAGATATTCACTATACATAAACAATTAGTCTCGCTATGAATAAAACTGTTCTCCACCATACCACCCATGAACAAATACCGGTGTGTCTACCCACAACATTGTCTATATAAGCATCACCCTAGGAAACACTGATTACTATCATTGATTATAGTTATAGATCATTCCATTTGGGGTTTGAACTATCAAAAATATGATCTTAACACCAATTCCCTAATGAAATAGTATTAACGAATGTTTCTGAATAATCATTGGGTGTTTTTTGAAGGGACCTTGGAGTATATCTATGGTGTGATAAACTATAGGTAGTATGCTTTACATGAAAATTGATTTGGTGTTCATGGATCATCAATTTGATTATTTATACACTCAACTTAGAACATACTTCTAAAGGTTTTCAGGTATGATCTCTCCCTAACACATTAATTATCATCTTCCATGATCACTCTAGTTATAGTGATAAATAGGATAATGATAAACTTATTAGTCACTCATATCATCGAGAATAACTCACTTAGGTTATTTTCTAAGGGTCCTCCCTAATAATATTTAGTATGTTTGGCCATAAATCTATATATCGAAGGTTAATGGGGTTTTATAGCTCATACTCTTTGACGTGTTTCCCCAAAAACCCATAAATGAATTTTAATTTTCCACTAATATGTATGGTAACATTATTTCAGATGATATTACCATAAATTAAATATATATTCTCCAAATTTGGGAATAAAGGATTGGTCTGACATCTATGTGAAAGCTTTACTTTCAATAAAATTATTTATATCCACCCCACCATAAGGGATTTCCTGATCGACATCATCCATCCATTAAGGAATTTCACTATAAATCCTTCTAACCTAATATTTTTCTTAATCCATTGGGTCACACATAATAACTTCTTGGTATACTAGCCCTACACTAATAGTAAACAATATGTACTAAAATTTCCTCATGCATGGAGTATTGGTAACTATTTTGGCCACACCACCAGTCTCGCATAAGGCATGTACAGAAACATCCCTAGCAATATCGTGACCAATATTAAAATTTTATGTGTTTATCTTTCATCTTATTATACCTAAATTCTATTTGTAACAGTTTCAATAAAAATAGAATTTCATAAAAATCCCATCAATAGTTAATCATAGGAAATAATTATTGGCACATTTCAATGAGTATAGGGATCCATAAAATCTTGTTGAGATAAATTATATCAATCATAACCTTGTGATAGAGAATGTGGAAGGTTTATTTTTATTAGGAACATTAGATTATCATATTTGATATGTGGTTTTATGTTGTGGTATGAACATAACTATAACATCCATACTACCTCGAAAAGTTTGATGTATTGTCAGATACCTCCAAGATCCCTACATGTCAATAAGATCTAGTGGGTGAATGGGAAATCATCTATGAAGTTGCCTTGTTAATGCAATTTCAATTTATTGTTGAATCCATTTCAACTGTTTACAATGTAGGCATAAAAAGTATATATTATTTAGAAGACAATTTTCCAATAGCATGTGATTTATTATTGAACATATAGAAGGGATTATATATTTTTTAACACAGTATTAGGTTCTGATCCATAAAAACGAGGCCAATAGTGGTGATTTCCATCTGTACATATTCAGTCAAGCTCTTGTACTGGAGGTTTGGGGAATTAAATCTTAACTGTGGGATCATGTCATCATATAACAATACAAATCTATATATTGGAATCCTTTGGGACTAGAGGTGCTCTCACATATCCTTTCCAAGTAGATACACCAAAAGTTAGGGTAGTAGGTGAATCTTGTCTGGTAATCCCATTTAATTGTGTTCTACATTCTCTTACCTTTATACAACAATAGATTATGTATTTTTTGAAACCATGTCTTATGTTTTATAAAATTGTTTTTAATTAAGATAATATTTTTTCTTCAAATAAGTAATTACACAAGTAATCATGTATCATAAAAAGTATATCTCATAAAAAAGATAGAAAATTGTTCATAATATAGTGGTTTATGAATATATTATGTGGAATAAAAAATGTGGTTACCTAATGGTCCATATATAAAAATTAGGTTTCACTAAATAGAGATTCAAACCCAATTTTCATGAATTCTTGAATATCACGTCTATGGTCCCCAGAAATATTCAATGAATAAGGGGTGAAAATTAAATTACCAGACTTATGAGAGAACAAGGATGAAAATATCAATCATTAGAATATTCTTCTTAATTTAATCCTCCAAAACTTCTATTGGAAAATTTTTCCTACGGGAATCAATTATAATCGAAAAAATAATAAGAATGATAATTGTTGATGAATTACCAAAAGAAGAAAAATTAGATCATATTACAGGGTCATAAATAACTCGGACATGAACATGTTCATATATTGTGGTGGAACAGAATCCATTATTGAATAAGGGAACAACTATATTATGAGTATGAAACAAATTCTCCATCCAAATAATTCATAATAAATTATGTTAATAAATATCAATAATCATTTCACTTTGTGGGATTTCAGATCATTTTAATAAGTTCACAAATCAAAATTCACACATCCTTGAGTTCTTATACTCACACAATACAAATACGAGTAACTCCCATAGACTCCAAGAGGTATGAAATTTCATTATAATTACATCATGATTGAACACCAATTAAATTGAATGTTATTGACACTATTTAATGAAACTACCCCTCTAGAAATAAATGATATCATGCTAGAACATAGTACCATTAAAAAATCAATGTATCAAGTTACCCTAATTACTCATGAGACAAGGTTATTGGAATTCATTTAATCAATCCTTCATTTAAAAATATTCAATGGTAGTTTATGGATGATAATAAATTTGATCACTCAATATGGTTTATCCCTTGAAAACTCTATATGAATGAATGAAATTAAAAACCTTTATCTCTGAGACTTTTGTATCAAATAATATATAGGATGAATTTGTGTAAGCCCCATACATATGATTTCTATTTTAATAATTATTTAGGGTATCCATATGTGAAATCCCCACTTATCCCATTGGTGTTCTCCATTTCATGATTAAAGAATCAATACCACATGAAATAAAAAAACATGCACTAGTCCTATCACATGAATATTAAATAATCAACTAAAACAATGTGTATTTGTATTCATTTTTATATAGTAAATATAGGATGTATCTTTGAGGTTTCATCCCAACACATTTACATCTCATCACCCACTTAAGGGGAAGTACTCTTAACACTTGAACACCTTTTGGGAGGGAAACAAAAATCACAAAGTGCCTAACCATGAGTATTTATTCCATAAGGAGTACCCATTGGACCCTAAACCATGTGTTCCCCCTCTATAATATGAAATATGAAACATATTCACTAGAATATAATCCATAATAATCCTTATTGGACTCTAAATAGGTAGAATTGTAGTGGGACTCTAAATGATGACTTCTTTTTAATAAGGATTTATATATTTAGAGACATTAATTCTTAAGTGGTGATCATAATATGTCCCAGAATCCCTTATGTTAGAAGAATAATATGATTTAGTATCGCTTATGTGATGATCATTGGATAACCCGACCACCTTTATGCAACAAACATAAAATGGCATAACCTCTATTATGTGATAGAAATAAGATTAACCAACAATCCTTATATTAAAAGTGTAGGATGAACCAACCCTCCTTAAGTAATTAGAATAAGATAACCCAACCTTCCTTATATAATGATAATAAGAAGACCCATTTAGTTTATGAGCCTAATATTCCATGATAGCCTGACTAGGGAATGATTTAGTAGATCCCAGTATACCCAACATACTCATACATTTAACAAAAATGTCTTAGATCTTTTAAGGAAGAATATGATATAATTAACCAATGTACACCAGGGTGGAATTAGCTAGGGGTTCCAAATAAAGCCTTAAATATATAAGATATTATTTCACTAGGAAACAATATCCTTGGGGAAAAGAGTTGACATTAGTTCATTCTCTTATAATCAATGGTTCCATCATTATCTCCTCAATGGTGAAAGGCCACATACCTTTGGAAATTGGGTACAGAGGGCCCAGATGATGATTATTTTTTATATCTGATTGTTATATTATTATTAAATTTTTAGAAACATATTTATATTTATCATTAGTTGAATTATGAGTTCCCTATAATATATTTTTATTTTTTCAAGATTATATGTATCAAAATTAATAATATTTTATAATTCTTTGGATAATTATTTTTTTCTCAAGGAAATGTAATAATTGATGTAAATTTAAATAAGGTAATTCAAAATAACCATATTTTTTATTGGGGATATAATTGTTTAATGCTTGATTATTCCTAAATAGATTTTTTATGGCCGAATTAATATGTTCCCTTAAGAAAATCCAAAAATTATGGAAACATTAATTGTTTTATCAATCAAAAAAAAATATTTTTAATACTAATATCAGATAGCTATTAAAATATATGAATGAAAAATAATTTAAATTATTTATTATTACCTTATTAAAATATTTTTTTTTTGATACCCATATAAAATGTTTAAATGTTTTCATGAAACTTATTTTAGAATTTTTTATGGAATGTAAACCTTAAAATCATTCAAAATTAAATGTCCCTTCTTAAACCGTATTTAGAAAAATTGGAAGTAAATGTTTTATCATTTTTTAGGAGTTAAAATATTCTTTATCATATTTTTAGTCCATTTTTAGTATCTTAGGATATTGATAAGTGTTCCTAAAAAATATTTTAATCATATATATATAATTTTACATAAAAATTAAATTTTTATTACTTCTTATGAAAAACATGTATAATATTTAAAAATTATTAAGGATCATTAAATCACGTTTCTATGTACCCATGAAAAATATTTTTATCATTATAATCATGAACATCATTATATTAAATATATTATTATATTATACAATCTAAATTATGCTAATATATATTAACTCAATCATGTTTTGAATTCAATAAACAACATTTAAAATTAAACATTATTGTATGTTTCTCTATTAAAATGTTAAAACCTATTTTATTGGTAAAAATATGATTCAATATTAGCTATTTATCATATTCAATAAGGATAAAACCATTTATAATATTCTCTTATTAATCCAAAATAATTTATTAAAAATTGTATTTATGTATGAATTTTGATTATTTCTCTAAAGTGTGCACACACAAAAATTAGTTTTATATTATTTTATTATTCAAGATATATTATTTGATGATTGTTTCCCTAAATTATTGATATGTTTTGTTGATAAAAATTATCAATGAGATAATAATATTTAAATTTTATAGTTGTTTAATGTAATATTTATTTTTAATTGAATTAATTCTTGAAATAATTATGACATTATGATAAAGTTAGTGCAATGTGAGTTGTTGTTATTTGAGAAGTATTGATGATAATATATCCTAGTTAAATATTATCATTTTCTGGGTATTAGATATATATGATGGGGTAAAATTAATATGGAGAACTATGTTTCTTGCTGGTAGTTGTATTGTGGATTAATGAAGTGTGGAGTGATGATGTTCCTATGCGGGTAAAGAATTTTTTTTGTGAATTTATGTTGGTTGAAAAAAGTTTTAAAGTGTTTTAGGAATAAAGGTATTTAATACAAAATATTGTTGAACTAACTTCGATTGGTTCTATTGATATGATTTATTCTTATCCAAACTCATCAACCAACATATACCCCTAATAGTATCATCTATATTTTGTTATTTTGAGATTATCTAGTATCACAAAACCATGTTTACACGTACTGGAATAATTTTGTGTGTTCTAGAAAGATAAATTTATAAAAAAAAATTACATCAATGATTAGTTTGGGTTTGATTTTATAGTAATTTGAATCACCATCATTGAATATATATTTCTCCATAACAGAATAAATTAAATTAATGAATTTTACAATGTCAAATAAACTAATTCATTAAATTATTAAAGTTATTCATGTATTCATTGGTGTTTAAATAATTAATCCATACAAATGTAAATAAATATTTAGAAGCTCATGATAATTCTTGGGAACTAACAATGTATGCACTAAAATGTGTCATTATCTTCCCTTTATAACATATTGTCAAACCCATATATTTAAGGGTTCCATTTCACAAACAGGTCCAAGAAGAATATCCTAAGAGTGTGTCCCTAGGGGAATATAGTGCTAAATTACCATAATGTATTAAACTAGAAACCAATATAGCCATGTGGATCTACCTCACATTACCTAAAAATTACATCCTAATCCCATAAAATATCATAACACTATATCTTCATTAGTAGATATTATGTAGACCGATAATGGATTTGTTTTACATACAATGTTTTATATAATCCTTATCTATGATATTATGTCCCTAAAAATATGATGCATTTTGATACTATGAAAATACAGAATTTGGAATTCCACAATGATGGAGGCCATAATATCCTCCAATGGAGTAAATGATTTTATTAGAGATAGACTTTCCCCAAAATGTAATTTACCATTGCTTAGTAAAATACTTTATGCTAACAAATTCCACATACATTAAAAAATAGTGATCCATTTTCCAAAAACATAGTTTATGTTATATAGAATAAAATTGTTTGTCTATTCATGTAATATCATTATTACATGTATAACATTTTTGTTGAGGGGCTCATCTAGGATTCCTTGTACTAAACTTCAAACCTAAATTGGGTAAGGCCTTAATAAGAATTCCACAAAGAGGATGGTCATAGAGAGAGTATTGGGAACTAAAAATAATTTTTTTGGTGGAATGAAATGATAGATTCCATTTATAAGTGATCATATATTTTTTTGATACTATTATAGAGTATAAAATTTGGTTTCAGTGGGAAATCAAAAAAAATATATAATAGGAACCTGAGAAAAAAGATAGGGGGTCAACCCGATGAGTTTCGAAGGCACCCAATGCCAAGTGCTAGTTGAAGTAGTATAAAATATGATATATCCATGGACATGATATAAATACCGGGGATCTTAAGGATTAGGTTTATCCTTCATATTGGACCTTCAAAGGATTCCTTGGACTTTATCTTCAATCACAATGAATTTTACATATGATTCACTCTTTTTACAGGATACACTGTTTCATTAAATCTAGTAATTTGATGTTAATATATTCTATATTTATTTTATCTTCATAAGTTTTTATTAATTAATTATTTTTTCTGTATATAATTCATCTTAGGATTAAATTAAATCACTTACCAGTAGGTATAAATAGTTTTGTGAATTTGGAATATTATATTATCATATGAAAAATGTTCACCATCAATTAATAGAGAACTATGAGTATTTGGTAAATAATAGAGTTCAAAATGCACATGATGGGCATAGAAATCATTTACGTTTTTTCTAATGATAATGTAAAGGGTGAAAGGAAAAGGATTATAATTATTAACTACTGCAGTAAAGGTATGAATATCTTGGAATGAATACCCATGTTTTCTAGGATGTTTTAGCACAAACATCACCAATAGTATTCACAAAATGGTACTAAAATTTTAATGATAGGAAACCATAAGGGAAAACTTTTTAGGGACTACTCTAAATATCCTAGATAAATTCTTAAATGGAAATAATGGTGGTTTAATAGTTCAACAAAATAAATAATGGGAAGGCATGGCTGAGTTTAATTGATTCTTATTTCCCCATCATGTAACCAATCAAGTAGAGGTTAATATATTTAGTTTCCTAACAAGGATAATAACTTCAAACTACTATCCCACCTATATCAAAAATATTTTCTCTCATTAATTTTTATTCTTCCCATTTAAATCCAATAGAAAATGCATTTCAATTGAACTAGTCTTGTTGATAATACCTAGTTAATCAATGGTATTATCATACACTGGATGTGAGGGTATTTTTATTTATAATGAAATATTGTCACTATTAATTTACCTTTTATTCTGATATTGAATTAAAGACATTTTTTATAAGAATAACTGAGATACTTTCCATGGGAAAGAATAAATATGAATCATAGGATAAAGAATTGTTGAAGTTTCATCCATAAATAATATTGAACTTCCATGTTGGTGAATTCAACCATGGATACAGGGAATGGTTAGAGGGGACTAAATTATAATTTTTGTTATTGGGGAACATGAATCTATTTCCAGTTACCTAAATAGTTTTCTTATTTTGGAATCTGTCTTGAACAAGGTTGAGTATGGAGTGAGGTATAATGAATGGGTTTTCATGGTAAGAGTTTATTGAGTGACTTCATAATGATATTATTTGTAAAATTTATATTTATATTCATATGAATAATATTTATCAGATTTAAATGGATTTATATATTATTGTTGAAATTTTTAATCATATCAAGGATTTTATTAGTCAGTTTTCTTTACTCTATGGATAGTGATGTGGAGTGGGAATAACATTATGAGTCCTTTATGAGGAATAATATTCAATGATCCCTTATGAATTATTAATTAATGTAATTTATAGATATAGAGGAACATGAAAATATCTGAGATAATGGTGATTCTACATTAGAAGGTTTAGGTGAAGGTCCCACTCTATTTACCAGGGAGGTTAAGATTATTTCATTGACATAATGGTCTTGAGGTCCACATAAGTGGAAATTGTAGATCTATTCTAGAGTTGAAGAGTAATTTAAGGATTATATTTTTTTATAATTAGGCCTATGATGTTCTATGAGTTAATATATATCCATTTTAATATAATGGGGATTCAATAATATGAATTTCTTATGGTCAGGAATAAGTCTCAACCATTTATGGGTAGTAAAGTGTGGTTTAAGGATTTATAATCTTGGTGATATAATCATTTTATTATTACATTTTTTATATTTTTAACATATATTAAAATAATTCAGTAAATTACTTTTTTGAAGGGAAAATAATTTTTTTCATAATTTTTTTCTAAAGGATAGTATATATTTTTATTTTAAAAATTTATAATGGGTTATAAAATGCTAGTGTTTTTTTATTTATAGTGATCATGTTTTGAAGCATATATAGTTTATTATAACGATGAAGTTATTTTAATTTTCCTTCTATTATATGTATATTTTTTCAAAAAATAAGAGTTTCTATTCATAGAGGTATCTCACGTAGTTATAAGGTGATTGTGATTTTTTTAGGTGGTTCCCTGTTTTAAGATTGATGAGGTTGTGTCTAAAATTATTTTATAGTTTTATGGATAGTGTATCATTCTTTTCTGATATTTAACTTTTTTAGTGGTTAGAATTTGGTTTCCTATCTTATTTTTTCTATATTATCATGGATGAGAATCATTTACCAAGTATCTAATATAGAAGACTAGGTTTTTATAATCCTTTAAATTGTGTTCAAATGGTGATCATAGTGTTAAGGGAGTGAATAATGTTGTCTATAGGAAAATAAGTCTATTTTTGTTTCCCATAAAAAAATAATTCCCATTTTTTATATTACATGGTGATCCTTGTGCCATGTTCATTCCTTAATATATTATTTTTATTAGTTTTTATGGTTTTATTCTAAACCGTATATTTTAAAGATATTTCATTTAATTTTGGGCATTTTGGTCTCATTCTCAATAATGGATAATAATTTTATTGTATTTGAGTATGTATTGTCTCTAAATATTTTTCAAGATTGTAATGTCATGATTTAGGGGCTATTGGATAGGGGAGTAACTTTAGTATTGGTTTTTTTAGGATATGTAATGTTATGATGTCTGTCGCTGGTTTAATAATGGGTTAATCAATTGTGTAGATTATCTTGTGGAGTATGATTTTTTTTGGGAATATTGAATAGAGTCATTTTACTATGTCTTAGTATGAAATAAATAAGGGAAAAATATCACCTTTTATACTTATAATGTGGTTTTTTTTGTGTTCCTAAGAGTTTTTTAGTGTGGTTGAGTTGTCGAACCCTTCATTAGTTATAGTTGAAATAATGAATGGTGATGATCCAGGACATTAGGGTATAGTCCTGGAATTTTAATTCTAATAAAAAATGGATATTTTAGAAGCCATGTGTCATGGAGGTTGATCAACTAAACATAAGTGGCTGAATCAATTAGTGAATAATTTGATGGTAATGGATTTTTGAATGTAATAATTCATTCATCTTAATTTTACTAGCTTCGCTATTTCATGGTGGTATCATCATTATGATATAGTTGGGAATCACCTAATTGATTATGTTGTTATTTAGTTTTGGATATATTCTTAGTTATTATGAATAAATCTCTAAAATATATATTTTCATAATAATTTTGACATAACACTAAATCATATTCATCGGTGAAAGAAATTTTAATATGGTTATGTAAATTGGAGATGATTAACCTATGATAAATTATTATTGAATATGTAGAGTGATTAATGGGAGATGGGTAATTTAATTAAGCTTCATTTGGTAATTTATAGTGGATAATATTTGAAAATGAAATTTTTAATATGTTGTGAGGTATGAGTGTTTGTGGTTAATATATGGTCACTATGGCTAGGTGGTTAAATTTTATTATTTTTTCATTGATAATGGAATTATTTCATACTATAGTAATTTCATATATGTTTTTAGAACCTATTTATTTATTTGTTTTTATTTTCTTTTTGTATTTTTAGGTTTCTTTATCCCTCGATTTTTGGTAGGGTTGGTGTCTTAAAATGGTAGATCGAGTAAATTATTTAATAGATGTGATGTCCCAATACTTTTCCGAAGATTATTTTCATGATCCTATAAAGTCCTATAATGTGGGATTTATCCCCATAGTGTCTTGTTAATGAATTTTTGATTCACCATTCATTAAGGAATTTATGTCTCTTTTAATTGATCAGTTCTAATCAAGTGGTTGTAAAGTGTAGTGATAATTTATTGTTTTGTCTTTTCATGGTCGTAGAAATGATAAAATTATTGGGAATAAAGTTTATGATCACTAATAATATATAGGTATGATATGGGTAGAGGTTTCTCTAGATGGAAGTTAAGTCAGCTCTTATATTGGAGGATAAGGAGGTGTTAGGGTCATATAATCCATTGAGAAAGACTCATTGTTTAAGGAGTTGTTAGTAGTCTTTGTAGATTTGGGTTAATGTGTGGGTTAATTAAATCATTGTGGGAAGGTAGAGTCCAATGTAATTTTTTTATTTTCTATAAAATCAATGATAAATTGATTGATGAGTTATAGGAGGTCTTTTCTCTTGACATATTGTTAAAGATGGGAATGTTTTCATAGGAATGTTTTTAATAATAAGTTATTTTTTTATTACTAAATTATTTTTCAAAGTGAATTATTTGATGTTATCTTATTATCTATATATGTGGTTTATATTATGATTTTATGTGGATGAACACTAGTAGAATACTAACCTATACCAACGGTTTGGAACCGTTGGTATAGGCCCCCAAACCGTTGGTATAGCCTATACCAACGGTTTGGAGAACCGTTGCGAAGTAAGCCGTTGGGATAGGTCTATACCAACGGTTTTCCCAAAACCGTTGGTATAGACCTATCCCAACGGTTTTTAAAACCGTTGGTATAAGTAATATGAAAATCTATTCCAACGGTTATAAAACCGTTGGTAAATGTATTTAAAAAAAAACATCCGCTGGGATTTGATCCCAGAACCCCTCGTTTATAATCGAACGACTTAACCACTAAGCTAACATCACTTTTGTAAACATAATTTCATAAATATATATATGTATTATCATAATTATTTAAAATTAAGATTTATATAATGTTCTCGGGTAGCAGACCTGGAAGAAATGAAAGAATCTATCCCAACGGTTCTCAAAACCGTTGGGATAGACCTATCCCAACGGTTTTGAGAACCGTTGGGATAGGTGGAAATTTCCAGGAGGTGTATGTTGGATTTGAGGCCCCTTTCCCAACGGTTCTCTCAAACCGTTGGGAAAGGGGGGGTCTTTCCCAACGGTTTGGGAGAACCGTTGGGAAAGGGGCCTCAAAACACCCCTTTCCCAACGGTTTGGAAAAACCGTTGGGAAAGGGGCCTCAAAACACCCCTTTCCCAACGGTTCTCCCAAACCGTTGGGAAAGACCCCCCCTTTCCCAACGGTTTGGAAGAACCGTTGGGAAAGGGTGTATATAAGTGTTGGGAAAGATCCGATTTCCAGTAGTGGAAGTATTATGGGAGATATAGTAAAATGATATTATGGTCTATTGTTACATGGTTATGATTCGGGTGAATGGTGTATGAACACATGGAAGGCCTACGGTTTGAGGCGGCATCCTTCATTGCTATATACCTTATAATTATGGTATTTGTGGTGATATATACGTGGATATGGAAATGTGGAATAGTATTATGACTTATATATTGATATATTGTGTGGCAATTTGGGTATGGAAATTATTATCAACCTTTCATTCCAAGTCAGTTATTGTTAGGATTCCTTACATTGGATCATTAAAAAATTGATGGTTGGAGTGGATTATGATGTGATAAAAATAGGGATGATAAATCTTTTGTCCCTATTCATGTTATTTATTATGTCTATTTAACTACTAATAAGGATTATATTTATCCTTCAATGATTAATGATTTTTATTTATTTCATTCATTTACTCCCATATTGGGACTAATTGTTGTTATTGATATTATCTTATGAAAATTTGGGTGTATTATTTATGGTAATGGAATGAGTAAGGAGATTTGGATGGAATGTTGAGAAGTGTGATTAAATTTCAAATTTGTTTATAATTATATTATTACTTATTCCAACTCAGTTGATATCAATCATGGCTAAACATTCATATTTATTTTACGTGGATACTTGGTTGTCGGAATATGATAATACTATGAACATTCTTGTTCTCACCACTCCATAGTTTTTGTGAGAATATATTACTATATAGTGTAATAAAGGAACAAACATAATCTTCATATAGTTTGAGTGATATTTTAATATAAGTGTGGTGTTTTATAAGGTTCTTATATATTCACATACAACTATTTGTTACCGTTGAACATTTTGAAATATATTGATATTATAAGGTTTTAATTTCATTATTATAGAATTTTTGTGTTTAACACCACCCATATTAGTGTTTTATACATTGAATTATAGTTAATCTCATGTGTATTATTGGATGTAGGTTTCATTGTTAACACTCAACTTTTCTACTTGAATTGAGGGTGTTCTAAAGGGGATGGGTCATGAAACCTTACATTCCATGTTACCACCTAGACAATTATCCTATAAATTAATTATATGACATTCTGACCAATCCAACATGGAAAAATTATGGATGGTATTTTTTTGACACAAACCACCACTTGATTTTTTTCATCCATTCTTATGAAAATTTTTCATAATTTCATTTATAATTCATTGTAGTGGTTAGTTAATGAATCTAAACATAAGTTTTGAATAATCCTCATTCCCAACTATAATAATTTATAATTAAATAATGTAAGGTACATGAATGACTTTTTATTTTAAATTATATCTATAATAAGAAAAAAATAATTTAAATGTTATGGGTGGAAGATGAATATTTTTCTTCAATGAATTCAATATTTAGATATCCTCTAATTATTTAATTGCAACATCTAGGTGAATAATATATTAATATTAAAATTTAAATATTAAAAGTTATATGGATTGTATATTTTTAATTTAATCAAAAATAATTTTAAGGAAAATTTATAAATGATCAACCAAAATAAAATAATAAAAATTCCCTTAATAAAACTCTTTTATGACTAGGAATTATTGTCATCCCTTCCAATTATTATTTTCGAAACAAGGATGAAAATTCAATCCATCCTCTATCTATTTCATGAAATTTTCATAATAGATTTCATGAAGTTATCCACAAAAAATAATGTGTATCAAGGTATATTAATATTTTACATTAAAAAACATATAAAAATGAATGTAATAAAAAATGAAGATAGAAATGTAAAAATAAAGACATTATAATGAAAAATAATATTAATCTTCAAACATAATACCATTATATATTCTCTAAAAATGATTATAAAAACGTTTTTTCTCATCACAATCTGGAACCAATGTCAATAAATAAATATTCCATTCTTCTTGAATACTTGGTTGTATTATGTACATTTGTGGTTCAATCAATTGGACCATTTTTATAGAGTGAAATTTTAAAATAAATTAATATTAATGTGATAGAGAAATGATTTTTAGTTACTGAATTATGGGATTCAATTAGAGAGAGAGATGAGATAAATTCCTGGAGATGAGCGATACAATGGAATTAAATTCCACTAAATTATTTAATTTAATATGGTTTTGGAATAAAAGTTAATATAATTCATAAATTTACAATTAGAAGTATGTAAGGATATGTCTTGGGAAAAATTATAGAATTCTAAATATTTTGGACCACATGTACTCAGTTTTATTTTTTCCCTGGGCATCGATATTTTTAATTATTATTAATGGTAAAATTCATGATTACATTCGAAACATTTATTTATATGAAAATAAATTCTAATATCTCCCCAATACAAAACTGAAAAAAATTATCTAGAAATATTATTTTTTTGTTAATCAACTATTGATTATAAATTCATTGAATTATATCTAATCCTTGGAATGATATATCTTAGTTAGCCATTGATGTTTCTAAGGGAGATGAAAACGTGAATAAATTATTGAGAAAATTTCCTCACTATAACTTGTTGATCCTGTTCTAATGAATTCTTCTTCATATTGATGTGTTCATTTTTTATTTAGATTAATCCCCCAATTAAAAAAGTAAGTAAGAAAATTATTCATTCATTTCTCAATAAAAATAATCAAATCGGTGAATATTTACGAAATTAAAAATTGCAGAGTGCTAAAGTGGGGAGTACATATCCTAACATACAAACCATTTCTCAATAATTCATATATAAATTAAATATAGATTATTAAATAACTAATATAAATGAAAAATACACATGGAAAAATGTTTATTTATTTTATAATAGAACCATAATTTTGTTTTAGGTAATGCATAAGCCTCAAATATTAGTTTTGAATATAGACACAAAAGTAAGTCCATTTATGAGAACACCCTTTCAATATTTTATATATATCAATTTTTTAATAGTGAAATCTTTCAAAATGTTATTATTTCTTTAACGTTTTTGAATTTAATAATTTTTTGTATTTTTTAATTCAAGAGCCTCCTTGAAGAAATACCTAATGATTAAAAAATATAGGTTAAGTATACATTTCTCATATGTGATTCCCATTAATTCAATAATTCGTTCCCCATTTCCAATACATAAATATTCACCATCTATGTGTGATTCAATATTATATTGGAGTTTTTATAAATCAATAAAAATATGTAATTCACTATAGGTATCAAATATCCCTGATTTTTACTTATAGATAATATTTTTTTATCATATTTATATACTTATTCTCAAAAGTTATCTTTTTATAAAACCCCTCTAAATGATTTATGAAATTCATTTATATTATAGGTCCATCCTATAATAGATATCAAAATGATTTTCATCATAAATCATATAATCTACTGGTAAACATAAATTAATAAATGTCATGGATAAAAAAATGTTGATAATTCACTTATATTATTCTAAGTTAAAATATATATGGAAACTTAATAAATTCATTATCCCCATTATACCATTGATATGGGATATCATTCAGTTATATGCAACATTGATTCTTCTATAGACATTGATTTTATCATGGTGTCTTATAGCACATAATGTGATGAAACATTTATAGTAATGCGATTGATGATGATTTAAATGATCAATAATATAACTATGGTGGACATTATAAATTATAATAAAGTAAAATCAAGTATCATACAATAGTAGTCAAACATAACATTCCAAAACTATAACATAATGAAAATTCCATTATCTCATAATTATATAATAATAAAAATGGATTATTGAAAGAATGTGTGTAAAATAAAATTCCAAAATATTATATATTTAATTGGATGAAATTAACTTAATTTTAAAATTAATA
The DNA here is from genome assembly GCA_963277665.1 of Viscum album. NCBI lineage: Eukaryota > Viridiplantae > Streptophyta > Magnoliopsida > Santalales > Viscaceae > Viscum > Viscum album. Next base: position 562,550,856 of record OY728139.1, read on the forward strand.
ATTTAATTTTAATAATAGATTGTATTTTTTAAATTTTTTGAAGAGGTAGTTGTTTGGGTTAATAGTTTAAAATACAGACATTAATAGTACTATCACTTTTGTGACATTAACATGTTATAAGGTTGATATTAAAATTTATGTAACCTTATTTTTAGTCTTAATATATAGTTTAGAACAAATATATTTCAATTAATAATATAATTTTGAACATAGAAATCAATATGTGACATTCTTGAAAAATAATTCATCCTTTCATTCAAATAGAAAAATTTATGGGTTATTCTATGCAAATCATGAATTTAAAATGTTCAATTTAATTTTTATTTGGTTTGAAAGACATTTAATTATACTTTTATTAAACATAATAAAATTAATTCCATATGAAATAATATTTTACCATATATTGGTATAAACTCTTTGTTATTCTTTGAAAAATATTATTTCTTAAATAAACATTTTGTTCAATTTATCATACATATTTTAAAGGTAACTGTCACAAATTTGGTAAATATAATGAAATAAATTTCATTCCAATTTTTTAATCAGAATAATCATATTATATGATAAGGTCCATGTCATTTTTTGTCATAATTAATAGTTAAATTAGTAATATTTTTTTACAATGGTAAATGTTAAAATGTTTAATGAGGTGGGTAAACTAAGAGATAAAAAACACAAAGATATATATATATATATATAGTGTTTAATTAATTTTATTATTGTATTTATACCCTTATTTATCCTATATTTATATCATTTTCCAAATGGTGCTGCTATTTATATCATTTTCCAAATGGTGCTGCTTTGTTTTATTATTAAAATTATTTTATATTACAGTGGTAACATAAACAAAAATGATAGTCTCAATAAATTAACAATATTTTATGATGATGTCAAGGATAAAAATACATATTGAATTTTTAAAGATAATAATATTGATTAAAAATAAATTTAATATATATTGGAAAATAATTTCAAATTTTAAAATATTTTAAATTTATCTAAAATTTGTTCATAACATTGACGCAATGTTTGATCATGTTGTATGAAAAATCATGTAAATGATTTGTGAATATTGAAAAGTTGTGTGGGTTAGATTGATTGTGGTAATTAAACAATTATATATATAATTTTAAATGATAGATGTTTATTTTAGTGTTTATACCTATATTCCATTGTTATCTTGATTTTTCAAATGTCAAATTATGTTCATAGACTCGAAAAAAATACTTGAGGGATATTTAACATTAACAAATATTTTATCAGTTAACTGTACAATAATAATAATATCATAAGAGGGAAAGTGGGATAGGTAATGGGATAATAGTTCATCTATTTTCTATTTTTTATCCACAAGTAAATTTTATAATTACTTTAAATACCCATAAAGAATTAAAATTATTGAAAATAACAATGATGAAATCCTATAAAAGGGGACATAATTTAACCATTTATAAAGAACATATGAATTATTTATTCCCTATAATTTTTATCATAAAACCTATAAAATTATCCCATAACACATTTATGAATACCATGATCTTACCATAAATAGATCTTCCAAATGACTTAAGTGAAATCCAATGGAGGATACCAAAATAACTGGTAAAATACGTAACCGATTTTTTTCAAGTTTCTTTCTCTGTCCACCTCCAAAAAAACTTTTCTAACCATCCTAATATAATTAAATTCATATAAAAAATTTATGTAAATGTTATTATGCTTATGATTAAAACCATTTAAAAGTATTCTCCATCTACTAAAAATTTTAAACATCAATTATGTGTATATACGGACTACCATCTCTAAGAGGAGATGTATAGTATTTTTCATCACCACCTCTTATTGATGCTTAAAAAGTTGAATTAAAAAATTATATATATAATATTGGATGGAATTATGATTTTATAAAGATAATATATTATATTCTAGTTTACCCTCGTATTTTTTTAAATATGGAAATTTTTCTCATCCAAACCTGAATACTACCACCTTTATGAATGAAACGTTTAATTTTTTCATGACCATATTCCATATATGTATATAAAATAATATTTAATATATAAAAATGATAATTATAAAAAGTTTAGGATTAATAATATGGTTAATCACTAACCACTTTTACATCATACAAACTACCTAAGCTTTCTTAATGGTTGTGGGGTGAACAATGTTAAACATATGTCTTGATTATAACTAGTAATATCTTCATTTTATATTTAATTAAAACCCTCTTTCGGTTTTAATTTTTATGCCTTTGTATGTGGAATTATTTTTATATTTATTTCAATTAAAATCAAACATACTCTTGGTTTTAATGTGTTTTGAAAAATGATAAAGGTATCTTCCATGTGTTAAGTATGGGTATAACATTTTTACGTTGAGTTATATAAGCGTATAATCAGTCTTTAAGGGGCTATGTAATTATATGTAATGAACTATATAAAGGAATCATTGGTGAATGAACTGTATAAGGTCAGTCACCGCAAAACATAAGGGTATGGTTTGACTTTTTTATGGGCAAAAAATAATCCTTAGGACTTAATAAGTGTTAGTAGGTATTTCGATAATCTATATAAGGGTATATAAGCCACAATTTATGGGTAAATAGTTTTTCATAGAGATTCATATAGTGTTTTGTAAGGGTATCCTACATATTCCTCTAAAAGTGTAAGGCTAAACAGTATTGATGTAAGGGTCATCTGGGGAGTGTGTAAGGATATATATCCACCATATAAGGGAAACCTAATATTATTTCTACCGACAAAAGAGAAATTAGGGCATTACATAATTTTTAGTGGAGACCTCCATTTATCACAAATATGTATGACGTTACTTATGAAATGTTAGTTTTTGAGTTACAAGTTATTAATAAGGGAAAGAGACTCATTCTAGGGTAATATTTTTTATTTATATTCATGTTTTATGAGAAACAAAAGAGTAAACCATGTTACACTTATACAAAACCAGTTTTCGTAAAAAAACATTATAAACCTCTATTTTAGATTAATTCTTTCTATAAGGTATATAAAAAAAAATTTTGATTTTTAAAAACTAAAATCAAGGAAATTACCTTATTTTAAACATATAAGTTTTTCAAATATTTTATGGAAGTTCGTAAACACTATGTTTTGACGAATCAAGTAAAAAAATAATTAACTATTTAATTTAATTTTTGGATTTAATGATACATGTTTTTAAATGATAAATTTATTATTTCACGTTTCCAACATTGTATATTAGGGAATTCTGTTGATATTTTAAAAACACATGAACCTTTCTTCCTTAGAAAATTAATATCATATTGATTTGGGGTATCCATTAAATTCTTGATCCAAGATCTAAGAATCATTATTTGAATGAACCAAGATTATCTTCTAGTTTCCATTTGTTGATAAACGCCCACTCTCCAATATTATTATTGTAGTTTCTAAAAGGTTTAATTTCTTTTTAATGGTTTCCTTGAAAATAGAAAATTTGTTTTCCTAATATTCCATGAGGAGTTCAATAGGTATTTATTAAGTGAGGATACATTATAAATTATCTATTATTAATAACACAAAATTATCATTCAAAACATGAAATATTATAGGGAGAGAAAATGTTATCTCATGTGAAATAATAAATTTTTCTTAAGGAAAATATGTTAAGAACATTATATATGTTAAATGGAATGTTTTGGAATTATCTAATAGATGTATTGCATCGTGTCGTGGGGAATTATATTTCTCCTATGAGAAAAAATTTTGAATTATGAAGATGTATAATACAGAATTATCATGTTTATTTTGGATAATCCAGGAGAGTGAACTAATTATACCATGTGATACATTGTTTTTTTTTTGAAATAAAAGTTTTGGATTCAATTATAGGAATCCATGGTGAGTTTTTTGAGAAGATGAATATATGGATGTAACTTGGGTGATTTTCCTTAAAGAACCTTTGGGTTATCATCAACAACATTGAGGAATGAATTCTTTAGTATTAATTTATATTATATACGAGTTATAGGCATGATTTTTTATGTTGGGTGGGTAGCCCTAAGAAACCTATGTCTGATTCTTCATTACATAAAGTTTGGGTGTATGTATCCTTTAACATATTCATGTGTGTCTTGTATATGGATTTTTTTATGATTATAATATTTTAAATAAAATGGAATTTTGATCTATATTTACATATTAAATTGTATGTGGTGTCTATATCATATAACAATGAGTGTGAAGTGGGGACTGTATAGACATTCCATGAGATAGACAAGTTATCCATGAGGTCAGTATGCATTGGATTGCCCATGGAGAGGGATGTGTTTTTCATGCTTAGAAAACTCATATGGGGGCCATCTGTCATGTTGTCCATTATATTTTCTTGTAGAATTATTTCATGATTATTATTTCTAGAACTGTGCATAAGTATGTATATTGGGTCCCTAAGGAACTAAAACGTGTGTGTATTTATGTTATATATTTTATTTTATATATATATTTTATTTATTTTCATTTAATGCACTCGTATATTTTATTAACGAATATCAAATTCCATCAGTGATGTCTTAATGAGTCATATACTCACACCAAACATGGGAAATTTCAAAGTACTTGTAGATTCCATGCTTTGTGATTTGATAAAAGGTTAATAGCCGTGTGGTGGATTCTTGAATATGTTCTTCATGGGGATGAAGGTATTTTGAGAAGGCGTTTTAGCAATACGTATTCTTATTATTTTATTTACATGTTTTAACTCATTCAATTGATTCTTTTTTATTTTTATATGTCTATTATGACATATTTTTACTACATCTGATGCATTATTGCATTATTGATAACCTTATGTTTATTATTTTTTCATTAATTGGTGATTTAGTTAATATCACATACTTATATATCTTATAACATGATACAAAGAATATAGTATCTAAATTTATATAATTATACCCTTTCTTCTTATCAGTAGACACTTGTGCATGAGGTGATACACATGAGGTCATCAAACCCCCCTAACTGAAACTCGGTTGTTTTGGGTCATGGTGTTTGAAAATCGAATCCAAGTAGGAATTAACAATATTTTAATATCAATTTTACTTGATTAGGAACAGAGTAGATAGGAGTTAGGATGTTCGGGACATGGGTAGGTGAATTATATATCAACATGTCGTCAAAACAAGGTAGTGGATCTCCAAAAATCCATAATGTGGGGAATTTATGTTATTTACTGTTTGAGGTTTCCATTGATTAAATTCACATAATTTGATACATGTGACCGTGATATACTGATTAATGTGTTTTGGTGTCACTTAATCCATCATTTTAGGCACACAATTTACTATTCTATAAATACCTATTGCATTCATAATATAAATTCCAAATAAATAAATTCTATTTTAAATAATGATATGTTCTTTGGTATATTATCCCATTAATTATTTTATTGTTCATGTTTCAATCTACAATGAAGTGTAAATATGTGGTGGTGGGTAACATGTAGGTACATAAGGATTGAATTTGGGTTTATATAGTTCTTCGAATTTATACATTGTATTTGTGGGTAGCCACTTAGGTTAAACCTACTTCTAAAAAACATTTATTTGACTGTTGTTATTTAGCTTAACTGTTTTTGTTATTTTATTTTCTCATTGGTGTCTTTCTCTTTGATTTCAATGAATATAAGTAAATGCTGTTCCATAGATGTCACACACAGCCTATTGTACCCCTACTGTAAATGATTATGTAATCAATATTGTCCCATTATTTTCATTAGTAGGACAATCAATAGATCCAGTCGAGCTAAGACACTTTCAACTTGATTAGGTTCACTGTATAGGATCCCACTATTTTAATAGTCCGGACCACTATGGTCCATTCCATTGTGAAAATATGGTGTTTGAGGTGTTCTGGGAGGTCAAGGTGACTTATCCCCAACACTTTTCCAAATTTCCATTTTAGTGAACAATTCCAATGGTAGATAGTTGTGAACAATGAAACGGCAACCTTAGGTGAACAGGGTCAACATTTACATTCTGTGAACAATGCAACGGTAACCATAGGTGAACAATGCAATGGTAACCTTAGGATAACTTTGTCAACATTAACCTTCTGTGAACAGTGCAAAGGCAACCTTAGGTGAACAGTGTTAACATTAACCATCTGTGAGCAGTGAAATGGTAACCTTAGGTGAACAGTGCAGTGGTAACCTTAGGTAAACAGTGTAAAAATTATACTTTTGTGAACAGTGAAACGGTAACCTTAGGTGAACAGTGTCGACATTAACCTTCTGTGAACAGTTCAACGGTAACCTTAGGTGAACAATGTCAACATTAACCTTCTATGAACAATGAAATGGTAACCATAGGTGAACAATGTCAACATTAACCTTCTGTGAATAGTGCAATGGTAACCTTAGGAGAACAGTGCATCGGTAACCTAAGGTGAGAACTCTCAACATTAACCTTCTGTGAATAGTGAAACAGAAACCTTAGGTCAATAATGTTAACATTAAACTTCTTTGAACAGTGCAATGGTAACCTTAGATGAATAGTGTTTCCAGAATAGTGAGGTTCCAACGGTGAGGTTCATAAATAGTGTTTCAAGAATGGTGAGGTCCAACAGTGAGGTTCATGAATAGTGTTTCCAGAACAGTGACGTTCCAATGGTGAGGTTCATGAACAGTGTTTCCAGAATAGTGAGGTTCCAATGGGGAGGATCATGAACAGTGTTTCCAAAAAGCTGAGGTTCCAATGGTGAGGTATAGGAACAGTTTTTCTAGAACGGTGAGGGTCATGAATAGTGTTTCCAAAATGATGAGTTTCATGAACAGTGTTTCCAGAATGGTGAGGTTCAGGAACAGTGTTTCCATCTTCCCACAGTTTCACCCCTTTAACATTTCCTTTTCCGTACAATGCACTTAAAGCCTTGTTTTAAGAACATTAAGGCCAATTAAAAGGCCATATTTCTTATATTAATTATCCCTAAGGCTCGGGATGTTTTTACTTGGTCAAACCATGTGGTTTAATGCAATCCGATTTTTATGGGAAATTAAGAACATCTTAAACTCTCACTCCATTAAATCTTTTAAAGGGATGGGATATCTTCCTCCCTAATTCTTTCTCCTTGTCCTCGGGTGTGAGACGCTCGAACATCCCATTCCTTCTCATAAGATTTTCATAATCGAACTTTCCTCCTCTGATTGGTTCCGCTCTGTTTTGATGCAACCAACTTGTATCGATCAATATTAAATATAAGGTATGTTTTATCGTCACTCTTTTGTGGTTCATTTTCTCATGTTTCTCCTTTCCATATTATAGAAAGTGTTCTCCATGCTTCTGCTGAAGTTTTCTTGGATTTCAGTTGGTGTGGTCATATTGTGGCATCCTCAGGTATATGTAGTTGTCGCGAGAGGAGGCCATCATGAACCGTTGTGGTATAAAGAACATCAAGAACCATTTGATGTAAGGGATTCATTGCTTCTCTTTTCTTATATGTTCAAATGTATAGTTAGCATGTTTTATCCCACTGGATGACAATGGAATTTACATAATAAATATTTGAACTGAATAAATATATTGATATCGATCGTATGTTACTGCCACTTGTTTTGAAAGATAGTGTGATATCTATGCTTGCTTTGTTCAGTCGTTCGTTCTTGATGGAAATGGTATGGAACGTAAATCCAGGAATAAATTGATAACTGTTTGGATAAAGATAAATATGCATTAAATGAATCTGGTTCTTCTTTTTGAAATTTTATGTAAATCAAATTGATGTCCTAAGCATGTTTAATAAATTTGTGATAGTTTTCTATTTATGTTACCCATAGTTAGAACCTACAAATAATAGATCAGTCAATTATAGATGGGAAAAATAACTGGTTGTTTGACTAAAAGAAAATTCAGTTTAGGGTTCTGAGTTTCCCTCTTGATTGTTAGAGGACTAAGAGCCCAATTGTAAAGATATTGGTTTTCCTACTGCTTATGTTGTGATATGAGACCGGATAGCTGTTGTGGTATGTGGGGGAATTTAGAACTTTTTTTATGGAAGTAGATGACACCTAGTGTGGCTATATGAATCGGTTTATGTATGTGGGTGTCGGGGAGGACACCAGGGATGATAGAACTGGATGGATGTGATCATTGGATTCTTTATCATTCTTATTGGTTGATTATCTTCTTTACTTTTCACAACTTCTCAATGCATCTTTTCTTTCTTACCCTTTATCTGAAAGAGGCGAAGACATGTGGGGTATGCCACGTGCTTTCCATGTTTATCTTCTCAAGGGAGGATGGGTCTACGCTCTTGAAATAGGCAGCAAAGACTTGACAGGTTGTACATCTGCTCACCATGTTGAGCCCCCTTGAGTTTAGTAGAATAGAATTTTTTTCCAAAATTCCTGTGAATATGGGAAAGTAATTATGTAATGAATAATTGAATAAATTATGTAAACACTTGGGTTAGGAGTTTCTAGAACCTAATGATGAGGATGTAATTTTAAAGGGACAATGAACTATTTGTGTGATGCAAACAATGTTTAATTTGGAATTGAAAATTGTTAATAAATGTTTAAAGAATAAATTAAGGTAAAGTAGAACTGATAAAAAGGGAATTAAGTAATCTAATAATTCTCTTTAAATGGTTTTGTGCATATAGTATACCTAGTCTTAGAAGTGGAAGCCCGGAGTTTGAGGGACGTTAGCTATAGTTGAGTCTGAGACATGGTTATGACGATAGTGTGGTTGTGAGATATAGTATATTCTGTACTTTTTGTGTTCTATACGCTACTCTACCCTGTCAGTAAGGGAAACTGACACCTCTGGGATTCTGAGCCCTGGGGGCTGTTTTCCCCAACATTCCAGTGGGAGGATAGATTGCTGACTACCCCCTTTGGCCCCACTCTCTTCTCTTGGTAGATACATGTGCTGGTAGGCACAATGGTTAGCTTCCCATATATGTGTATAGAGGTCTATAATGGCTTGTGGTTATTCACACACATATATTCTAGATATAGTATCCTATGGACTATTATTGGTGTAACGTGTATAGGTTGTGATGGCTTGAGGATCCTTACTCGGTGTATAGGCTGTAAGGGATTGAGGTATAATAACTGACATATGATACACGTTATGCGAGCTGTGGTGGATCCCGAAAACTATCAGGTTACTTTCTTGCATAGACGTGGTGGTTTTGTTGCATGAGGTGCATATTGTGGTGCTTCGCCCAGTTGTCTGTGGGAAAGCCTTTATGGGGAGAGATGCTTAGGACGAGTGAAGTTGGGGAAAAGTAGAAACCCAGTGGGGCTGTAGTAGTGGGGTACCCATGATATTATTTATTATATGATATATTCTTGTATACGTTACTTGGTGAGAGTATCCATGGTGAGTTTCGGAACTTAGTATACTTGGTTATGTGACGAGTTAATTTCACTTGTTGTTCACTCTGCTTTAGCATGATTTATTTACTTTTTCATGAGAGGCTTTGGGGAGAATCCTACTAAGTATTTGGTTATACTCAACCTATGTATATATAAACTTCTTTCCAAGTCAATTGGAGAAGGTTTCAGATCAGACGGGTTACGACTAGGTTGCAGTTGTAGGTGTTGTTTGGGCTTGTGGTTGCCGTTCTTTTACAATATTTTGGGTACTTGCAGTTTTTTCAGTTTTAGTTGTAGTAGTATTTCATGAAATTTCATACGTGTACTTAGGATTTCTTTTATCTTACTGGTTTAGTTGGAGTTGGTTGGTGTCTATCTTATATATCTCTTCCGCATGTGATCTCTTGAAGGGTAATGCCTCCCATTTGTGTGTTTACTATACCCTCATTGCTAGTCACCAACCCAGGGCCTACTGGAGGTGCGAATCGTGGGTTATTATCTCCTTTCTCACATTGTCGGCCCATGATGGGTACACTTTGTCAGGAGGGGGTCATGATAGAGTGGTATCATAGGTCAATTTGGGGGATAAGATGGATTTTGGAGTTAGGCACATGTGAGGTTTCATGGGTTGGTGGGGGAAACAGTGTCATTCGTTTTTAGAAAAGTGATGTAAACATTGGAGACCGGCTGATACATATGCATCCCCCCCTATGATCTGATGTATGGACCATTATGTTTACAATGGCTACTAAACGAGGTGATATTATCGGCATGGTAGAGTCCTAGGAAAGGATCATGCATTGTTCTTTTTTGTGTCTGTGTTTGAATTGGTAAACCCTGGGATGGGTTAACCTAAAATCAATGAAAGAAAAAATTAATTAATTAATGTAGAGTATTCCATATTCTAGGTTTAGGAGCTCTAAATCTTTGTTTTTTATAGGTATGGCTCCAGGTTGACATCCTTGTCATGATTGAATAGAAGATGTCTAGCAGGCTGTTCCAGCAGATCACCGCAGGGTAGAGGTTGACGATGAAAACACTTGGAAGAAAACACTCCGAGAGTTTCAGTGCAAGATTTTTCATTAGTAAGAGGGATCTGTTTCAGATACAGTCATGGAAGACTGGTTAGATGAGGTTGAGATAGGCTTCAATTCAATCCATGCTCGAAAGGAGCACTAGGTGTCCTTGGTTCAGACAATGCTTCATGGAGCAGTGAGGCAGTGGTGGTTCTTTTTCCTTGGGGATCGTGAGGAGTCAGTGATATCATGGGAGGAGTTCCGAGACAAGTTTAGTGTCGAGTTTCATTCTTGGACTGTGAAGGCATTCACTCTCCAAAATTTTCTTACCCTTCAATAGGGTAGCTCTAGTTTTTGAGATTTTGGAATCCATTTCGGGAACCTTTTACTATATGCTTCAGACCTGCTTCTAGAAGAGGAGGCCAAGGAAAGGCATTTTGAGGAGACTTTGCATCCATAGATCCAGTGCTAGGTCACCCCATTTATGCTGAAAACATATCTTGGGTTGCTGGCGAGGGCAGAGGTTGTTGAGAAGACTTTGGTCAGGACCGGATCATTATGATAGGGGAATCATCAGGATTCCTCATGAAGCAGAGTTGTGGTCCGGTGTCCCCGATTTTCCGGGCAGAAGTATTTCCGTTCAGCCGAGGTTAGGTCCCAGCCCTTTAAATCTCATTTCTCCAGAGGTAGAAACTCTCAGGCCTATGCCAAGGGATCATGTTCTTGGCTTTCTTATGGTGTTCGTGGTCATCAGCAACGGGAGTGCCCGACCATTCAGGGCAGTCAACATGACCTAAGTGATACGCTCCAGGTTCTTCTGTTGAGGCAGTTCTAGCCAAGGCTGTAGCAGTAGGTTTCACCCTCTTTAGATCAGTAGAGGGTAGATGGGGAAGAAAGAGGACGGCCACATGACACTCCCCTTCCTCAAAGAGTAGAGTGCGGTCATGGTGGTGGTCTTCATCAGGGTCAAAGAGGTAATGGAGGCGGTCATGGTCAGCATCATTCTCCAGTGCTTCCATCTCCAGGTGAGCCAGAAATGATTCGAGGTACCCTTTTCTTGTTTTCTACATTAGTGTGTGCCTTTTTTGATTCAGGAGAAACACACTCCTTCATATCACCTACATGTATCCATGCTTTGGGACTTGAGGTAGAGAGGCTTCCAGTGCCCTTAGCGTTGACTATACCAGTTGAAGGTTGAGCTAACTTGTTTAAAGTATGTATAGACTTTGAGCTAGTGTTCGAGAAGCACCTCTCTTGGGGAGATTTCCTATGTTTATTAATACAACTTTATGAATTCATCCTCGGTATGGATTACTTGTATTTGGTGTAGGATATCGGGAATTGCTTCAGGAAGAAGGTCTTTTTCTATGGTGCAGATGGAGAGCCGATGGTTTTTTTTGGCAAGAATGATCCTTGGATGGGTCATAGGCGTGTTCCATCATTATCATCCATGATGGCTGAGATGATGTTGAGTTCTTTAGAGATTCATAAGATGGTGTTTCCTATGGTCGTAGAAGAGTACCCTGATGTCTTTTCAAAAGAGGTTGTAACTTTACCCCCTCGAAAATAGATCACGTTTGGAATCGAGCTATAACAAAGAGTATATCCTATCTCTATGTATCCATATAGGATGTCCCCATCTGAGTTATGAGAGCTACGTATACAGCTGGATGGTCTGTTATAGTGTAGTTTTGTTCGGCCAAGTGTGTCACTGTGGGGTGCACCAGTTTTTTCCGTGAAGAAGGCTAACGACAGTTTGCAGTTGTGTGTTGATTATCATCACTTAAACAAAGTGACAATAAATAATCGCTATCATATTCTACTGATTAATGATTTATTCGATCAAATGATGGGTGAAAGTTGGTTTCAAAGAACGATGTGAGGTCAGGATATCATCAGATGCGTGTGAAGGATGAGGATATCCTGAAGAATGATTTCTATTGTCGTCATGGGCATTATGAGTTCTTTGTAAATTCATTTGGCGTGAAGAATGCACCAGCTGTGTTCATGGGGTTGATGAATGTTGTGTTCCGTGAGTTCATAGACAAGTTCATTGTGGTTTTCATCGATGACATCCTTGTATAATCCATGTCTGAAGAGGAGCATGCAGATTATCTACACGCCATTTTGGGAGTTCTTTGTCAACATCAGTTGATTGGGAAGTTGTCGAAGTGTGAGTTTTTGGATCGAGAAGTCCGTTTCTTGATGCATGTTGTGTCCCAAAAAGGAGTAGCTATGGATCCATAGAATATAGAAGCAGTTGTGTCATAGGCATCCCACAAGACAGTGTCAGAGGTGCGAAGTTTACTTGGTCTTGCAGGCTACTATAGGAGGTTTGTAGCCCATTTCTCATGAGTTGTGACTCCTCTGACAGCTTTGATTAGCAGGCATCAGTCGTTCATATGGAATGATCAGTGTCAGGAAGCTTTCTAGTGTCTAAGGGTGAAGTTAGTAAGTGCTCCAGTTCTTTGTCTTCCAGCTGAGGGAGATCATTTTGATGTTTTCTACAATGCTTCACATCTGGGGTGAGGTTGTGTTCTCATGCAGCAGGGGTCAATTGTTTCTTATGGGTCTCAGCAGTTGCGTCCCAATGAATGTAAATATTCTACCCATGATCTTGATTTGGCGGCCATGGGGTTTTCTATAAAGTTGTGGAGACACTACCTCATTGACGAGGCCTCTGTGGTTTTCACCGATCATAAGAGTTTGAGGTATGTTTTCTCCCAGTGTGACTTGAACTTATGACAGCATCAGTGGATGGAGTTCATACAGGAATACGACTTCGAAATATCATATACACTTTGAAAGGGGAATGTTGTAGCTGATTTGCTGAGTCAAAATTCATGTAGTGATGATGTGCGTGAATCCGATGATTCCTGGAGAGTAATGGATAAGCTTTCAGAATTAAATCATGATATGGGAAGAGTCTGGGGTAGAGGTTGTCTTTTTCAGATGACGGTACAGTCATCCCTGAAGTAGAAGGTGGAAGAGTCCCAGTTGGGGGATCTAGAGGTGGAGGTCTGGTAAGACCGAGTTGTTTGTGGCGAGGCCCCTGGTGGTTGGTCAGATGATGAACAACACCGAGTGTTGTATCACATAAGTATTTTTGTTCCTTTGATGATGCACGATATGGTTATCAGAGAGTTTTTTAGTTCTCCTTTAGCGGTGCATCCTGGCATTAAAAAGATGTATCAAGCCTTGAAGAGCCAGTTTTAGTGGCTGGGGATAAAGCGTGTAGTTGCGGAGTTTGTGTCTCAATGATTGGTCTTCCAGACGGTGAAGGACGAACATCGTGTTCCTGGTGGTCTTCTCCAACCATTAGATATTCATCAGTGGAAGTGGTAGGACATCTCAATGGACATTGTTACTAGTTTACCTAGACCTCCGTGAGGACATGATGCTATTTGGGTTGTAGTGGATCATTTAACAAAATTATCCCACTTCATAACGATCAAGGAGTCAAGCACAGTGGAAGTTTTGTCAAGGAATTATCTGGAGGAGGTGGTGAGACTTAATGGAGTCCCAAGGACGATCATTTCGGATCGAGATCTTCATTTTACCTCTAGGGTGTGAATAGGTCTCCAAAATTCTTTTAATTATCTTATATTCCTTAGGACTAAATTTCTTCATCAAATGGATGGTCAGACAGAGCGAACCATCCATAATCTTGAAGATATGTTATGCTCTTGTGTTCTTGATTTTGGAGGTACATGGATGGGGCACTTACCCTTGGTGGAGGTAATAGTTTTCACTCCACTATCGGTATGGATCCATTTTAAGCCTTGTATGGCTAACATTTCCTTTCTCTATTGTGCTAGACTGGGGTCGGTGAGTCAGCAATTTTTGGACCGGAACTAGTGCAGAATACAACTGAGATGGTTCAAGTGATTCATGAGAGGATGAAGACAGCACAAGATAGTGAGAAATCATATACTGATCAATGAGGAGACCATTATAGTTTAATGTTGGGGATCACCTGTTTCTGAAGGTGAATCCCCGTCCTGGGCAATTAAGGATATATAATGGGAGTAAGATTTCTCCCCGGTTAGTTGGGCCTTTCGAGGTGTTAGATCATGTTGGATCTGTGGCGTATCGAGTAGCACTTCCCCCGCAGTTGATTCAGATACATGATTTTTCCATGTATCAGAGCTACGTTCTTATCTTCAAGATAACTCTCACGTCATAGATTAGGGAGAGATCAATGTAAATGATGATGCGAGCATTGAGGAGTGGCCTATGGAGATCCAAGGCCGCAATGAGAAGCTGTTGTGCGGGCACTCTATCCCCTTGGTTCGTGTCTTGTGGCGACAGGGCGGCATGGAGGAGAGCCCTTAGGAATGTGAGTCATAGATACGTGCTCAGTACCATGAGTTTTTTTTATGTTTTACTCCTTTTATGTAACGATGTCCCCTTTGTGGTTAGACCTTTCATGTTTATAATATGAATTTTTCTTTTAATGCTTTTTCTGGCTTGCTTTCTTTTGAGAGGTATCTCGATGGGTGGTCGTTCAGTCCACGTTTCCTTTTCCCTTTAGGATGGTGTTGAATTCTCGAGGATGAGAATTTTTTGAGAGGCATCTGATGTAATGGTACGGACCACTCTAGTCCATTCCTTTGTGAAAATATGGTGTTTGAGGTGTTCCGGGAGGACAAGGTGACTTATCCCCAACACTTGGCCAAATTTCCATTTCAGTGAATTGTTCCAATGGTAGACAGTTGTGAACAGGGTTTTGGTAACCTTAGCTGAACAGTTTCAACATTAACAATCTGGGAAATGTTCAACAATAACCTTAGGTGAACAGTGTCAACATTAACCTTCTGTGAACAGTGCAATGGTAACCACAAGTTAACAGTGTAACGGTAACCTTAGGTTAAGAGTGTCAATATTAACCTTCTGTGAATAGTGCAACGGTTACCTTAGGTGAACAGTGTCAACATTAACCTTCTGTGAACAGTGCAATGGTAACCTTAGGTGAATAGTGTCGACATTAACCATCTATGAATAGTGAAATGGTAACCTTAGGTGAACAGTATCAACATTAACCATCTATGAACAGTGCAATGGTAACCTTAGGTGAAAAGTGCAATGGTAACCTTTGGTGAAGAGTGTCAACATTAACCTTCTGTGAACAGTGAAATTTTAACCTTAGGAGAACAGTGTCAACATCAACCTTCCAGGAACAGTGAAATGGTAACCTTAGATGAAAAGTGTTTCCAGAACGGTGAGGTTCCAATGGTAAGGTTCATCAATAATGTTTCCAGAACGGTGAGGTTCCAACGGTGTGGTTCGTTAACAGTGTTACTAGAATAGTGAGGTTCCAACAGTGAGGTTCCAAAATAGTGTTTCCGGAATAGTGAGGTTCCAATGGTGAGGTTCATGAACAGTGTTTTCAGAAAGGTGAGGATCCAGCAGTGATGCTCATGAATAGTGTTTCCAGAAGGGTGAGGTTTATGAACAGTGTTTCCAGAACGGTGAGGTTCATGAACAGTGTTTCAAGCGTCTAACAATTTCACCTCTTTAACATTTCCTTTGACGTAAAATGCATTTAAAGCCTTTTTTAAGGACTCTAAGGCTGATTGAAAGGCCACAACTCCTATATTAATTATCCCTAAGGCTTGGGATGTTTTTAATTTGTCAAAACTCATGGTTTAATGTGATCTTCTTTTAATGGGAAATTATTTGTATCTTAAATCTTCGCTCCATTAAATCTTCTATAGGGATGGGTCATATTTTGCCCTAATTATTTCACCTTATTCTTAGGTGTGAGATTCTCTAACATCCCATTAATTCTCCTAGGAGTTGCACAATCAAAATTTCCTCAGAATGGTTCTGCTCTGTTTTGATGCAACCAAACTGTGTCGATCAATCTTCGATATAAGGTATGTTTTATCATCGTTCTTTTAGGGTTCATCTTCACATGTTTCTCCTTTTCATATTATTTCATGTTATATCAAAGCTTCTAATTGATTTTTCTTGGATTTCAGTTGGTGTGGTTGTACCGTGGCATCCTCGAGTGGATGTAGTTGTCGCGATAGGAGGCGATCGTGAACCGTTGTGGTATGAAGAATGTCAAGAACCATTTGAGGCAAGGGATTTATTGCTTCTAATTTCTTATATGTGAAACTTTATAGATAGCATGTTTTATCCCATTGGATGAAAATGGAATTGACATAATTAATATTTAAACCGGATTAATAAATTTGATATTGATAGTATGTTTTTTCCTCGTGTTTTCCTAGATAGTTTGATATCTATGCTTTCTTTGTTCATCCATTCATTCTTAATAGAAATTGTTAAGGAAAGTAAATCCAGGAATAAAATGATAACTATTTTGTTAAAGATAAAAAGGCATGAAATGATTCTGGTTCTTCTTGTTTAATTTGATGTTAATAGAATTGATTTTGTAAGAATGTTTAATAAATTTTTGATAGGTTTTTTTGTTTAGGTTACCCATAGTCAGAACCTAAAAATAATAGATCATTCAACTACAGATGGATAAAATAACTGGTTGTTTGATAAAAAGATAATTCCTTGTATGTTCTGAGTTACCCACTTGATTGTTAATGTTCCAAGAGCCCAACTATTAAGATATTTATTTTCCTGCTGCTTGTGTTGTGAGGTGAGCCGGGATGGTTGTTGTGGTATGTGGGGGCATGGAGACCTTTGGTTGTGGCAGACGATGACGCCTAGTGTGGCAAGATGCATCGGTTTATGCATGTCGGTGTTGGGGAGGACAACAGGGATGATGGAACATGATGGATGTGATTGTTCGATGATTTATCATTCTTATTGGTTGATTTTCTACTTTACTTTTCCCCACTGATCAAGGCAGATGGTATTGCTTACCCTTCTTCCGAAAGAGGTGAAGACTCATGTGGTATTCCAACTACTTTCTGTGTTTATCTTCTCAAGGGAGGATGAGTCTACGCGCTTTCTATAGGCGGAAAACACATGGCAGGTAGTACATATACTCACTATGCTGATCCCCCTTTTTTCTTCAATTGTAGCATTCAACAGACTCTTTTTTCCCATTAAAATAACGATATTGAGGACCTTTTTAACCACACTTCTAACAGAATCCCATTCCCTTCAAGAAAGTACCAGGGTGTTTTTTCTCACATTTACAGTAGGATGGATATTTAACTTTTCCATGCATCCACTTATTTTCATTTTCAGTGTGTTTAGCAGATCTCTTCTTCTCCTACATTTCATTAAATTTGTAAGACTTAGAAAATTATTTTTCTATCTTGATAGCACATGAGTTAATATCTTTTTATGATACGAAAGATTGTGAGAAAAATGCTTGTCGGAGAAATGGTTTTAACCTATCAAATAATCTATCAATCTTACTCCCTAGGTTACGTATATAATATATAGAATGTCGTGCTAACCTTGTAAATTTAGCCTCATATTTTTGCAACATTCTTATCCTCTTTTTTCCTTAGACTAAGAAATTTCCTTTCCATATCCACTCAATGGTCATGCGGAAGGTATTTTTCAAAAGAAATGCTCTTTAATCTCCCTCCATTGCATATTTGATAATTCATCTTCTTCCTTTGTTTTTTGAATTAATGACTACCATTGATCTGCATCTCCCGTGAGGCGATAAATTGTCATGACTACTTTTTCTCTTTCGATACTCCCCAAAGAAGAAATATTTTCTCTAAGGAATTTATCCATTGTTCATCTACTAATGGATTTGTACTCCCATTGAATGTTGGAGGATGTTTCCTAATGAAGTTGTCTAACATTGATCCTCCTCATTGTGGATCAGGGTGCTCTATATTAGTAAGGTTATTATTCATAACCTGAGTGAGTTATCCCAGTATGGTGATAAGATGATCAGCACCAGTTGCATCACCAACTGTAATATAATTATCTTGAGTAGAAGGTAAATCCTTATATGGATTACGTGAATTGATATGGTTTCCATTCCTTCCACAAGGTGCAATTTCTAAATAATGGCATACACTAGATTAGTTTATGAATCGCAATACATAATTCCAAACTTGTAAAACACTTAACATAAATTGAACAGTTTATGGAGATAATCCATAATCATAAAAAGGTTTTATTTGAGTAATTATATACACATAAACCCTTCATAATGGTTTATAATGAAAATGAGAATTATCATAAGCATATCCCTCGAGAGTTTAGTAACCAAGGGTGCAGCAAGGCCCATTGTCGTGCACTAGTTCTCGTTTGAGTGTAGTTCAAAGTGGTGTTTTCGGGTGTTACCCCTAGGTTCATATGTACCAGATCCAACCCTACCTACTCGTAACTAGACAGGGATGTATTGCTAGGAAAACTCACAAAATATCTACATTACCAAAATTCTAGGAAGTTCATCTATACTAATCCTCAAAGTCCATCTTAGGGTAATGTGCTCTAATCTGAGTTTAACTAAATCTATTTTTCAAGGTTTTTAGTAAACTTCCTCTGATACCAATTGTAACGCCCTGACCCTAGATACCTAGATTCGGTTCATTATTAAATAAAATTGGCATGATAAAAGGAAATCATGTCCCAAAAGACCGATTCGTTTATTAGCCTTGGAAGTACTGGATACATTCATAAATTTTATATTACATTATAAAATAACAAACAATAGCTACATTGTCTTCATTAACCACATTAATATCCCATAGGCTATCTTTAAAGGTCTGTCATAATATACATCTTCATATTCTGGGAAAAAACATAAAAGGGGTGAGCTCAGATGCTCATTAATGATAACAATTTAACAGAAACATTCAAATATAAGAATAAACATTTAAGAAAATGCATAAGACAAAAACAAAATCCTTTTAAAATTAAAATTAATTATAATATGGAAGATATAAATCAAAATAATTCCATTAACTTATTTAAATGGATATTCTACTAGTCGAATAATCACATGAAATATCAATAGACAATTTAATAATGATGGAATGCATAATTCCAGACTTCATAACCACGTTGTCAAAGCCTTGCGCCAAGACTAAAAATAATTTTTTGTCAAGGCATTGTTCCAAGACACAAGTTTTTCTCATTAGACATACCAATTAATTGAGGTTCTATAGCAGGATACACCCGTCACATACTAAGTCCAATGCATTCCTCATACAAAAAGGTTTAAACATAACATAAACATTAATATTAATTCTAACATACGAAATGTCAATACTTTATCCATAAACCATGAATGGTATAAGAATAACACATCCACATTAAAAAAATTTACAAAACCTTCAATAAAATATGGAATATTTGTATCATAATAAATCATCTTCAAACAAGCTTAAAATCTATCAAAAGGATGTTGACATAGATGAAATCAAAACTTTTTTTAGAGAAATATCTCTTTATATTTTCAAATCATTTAAAAGTCATATAATTATAAAAGAAAACCTTTACACTGAAAATATTCTTATAATATTGTAAGGGATGCTTCGACGATGTTATAATGACAGTAAATAGCCACACTCTCCATATAAGTTAAAAAACATTCTTACCTTAATTTGGTCGAAAAGGTCATAAAGTACCTTGTTAAGAAGACAAATAAAAAGATTACTTTCAAATCATATAAGGTTAAATAAGGGTATAATTGACTTTAACCCATAGTTTAGTAAATAGTAAAAAAAATTAATTACATTTTTAAGAAAACACAGATGTGGATGACAAAGAGGTCGTAGTAGATACTTACCTAAAAACAACCTCAGATAATAAAGAGATGGTGAAATTAACCCTTACCTTGTACTTTTCATTTTTCAAGGGTATATTAAAATCATGTATAATAGTTAAATAATTGTTATTAAATTAAAAAAAAAACTTTATTCATAAATATTATATCATATATGATCTTCTAATATTTATTTGTTAATAATATTTTTATAGTAACATCATTTGGGTGTTAACTGATTCATGTTCCATTACATTTTTGGTTACGTAATCCATTTTTGTTAGGAAGATGATGTATTTTATTCATATACAGAATGATATTATGTTCATAAACATTATTTTTAATCATAAAATGAATATTATTTTTGAATGATTACGATGTGGAATGAATCTCATCGTGTTCGTGGAGACGGTAATCTGTTCGTATGCACGAGTGAAGATATCATTATATTGATGGTGAAATCATATGTAATTGGATGCTAAATCATATATACAGAATCATTAACAAGATTTATTTATTATTTACATTATTTATACTCATTATTATACCCATCCAAATAATTATGTGTTTGAATAACAAACTACACCACGATGTGGAGACGGTAAGTTGTACTTACGGACGTTTGGTGACTTTGTCATTCATATAATGGATAGAATAATGAATATGGTTGTACCATTTTTATAATAACATCATAGTATATAGAAGATACTAGAATTATTATTTTAGTGTAGAAAAAACAAATCAAGAGGAAGAGGAAGAAGAAAAGAACTTGAAAGAGGTGATGGAATATTTACCTCTTCTTCGGTTTCTTCTGATTGATTTGATCAAAAGGGCTCTTTATGCTAGATTAATGACCAATGTAAAGCCTCTAGGATGAAGGTAAGATAGTTGAGAGGATATTTGGGTGGGTTTTGGCCTATCCAAAAGGCTTTGGAGGTATGAACATTATATAGGGGGAAGTGCTCTTTTATATGAGAGGTGAGGGTCACTTTTGGAAAAGCTTTAAATATTATTTTATAATAAAATCATTTACACTTTCTAATGGCTCCAAAATGAATTATTTCAAGGATAAGGTGGGGATGGGTAGAAAAATTCTCAACCAATGGGTTTTAGACAGGTTTTGGTCACCATATTATGTTTATAATTTAGATTTAACTTCAGTTAAATAGTTTGACATTTACCATGTCTCTTTGTATTTTTATAATATATATTTAATAAACATACTGTAAACATCTTAGAGAATACCAAGTGATTCATTAATGATACACATATCCGGATATAAGTCTTTTAGAAGAACCATATATTTTTAGGAATATTATATCAGTTAATAATATAATATTTCATTTTAATACTCTTTTTATGTCAATTTTTACACTATTTGGTATTTTGTTTTTGTTAAAGTCATCACTACATGATTACTTCGAAAATAAATTATTTATTCAACCCTAACATGTAATATTCACCTATTAAATTATTCTAGGGAATCAAAACTATAAATTATATTTATTTTATTATTTATAATATTATTTATTTGATTCATATATTAATAATTAAAATACTGCATCATTATTGTGTCATATATAAATATATTTAATTTATTTCTAAAAATTATAAATAAAATATCATGATCTAGAAATTTTTTTTATATTTCTAATGAATATTTATAGTGGAATAGATCTATTATTTTACCTCATATAAAAATTGTTTTACTAAAATATATTTTCTTTTGTTATTTTTCTGTTTTCATTAGATTATTTAATATAAAATGTCATTATCACTCCCAAGTGGCTCCATGGGGTCCCGAAATCAACCCAAAGATGCCAATGGTCAGACATGGTAAATAAAATATTTACCGAAGTAATTATTCATAATGTCTAAAAATAAAATTTACCTATTTACACAATTTGGACATCTTTATTCCAAATATGGAATCCATTTTTCAAAATTCAACACATAGAAGTGAGAAAATTTAATTTAAAATTAATTCCCACTGTCAAAACGATAACTGTGTTTTTAAGAAATAATAACTAGTACATGACTGATACTTGTTTATGTCCACTTTAAATATGAAATTACATCCAATTACCAACATTATATTAAATTATCAAAATATTATTTAATGAAATATTAAAACCACTCAAGTATATAATTTAACACTATCAATTATTTCTATTAAAAAATGTTGTCTTTAATTAAAATTTAGTATTTTTTACTATTCATCAAAATATGAAAGTTATTAGAATGATACAACATATTTATCCTAATCTAATTTTAATATTCCAAATCCAAAAATGATGTCCATTTTGAAAAATACAATTTTTAGAATTTAAAAAAGTTGGTATTACAATTCATAACGTCTAGTTTGATTGGTTGTTGTGTGTTAAAACTCCAAGTTGCGTACAACGCAAGCTACAACACTATTCAAAGGAAAACGTACCATAGAATCTTAGGGTGTTACATGTTGAATTATATATATCGATGTTTGGGTATTACTGTTGAATTTTGGTGATTAAAGTAGTTTTTTTCATATAACATTTTATTTATTTTAGGGTATAATCTTATCCTATATTTACAAGTTTAGTTTAGTTTGATACCCACAAATAGGTGGAATATATGTTTATTCTTCTATGGATTTGTTTCTCTTTAGAATTTGATTCAGAAGCTTTAGGCCTGAAAAATTTAACTTTATCACTCATCATTTAGAGAAATGAATTGATTGTCATAGAAATTGATTAAATGATTAAATTATACATTTCTTATATGTGTATACCCCTATTTTATATTATAGATTAAAATGGAGTTCCTCAGCACTGGGAAACATATCCAGAAATAAAATGTTCATCAATTTACTTTTCTTAATGGGAAATAAATAGCCTTTTACCTCGTCACTGATATGAAATTTTTTGATGGTTAACATTATCATGACCATATACTATATCACTCTCTATCAGTCCATGGGTATTGGTTTTCTCTTCCATATCCTGGTTTTCCCTTTAACTTATGTTCTCTTACTTTGAATCCCAATATTTTTCACTCATGAATGCCTTCATACTTCTATTTTCAACCTTTTCAGTAGGAAACATTATTAATCCTTTTTAAAATATGGTATTTCAACAAACATATTTTGAAAGGTCATAAAAATAACTGAGGAAGAGCTCAAATTAACGGGGCCTAATTTCATAAAGGTGGGGTGGAGTAAATGTATCTTTATGAGTTTTTAGAAAGTAAAAACTAATTTCGATTGCATTCAAGATACACAACACTGAGCTTAAGGGAACAAGAAAATATTATTATTTAAAAGTGACCGGTATAACCTAGTCATCAAATTTGAGGGAATGAATAATATTAACAACATTTTTAATTATTAAATTGTCTTAATCATTTAAAATTTACTATTTACTTATTTTTAAATAATTACTATGTTTTTAGTCAAGTAATTTTATTCTTCTAAAAATATGTTTTATTCAAAAATTAATTTTATTACTCTTATTAGAGATTATTATAATTAATTTTTCAAAAATATTATAAATTTATATTGAAATAATGAATTTAATTTTTATATTAAGTCTGAAAATATTATCTTAGATTTAATTGTTGAAAAAGTTTTGAAAATATTTATTTTTATGGAATAGTGAAAAATAATTTTTATATTTAAATCTGTATTTTATTTTAAAGTTTTTATAGGGTAAAATTATATTTTGGAATGATTATAAATTATAAATTGTTAAATATTATTTGAACTAAAATAATTTTGGTTTTTAAAATTTATTTCATACGTTAATTTAGTGTAAAAATATATAATATTAAAAATAGAATTTTTCTGAAAAAAACTTTTATTGTGTTTTACGCTTTTAAATTTAAATTAAATTCCTAAAATTAGGTATTTTCAATTTAGAATAATGGAATATGTACTGCAAATTATTAGTACAAAATTTAGTAAATATTTAACTTTTATATTTGATAACATCAATTGTAACCTTATTATATTTTTATTACTACGATAAAGGGTAAATATTGTAATTTAGGTTAAAAATAAAATGATAATATCTATTAATTGAAAAAAAAATTATTAAATATTATTTGAGTGTATAAATTAACCATAATAATTATGGGTTGAATTTATAAACTTTTTAGGCCACATGGATGAGATTATGTCTTTCATAAAATTTTATATAAGAAATATTCAAACATATTCCACTCATGTTTTTAATAACAGTAATATTTTTGATATATTATTCAATAATGAATATGTTCAAATGTATATATTATTTTAAAAAATAATAGATTTGACTTCATTATTTTAATTCTTTTTTATTTTTAGTGAATAAATTTTAACCTTAAATTCTGGCATAGTGCCCATAAAATAATAAATCAATTAATGAAAAATTCAATTAAATTATATTAAAAATAAAAAAAATTAATATATTTTGAGATATTTAAAGTGATGCATGAATTAAATAGTTGATCCTTACATATTTAGGATATAATAAAATAGTGGTTAGAATTTTAATTTTTTATGATTTTAATGTCAATTTAATGAATAGTTTAAAAATTGAAAATAATGAAATTTTTTTGGATTAATATTATTCAAAATTATTTAAAATTCATAAAAATATAAATAAGAAAAAATGGGATAATATATGGATTAAAATTTGATCCATTAGGAATTTTTGGTCTATTTCAAATAATTTTTCTTTTTAATAGTCTTAATATATTTTATTTTATTAAATAAATTCAATGGGGGCCCCAACATCTCTAATAAAAGGACACCTATTATTATCAATCATAGACAGTTAACACGCTGTTTTATTCATCAATGACCCGACCAAATACTTTTTTGGAATACCTAACCTCATTTAGATGATTTATTTTAGGATGAACAGCTTCCAAAGTGGTCTTAACGTGTTTAAAAATGGATATTGTCTGAGGAAGATGTATCTTTTTAAATTGAGAGATTATGTTTGGATTATTCTTACACTTCAATAAAATATTACTTAAACATGATAAGATAATAGATATAGTATCCCATATAGTTGGAGATGTTATTAGGTTAGTGTACTAACATATATCTATCTGTACATTAATCAATTTGGAAAATAAATCATCATTTGTGTTTATAGAGGTATACCACCTCACGAAGTGATGCTATTTTTTGAATCAACATTTCACAATACTGGATTATAATTATGGAATTAATTTTAATATATTATATTCATAAAATATTTACCATTATAGAGTTATAATATATCATTTAACAGTATAAATTTATATTCACGGAATAATGATGATGTAGTTTATGTGTATGTGTGGATTACCACCTTCACGATGCGATGTGATTATTTTTTCATCACCAAAACTCATGGATGATATATATAAGTATATATATTGATGTAATATGATAATTAAGATATTACGATATTTATCAGTAGATAAAATTATTCTTACCTTCATTCCATAATGTTCATTGAAAAATTGAAACGTTTTCATGGATATATATGACCTACCATATCCATGGTTGCAACATAAATCATTATTCATAACCTTAATTAATGGATGGATTTAAAAGTATAATAGATTTGTTAAAAATTATACTTAATCCCGAATTATTATTCGGGGTATAGAAGAACAATTACTACTTTTATAGTAGTCCATATACAAAATTCATTTAGGACATATAAACTGAATGTCTTCAATACATACATTGTGAAATTAAATGATTGTGTAATTGTATATAACATGGTAATATGTTATATAAATTTAATAATAAACCTGAAAATGGTTCTTAAGAAATTAAATAATTTTCCTAATATTATTATTCAGGATCATAAGGAACATATGTCAAAAATCATACTCAATGTAAGGGGATTCATTTTAGAGATAAGATTTTAAAGTTCCTATTTCATATCAATTTACAAAGGTCAAGAGGAATGTATTTTTTTAATAATATGACACGAACATTATTTCCCACCATCATTATTCTATAATATTTTTAATATTACATTACATTATTATATGGTTACTTTTGAAGAAAATGTTTTCATTTTCACATGCATTGTGGTTTTAAAATATAATTTTTATTTACTACAAGAATGTTTTTAAGGATATTTTCATCATAGAAAAACCAGGATTCCTTTTTACTAGGTAAAATAATTCATGAAATGGTTTTATAAAGAGAACTTTATTTTTTATATCTGAAGGGGCTTTTTATAAAATTTTAATGAATTTTTTCAAAGGATTTATAAAATTTTAATTCATGATACATTATAATTATATCTGAGATATGGGTGATCGTAATATAGATTATACAATGTTTTGATTCATATTATATCTAATTTTTGACCCTGATATACCTTATAAAATAGATATCCCCATAATAACTCTCTAATGCATTGATCGTGTTATAATTTGACAGCAATGGTAGTTCTAAGTATAACGGTAATGGTTACTCCAAATATAACTATTACGGTTATTTCAAGTATATGTTTTAGGGTTATTCCATGTGAAATTGTGAGTGTTATTCTAGTTATAGCTGGGATGGTTAATCCATGTGTAGGAATTATAATAATGTGATTCCCCATGTTTCCTATAATATTTATTTTTTCTTAATATGGGTTTTTAATTTATTCTTTGGTAAAAATGTGTGTTTGATTTTAATTTGTAAATTTAAATTCAAATAACATTGAAGATAAAGGAAACAATTACATGGGTTTTCATGTTTTTTACTAAAAAACGGTTTCATTTATATTTATGTATCTTACTAAGCATTTTTTCTCACTAAACATATAAAATTATTTTTCTTATGGTTTAGTAATGGTTAATAGAGATGGATATGTCATGTTTATATTTTTGAATATTTTTCATGAAAATAAATCATGTTTTAATTTAAACACTCTATTAAGGAAAAATGAATATTGATTATAAGTGAAAACATAAAATAAATGGGTTTACTATGTAATATTTTCTCCTAATTCTATAAAACTCTAAACCAAAAAATATATAGTGTTTGTAAGAATGTGAATTCTAGGACAAATATTCTAGATTGTGTAAAGAATAAGGTTGAGTCCTTACTATCATATTGTTTAAATCTCATCTAGTAATGATATATTCTTTTTTATCCATCCACTTATTGGGACTCTAATCTCAAAATTTATTATGTTTTCCCCTATTTTACCGTGAAATGACCATTTAATGATTTTAGGGATGTAATAAAATGAATAATAATTTTTTAATGAAATTTATAAACTATTCCTTATTTTTTGAAACGTAATATAGAAATTATCTATATAGATAGTCTCCCAAAATTTAAAAACTATTTGATCCTCTAGGATGTGATCTCTTACAAGTTGTTATAATGTAATAATTTATGCACTGACCTTGTATTAAAATATTTAGGGTTTTCAAAATTGGTATCAAAGAAATATTAGTATAATCCATTGGAATAATATTTTATAAAAACATGTCTTGATAATCAATTAAAATAATCCCCTGGGAGTATTCATAAATATTTACTATATAAGAAATTTTCTTATAATATTTCAATATTGATGATGTTGTGTATATATTAAGTGTATTACATTATTTATAGATGTTTCATAGTTGAAACAATGGGAAACTTACCAATAACCATAATAAATGTAGGGATTTCCCTTTAGAGTAGGAAAACATTTATGGTGTCTGAATTGAGATAATTATGACCATATCATTGTTTTTTACTCATGTTATGACCAATAACCTTTCCATTATGGAAACAATCATCATAACATGATTAAGTAATTTTGTACAATTTTATGTGGGAGAAATCACTATCCATTGATTGAAATTCCAATTGATTAGTAGTTGTGAAATAGAATATGTCGCTAGAAAAGTGTAACAAACCATTCTTATGTATCTATTATATGGATGAACAAACAAACACATCTATTGCCTGAAGGTTGTCCCCTATTCCCATAGCATTGAAATGTGTTCTTTGGTATCATAGAAATGAACTTGGGATTGTATTTTTAGTAAAATCATATTAAATGAAACAATAATAATATAACATAAATTTCACATGATCTATTCGCATATCAGATGTCCATTCCAAATAAAAAAATTCAGTAATAAGAAAACTAAATAGTAAGGAATTAAATAAATAAAATGAGAACCAAAAAATATAATGACACATATTTCACACTCTCCTATATAAAATCATCCCAATACATATCCCTGGCTACAACAGTATCACTAAACCTACAACCATAGACTTAAATAAAATAATAATTGATAAAGATCAATTACTTTTAGGTACACGTGTTTTCCTTTCAATGAATGGTAAAGAATGTCCTACGAACCACGTAATAGGAGTAGATAAATGAATGAAATAAATGAAAATATAACTTTATATTAAAAAATATATCATGAACAGACAAGAAAATGAGACATTTACCTAAAACATAAATAATAATTTTTGCATTACCACATAAGAATTCAGTAGGACAAAAATACCAATAGAGTCTATGGGAATCCTTTGGTGAAACTATTTATGAATTTTTTATTTGAACATAAAATATAGTGTAGGTTTTATAATAATTTGTAAAAATAAATCAAAATCACACTTTCAAACAACTAAACATTATAGGGATAAATAATCATTTTAAACCTGAACCATTGAACATAATTAATGGATCCTTTAAACACGAAGAACAAATAAAAACACTACGCTGCCTTTTTAATCCTCTCATGAAAATCCAATTTTCATAAAACAATTAGGGGAAAACACTCATTAAATTCATAATGAAATCAAAAAAATTTACCTTTTTCAAATAATAGTATCAATCATTTTAAAAAATGAAACATTTGAAAGTAATCCAAAATACACACAAAGTAATGTCATACATTCCAAAATGATAAAAAAAATAAAAGGAATGCCATATAATGTCAAATCACAATCATAAATGAACTAACATGTCCCCAAATGAATAGAATAAAAATTAAGAATGTCCCATGATCATTATAAAATAATCTGGTAATAAGACAACATAAATCTAATGATGTAACAACTAAGGGACTAATGAAGAAAGTGTGAGACACATAAATGCAGTACAACTTCTTATGTGTTAATAGTCACACTTCCATAAACCAAATAACTATATACCATGTTCCATTGTTAACCCTCCTAAAATCAAATAATAAGTAAATATATGGGTGAATATCCATTGTGTAATCTCGACTAGCTTAACAATGCCCTATAATTTTGGAATTAGTATCCATGGGATCCCTACAAAAATTAAAACATCAGTTTTGTAATGTTCGACAAAAACTATTCCCATGAAATTAACAAGGCCCAAAGGAGAACATAACAATAATATCCTTATAACCTCAAAAAATCCATAATAAAGATCTAAAACACATAAGAATGTCTTGATCACAATTCAAACAGCCATCACATTAATATTTATACCCATCATTAATAAATACAATGTTGATCAACATGGGAACAATCAATTAATCAAACAAATTCAACTTCACAATGTTCCTACTAGGCGTTTCAATTACTAAGTATATTAGATACCTATGTAGATACCATTAAAAACTATTTGATATCCTAACACACCCCTAGTGAAATCACATTAAAAAAATTAAAAAAACTAAAAAAGGAGTAACCGTTTTATTATAAAATTTAATTAATCCATTTTGAAACATTTAATCCTACTAATATATATATCACCACCATTTTCAAAATTATAAATTGAGTTCATAATTTGTTTTGAAATAATGAATTAAATTTACCAAATCCTAAAGGTAACTAAAAACCATTTCAAATGTGTCATGATCCAGCCTGGGATTTCATCCAAGCCGACACCCAACCGAGTCTGTGGCATGACCCAAAGGGAGTTCCAAATTCCCATGAGATGGAAACTAGTGTCATCCGTCAAATATAAACTAGAATGGGACTATTTTAAACATAAAAAATGGGACCAAATAATCAGAAACTGAACAAGAAAAAGCCTAATATCGAGTCTCAAATAATAAATACCAATAGATGATCTTGATTCAAAAGGCAACTGAACAAGCAGAGACTAAATACAAAACTAAAATCTGAAAACAAAAATCAATATACCATGATCTTCATGTGACCTATTGGTCACCTACAACCTTAAGACCAACCCTACTATAACAATGAGCACTTGTGTTGGGAAACCTGAACCAAATATGAACCTACAAAACAGCTCGGGCCTACCAGCCCAGAGTGGTACAAGTCGGGTGTGAGATAACAGCTTAGTAGGAAATCACAACAGAATCCAAGATTTTCCTTTCCAAATATAGTCCATTTACAATAGTTTGAAACAAAATTGTAAAAATAAAGTTTTCACATTTTAATAAACAAACTCGTTTTCTATTTTAAATTCCATCACGCGCCACAATTCATTTCCAAAACCAATTTCCATTTTATAACCAAAACCGATAATAAGAAATACCCTGGTTGTGCTAAGAAGAAACTGATTAATTTTATATTCTAGAAACTAGTATAGTAGAAATTAAACAAGAAATATAGACAATAAGCATGGGTGATCCTAAACAACCCTAGAGGACCCCTTTATGTACTCGGTTTAGAACCACTTACCAGCGTATGGTGAAGCCCCTATGTTAATAAATAACTATTTTCTCTATCCTAGCATCACAAGTGGAAAAACCCTTATGGACTATCTATAAATCTAGGTGGGTACCAACCCATCTAATTCAGGACGGTATGCTACCAGCACTCGATCATCTATAAGATTCCCAGGAACCCATGGTGGTAGTAAAACTATGTTAGTAGGAGACCAAAAAACATGTGAATCATGTTACCTAGCATCCCTGCACTTTCCTACCCAATCACAGACACCACTATACGATAACCCTTGGAGGGAAATCCCTTCTATAGAGGTGAACCATATATATACTTATATCTCACATATCATTAAGTTTCCAACCAGTCTGCCACATCATGTAAATATCAACCAATTTTGTAAAACACTTTGAACATCCAATCAGGGTCTCATGATTCCAAACCCACATTCCTTTATAAAAATAAACGCAAACATCACATTTGAGTTTGAAGTGCCAAACATGACGTAAAGTCCAAAGTCTCTAATGCATTCCCAAAAAAAACTTTCAAAGATTGAAAAAAACACACAATCTTATAAAACCTCCAAATAGCCCCTTAAGGCAGATATTCACTGAATCACACACCAAGGAAAAATGGGAATACCCTTTTATATTTCATTTTTAAAACATTCCATTAAAAATGAAAAAGAGAACCCAAATCCTTTAGAAACGAAATAACCTCCCAAGAAATGATGGTTTTAAGAAAACACCATTTTAAACCTGCCATCTTCATTTGAGGGAACATCCATGTGTGCACCAAGTGCGCCCGTGGATCTACCTACATCCAATGGAACACCTAACATCCATGAAGACACAAAAAACATTTTCAAAATATTACCACATTCTTTGAAACAAAATCCATCCATGCACATTATTTAAATAGAACATAACTCAACACCTTAAAACTATAACACCAATTTCCATGGTGTTTTAACACAACCATCAAGCCATATAATCACCAAATTAAACACACCAAACCAAATTCACAAGAAACAAATACCATCACAACAATAAATAAGGCTAATAATTCCTTAAAAACCACCAATTTGACATTATGAGAACAATGGAATTTTACAATCACACTAGGTTCCATAAACCTAGACATCGCACACAAATATCTTTGAAAATCTATTTTTTGGTGAATTACACCAACACAAAATCACCATTTACATATAGAAATTGTTATTATAGAAGTGATAATGACATTTAGAAATTAATTTAAAGCACATAATTGTACATGGGTTTTGCTGGAAAGAGAAAACATCGGAAATACCTACCTCAACCATGTGTGGATGGAATAAAACTCCAAGGAGAGGATGAGTCGTTCCTCATAGATAACCCACATTCCATAGACATCAAGAAATCACCCTAAATATGGTCAACCATAACCCGATGGGTTTTCCAAGAGATAGAACCCACAAGGACACCCTAAAAATGGTGGAGAAAGGGAAATAGGGAAAATGACCAAAAAGGGACAGATCTTGCCTTAGATCCAAAGGAGGAGAAACCCCAGATGTTTGGAAGAAAACGAGGACGGTCTCTAAGTCCCCCTAGTGCACCTAGTTCAGAGGTAGGATTAGAACCCCAAATAGGGTTTTAAAATAGAAAAATGTCTGGATTAGTGTTTCAGAGTTTTAATGACCTAAACCAGCTGTATAGTTTGGCCACACGGGTTGCCAAACCGTGTGGTAGCTGTGTAGATCTCTCTTCCCATGGTAGGACTAGCGCACAATTACCTAGGATCAACCTAACATCCAAGATCTATCCATGTGGTAGGTTTTTTCCAAACCCATACATGCCAGATGACTGGGATGCAGGGTTTCTACTAATCTTGCAGTAACCATGCTCTATATGGGAAATCCACACAAAAACTCCAAAAAACCAAAAAAATTTGATCGGAACTCAAACCCAAAACATGACCAAAAGTCCCAAGACTAATAAAGAATAAAATAAAAGAGTATCCAAGGTATGGGTGTCAAAATTCTCCCCACCACATAAACTTTCTGCCCCCAGAAAATATCCAATATAATAGTTAACCAAAACCTAATTCCCTACCCTCACAAAACCATGGAAATATTGAATCCTAGGATGACCATTCGACCCACAAGTCACACCAGTTTGATTCAAGAAGAAACTAGGGCCCGAGGAGTGAGGGTGGAACATGAGAGGTTTCTCCCCACCACAATAATTCAACTAACTTGAAAATTTTAATAAAAAACACACTTCCCCGGCAGAGGGGGGGTGCGGGAACTCTCAACCCAAATATACACAACTTCTTTGCACTGATAAAAATGCATCCTTACTATAACCTAAAACTAAGGAACTCTTATTCCCAAACTAAACCAACCCCCTTACGATTAGTAGAACAAATCCACCATAAGTAATCAAATAGTAAACCTACTACGAAGAAACCTAGCATACCAGGATGCTAGAATGGGGAAAGTTCCTACAAGGACTGACAACCCTCCACAAAAGGGAGAAAAACATCAGCGCTATAATTAAAATTCTCCACACAGGTCGATTTACCAAACACTAGGTAGAACCTACAAAAACACTTCAATCTAAAACTAAATAGTGGATCTAAACTACTACTCATCCTATTCACAAAACAAAATAATTTCCCAAATGAGTGTTGTTCAATCCAAAACCAATACCATGACCCAAAAAAACCTTTATAACCAGAGGTCAAACATTATTTAATGTAAAAAAATGATTCATAGGGACCATGTTTGGAATAAATAAAGCATCTTAAATATTGTTAGAATGTCTCCACCACTCTATTACTAGAATAGATGTACATAAAACAACTAGAAGAAAAAATAGATAAAATAATACTAGGCCAAGGATTCTCATACCCTAGGAAACTCCTGCATGTGTGTGAGATTCACCACGAGACCTGCAGTTGGGGTTCTGATGGCAGAAGCATCTCTTGCCTCATAATCATGAACACATCCTGCTATCAAAACTTCTTTTTCATATAATTCTTCCTAAAAAACTTCTCCAGATGACCCAAACGACCACAATGATGGAAGGTCTTTGAAGGATTGTGACAAGACGTATTCCAGTGTCCAAAATGGATACACTAGAAATATAAAAGTGAATGGTCTGAAAAAATGAGAAGCTAATACTAACAAAGGAGACTCATTGGAAACAAGTTCCTTCGGTGTGCAATCTTCACTAGATGGGGAAACTTTATGAGATCCAACCACCACTGAATGCACCCTAAAAAGTTTTTAACCATGAATACCTCATCCTACAACTTCTTGAAATAGGTTTCACCAGATAAGATCACTTTTTCTACAATCCCAAGATGAATACCCTAGACAAAAAGAGGAATTTTCAACTAATCATCTAATAGTGCCTCAAATTAAAATGGAACCATCTCTCTAAAATGGTCAACATAAGACTTTATTGGAAACTGGCCCTGCTAAACATCTCACAATTCTACCACCTTTCTCTACTTCCCCTCCTCTGGTATGAACATTTGTATGAATGTGGTCTTAAACACTTTCCAAATCTTCTCAACTTATATCGATGAAGGGGAATCCAAATCCCACAAGTCCATGGCTAGACCCTCAAACAACCTCTAAACTCCACATACTCTAATAGCTTTAGGAGTTACCAATGACCTAAAAAAACACACGACCTCCTCAATCCACTCTATAGCCTCTAAAAGGCCCTGTTCACCATGGAAAATAGGATACACTCTAGGAGTACCAGGAACCATGCATGAATCATCAAAAACATTTGGGATCTTTTTGGGAGGCAATTCCTAAGAAACCTCGAAAACACAAACCAAATCCAACATCGAACTAAGGTACAAAAAAAAAGAACACCTCCAGCCAGAAACAACTATTTTTGAATCCAAACAAATACAAACACCACTAAAAAATACCTTTTCAATCCCACCATTTTCCATTAAATATAAAAATAGCATTATTCAGAGGTAAATTCTCAATTACAAAAACCAATATTTCAAAAAAAAACAATTTTTTTGAATTCATATTCTGTAACACCCTAGGTAAATAAAGAATATGACATTTTCATATCTATCCATATTTTTGAATAAAATATTAATATGACTTTAAAGGGAACGCTATGCTCGATGGCGCAACCAACACGCAACAACGAGTTTCTTGGAATCTTACGTTGCACTCTAATAATAAAATAAAATTATTTTAAATGGCAGTTAACATGTAACTGTTGTATTGGCGGGAATGGATAGAAATAACTAAAATATGATTATATATTTTTTAAAATGTTTTTACATTTATCCAAAAAAAGATAAAGGCTTAAATTACGGAAAGAATTCAATTTTAGGCGTATATGCCCTAGTTTTCACTAAAGGTTCACTTATCGCATTTTGATGGTGAACCATCATTAAATATAGTTTTTTTCACTCTTATAAATTACATTGGACCAAACACAACTCTTCTTTATAATTGGGACATCAAAGTTAACTTTGTGTAAATTTTTGGTATCTTTCATATAAAGTATATTTTTTTAATGAATAGTGTAAAATGTTGTATTTTAATTCAAAACCTCATTTTAATCTAATTTATTTATATGATTAGATTATCTTTTTAATTTGTTTTAAAGTGAAATTAGTATATATTTTTACCATTAAATCCAATAGTGGTCATTGGAATTAATTTCACTTTGAAATCGGACTTAAACTAGTGTCAATCTTTTGATAATTATTGTTTCATAAAAGCACGCTATTTGTCATGACAGCGGGAATTAATTATTAAATTAATTAATGTGACTTATATGTTTTGAATTTTGTAAAGTAGACTTCATTTTTGAATTTGGAATATCAAATATAGCTTAGGGTGAATTTTTAGGATTTTTCTGAAAAACTTCAATTTTTGATGAATAGTGAAACTACTAAGTGGTACTTATAAAAACTGAATTTTCATTTAAATGAAATTTTACCACTTATGTGTTTTGAATTTCAAAAATCCGACATAAATGGTTGTAATTAAGAAGTAAAATTTGGTTCAATGGGATAAAAATAATATTTTGGTGAATAGTAACTTATTATGTTTTTAATTGCGATTAATGGTAATTAGTGTAGTTTAGGGTAAAAATAATGTTTTAATAATATGAGTTGAGCTTGAAACATGTACAACCCTCATTTTATGTGTGATGGCCGACCAATAAAACCCATGGGACAACTTGGGGACCCCATGAAGCCACTTTGGTTGGAAAATGACATTAATATCTTTTTATTTAAAGCTAAAGTAAAAATGAGACAAACATGAAATGTTTTACTAAAAAAAATTTTACATGGGGTTATACAAATCATATTTTTTACTATAAATATTAATTGGAAAGCTAAAAATATTTTCTAAATCATAGTAGTTTTTTTATAATTTTTTGACATTAAATAAATTAAATTATTTATGACATCATGATGATAGAGCGATGACCTCATTATATAACGATTTAAATAAAATGGAACGATAATGTAATATATAAGACCTAAACATGTCCAAAACCTATTGGATGAGTGGATTTCTAACCCTTACCACCTTAACCTCTAAATAAATAAATGTGGGACCATTAAAATCCGAATCTCTTTTGAAAATAAAGTAACATTTTGTAACTTTACAAGAGTGCCCCTCCTCTCCTCTTATAAAAGGCCCCCACATCTACTTCCTTACCCACACTCCCAAAGACTTTGTATTGGACAAACCCTACCCATTTTGGCTATCCAAGTCACTCTCTTAATTCTTGAATCCTCACTTTGGGAATAAGTCTTCCCAAAGAAGCCTTTGATCTCAAACCAAGGGGAGTTACCCGATTTTAAGGTAATGTCTTCTTTTGAGCCCTTTTGTTTTATTTTGCTTCTAAAACCCCCAAAACTCTTTATATTCTTTTCTATTGTAACAAATACAGTATCCTAAATATAATAGGATGTTGTTATAAGAAGGATTTGAGCTACACTTACACACACCTACATCTAATGGTTAAAGAACATACTGTTTCCGTGGATGGCGAATTTCTGCCTCTGAGATGATTGTTCAACATTATTTTAACACCTTAAAAGGTATCCATTAAGATGACACTATATTTATATATGATATTTAATATGTTTATGCTTTCCTTAATCTTCTGTATTTTTAATTTTGGACATACATTTATGGTTTCCATTATGGGTAAACACGATATCATCATTTAAGGAAGTGCGGACTACCGCCCCCTCAAAGTGATGTGATTCGTTAATGCCATATGTGGGACGTGTAAAGGATGGATTTAATGTTATTATATATGATGTTATACTGGAAGTATAATATACCTCTATATAATTATTATTTCTTTCCATTAAAGTATTTGATAGAAATGAAAGTAGTGTCCATGCGTACGTACGGCTTACCGTCTCCATGAACGGTGCATTTCATTTCTTATCCCAAAATGTAATATACTATTAAAAGTACATGTATATAATGGATACATATAATGAATGATATATCTAAATGATGAATATAATTCTGGAATTAAAATATACATACCTCTAATTTAATTTTAATTCCATTAATATGATAAAGAAATTAAAGTAGCGTTCATGCGTACGTACGGCTTACCGTCTCCATGAACGGTGCATTTCATTTCTAACCTCTAAATGATTATGTAATATTATAAATAAATGTATATTATGGATATATATGATATATATGATATCCAAATCAGTAATGTAATTCTGGATATAAAGAACCTTTGACCACACTAACAACATGTAATTGTAAAAAGTCCACTTTCGACTTAAGAACCAAATATCGACAAAACAAACATTATTAACTTAAATGGTTACATAATGTTTATAACATGGCAATAAGTGATATAAAAGGAATAATAAACTTGAAAAAGGTGCTTAAGCAAATAGAAATTAACTCAAGTTTATTATTCAGGACGTTAAAGAACGATCGAGTCAAGTCGGACCCGAGGTAAGGGATCCTACTCCTCTCTTTCTTTTTAAGTACACTCTTTTATGTTATTCCTTTTAAGATCATCTTTCCTGTTATTAGGATGTTATTTTATATTAATCTTACTGTAATTTTAATGTTCATATTATGGGAGACCCTATTCTCTCTCATCAATCCATTTTGGAAGTTTTGAGTGGCGCCGTTAGGCTGCCGAATTTTTCGTAAGAGATCCAACCTCTCTCTTTCTTTTTAAGTACTCTCCTTTATGTCACTTATTTTAATATCCACATTGTTATGTTGGGGGGATGTTTGTTTATATTCCTCTTTCTATAAAATTTATTTTAATATGATGAGATACTCAATTTGATCCCATCAATCCATTTTTGTACGTTTTATGTGGCGTCGTTAGGCTGCCGAGTTTTCGTAAGGGATTTTTCATCTCACTTTTATTCCAGTGAGATTTATGCTACATTTACCACAATTTCCTTTGAGTGGTGTACATACTGTCCTTAATTCTACTCTTTTTTTAATATAATTTCTTTTTATGAGTATTTACATCAATGATGTATTGTCCTTCTTTCATGGGGTGTATGTTTTGAAAGATACCCAAGTCGGTAAGGGAACCTTTCACACTCCTCTTTTTAAAAGACTTCTTTTGTTGGGTCTTTTAATTTACATATTGTTATGTTGGGATATGTTCTCATATATCTTTATTGATGTAACTTTTTTGTCCAAGTGATGAGATACACTTTTTATCCCTCATCAACTCATTTTGATGTGACGCTGCTAGGCTGTCAAGGGAACTTCTTAACCCAATTTCGATTACTTTGGGTTCAACATGTAGTTATTGAATATGTCATACTTTGAATATGTGTGAATGGCCTTTGATTATTTTACACTTAATATCCACTTATATTTGGTGTATTCATTTGTCACACATAATTATGTAATTGATTTATCCTTAAACCAAGGATGTCGTCTTTGTATGGAACTACGTCTCAATCTCCTTTCATTGAGGCATATTTTGTTTTATATACAACTTTCTTTTATACGGTGTATAAAACCCTTTGACTTTTACTTTTATACAAAAGGAATATTTTTATACGAAGCATTTTACTAAATGAAAAAAAGTAATGTTTCTTTTAACGTACGCGGTGACAACGACCTTTTCCGCCGCCGCGAGTATTATTTGGTCTTTGGCTTCCTCAACAAGTCGTAATGTTTTTAAAATAAAATAAATACCATATACTCTTTTATGTATTTTGGTATTGAAAATGGTTTTGATAAAGGATACTATTATGTCAATATATGTATGATATACTGTGATTGAAATGTGGAAATGTAATCATTCCTTTATATTGGTTTTATGTTTTATGATTTTATATTGGTACTTGGACATTTTAACGGGTGGTTACGTTATAAACCATATGACGGGTGGTGCCGTGAATACCAGGACGGGTGGTTACGTTATAACCTCCAATGCATTGGGTATGGAAGTCGGCCGTATGGCTATTCCATTAAGTATGTATGGAAATTGGCTGTATGGCTATTCCATTAAGTGATATGTGTGGAAGTCAACCGTATAGTTATTCCACTTAAGTATGTTTATGTCCCAAGTTACCTTTATATATGTTATGTGTTCTTTATATGGGTTTTATGGTAATCTTTTGGTTACAGAAGGGTAATAAATGAAATTTTATTCAGTTAAGAGTTTTTACGACTTCGAAAAGGTGAAAAGTA
Organism: Viscum album; assembly: GCA_963277665.1. Classification (NCBI taxonomy): domain Eukaryota; kingdom Viridiplantae; phylum Streptophyta; class Magnoliopsida; order Santalales; family Viscaceae; genus Viscum; species Viscum album. The sequence goes on from OY728139.1 coordinate 562,590,191, forward strand.
TTACTTTGATAAAGTATACATGGTTTACTTGTTGTTTTGAAAAACTAACAGTTTTCATTCGTTGTGTATCCCTTACTAAGCTTTTTATGCTCATCCCGTGTTTTTGAAATGTTTTTCACAAGACTTAATGCGGAATAGGGCCAAGGATGGGATCAAGGGAAAGTCATGCTATCTAAAACATGGAACTAGACATGTTTCTTTTTAAGAGTTTTCATTTTGTGGAAACTTAGTAGAAGTGTCTACTTTGTAATCCATTGGGATGTAATAGTTATGTCCTAATTCTCTAAAAATATAAACCTGAAAAGATCCTCAATGTGAATTATTCATTTAATTCAATATTAAGTAAGGTTTAAGGCTGGGGCCTTATAGTTGGTATCAGAGGTCGGTTTAGATAACTTTAGAGGTTAGGGTATTCTTTAAGGATAAGTGACATTACCACAATGGTTAGAATTTCAGAAAGAGTCCTAGTTTTAGATAAAGTGAATGAGTAAGTATATCTTAGTGTTTACCTTCCTCATTAGTACATGAAGGTTTTGTTGATATACTCACACTGAGATTTCTGTTTTTAGTGAATGGCTGGATCTCGCAAGAACCAAAGTGACAATTGGTTTGAAGGAAACTGTGGTGGTTCTCTGATTAAGAGACTCGATGAAATGGGGTATTCATTGAGGAAACTCGTGGTTGTTCTAAACCAACTATCAAGGAGTCATGATTAACCACTTGAACCTTGGTATGTTATGTAATGCATCATGTACAAGATGACCAATCGATGTGGATGTTCAGGTAATAATTATAAAGGTAACCATTAAAGTTTATATGATCCTTACTTTTGAGGTAATTATGGGTTATTATATGATATGATGGAAAATGAAGGGCATGAGATAAACATGAGGTTAAAATATGTTATGATTATTTTGGAAGATTTTATCTCGTTTTGGGGAATGTTTTAAGAATTATATAGTTTTGGAAGAAGGACAACACGTAGACCGTGTGACAACCCATCGTGTCGGACAAAGCTGCGGGAATCGAACCCACAACCAAAGTGCGACTGGTATTTATCGCCTACCGCTGGACTACATGAAGTCCCTGGTTAGTTTGACTAATTCTTTTTAGTTATATGATTTTATGAATTAAGTGTAAGTTGATTTTGGGTTATTTATGAAAATGATTAACCTATCATGGAGGATATGTGATTAGGTTAATTACTTTTCAATACGACACTTTAGGAGCAACTGATGTTGTTTGGAGTTACATGTTACGATTTAACTTGGAAGACTATGTGACTAAATCCTTCAAATATTTGGGTTTCAATCTTAGATTTGTTTACTTTGAAGAATTTTATGGACAAATTATTTATCAGATGGTCCTCATTGAACTTTCGGTTTTGTTGGAAAAATTTTGGAGATTAAGCATAGATTTTCTTTTTAATGGGTTATCCTTTTCTGGATTATCTGACCTTGTACTAACATTTTTGGTTTTGGTTTTGGTTAAAGTCTAAAGACATGGGAAGTATATAGTTCTCTTTTTTTGGGTTAGGTGATTCTCTAGAAGTTGATTATAGTACTCTTAATGTGAACAAGTCAACCTAAATACTCGTCTTTTGGATAAAATATGAGTTTGTGTAAAAGTTGAAAGTCAACATGATAAGTGATTATGTTTCCTTATGAATAAATTACTCAATAAAAAGTAACTTAAAAAAAAAATTTCTATTAAATTTTCCTACTGGGGAATTGAATACCATTTAACCCATCACAAGTTTGTGATTTTTTTAAGGTTAACTTTCTCCTAAACATGTTTTCTATCACTCTCCATCAGAACATGACCCTATGTTTTCTCCTCCATGTCCATGATTTCGTACTTGGAATCCTAGTATGGGTTAACTCAGGTGACCTTTGTACTTATCTTTCTTTATTTTAAAGTGATTGTTTTACCGACTCTTGTTCTGATGTGGGACTTTCAAGGATATTTCCAAGCCCAATTTTAAAATTGCGAGGAAGCAATTCCCAAAAGGGGGGAAGGATGTAACACCCTAGGTAAATAAAGAATATGAAATTTTCATATCTATCCATATTTTTGAATAAAATATTAATATGACTTTAATGGGGATGCTATGCTCGATGGCGCACCCAACACGCAACAACGAGTTTCTTGGGAATCTTACGTTTCACTCTAATAATAAAATAATATTATATTAAATGGCAGTTAACATGTAGCCATTTTATTGGAGGTAATGGATAGAAATAACTAAAATATGATTATATATGTTTTTAAATGTTTTTACATTTATCCAATAAAAGATAAAGGCTTAAAATACGGAAAGAATTCAATTTTAGGCGTATATGCCCTAGTTTTCACTAAAGGTTCACTTATCACCTTTTGATGGTGAACCATCATTAAATATAGTTTTTTCACTCTTATACATTCCATTGGACGAAATAAAACTCTTCTTTAGAATCGGTACATCAAAATTTACTTTGTGTAAATTTTTGGTAACTTTCCGATAAAGTTCATTTTTTAATGAATAGTGTAAAATTTGTATTTTAATTCAAAACCCCTTTTTAATCTAATTTATTTATATGATTATATTATCTTTTTAATTTGTTTTAAAGTGAAATTAGTATATATTTTTACCATTAAATCAAATAATGTTCGTTTCTAATTAATTTCACTTTGAAATTGGACTTAAACTAGTGTCAATCTTTTGATACTTATTGTTTCATAAAAGCACGCTTTTTGTCATGACAGTGGGAATTAATTATTAAATTAATTAATGTTACTTATATGTTTTGAATTTTGTAAAATAGAATTCATTTTTGAATTCAGAATATCAAATATATCTTAGGGTGGATTTTTGGGATTTTTCTGAAAAACTTCAATTTTTGATGAATAGTGAAACCACTATGTGGTACTTATAAAAAATGATTTTTCGTTTAAATGAAATTTTACCACTTATGTGTTTTTAATTTCAAAAATCCGACATACATGGTTGTAATTAAGAATTAAAATGTGGTTCAATGGGATAAAAATAATTTTTTGGTGAATAGTAACTTATTAAGTTTTTAATCGCGATTAGTGGTAATTAGTGTAGTTTAGGGTAAAAATAATGTTTTAATAATTTGAGATGAGCATGACACATGTCCTAACCTCGTTGGATGTGTGATGGCCGACCAAGACACCCCATGGGTCAACTTGGGGACCCCATGAAGCCACTTTGGTTGGAAAATGACATTAATATCTTTTTATTTAAAGTTAAAGTAAAAATGAGACAAACATGAAATGTTTTACTAAAACAATTTTTACATGGGGTTATACAAATAATATTTTTGACTATAAATATTCATTGGAAATCTAAAAATATTTCCTACATCATAGTAGTTTTTTTATAATTTTAAGACATTAAATAAATTAAATTATTTATGACATCATGATGATGCAGCGATGACCTCATTATTTAACGATTTAAATAAAATGGAACGATAATGTAATATCTAATACCTACACATGTCAAAAACCTATTGGATGAGTGTATTTCGAACCCTTAACACCTTATCCTCGAAATAAATCAATATGGGACCTTTAAAATCCGAAACTCTTTTGAAAATAAAGTAACATTTTGTAACTTTACAAGAGTGCCCCTCCTCTCCTCTTATAAAAGGCCCCCACCTCTACTTCCTTACCCACACTCCCAAAGCCTTTGTCTCGGCCAAACCCTGCCCATTTTGGCTCTCCACATACCTCTCTTACTTATTGAATCCTCAATTTGGGCATAAATCTTCCCAAAGAAGCCTTTGAGATCAAACCAAGGAGAGTTACCCTATTTTAAGGTAATGTCTTCTTCTGAGCCCTTTTGTTTTATTTTGCTTCTCCAACCCCCTAAACTCTTTTTATTATTTTCTTTTGTAACAAATGCAGTATCCTCAATATAATAGGATGTTGTTATAAGAAGGATTATAGCTACACTTACACACACCTACATCTAATGGTTAAAGAACATACTGTTTCCGTGGATGGTGAATTTCTGCCTCTCGAAACGATGATTGTTCAACATTCTTTTAATACATTCAAAGGTGGCCATTAAGATGAAACTATATTTATATACGATATTTAATATGTTTATTGTTTCCTTACGCTTCTGTATTTTTCATTTTGTACATACCTTTATGGTTTCCATTATGGGTAAACACGATATCTTCATTTAAGGAAGTACGGACTACCGCCCCCTCAAAGTGATGTGATTCGTTAATGCCATATGTGGGACGTGTAAAGGATGTATTTAAAGTTATTATATATGATTTTATACTATAATTATAATATAACTCTATATAATTATTATTTCTTTATATTAAAGTATGAGATAGAAATGAAAGTAGTGTTCATGCGTACGTACGGCTTACCGTCTCCATGAACGGTGCATTTCATTTCTTATCCCCAAATGTAATGTACTATTAAAAGTACATGTATATAATGGATATATATAATTAATGTTATATCTAAATGATGAATATAATTCTGGAATTAAAATATACATACCTCTCATTTAGTTTTAATTCCATTAATATAACAAAGAAATGAAAGTAGCGTTCATGCGTACGTACGGCTTACCGTCTCCATGAACGGTGCATTTCATTTCTTACCTCTAAATGATTATGTATTATTATAAATACATGTATATGCTGGATATATATTATATATATGATATCCAAATAAGTAATGTCATTCTAGATATAAAGAACCTTTGACCACACGAACAACATGTAATTGTTAGGAGTCCACTTTCGACTTAAGAACCAAATATCGACAAAACAAACATTATTAACTTAAATGGTTACATAATGTTTATAACATGGAAATAAGTGATATTAAAGGAATAATGAACTTGAAAAAGGTTCTTAAGCAAATATAAATTAACTCAAGTTTATTATTCAGGACGTTAAAGAACGATCGAGTCAAGTCGGACCCGAGGTAAGGGATCCCACTCCTCTCTTTCTTTTTAAGTACACTCTTTTATGTTATTCCTTTTAAGCTCATCTTTTTTGTTATTGGGATATTATTTTATATTACTATTACTGTAATTTTAATGTTCATATGATGATAGACCCTATTCTCTCTCATAAATCCATTTTGGAAGTTTTGAGTGGCGCTGTTAGGCTGCCGAATTTTTCGTAAGAGATCCAACCTCTCTCTTTCTTTTTAAGTACTCTCCTTTATGTCACTTATTTTAATCTCCACTTTGTTATGTTGGGGGGATGTTATTTTATATTCCTATTTCTATAAACTTTATGTTAATATGATGAGATACCCTATTTGATCCCATCAATCCATTTTTTCAAGTTTTATGTGGCGCCGTTAGGCTGTCGAGTTTTCGTAAGGGATTTTTCATCTCACATTTATTCCCGTGAGATTTATGCTACATTTGCCACAATTTCCTTTTAGTGGTGTAAGTACTGCCCATTATTCTACTCTTTTTGTAATATACATTCTTTTTATGAGTATTTATATCAATGATGTATTGTCCTTCTTTCATGGGGTGTATGTTTTGAAAGATACCCAAGTCGGTAAGGGGACCTTTCACCCTCCTCTTTTTAAAAGAATTATTTTGTTGGGTCTTTTAATTTACATATTGTTATGTATGTATATGTTCTCATATATCCTTATTGATGTAACTTTTATGTCCAAGTGATGAGATACACTTTTTATCTCTCATCAACTCATTTTGATGTGACACCGTTAGGCTGTCAAGGGAACTTCTCAACCCAATTTCGATTTCTTTGGGATCAACATGTAGTTATTGAATATGTCATCCTTTGAATATGTGTGAATGACCTTTGATTATTTTCACTTAATATCCACTTATATTTTGTGTATTCATTTGTCACACATAATTATATAATTGATTTATCCTTAAACCAAGTATACCGTCTTTCTATGGGACTACGTCTCAATCTCCTTTCATTGAGGCATATTTCGTTTTATACACAACTTTCTTTTATATGGTTTATAAAACCCTTAGACTTTTACTTTTATACAAAATGAATCTTTTTATATGGAGCGTTTTACTAAACAACAAAAAGGAATGTTTCTTTTAACGTACGCGGTGACAACTACCTTTTCCGTCGCCGCGAGTATTATTTGGTATTTGGCTTCCTCAACAAGCCGTAATGTTTTTAAAATAAAATAAATACCATATAATCTTTTATGTATTTTGGTATTGAAAATGGTTTTGATAAAGGATTCTATTATGTCAATATATTTATGATATATTGTGATTGAAATGTGTAAATGTTATCATTCCTTTATATTGGTTTTATGTTTTATGATTTTATATTGGTACTTGGACATTTTAACGGGTGGTTACGTTATAAACCATATGACGGGTGGTGTCGTGAATACCAGGACGGGTGGTTACGTTATAACCTCCAATGAATTGGGTATGGAAGTCGGCCGTATAGCTATTCCATTAAGTGTGTATGGAAATTGGCCGTATGGCTATTCCATTAAGTGATATGTGTGGAAGTCAACCGTATGGTTATTCCACTTAAGTATGTTTATGTCCCAAGTTACCTTTATATATGTTATGTGTTCTTTATATGGGTTTTATGGTAATCTTTTGGTTACAGAAGGGTAAGAAATGAACTTTTATTCAGCGAAGAGTTTTTACTACTTCGAAAAGGTGAAAAGTATTACTTTGATAAAGTATACATGGTTTACTTGTTGTTTTGAAAAACTAACAGTTTTCATTCTTTGTGTATCCCTTACTGAGCTTTTTATGCTCATCCCAAGTTTTTTAGATGTTTTTCACAAGACTTATTGCGGAATAGGGCCAAGGATGGGATCAAGGGAAAGTCATTCTATCTAAAACATGGAACTAGACATGTTTCTTTTTAAGAGTTTTCATTTTGTGGAAACTTAGTAGAAGTGTCTACTTTGTAATCTTTTGGGATGTAATTGTTATGTCCTAATTCTCTAAAACTCTAAACCTGAAAAGATCCTCAATGTGAATTATTCATTTAATTCAATATTAATTAAGGTTTAATGTTGGGGCCTTATATCTTCTCATTCAAATGAATTTTTGAAAGACCACAACAAATCTTTGATTCCAGAACGCCACCCATAGAATCCTATAAATCATTACACATATTTCCATCCATTTCCATCCATGTGTGCCAACACGTACTTCCCACACATGATCACACACATACAAATATTCATAAGTAACAACATGGGTCGCACCAAATCCATATTCTCAACCCAAAACACTTTCAATTTAAAAACTCATTTTTCAAATTTAAAACCATTTCATGGAAATCACCTACATTTTAAATCTGTTTTCATTTCAGAATAAACATTCAATTTCAAAATACACTTACACCAACTAGAACCCAAAAAAAAACAACCAACAATAAACCACCATAATGAGGAACTAGTTCCTATGCCCAACCCAGTAACATGGTAGTGGGTCATTCCCTAAGTAAGGAATAACACTAATATAACCTAAAACTAGGCGCATGGACTCTACATGGGTCACTACTCTATGAAAGGACACAACATGACATTGGTTAACCTCCATTGTCATCCTTCAATCCAAAACAATCCAAGACAAAAGACTCAAATCATTTTCTACGCCTGGAAACTTGAAGACCAGTGTGAGAAAGAGTTCACGACGCTCTCCCTGTACCTACCTCCTATGTCTTGAAAGTCATAATATTCTACTACTCGACACCAAAAATATCTATAACTTTCCTTTGTACCATTTTTCATGAACTAGCCTGTGATTTCATCAAGCGTGTAACCTGACCCAGTATGTATAATGACCCGAAAGGTGTTCATGATCCAAATGGGATGGAATCTAGTGTATGACATTAAATGTAAACCATAATGGGAAAAGTTTCGGTCTGAAAAAACAAGATCAAATAATCATAGACTTAACAGGAAGAAACTCAAAAATGAGTCTCAAATAAAAAATACAGAAAACTAATCGAGAATAAAAATGCCACTAAACAAGTGAAGACTAAATAAAAACCTGAAAATTTGAAAAACAAAACTAAGCTACCATGATCTCCATGGGAGCCATTGGTCACCTAAAACCTTAATACCAACCATTATATAACAATAAGAACCTTATCCAAGAAACTAGAACAAAAGTTGATCTTGCAAAACATCTCAGGCCTACCAGCACCGAGTGGTACAAGTAGGGTGTGAGCTAACAGATCAGTAGGAAATTATAACAGGATTCAAGAGTTTCCTTTCCCAATAAAGTCCATTAACACTACTTTGAAATATAGTTATAAAAATAATCTTTTAAAATGTAATTAAATAACCCTGTTTTCCCATTTTAAATTCCAACACATGACACTCATCATTTCCCAAACCAATTATGATTTTATAACCATAATACATAATAAGTAAAACCTCGGATGTACTAAAAAGAAACAGATAAATAGTACATGATGGAAACTATAATAGTAGAAAGTAAAAAAAATATTAAAAATAGAAAAAATGGGTGATCTTAAACATCTCTAGAAGACCCTTGGGCGTACTCGGTTCAGAACCAACTGTCGACATATGGTAAAGCCCATAAGTCAATAAACAATTGGATGTTATATCTTATCCTCATCCACGGAGCAAATATTTTATCCTATCTACAACTCGATGAGGGTACCAACCCATATAATTAGGTATGGTAAGATACCTTCACATGATAATCTAAAAGACATCCAAGAACCCATAGTGGTAGTAAAACTATGTTAGTAGGAGGACAACGCCTGTGTGACTCGTCTTACCTGTTGTCACTGCACTTCCTTACCCCAAACATGAACACTAATATATGATAACACCTGGTGAGAAATACATTCTATAGACGTTACCCATATATATATCACTCATCATTAAGGTGCCAACCAGATCATCACATCATGTAAATATCAAACCATTTCGCAAAAGACATTGAATCGCTAATCAGGTGATTGTGTTTACCAAACCAAATTCCTTTCTAAAAATTGACAAAAACATAACTTTTGAGTTTTATGTTCAAAATGGTCCCCAAATTCTAATTTCACCAATTTATTCCCAAAAAACCTTCCAAACATTGAAAAAAACACCCAATTTTATGAAACTGCCAAATGGACCATTAAGCCAAACATTTACCGAAACACACACTAAAGGACAAAAGGTCATACCCATTGAGATTTTTTTTTAAAAAATTATTTTTAAAATGAAAAGGATAACCCACATCGTTTAGAAACCAATGAACCTCTCCATAAACTACGTTTTCAATAAAACACCATTTTAAACATGAACTCTTCTTTTGAGGGCACATTTGTGTGTGCACCTAATGAACCAATGGATGTGCCAACATCCAATGCTGAACCTAACATCCTAGAAGACACAAATAAACTATTTTATCAAAAATAACCACTTTATTTGAAACCAAATCCAATGACTCACCTTATTTAAAAAGAACACAAATCATTTCCTTAAAACCATAAAACCCATTTACAAGGTGTTTTAACACAACCATAAAGCCATAACATTAACATATTATACACACCAAACCAAATTCACAAGAAAAAAACACCACCACCACAATAATTAAGTGTAAGAATTCATTTATAGCCCCCAATATTAATTTAAATGAAGAATGGAATTTCACAAACACCCTAGGTGCCATAAACCTAGACATCACACACAAATCTCTTTAAAAATATATTTTTTTGTAAATTATACCAACATGGATTCACCATTTACATATACATAAGTTATATAGAGGTTTTAATGAGATTTAATATTTAATTTAAATCACACAAGTGTCCATGTATTTTACTGAAAAGGAAAAAGTCAGAAACACATGCCCCCACCACGTGCGAATGGAATAGAACTCCAAGGGGAGGAAGAACCAAGCCTCACGGACAACCCACTTAACCCAACCATCAATAAATCAATAATTGTTTAGCCAAACCTAACCATATATTTCGTACAAGAGAGACACCTCATAAGGAAACCATGAAAAATTGTGCAGAATGGACGAAAGTGACGGAAATTGACCAAAAAGGGAGGGATACTACCTTAGATCTAAAGGAGGAGTGAACCCAGATGTTTGGAAGCAAAGGATGATGGTATCTAAGGCCCCCTTGTGTTCCTAGGTTGGATTAATGACTAGAACTCTGAAAACGGGGTTAAAACTAATTGGGGGTTAGGGTTTTTTGTATTTAATAACATGGAATGACTGCACGGTTTGGCCGCACTGTTTTCAAAACTGTGTGGTAAACAAGCGGAGCTCTCTACCCATAGAAGAATTGGGGCATGGTGACCTGGGATATACTGTATGGTCAGTCACTAGTTGTGAGTTACATTCTATATGAACCCATTCATGTTGCATGACCAGACTGCATAGTTTCTACTAACCATGTGGTAATCGTGATCCACTTGGAAAAACCACCCAAAAACTCCAAAAACCAAAAATATCAAGTAGGAATAAAACCTAAACCTCTACCAAAAGACTCAAGACTAATAAAAGGATAAAATCAAGGAGTATATGATGTCGTGGTGTGAGAGAATGTGACCCATTTCTATCCCAACTAATTAAAAATATTTAATTCCATTAAAAATCTAACTAGATTATAATGAATAAATTTATTAACACATGCTAAATATTAAAAGTTTATTTAAATGATTCTAATAGGCCACATAAGATTTTTCATAAGCATGTGGAATGTTTAAAATTACTATTCCATGCTCAAAGGACAATCACAAAATATATTGATCATACGAAAACATACAAAATTATTTTAAGCATACAATAATGAACTTTAGTCAAGTGAAAAAATTTATAACATGTCACACAAGGGGGTTAAATAGAAATAAAAACCTCAAAATGGAAGTGGTTGGTCCAAATAGTTTGAAATGATTCACCTTAATAAGAGGATTGAAATTTGAAAAAGAAGCTGAACACAGCATCCTATCACATACCTTAACAAGAAATTAATCACAAAAAAATTATTTCAACAAACATTGTCTTAGGTTAATTCAAGAATGGATGGGTGATGAGGAGTGGGAATGTTTTCCAAAAATGGAAGGATGATATAAGAAGATACCATACCTTGGGGAATCAATCACATGTATGGAATAAATCAGTGTGAATCATTTATATGAGAGTGGGATTCAAGGGGGAGAGGCATATAACCTAGAAGAAGAAGGGGTTTGGCATCGCAAGAAACCAAGGGTAGTGGGGAGAAGAGAATAAATCATTAAAACAAGTGTGGGAAAAAGTAGGGAAAATAAAAATTGTAACATTATAGATGAGGCATAAGGTTTTTCTACATGATTTTCCAAACCATGCACCATTAATGTTTTCCCTATTATAAAAGCATAAGGAACCCACATGGTTACCCATATGAATGTCACACAGTTGAGATAGCTATGCAGAAATTGGGGAAAATATAACTGATAAAGGTAGACCACTCAAGGACAGTTAGTGCATGGTTACTCATAACTATGTACATACTGTTCAGAGAACCTCTTTCCTCAAAATTGATTAAATTTCATCAAGAAACTATCGATAAACCACAATGATTTAAAAGAAACTAAATCTATTATTAAATTATTTTCATAGTTGTAAAATGGGTGTCATGAACTCCCCACCATAGAAATTATTTCCACCCAAAAGTAATTATTATATTTAAGTCAAAATTAAAATGATTTATAATTAAGTAACAAAGGAAATGAGAAGTACTCAAAAAACTAGGTAAATGTCCAACAAAAATCAATCAATAACATGGATCCAAAAAAGGAATGAAGAAAAAGATATTGGAAATTGGTCTACCCACCAATTAGAATAAATATGAATGGGTACATCAAAAAAAATCTCTACCTGAAAAATAGGATAACATCACCACAAAAATACATCACTAAAATCTCTAAAGGATGTTTAATAATCTAAGCTGGCCAAAGATAACCAAAACAAAACCACAAGGACATAACTACTCTAAAGAACATACTGAGGTATAAACAAAGAAGTTAAAAAAAACTTAGGTATCCTAAAGCATATCCACATAAGAACAAGTTACATGACTCTTTAATAAATGACATGTAACTAACATAATGTTCACAAATAAAATATGAGGGTGTTTATATCTAATTCTTAAAAATATCATCTAATGGTATTTTGTATAGAAAATATATCCCATATAAATCCAAAACCCAAGAAAAAAATTATACACCCCATTTATCAGAACATGAACCATAGTATCCTCCAATTTATAAATAAACAAAAAAACAGACCACGATCTACAGTTAGAAAGGGAAAAGGAAATATGAAATAAGCCTTAAAATTTCCCGTGGAAAACACTTCCTACATTTGGATATCAAATAGAATCCCAAGAAACACAGAGCCACTACCACAAAACCGGGCAAGGCAGGCGCCTTCCTTTATCAGCGCTAACGGAAAAGCGGTGATAAAGGGCCAGGCCTTTATCAACGCTAGATAAAAGAGCTGATAAGTGTACCCTTTATCAATGCTAAAAAAGTGCTGATAAAGGGGTACCCTTTATCAGCGCTTTAATTATCCCTTTATCAGCACTTTTCTTAGCGCTGATAAAGGTTGAATTTATGAGCACTTTTCTTCATATGAAATTATTATATTTATATTCAAAAATAATGTTTATTGTATATATTAAATAAAAAACACATCTTATAACTATATATATATAATTAAATAATTATAAGATTAATAATAAATATATTTATTAGATTTATTAGATCTATTAGATTTATTAATTCATTATATTTATTACATTTATTAATTAAATATATTTAATATATATATTTATTATATTTGTTATATATTTAATGTATTTGTTTTATTTATAAATATATTATACTTTTTAATATATATGTATAATTAAAATTATTGAATATGTGTGTGTTTTCCAATGAACTAGGGTCAATAAATATATCATGCATATATGTTATGTGATCATATATGTTTATGAATAATGTTAATTTATAGATTATAATTACATATTAAGGGGATGCGTTATTGATTTATAATTCATTATGTTACCCATATAATATATATATTCTAAAAAATGTACACTTATAATTAAAATTAAATTATATTTGAAAAATTAATATATATTTTATTATATTTTAAATTATATATATATAAATATACCTTTCAAATACATTTGTAATTATAATTATAATTAACTATATATAATTAATATATTTAAAATAATTTAAATATATATAATTAATATATTTATTTTATATATTTATATGATTATGAATACAATAACTGTATTTCTTATAATTTTATAAGTATAAATAAAGATATATTTATTTACAATTATAATTATTAATAAATATATATATTTATCATAAATATCATTTTAAATAGAAATATAATAATATAAACAAATTATTAAATGTATACATTTATCAGTGTTGATAAAGTATGGATTTATCAGCACTACAAAAGCACTAATAAAGTGGGTATTTATCAGCACTAAAATGAAAAGCACTGATAAAGACAAACTATGTCAGCACTACAAAAGCTCTCATAAAGTTCTACATTTATCAGCACTAAAAAATAACTGAAAAATGGGGTCTTTATCAGTGCTTTTCATTTTATCACTGATAATGACCCCCTTTATCTTCTCTTTTTACTAGCGCCGATAAATATCCCCATAGGATTAATAAATGTCATCGGGTCCTCCTCTTCTTCCATGCACCCTGTCAAGCTCTTGTGGAAGCCCTACCATGCGCCTCCGCCACTGCCTCCTCTCCGCCATGGCCTCCTCTCTGCCACGGCCTCCTTCTCCTCCTCCTCTTCCTCGTTCGCCACCTCATTCTCCTCCTCTGGCGTCTACTTCTCCTCCTCCTCCTCCTGTCGTGGCTCCTCCTCCCTGCACACTGTCAAGCTCTCGTGGAAGCCCTACCCAACCCCTCCACGATTGCCTCCTCTCTGCCGCTGCATCCTTCTCCTCCTCCTCTATTGTGGCCTCCACCTCATTCTCCTCTTCTAGTGCCTACTTCTTCTCCTCCTCCTCATCCTCCACCGTGGCGCCTCCTCCTCCTCCTCCTCTACCGTGGCTCCTCCTCCTCCTCCTCCACTACGGCCTCCTCCTCCTCCTCCCCCACCTCTACCTCCTCATCCCTCTCCTCCTCCTCCTCCTACATCGCTACCTCCACTATAGATGCATCCTCCTCCTCCCCCACTGGGTCCTCCTCTTTAAGGTGAGTAAAATTGAATTTTCATAAATTAATTATGTTTTCATTTATTGTCAATATTGAGATTATTTATGATTTTTCATGATTCTTGTGTGTGATGCTTGTGTGTGTGACACATGTATATGCGGTTGGTTACTTGTTTGATCTTGATCATCTCTTCCCACTATAGCCTTCTGATAAAGACCTGAATAGAGAGAGTATTTATTGTGAATGGTTTTTACACGAGATTAGGATTTCACTCCGTCTAGTGGCCCTTAGTATGTTTCTTTTTCTGATTTTTGATAATACCCCATAGTTAGGCCAGGTAGGGTTTGAACCGACCATGTTGGTGAATTCATGTCATCTGGTGAGGCATGCCAATGGGATGAGACTTATGTTTAGTATGTTCTATATTGTAAACTTTATTATACACTATTCTCCTTGGGTCGAAGAAAACGAACCATAATAGGGTTTCTACCAATTCATGCCCACTACCCACTCTCTCTGGGTTGGGTCATATACAAATTTAAATATCACATCCTATTTATAACATAATATTTCCACCAACCTATCACATGGGTTTGATTCACATATCCTCTAATTCCACAACATAGTAGCTTTTCCCCACTAACTTACAGTGTTTCTCACCATCATATCACATAAAAAACAATTTGAGGAGGGAATACCTTTAGAAAACCTCTCACAAAACTACTCCAAACCAATACTAAGTGATCCCCATTTCTTTATCTCACATAATATTATCATAAAAAAATTATCTAAGGAGGGAATCACAATATCCAACCTCTATCATAAGTTAAATTTCACCATCAATAGGTGGATCCCATGGAATCCACATGCTAATCTTCTTTAACGAATGCCTTCTAACTCAAAGTAGGGTCATACCAACACCTTATCACTTAAATAAAGGCCGTCCATCTTGTCTCATCCCACAAAACATATAAATAGTAATCTAAAGAGGGTATCTAGATAGAAAACCTCTCAAACTAGCTAAACCACATCATTAATAGGTGGGCCCCATGTACGATCATACATCAACTAGGTGATAGTCATATGAAGTCCCAATATCTTAGTCGGTCTGACCATAAATGATAAAAGT
Organism: Viscum album; assembly: GCA_963277665.1. Classification (NCBI taxonomy): domain Eukaryota; kingdom Viridiplantae; phylum Streptophyta; class Magnoliopsida; order Santalales; family Viscaceae; genus Viscum; species Viscum album. Next base: position 562,605,513 of record OY728139.1, read on the forward strand.
CACCATCCATTTAGCCTTTTATAATAATCTCCTTAAAACCATATTTTTTATACATGAAAATTATTCCCAACCTATCAACATTCTAATTCCGCCTATAAGGGAATCTACTGGGTTCTACAAACCTAACCCATCTCTACTCATTGATACCAACACACCCTCATCTCTACATGGTAATGTAATAACCCACATGATATACTTGATCTAGGCCTCGATAGTCTAGTATATATCATATTCTAATTCCCACATTAAAACTCGTTAAAACTAAATAATGACCATCCTATGAAACTCACACTAAGAGCCTTGGATACCCTATGCTAAGTCATCCAGACTATTACCATAACCTTCACATAGGTACCATATCAAATCTCCCCTTGGAGATCTCTTAATCTAATTATAAGGAAGAAATCCACTATGTAACACTTCACTAATACCTATATGGAATATCATACTCATCACACACACCATGACTCTTATATATCCTTAAGAGGGTGTTCCCCATCATACGTGAGATGTAAAACTATATTATCAATATTCTTTAGTCCTTAGACTCTAATACCTACTCAAATTTCCTTAGAAAACCTAACTAGGCTATAAAAATCTCATACCAAACCCGATACTCTCATAAATACAACTAGAAACCTCAACTCAATGGAGACAAAATATCTGTATCATCACAAATTCACTAACAATCAATACAAACCTCAATTTGAAATTAAAATTATCTGTAGAAAACAACACATGTGGAATATTGAAAACTAAGAAAACATGTTCGGATTGTTTTGATACTTTAGTAAAACGATTACTGAGTCATTTTTGACGTGCAAAAATCAATCGCACCTCCATCCGATGCACGGTGTGACCGGTATGGCTAAAAGTGTCTGATATCAGTTTGAAATTTACATTAACTTTAGAAAACGACACAAGTGACATATGGAAAACTAAGAAAAAACATTTGGATTGTTTTGATACTTTAAGAAAATGATCCATGAGTCATTTGTGACGGGTACAAATCAACCACACCTCAATACGACGCACGGTGTGACCAGTATGTCTAAAAGTGTCTGATATCAGTTTCAAATTTACATGAACCTAAGAAAACATCACAAGTGACATACGAAAAACCGAGAAAATGCTTTCGTATTGTTTTGAAACATTAGGAAAACGATCCATGATTAATTTGTGGTGTGTACGAAAAAAATGCACCTCAATCCGATGCATGTTGTGACCGGTATAGCTAAAAGTTTCTGATATCAGTTTTAAATTGACATTAACTTTAGAAAACAACACAAGTGACATACAGAAAACTGAGAAAACACATCATGATTTCATAGATACTTTAGGATAATGATCCATGAGTCATTTTTGACGTGTACAAATCAACCGCACCTCAATCCGATGCATGGTGTGATCGGTATGGATAAAAGGGTCTCATATCAATTTTAAATTGACATTAGCTTTAGAAAAAAACACAAGTGACAAATGGAAAACTGATAAAATTCGTTCATATTGTATTGATACTTTAGTACAAGGATCCATGATCCAGTTTTTACATGTACGAATCAATATCACCTCAATCTAGAACACGGTGTGACCAGTATAGCTAAAAGTGTCTGATATAAGTTTGAAATAGACATTAACTTTAGAAAAATACACAATTGACATATGGAAAACCAAGAAAACATGTTCATATTGTTTTTATACATAAAGAAAATGATCCATGAGTCATTGTTTACGTGTAAGAATCAACCACACCTCAATCTAGCGGACGGTGTGACCGGTATGGATAAAAGAGTCTGATATCAGTTTCAAATTGACATTAACATCAGAAAACAACACAAGTGAAATATGGAAAACTGATAAAACTCATTTGGATTGTTTTTATAATTTAGAAAAATAGTCCATGTGTCATTTTTGATGTGTATGAATTAACCGAACCTCAATCCTACGCACAGTGTGACAGATATGGCTAAAAGTGTCTGATATCAGTTTCAAATTGACATTAACTTTAGAAAACAACACAAGTGACATACGAAAAACCAGGAAAAATCATTCATATTGTATTGATATTTTAGTACAATGATCCATGAGTCGTTTATGATGTGTAAGAATCAACTGCATGTCAATATGACAAATGGTGTAACTGGTATGGATAAAAGTGTCTGATATCAGTTTCAAATTGACATTAACTTTAGAAAACAACACAAGTGAAATATGGAAAACTGATAAAACTCGTTTGTATTGTTTTTATAATTTAGGAAAACAATCCATGAGTCATTTTTGCCGTGTAGGAATCAACCGCACCTCAATCCTACGAATAGTGTGACAGATATGGCTAAAAGTGTCTGATATCATTTTCAAATTGACATTAACATTAGAAAACAACACAAGTGACATAAGGAAAACCAATAAAAATCATTCAGATTGTTTTGATACTTTAGTACAACGATCTATGAGTCGTTTATGATGTGTTAGAATCAACTGCATGTCAATCTGACACATGGTGTAACCGGTATGGCTAAAAGTGTCTGATATTAGTTTCAAATTGACATTAACTTTAGAAAACAACACAAGTGACATATGGAAAATAGAGAAAACACATTCTGATTGTTTTGATACTTTATGAAAATAATATGTGAGTCATTTTTGATGTGTACGAATCAACCACACCTCAATCCGATGCACGGTGTGACCGGTATGTGTAAAAGTGTATGATATCAGTTTGAAATTGACATTATCTTTAGAAAACAACACAAGTGACATACGGAAAACTGAGCAAACATGTTTGGATTGTTTTGATACTTTAGGACAACAATCCATGAGTCATTTTTGACATGAAAGAATCAACCTCACCTCAATACAATGCACGGTGTGACTGGTATGGCTAAAAGTGTCTGATATCAGTTTGAAATTGACATTAACATTAGAAAACAACACAAGTGGCTTATGGAAAACCGTGAAAATGAATTTGTATTGTTTTGATACATTATTAAAAGCATCCATGAGTCATTTGTGATGTGTAAAAATCAACTGCACCTCAATCCGACATATGGTGTGACCAGTATGGCTAAAAGTGTCTGATGTTTATTTCAAATTGACATTAACTTTAAGAAAACAACACAACTGACATTCAGCAAAGCGAGAAAACGCATTTGGATTGTTTTGATAATTTATTACAACGATCCATGAGTCATTTTTGACTTGTAAGACTCAATCTCACCTCAATACGATGCACGGTGTGAACGGTATGGATAAAAGATGGTGATATCAATTTGAAATTGACATTAACTTTAGAAAACAACACAAGTGACATACGGAAAACTAAGAAAACACGTTCATGTTGTTCTGATACTTTAGGAAAACAATCCATGAGTAATTTGTGACATGTAATAATCAACCTCACCTCAATCTGATGCATGGTGGGACCGGTATGGCTAAAAGTATCTGATATCAGTTTCAAATTGACATTAACTTTAGAAAACAACACAAGTGACCTATGGAAAACTGAGCAAACGTGTTCGGATTGTTTTGATACTTTAGGATAATGATACATGAGTCATCTGTGACGTGTATGAATCAACTTCATCTCAATACTACTCCCGGTGTGACTGGTAAATCTTTTTATTAGATAAATAATTAGTATTTATTAAATGAGATAAATCATCCAAAAACATATTGATTTTACATTATTTCCTTTCATTGTTATCGGGATGAAAACATTTGAGTTTATCATTTCCATATTTTAGTTTCACATTTCAATATTAATGTATTCTTTCATATTAATGTTTTAATTTATTTCATTATTGTATTACTAACATTATATTTGTTTTCTTATATAGGTGAATTTTTTTCCTTGAGTTTAGATGCTTTGTTCAACAACAAATATCATGGACGACAATTTTTTAGAGGGGATCACGGATATTAAAGGATGAAACATTAATATTTGTAACTTTTGTTGGATAATTGTAATTGTAACCATGTAAAACACTGTTTGAAATGTATACAGCAGTGTTTTTTTTGTATTCATGATTTGATGTAAATGTATATAGAATTATTTGTCAAAATATCTTGTGCGTTGTGTCGTCTTTTGGTTATTGGTTCATGTGCAGGTGCAATTTTGTGTACGTGTGCAGGTGTGCAGGTTCTGGCTGTGCAGGTGCAGGGGAAGGTGCCTTTATCAGCACTTTATTGAGCACTGATAAAGGATTCCTTTAACATCGCTAAAAGAGCACTGATAAAGGGCCCTATTATCAGCGCTCAAGATAGTGCTGAAAAGTCCCCCCTTTATCAGAACTAACAAAACACTGATAAAGGACCCCCTTTATCAGCTCTTTTTTTAGCGCTGATAAAGGTTTCGTTTATCATCACTTTTCGGAGCACTGATGAGGGGGACCCCCTATCTACGCCAACATTAACAACGCTTTTCTATCACTGTTAATGTCCATTTTAGCACTGATAAAAGGCCAAGTTATAGTGGTGGGCAATGATTTCTTCCATACATAATCATTCAAAGAACAATATAAAGAAATTTCCATTCAATTTATTCTCCAAAATAGATACTACATGACAATTGAAGGATTCTTCAAATGGTTTCTACTCAAAAATCAAACCTCAAAAGATTGATCACACATGTGACTCCATAATAAAATAATCCTCACTAATATATCCATAAACAGAAATTCATGATTCTAAACCAATGGACTGAATAATTTATAGAGGAACCATCAATGAAACACTAGCTCAGTTCAATCTGATGTATAAAACTTGGAAAATGAAACTATATTTACCACTTAATTTGGATCCTTGTAGTTTTAAATGGATTGAGGAATAACCCTTAAGTAAGATTCTTTACTTTCAGATTACGAAATTCTATGAGGTGTACTTCAAAATACATAAGACCTATATACTTACACTGTCATATCCCTAAAATCACACAAAACTATCCCAAAATATATAAGGCACTAAACGAGAAACATGATTTATGAAAAAAAGTGAATATTTTTTGGAATCCCATTTTGAAAAACATGGAACCTTTAAAACTAGGTAATTTTTTTTATTCTATACCAAATGTATAACATTATATTGTTTAAAACTCAATCACTTATGATACGTGGTAAATTTTAAAAAAACACAATAATTAATTTCAAACTAATCACAACTTGTTTCCAAACCAAAACATTAGTATAGGTTTCAAAATGAAAGAGACAGTTTATTTTTGAAAAAAAATTTAATCACATTCCCATTTCAAAAATATATACCATATGTAAAAAATGAATTGTTCAATACTCCAATTTCCCTAAAAATAGGAAATAAATTTTTTATATCATTGATTTAAATTTATTAAAGGAACCAATCACAAGAAAACATTTTCCCAAAAAAAATTTGATAATGAAACTGTATGTTTCATAACATCTTATGATACTAATATCAAATTGAATAAAAACCAATTTCATTTTTTAACTAAAAACTTTTTATTTTAAATCCATTTTTCACCCACACAAATTAATTTCACATTATAGGCACAATAATATAAAAATATTCATAATAAATTTCTCAATTGAAATAAAAATATTCCAATGTATCCAAAAGGAAACTATAACCCTTATCTTGTATCCCAAACACACCCTATCCAATCCAAAGGTCAAGTAGTCTAAATATAAATAATTTTACGATGTTGAATTGTGAAAAAATTAGTCACATTTTGTATGGATACATTAAAATCATGAAATAGTTCGCAAAACTTGTTTAGAATCAATCTTTTAGTTATAACATGGTTTTTTAGACTCTACAATCCAACATTATGTCTTGAATACCATATTAACTACCAATATAAAACATCACATATGACCCTAAGGAAACCAAATTCATGCCATTGGGAAACAAGAACCACTAACCATGGAACTAAACCATAATAAAAAAACACTACTTTTAAATATTTATATCTGAGGTGCACGCGGATGCACTAAGTCTTTCCCAACATTACTATTTTCCAATGTTTGGTGTCCCAAATTACTTTTTTGGTGATGTTGGATTATTGATTCAAAAACTATGATGGGATGTCATGTACTCATTCCATGGATTCTTACATGGATATCATCATCTTGTTTAGTTATCCAATAATGATTTAATTCATGTTCATGAAGCTCATTCAAAGTTCCTTGTTGAGGTCAATATTTTTTAATAACATAACTTCTATCTCAACAAGGATGTAAACATATATGGGTTTCATGAATGTTGGAGTTTCACGATGGTTGGGGGATTGGAATGGAATAGGTTTCATGAAGTTTAGCTTGTACATAAATAAAAAGGGTATTGTGAATATACATCATTCAAAAAATAGGGTGTCCTTCCATGGAGTGATATATAGGCTCCCATGGGATTGTTTTCAGGAAGGATAATTATCATGTGATTGAAGAAGATCCACAAAGGGATTTATTCTATTATGAAGGCCATGGAAATTTATAAAATGAATCACTACCATGGTTAGAGATTATCAAGAACCCATGGGGAGTAATTTCAAGAGTTATTGGTTCCTCTAGGAATCAATCTCATATATTTCTCATTATGTAACAGTTTCATGAATTCAGTGCCTTTGTTGAAAAAACAAAGGTTGTTCCCCGTAAAAATTCAGATAGAGGGAGTGGGTATTTATAGGTTGGAGTAAGTGATGATGTAGGTTTCATGAAATCTAAATCCTTGGTAATATGGTTCCCAATGGTTTAAAATGGGACATGATGTTCAATAAATACACATATGTTTCACAGAATTTACCACCTCAACCTGTATGGGGGCCTCTCAACCACTGTGAGGTACCTTCATTTATCTAATGACATGAATGGGACCCATAATTTTTTAATTTCATATTCTAAACATAAGTTACTAACATAACCTATATGGTGTCTTGGAAACTTTTAGAAGGTTTCACCCACAAAGAAATTCTTGAATTTTGATACCACATACCCTTAAGAGTGTTTTTTAGAAATTTTTTTGAGATTCACTCTGAAATGGACATCTCATCCTCAAGATCTCCCATGAAAATTGGAATTCAACTTAAAAACAATAAAATAAAAAAACTCAATTAGAGGGAAAATTCCACTACACATTGAAACTCTAGGATTGGGGAGAGAATGTGTACATGAAACTTTCCCTGAACAAAACTACATATCCAAACAACCTAATTTCTGAGATACAAACACCATAAAAAAGGGATTCAAAAGTCATTAAATCCTATGGAAACTATGAACCCAAAACAATGACACAATTTGTAATGAATTAGTATATGTTACATGACTAATAAATGATTGAACTGGTCCTCCAATAGACTAAATGAAATTTTTTTGTCTCCATAGGATGGAAAATAGTGCAAGGGAATCATAGAAACACATTTTGGAAATGATTCACCAAAAAATAAGAATGAATGATAAAAAAAATATTATAACAAAAAAATATGTCATATCCCATTCGTATAGCAGAAATCCATACTAAGTGAATAAAAATTGTAATAAAGAAAACATATAATAAGGTATGAGGAAAAATACCCAAGTGTTTCGTCGAGTTTCTATGCGGACGTGGGAAGGCTTCCACTTGATGGTTCTATTGAGGGATATTTTAAGGCCACTCTTAATCACACACTTTTGGTTTACCATCAGTTTCGTCTTCCCTAGAAACTACAAATAGTTCCCTCATCTATAGCTGGGTATGGAACTACTTTCCAAATATCGGTGGTCATCTGGGTTTTTAGGCCCATCGACTCTTGGGGACTCACATTGGTCAAGAGGATTGGAGTTTGGGCTCATCACATCCTTTTGGGTGCAATTCTTACATACTCTACGACTCTCTTATAGATTTAAGATATGTGCATGAATCTATTCCTAATCCTGATACAGGACCGATTACCCTAATGAAATTATAGTAGGATATTTATCATTCATATACAAAAGACTGGGATCTCTTTAGTTAATACATTTCTAGGTATTTGGGGTTCTTCATCATTTTCTAATAATGGGTAGTTGCTTATATACCGAAGACATATAACGGAGTGCATCAGAGCATTATTCCATGTAAGGTGGTAGTTAATATTTCGAGGAGGTGACTATGCGATTATCAGTTTTCCTATGTATCAGGATTATTGTAGGAATTAAGACCCCTTTAGTTTATTTGTCTCATATAATTTAATGTCATGTGATGAGGAAATATGTCCACGTACAAAGACAACAAATATTTAAGCTCGAACCCTAAGGGGGTTTCCTATATATCTCAAGTATATTCATAATTAGTGTTTTCTTAGTTATCATTATGTTGGGGATTACACACTGAGGATTCACTTGTCATTATAGTGCAGATGAAATTATTATTGTGAATCCCTAACATTACGTAAACATGCTCAGTCTGAGAAACAAGGGATGGAAAATGATCATTTCATTGCTCATTATACACGGCTTATGTGTAGTGATTGCCTTGAGAGGATTTATTATGGGACTTAGGTCTTTGAGATATGTCTTACGTATACTAGTTATGGAAGGAGTTAGAGTCATCGTATCTTTGTGGTTTTCTCAAGCCACTGTTGGATGAGATAAGTTGATCATCTTTTGGGACTAATTGATTCTCATTGGTTGATATGTCGATGTCATTGAATGAATTATACTTAAAGGGGTGTTTTATTTAATATTGGGCCTTATAATGGTGTCTTATGTATCCTGGTTATAGTAGGAATCAGATTCATTATAGTTCGGTTTATGTCAAGGTTACACACTAAGTTTTCACAGTGCCATTTTGGGGGTTTATAGTGCATATGATATGACCATTTTTACTCCCTAAGACCACATTGTTCATTATCATTATGAGAAACATGGGATAGAAAATAATCATTATCAATGCCTTGTATAAGGGACTTAAATGCTAGGATTTCCCTGGAGTATCAATATAGGTCTCGAACCTCGTGGAGAGATAGACATGTATCCTAGATATGGTAGGAACTAGAGTCGTCCTAGTTCCCTTTATGTCAGGGCTTACACACTGAGGCTTCCCTATATTTGGTTCATACACATTAAGAACATACAATGCTATCACATCCTGGGGTTCCCTATTGACATGACCTTGTTATATGGGGGGGCGTCATATGACCCAATAGGTATTTCTTGGGAGAGATCACATGACCTAGCTTGACACATATATAGGGTGTCACAAGAGTCGTTTTTTCATAGTCTGAGGGGTGTTGTGTATCTTAGCTGAAACATTTTCGAGATATCGTGAGACCTGGAGGACATGTTTAGAGGGTGTTGTGAGTCCCAACTGTCTTCCCCATATGGTGTTGTGGGAGCTTTGTTATCATGTCTAGATGATTTTACGAGACTCGGATGACATGAGAACACGTCATTATATGAGTCAAGAGATGTGTCAGAAAAATCCCATGAGTCGTGGATGATATACTCCGAGGGTTTATGAGATCAAAGTGGTGAACCTTGGGAACTTTATGAGTTGTTCTGACATGTATGTATGATGTCACGTGTCCCAAATTTCATGCTGGAGGAGCGTTATAAGATCTGGAAAATGCATTCTGGTGTTGTCGGGTGTCTTTGGTTTACTCGTGTGAAGTGCATGAGGTCCTGCGGGATGTTTTTTTCTTAATGATTCTACCATTGATCAGGGTTCTAACCCATGAGTCATGAATGCCTTGGTCTTATTTTGTGTTAGTTATTCTTGGGTTTCACGTGACCACTTTGTGGGTCCGTCGGGTGCATTGCTTGGATTTCAGTGACCTCGAACACTTCTCATCTGCTTCATTTTTATCAAATTTGTTTTATGTGCCAAAGGATGGGAGTCGTGAGAGATTGTATGTGTGTTGATGGGGATATTTCTTTTATTTATTTGGTGATGTGTCGCGTGACCGATATGGGTCACATGGGGGTGCATGAGCATTCTAAGAAAAAATCTATTCATTCATTCCTTAAAGCCGAAGAGTTACCTCAGGCCCTTCGTATGGTGAGGATGACAAGCCAAAGGGCTCTCACGGGGATATGTGGATGTGTTGTTGAGGACTCGTGGCTTCTAGTATGTCACCAAGGCTGTGTCATATGTCATTAAGAGACTGAAAACACCTCTTTCCTCCTCCCTTTATATTTTCTTTGTTTTGTTTTGAAAGATAAGGGATTATGCGAGTTTTCATTAGCAATATATGAGATTTTACTTCTTTTTTCAGTGATGTCTCTCTTGACCGATATGGGTCATATGTTGTGTGTGAAGACATGCAATGGACATGTCTATTTGACTATCCTTATAGCACCGCAGAGTTTCTTGGACATACCCAATGACTTTTTTTGGTGAGGCAGACAAGATGAAGGGCTTTAATGAGTTGAGTTGGACTTGTCGGGGGTGCATAGCTTGTCCTTCGAGAACCACGGAAAACTCTCACCTCATCTCCTTTATCTTCTTTGTTTGATCCAATAAAGGTTCGAGGGACTCACGAGTTTTCTTTAATTTCATTAAAGAATTTTATCATTCCCATCGGTGGTATGGCACGTGAGCTCTTCGACCACTGGGAGTATCTGTCTTTGGATATCATTTATTCATATTTCTGAAGGATTTCTGTGGTCCTCTCCCATTGATTGTCTTTGAGTGTGTCACATGATCAACATGAAATCTTGTGATGACATGCATGTCTTGTCTTGGTTAGTCGTGATGTTCTCCTATGGCGCATCGCATGACCATTGATTTGATCTTATGATGGCATGTAGACATTATCAGGGACAGTTTCTCTGCTTCATTTTGATGCACCACATGTATATTGATGGACCTCACGACAAAGTGTATACATTTTCAAGTACATTCTCTTTTCTTTCTCTTTGATATGTGGTGTTCATGGCTGACCAAAGGTGAATTCATATGAAGGCAACATGCTAAATGGTGCATGGAAATTTTTTCCGGTCATGGTTGGGTTGTCGCATAACCCAAGCCACTTGAATGTGGTGTGGGACCCAAGGTTTTCAAGGGGGCTTGGGTTCTTGGCTCCTGTGCGCAGTGGTGGTCTCCCGTATTTTCCTTCGGTGCCGACTCTATTATTAGTTTGGACTGTATATTTTCTTCGTCGGATCAATCTAGTGCTCCTCTTATCATGCACTGCACTTAAGTCTCATCCACGGACAACCTTTAGAGCATTTAAAGTCTATTAGGATACTACTACAAATACGGGCATTAAAAGCACTAAAAACGGGCTTTAACATCGCTAAAAAAGTGTTGTAAAGATCGGCGCTGATAAAGGGGTACATTATCAGCACTAAAAAAGTGCTGATAAATTAAACCTTTATCAGCGCTAAAAGCGCACAGATAAATGAATGTTTTATCAGCACTTTTTTAGCACTGATAAAATCCCGATTTATCAGTGCTTTTTTAGCACTGATAAATGCCCTCTTTGCTGCTATGAAAAAATTTGAAGCAGCACACCCGAACACCTGCAAAAAAATTCAGCATCTCAATAATATAATTAAATCAAGTATACCCATACAAAATTAACTCATAAATCATAAGCTAACTAGACGAATTATACCCATAAAACAAGTATACCCGTACACCATTAACACATTATTCATAAGTTAATTAAGTACATAAATAATTCAATTCAGAATTCAGGGGGTTGGGGGCTGTTCAAGGGTTTGGGGTGGCTGTCCTAGGGGGGTAGGGGTTGTGCGGGGGGCTTTCCAGGGAGGTGGGCTGGTGTCCAAGGCATGGGGGGCTTTACAAGGGGTGGGGGGTTCTAGAGGCCTGGGGGTGTCCAGGGGTTGGATTGGTGTTCAGGGGGTGGGGGCGGTCCATGGGTTGGATTGGTGTCTAGGGGGGCTTTCCAGGGGGTGGGCTGCTTTCCATGGTGTTGGGGGGGGGGATTTACATGGGTGAGGGTGTCCAGAGGGGTGGATTGGTGTCCGGGGGGTGGGGGCGGTCCAGGGGGTGGATTGGTGTCCAGGGGGTTTCTAGGGGGTGGGTTGGTGTCCAAGGTGTCGGGGGGGGGCTATATAGGCGGGGGGGTTCCAAAGTGGTGGGGGTGGAATGGTGTCCAGGGGAGTGGGGGCGGTCCAGGGGGGATTGGTGTCTGAGGGGTCTTTCCAGGGGGTGGGCTGGTGTCCAAGGAATTGGGGGGCCTTACAGGCGGTGGGGGTGTCCAAAGGGGTGGGGGTGTCCGAGGGGTGGATTGGTGTCCAGGGGGGTGGGGGTGGTCCAGGGGGTTGGCGGGGTTGACTCGAACATTTCACCAAGGACCGTTGGATCATTCTTATAAAAGATCAAGGCAATCTGACTTCGTTTGGTCATATTTTCATAGGTCTGTTGTTGTTTTCAATTAAAATTGTGTCCATTTTACACAAAAGAGAGACCCTTTGAGTGATAGCGGTCACACCATGGCTTGGATTGAAGCGAGGTTGACTCATACACGTCACAAAGGACCCGTGGATCATTCTACTAAAGAATCAACACCATACGAATGTGTTTGGTTGGATTTTCATAGGTCAGTTGTTGTTTTCACTTAAAATCATGTCCATTTTAAACAAAAGAGATACACATTGAGTGGTACCAGCCACACTGTGCCACAGATTGAGGTAGGGTTGACTCTTACATGTCACCAAGGACCCTTGGGTTGTTCTTGTAAAATATCAAGGCAATCATATTGCGTTTGGTTGGATTTTCTTAGGTCAGTTCTTGTTTTAAATTACAATTATGTCCATTTTAAAACAAAAGAGAGACCATTTGTGTGATAGCGGTCACACCGTGCCTTGAATTGAGGCAGAGTTGACTCAAACAAGTCAAAAAGGATCCTTGGATATTTCTTCTAAATACTCAACATAATCTAAATGTGTTTGGTTAGATTTTCATAGGTTAGTTGTTGTTTTCACTTAAAATCGTGTCCATTTTAAACAAAAGAGAGACACTGTGAATGGTACCAGCCACACCGTTCCTTGGATTGAGGTGGGGATGGGTTGTACACGTCCCCAAGGACCATTGGATCATTATTATAAATGATCAAGGCAATCTGAATGCGTTTGGTTGGATTTTCGTAGGTCAGTTGTTGTTTTCACTTAAGATCGTGTCCATTTTAAACAAAATATAGACCCTTTGAGTGATTGGGGTCACACCGTGCCTCATATTGAGGCAGGGTTGACTCTTCCACTTCAAAAGTACCCGTGGATCATTCTCCAAAAATATCACTAGAATCCGATTGTGTTTGGTCATATTTCCATAGGTCAGTTGTTGTTTTCACATAAAATTGTGTCTATTTTAAACAAAAGAGAGACCCTTTGAGTGGTACCGGTCACACTATGCCTCGTATTGAGGCGGGGATGACTCTTAAATGTCAACAAGGACCCTTGGATCGTTCTTATAAATGATAAATGCAATCCTAATGCGTTTGGTCAGATTTTTGTAGGTCAGTTGTGGTTTTCAATTAAAATTGTGTTCATTTTAAACAAGGGCGACCCTTTGAGTTGTAGCGGTCACACCGTGACTCGGATTGAGGCGGGGTTGACTCTTACACATCACAAAGGACCCTTGGATCATTCTCCTAATGTATAAACAAAATGCGAATGCATTTGGTCTGATTTTCGTAGGTCAGTTGTTGTTTTCACATAAAATCGTGTCCATTTTAAACAAAAGAGAGACCCTTTGAGTGATAGCGGTCACACCGTGCCACATATTGAGGCGGGGTTGACTCTTACACATCACGAAGGACCCATGGATAATTATCTTAAAGGACCAACACAATACAAATGTGTTTGGTTAGACTTCCGTAGGTCAGTTGTTGATTTCACTTAAAATTGTGTCCATTTTAAACAAAAGAGAGACCCTTTTAGTCGTATCGGCCACACCGTGCCTCAGATTGAGGTGGGGATAACTCGTACACATCACTAAGGACCCTTGGATTGTTATTATAAATAATCAAGGCAATCCGAATGTGTTTTTTTGGATTTCCATAGGTGAGTTTTTGTTTTCAATTAAAATTGTGTCCATTTTAAACAAGAGATAAACTGTGAGTGATAGCAGTCACACCGTGCCTTTTATTGAGGCGGGGGTGACTCGTAGACATCAACAAGGACCCTTGGATCTTTATACTAAAGGATCAACCCAATCTGAATGTGTTTGGCCGGATTTCCCTAGATCAGTTGTTGTTTTCACTTAAAATTGGGGCCATTTTAAACAAAATAGAGACCCTTTGAGTGGTACCAGCCACACCATGCCTCAGATTGAGGCGAGATGACTCGTACAAGTCACCAAGGACCCTGGAATCATTATTATAAATGATCAAGGAAATCTGAATGTGTTTGGTCAGATTTCCGTAGGTCAGTTGTTGTTTTCACATAAAATCGTGTCCATTACAAACAAAAGAGAGACCCTTTGAGTGGTACTGGCCACACAGTGCCCCAGATTGAGGCGGCGATGACTCATACACATCGCCAAGGACCGTTGTATCATTCTCCTAATGTATCAACACAATATGAATTCATTTGGTTGGATTTACTTAGGTTATTTGTTGTTTCCACTTAAATTTGTGTTCATTTTAAACAAAAGAGAGACCCTTTGAGTGGTTCAGCATTCTTGCACGTTGCTGGTGCATATCATCTTTTAAAATGGGAAAATGACTCATTAGAGAAAGGTTGTTTTATTAAATAATAGTTACAATTTTCCAAGGAACATTTATATACAACAATGTTTCATCTTTTAATCCCCTTAACCCCTCTCAAAAATGACCACCAATTGTACATGTCCCCAAGTCAGATCTTTATTTCATTTGTGTACAATCTACCATCAGGTATGCGGCCCACTCATTTCTGAACACATCTATTTCATCTTGTGAGTATGAGAATTTTCGACAGTCATAGTAGTACTGCAAAATCTAAAAATAATTAATTAATTAATAACATAAACGAACCAGTAGTTGTTTTTGAAAATACCTCCTTAAGGATGCTAGTTTGCTGATGAAAAATGATCTCTTTATTAAATTTACAAACATAATAACCGAAATCATTATTGTTTTTTTTGAGACTCCAAAAAAATGATCATTATGAGAATAAGTAACTTGTGTTGGGATGTGTTTGGATAGTGAAATTTTATTATATATACCCTGATATTTGTCCAAACGTAGTACTTGCTTGCCTCCCTATACTTAGATCCTGTCCTTATTCCTTTTTTTAGACGATAATGATACACTTCCCTATCATAACAGAATCCTCATTAAAAGATAATATAAATAATATTACTTGATGTTTAGACCTAAAATGTAAGATGTATTGTCTTAAAAATTCACAAAATCCATCATGTGTGGTCGGTTTGATGGATATCCTTTCTTTGAATCCAAAAAATAATTCTTCAGAGTATCCATTTTAACCGTAATTATCAACCGATGTTTCCTAAAAACACAAAAAGGCATAAGTAATAAAAGAATTGATAATATAATTTATATTCTTTAATCATAGAGTATTAACCATGCATGGTTGGTATTAGGAAAAGTCTGTCATCTATAATGATGCTTTCAAATGTTTTCAGCAAGTCGTTCACTATTGCATCCCTTTTTGATGGATCTATTTTTGTTAGGTGTGTTGATGTGATATTCGGACTAACGAGTCCAAATCTTGTCTCATGGGAAAATTCCTTCAATTGTTTTTCATAAATGCGTCTGTCGACAATATAAAATTCATTTAGTCATAATTTGCACAATAGATCATCTTTTAGAAAATCAATTCATGGAAACATACCTCATATATACATTTTCAACTATGATGCCTAGCCAACCATTTTCAAGGATTTCATTTACATTTTCAGTATCAACGAAATCTTGACATTCCTCTCCATATATATTCTCTTCGAAAACCACTAGATGACTATTACCATCTTTTATCTTTGTATCCACATGATTCTTCAATGCTAGTAAATGTGGATAGAGAATAGGTGGTGTTATTGTGCTTTCAGTAGCTCCTTGGGATCGGTTGGTCAATCCTTTAGATGGTTTTGAGCCGACATTTGTCACCCCCTTCCTTTTCTCCATCTATAAAAATAATCATTGGTTCAGGCCTAGTTTTCATTAATTGTTAAGGGTTTATCTTGACAAAAATGAAATAAATACCTCTTTGTCTGCATGTACTCTTATATGTTGTGACGGCCATGCAATGAATGTCCCAATAGCCTTTTGGACCGTATGAATATCATCGTTATCAAGTGGAATAGGTAGGTCTGTATTTGGCTAATGAGCTACATTAATCGTCACTTTCAGATGATCATTTGGAAGTGGTCTATTATGCAGTGTGGAATCTGGGATATTGAACACTGTAGACCTCGCTACAAGGTGATAGATATGTGTTGAAAGATATAAATCACAATCATTATCACTCTGTAGAAGATGAGCACTGAAAAATTATCAGTTTTTTTCTTATTCACATTTTATGGGAACAATTATTAGAATATTGATTACCATGGCTAAGATAGTTCTTTGAGGCAAATGGCTCACCTCAAATCTAGTGGGGGTGGGGCAGGATGTTCACACACTGGTTGTTCCTGAGTTGTGTCTTCCCTTTTCTTCCCACCCATAAAAGTTGCTAGAAACTCTCCCTACCATTGCAATCGTTCTTCAAGGGTTGTTATTTTTGCACTCATATGTTCCAATTTTTCATCTGTATCATCCATTTTATTCTTCTTCCCATAATATACTCGGGGTGTCACCCCAAAACCTACACCTCTAACCCGACCGTATTTTTCTAGCTGCTTCAAAGCCATCGATAATAGGTCTATATCCACAACATGAGTAAATGATTCCTGTGAGTATCAGATATATGAAAATAACTAATTATTTTTATGTAATAGCAATTTTAAAGAAATCTTTTTATCGTCGTGTCATACTTACACATATTTCCCACACTTTATGTGTGTTCTCATCTACTAACTTCACTTCTTTGTTCACACATGCCTCCTTCCATAGCACTTGACGTGGGATAGAAGTGAATTTGGTTTTAGACTCATCAATCTACATATAAACATATAAAGATAATTATGATGGTGTTTATTGGAACCTAACAATATTACTGTAAATTTAAAATAAGTACCATTTTCTTTTCTAATAAAGAGCACACCATTCTTGCTTTATGATAGGGGTATGTTCGTTTTGATGCATGTTCCTTATTTTCAGTAAAGAGTTTGAGTTTCATAAATTAAATATAGTCAATCAAAGTGATGAATACATGTATCCTCAAACAACGTATTATCACCCACAATGTACCTGAAACTTCCCATCCCCATGACGACCAATAAATGCATCCCATGCTTCTTGGGATATCTGGTGAGCAAGGCAATGGGTGGGTGTGGGTTTATTTTTCCTTTAGAATCTTTCAGGTGGCATCTTGTTAAAATAGTGCGAAAACCTCGATGAATCATTCCTGCAAGCCTTCGTACATAATCCTTGTGTGAAATCGTCTACAATAAATATACAATGTAAGAGATTGAGAATAGTAAGACATTGTTTCATTATTTAATTTTCTAGTAAATTAATTAAATAAATTCATAATGTTACTGTAATTTCTTCCCAGATTATAGCCTTCGACCCAGACACAACATAGTACCATGAATCTATGTCAATCGGCACGCATTTCCGAGTGACAACTCCAATGTAGCTGCTAAACATTGCCTTGTTGGGCTTCACATGTTGGCCTCGTGCATTCCATCCGAATTCAAATTTGATGCCTTTGCTTTTCTCCTTAAGAATTTTGGATAACACCGTCAAACTACAATGCACCTGTGTTTTCTGCGACGCCAGTACTTCATTCCTGACCATTTCATCGATATCAACATAATCTATATGTTCATCTGGAATGGTATCAGTGGCCTTTTCTGATGGTTGTTGTACCTCAACACTCGAAGCAGTAGGAGATGCAACAGCAGGAGCAGTAGAAGCCGCATCAGGAGAAGCAGGAGCCGCAGGAGGAGGAGTAGTAGGAGCAACAGGAGTTGCAGCACGAGCAACAACAGCAGTCGCATGAGCTGCAGGAGCAGCAGAAGTAGCAAGAGCTGCATCAGGAGAAGCAGTAGGAGCAAGAGGAGCTGCAGCAGGAGCAACAGTAGCAGCAGCATGAGCTGTAGGAGCAGCAGGAGAAGTAGCAGCTGTAGCAGCAGCATCTTAAGAGACATGTTCAGCCTCAAGGATAGGAGCACCAGAATGTGAAGAAGTTATTATCCACAAAAGTGGTTGAACAGTTAATTCAGATTACATTAATTCAGTAATGATAAGATAATAACGTGAGAGAACAAGATCTATATTATAAACAAAATATAACATGTTTACTGAACTCTCTTTCTTTTTTTCAATGGTTGGAGGGATTTGACACCTCTATAGAATGTCCAAATCCTTTCATTGTGGTCTCCTCTAAAATACCAAACATCATATGCATTGGGACTGCTCCGAAATGATTGTGAAGTACCACTAAAAGGATCATCCCCATGTTAAATTACATCAGAACCTTTAGTAGTTTTGGACGATAATAGAACAATCGACCACTTTCGTTTTCCAGGATCTGGAATATAAAAAACATGTACCTCTTGTGATGCCATTATAAACTGTTCATCTGTGTACCCTTATTTACTAAAATCAACTTCCACAAATCCCCTTTCATCTATTTTAACACCACTGGTGTTATCAATCCATTTCCATTGAAAAATAGGCAATTGGAATGTCGTATAATCCAACTCCCATATTAGTTTGATAATGCCAAAGTATGACATATTTGCATAAATTGGATTTTTTCCTTACTACTATAAACATGCATCGCTTCAGCCACTAGTTTAACTCCACTATTTTGCATTGTACTATCTTAATCATGTTCATCTGTATAGAATTTATAACTATTAATTACCTAAACACTGTAAGATAATACATACACTCTTGGTCCAGTGGCTAGCCATCGAAGTCGTTCTGAAATTGAATTCATATTTTCATCCAAATCCTTAAAAATATGGTCCTGAAACCATCCTATAAAATAAAGATTATGTGTATCTGATAATGAATTTTCATCCCTTGATGGATTCAACTGCCTAAGAATTTCTTTGTGAGTTTCTATATATGGAGAAACCTCCCAACTGTTATGAAATACATAATGATGAGCCTACTCCTGATCTATAATTCTGATTGTCACAACTTCTCTTCTAGAAATTCCCTCACCCTCAATGTGTCCAGTGTGACGAGATTTCAGGAGACCAATGCTTTCCACATCAGATAGGTATTCAGTAAAAAATTCAATGGCTTCCTCAACAATATATTGCTTCACTATACAATCCTCTGGACGACCTCTATTTTTGACATACCCTTTCGAAATCTTTATATACCATTCCACAGTATACATCCATATATAGTGCACAGGAACACAAAGTAGAATCTCTCTCACCAAGTGAATCATCAAATGAACCATCATATCAAAGAATGTTGAATGGAAGAACATTTCTAATTCACATAATATGATGAAAATTTATTTTTCCATAGCTAGTAATTTACCCGGGTCTAAAACTTTGCTACATATATATTTGAAAAAGAAACAAATTTTGGTTAACGTATGACGATCATTCTTGGAAAAAATGCAATGTAAAGATATAGGAATTAGATCATGCATCAAAACATGGAAATCATGTGATTTCAAACCTTTTAACTTCAAATCATTCATTGACACAATGTTCTTGATATTTGATGAGTACCCCTATAGAACCTTTACATCATTGAAGAAGTTGAACTACTGATATATCTTCGCCATAGAAAGAGTATAAAAGGCTGGAGGAAGAAACATTCGATTTTCACCCTTCACGGGAGCCAATTCTTCTCGTATTCCCATGTCAACCATGTCCAACCTTGCCTTAATTCCATATTTTGTTTTTCTAGGTGCATTTAGCAACGTTCTGATAACATTGTCACATATATATTTTTCTACATGCATCACATCAAGAAAATGTCTGACATACAATCAATTCTAGTATAGTAATTCAAAAAAAAACTAATCCCTTTTTCCAACCTATTTTTGTAAGGTCTGTCAAAAATGGTTTTCCAAAAACAGTTTTCAGAACTTTTAGTTTCTCAAACAGCTGATCACCTATTAGTGGAGACGGTGTTGCATGTTTTTCTGAACTTCCATTGAACGATGTCATTCAAGATCTGTACTTATGCTGACAAGGTAGAAATCTACGATGTCCTCGAAAAACAGATTTCGATGAATGTTTCAACCTAATTGATTTTGTATCTTCTTCGCACATGGGAAACCCTTGATTTCCTTTAATGCTATAGCCTGACAAATTTTCATAAGTAGGGAAATAATTTATTGTCCCATACAACATCGCTCCCTACGCGAAGTATTCACTTTTATAAGTATCATAAAACATTACACCTGAGTCCCACAATAACATCAATTATTCGATCAAAGGAGGTAGATCAACATTCATATCGTTACTTGGTTATTTTGGTCCTGATATAAGCATAGATAACATGTTGAATTTCCTCTTCATGCATAACCATGGTGTAAAGTTATAATTTATCAACATAACAGGCCATGTACTATGAGTGCTGGTTAGAAAACCAAAAGGATTCACTCCATATGAAGATAACACAAGACGAAGGTTTCTCATCTCTTTTTCCAAATTTAGGACACTCAAGATAAATTTTCATCCATTGAGTAGATTTGGATGGATGACATAATAACCCATCTTTATTTCTTTTATCAGCATGCCACAACAATTGTCTTGTAGTTTCTTCACTTCCATATAGACGCCTAAACCATGGAATGATTGGAAAGTACCATACAACATTTGTAGGATTGGATTTATCTATATTTTATCGAGAAGCACCACACTTTGGGCATTTTTTATGTGATTTGTTCTCCTTGTGAAAAAATATAGAGTCTTTTGGGAAAGCATGTATTCTTTCAGATATCATTCCCATCAAGCGTAGAATTCGTCTAGCTTCATATGACTGTATTGGGAGCTCATTATCTTCTAAGAGCATGTCATTCAAGAGAGCAAGTTGTTCTATAAAACTGACAACTCTCCATCCATTGCCTGCATTCAATTTATAAAACTTCAGTACAACTGACAAGGTTGTATACTTAGTGCAAGAAGCATACAATGACATCTTTGAACAACTCTTTAACTTCTCAAACAATTTTGGGAAATCACGGAGTTCATCTTGAATTGTCTTTGTCATTTCCTCAATACTATCTTCATCATCATTGACATCTGTAATCACATCCTCTATACGGTCTTCTTCATTATCCATATTTTTATTCATATCGGATGATCCATAAAACGCAGTTTTATCCCAGCCAGTAGCTACATTTTATTTTTCTCCATGTTTATTCCATCATTTATAACTCTGATCTATTCTGTGACATATCAAATTTTCTTCCAACTCCTCTAGAGTAAGTAGTCTATAATAACAACAATGTAAACACATGAAAAGGATTTGAGAAGGATCCTTTGCATTATCCTTTACAACCTTGATGAACTCTTTCACTCCATTCTCATACTCTATTGTTAAACGATTAGCATCCATCCAATCTTTATTCATCTTCATCCTATTTAAATCTCAAATATTAGTATTTATGGTTCAAGTACACTATACAAGACTTCCAAATATAGTAGAATAGAACCACTTCTTTATAAAAATATTTATTAATAGATCCTAACCATTAGTATTTATTCATCTTCATTAAATATAATTACTTTAGATTCATTATAGTTTCCTCAAATCAACCCAGACCAAACACAAGAATAACCAACAATGATACATCTACCACTCTTATGTCATTGCCCTATATTCAATATCGTCATGCCTAAGTACCCATATATCCACACATACACATGTCACAAACACATAAAAACCATATCCACATCAGAACCAAAGTACCAATATGGATTTCAATCAGGTTACTTGACTCAAGTGGTGATGTGTATGAAATAATAAGAAAATATAATAAGTATATAGTCACACATAAATCTTAGCAACATGTACCAATATTGTATCTTAGTATTTAAATATTTCCAACATCACATACTTTTGTAATCAAAAAGATTGAAGATATATAAAAACTGACATGAATGAACAATGTATATAAAACTCTAATATAAATTCGTTGGCATGAACAAAATAGTTCTATAATCAATGTCATCTAATAAAAAAAATTATATCATAGTAACATGTATCAAACCCTATGGTATGTTAGTTTCTAGTAATATGATCCTCACACAACTCAATCAGTGATCTTGGCTCAATGTGTGAACACATCCCACGACTCAGGTCATCGGGACTCAAATTCCCATTGGGGAAAAATTCATGTCATAGTATATTTAAGTTAGTATTTTCATCATAAATATAGTGCTAGGAGATTCTGTCCTAAAATTATTATCCAAATTACCACTAAATACCCTGGCTTCATATACTTCAAATAAAATAATCATCCAAACATGGGTAAATCATTCATTACAAATTATTTCATTTATTACATTCAAATACCCAATTTTAGTTTTCAACAGAAATTTTTATTTCAAAACCAAAGCATAGGTTTTCATAAAATATATTACCTTTTCAAATCATATTATATTCTAATCATTTTTTTAAATCAAACCTAATTATATTATAAAATATTCCCACTAAAATATAGAGTTTCTAAAATCTTTCCATGACACAAAAAACAACTAAGAAGGGGATTTATTTCAAAAATACATGCCTCTAAATTCAAAAATAAAATCCACTTTAATTCAAATCCTATTAAATTATTTTTAAAATTCATATAGAATAAATCAAGAAAAAAGTTTCGATTGTGTGTAAGATACATTGTGGAACGACCTTCCTATAATTAGTGATCAACCCAACTTAACATCCATAATGGGATCTATCGATGAATAATGAAGGTGTAGGAGATCAAGTAGTCTAACCTATAATCAAGATTAATAAAAAAATAATATGAGATTCACTAAAAAGATGATGATCTATCACTCTATAAGTAGGATAAAAGAGGAGATCAAGGATTTCCAATAAATGAGAGATCCCCTTATCAGAGAGAAACCAAACACATCCACTAGAGCTTCTATCTGAGAAGAAGGAAGTTTGGAGGAGTTAAAATGACTCTTATAAGCCTTAAAGAATCAATATTTCAAATGAGAGTTGTATAGGAGAAAAAATAATATAAAATGTGGCTCATGGAATTTAAGACTATAAAAAAAGATACCACGTTGAAACCTCCCATGGACACGGTACAGAAAGGATTTAGACAACCATACTATGGTGTAGACTTCTTGTCATGAACTAGGCCATGTTTTCATCCAACTTGACACCTGACCCAACTCGTGGGAAGGTCCAAAAAGAATTACTAATCTCCATGGGTTGTAATTACTGCCTAGGCATTGAGTAACACCTTTGGAAATGGTTTTTTCATGTAAAAAACCATAAATATTACATAATAATCAAACACGATATCATAACAAAATTTCACAATATAATAGACCAAAAGATAACACTGCAATAGAGGGTAAGAATTTAACAATTTCAACCAAAACCAAAATAAAAAAAAGTTAAGGGTACCAACAATACAACCAAGCCTCCATGAAACATGAGGGTCAACATCCCCATTCCACATCCAATAACAGTCACCAAAAGGGGAACTACTAGCACATATATCTGCCATCACCACTAAGGGAACCTTGCCTTTAACTGGGTAAAACATAATAAGGTCTACATAAACCTGAGGGTGTATATAAGGTGTGAGCCAACAAACCTAGTAGGATACAACAAAAATAGATTCCATTTAATGACATTATGATAAACATTAACTTGTTATTTTTTAAGAAAAAAGAAGATACAATTTAAATAAAACATTCTTTGAAATAAAAGAGAAAGTAAACGTGAAAAGATAATGGTAAGAATAGTGTGATCACTATAGAAAATATCTAAGGTATTAGGGTTATTAGGGTCCTAGTATCCTCATACTCTTAGTGATCACATCTCTTAGACATGAAGGATCTATTTGAGCCTCCAATCCCTAGCACATGAATGTTTAGTTAGTGTTGTTATGTATATCCTTATTAAGGAGACCAATCATCAGCCTGAATAATTCACTTAATATACTAGACCTAGTATACCCACCTAGATAACTAGGATTTCATTGTGCTCAATTCCACCCCCTATATAAAATTATATCTATTTTATACAATAACACTTCCAATAATAGAAACACACATGACAAAAAAACCATTTACAATATTCAAATCATTATCAAACCCTTATGCACAACAAAAAAATTGGAAAACATGTTTTCCACAACCCAGAATATTTATAAAACCATTTTAGAAAAAAATAAATCATATTAAACACCTAAAACAATTCCAAATAATGGAACAACCTTCCTATTTCTTGATATCTTCACAAAACCATAATGAAACCACCAACTGAACTAAGGAAAGGCCCTAAGGATGCAATTAAACACCATAACTATAAATATTTATCCCAAATAAATGAGATTAAATCCAACCTAGGTCAGGTAACAAGAAGAGGGCGTTGCGGGCGACGGAGGTCCGAAAACGATAAGTGAGGGCGGTTGAGGTCCGACAAAGAGAAGTGAGGGTGGCAGAGGTCCGGCAATGAGAAGCGAGGGCGGAGGAGGTCCAGCAATGTGAACTCAGGGGTGGAAGAGGGGAGTCTTAGAGTTCCAGTACTGCGAAATCTTTAGGTCGTGATAAAACGTGGGAACTGTGAAACTAACTTTATAAAAAATAGTCTAAGGTTTTATTAGAGGTACCAAAAAGCTGATAAATACTACCTTTATTAGCGCTACAAAAGCACGGATAAATCATTCATGTATCAGCGTAAAAGTTTAGCACCGATATAGATATTCTTTATCAGCAATTTTCTAGCACTGATAAAGGGTAATTTTATCAGCAGTTCTTTAGCGTTGATAAAGGTTACCCTGTATCAGTGCTAAAACTTTAGTGCTGATACAGGGTAACCTTTATCAATGCTCTTTCTTAGCGCTGATATAAGGGGGTGCTTCCCTTGACCGTTTTTGTAGTAATGGGAGGCATTGTGATCCCCTACTCGTCCTTCTGGCTGATGATTTAGTGGAAGATAATCCATGCCGCAGAGGGTTTGTGTACCACGCTCCTCATTTTCAGTGGATACTCTCGGTGTTCATAGTTCAGAGTAGCATGTGCTTGGAATCATCATCTCCTTCATTGTGTGCTCTGTTTTTGGGCATAGCGTTTCTTGGATCCATCCGCACAGTGGGGGCTTCATGTATGCCGCCCTTGTGGACTCATTTTATCCATGAACAGAGCTTGCTGAATCCTATACTTCTTCAAATATGCGCTATAATTCTTCGTTGGGCATGGAGCTTTCTTCATGTGTTATAGCAGCAAGAAGAGTGGGTCGCCCGCTCCACGTGAACAAATAATCATAACGCATCCCATTTCATTCACTAATGTGATCACACAGTTCCACTATGCTTTGCAATATATATGAATCTTCTTCTCTTCATTTGATGGCATACCAGGCGTGCAGAACCCATATAACAGTGACTCATATGGCTATATGGGAAAGAGGAGACATGGTGCGCGGAAACCCTTCCACTCGAGTCCCTGTCAGTGATCAAACGGTTCCACTATTGGTATATTAATATATATTAAAATATTTAGTTATATATTTAGTTATAATTTTTTAATCATATATTTATTCCAATATATTAATATACATTTATAAGATTAGTTTGAAATACATTTATAAAATATATTTTTTTTTTGTGTTTATAAATAAATACATACATACATATATAAAACATACATACACTTGTATATATTATATATTCATATGTTAGAATATAGAGATAATATAAATTAGTTTGTTAATATAGAAACACACTAATATATACACACCCACACCCACATAGATACACGCATTATATAGGTATATAAATATACATATATTTTTATTCTATATAAAATGGATATTTTAAGCCTTATATATTTTTAAATCTTTTTTATACATAAATATGTTTAATTATTTATTTATAAAAATAAATTTTTATGCGTGAATATAAAAAAAATATGTATATATATTGTTATATATTTGATTATAAAAAACATACATTATGAAAACTGATAAAATTTCAAAGCCACAATATCAAAATGAAATTAATCCCTTAGAATAAATTCATTCCCCACAAAAAAAGGGTAGAAAGACCCCCTCAAATGAAGCTGCAATTCCATAAAATGTTAAAAAATTGTGTATCAGGACAAAAAACTCAGTTTTGGAGGTCTTCTAGGCCTTTTTTGGCATCGTAAAATGCGATAAAATGTTCCACTCTGTCTCCAAGACATAGAGATCATTAGAGGCATTGATTTGATATACTGTAGAGCTCAAATGGACTCTTGGATCAAAAATTATGGTCGTTCAAAGTTTGAGTTACGTTTTCAACTTATTTTAGATCTTTTATTAATTTTTTTTATTTTTTGTCACTTCAAATTTTTATTAAATGACTCTTTAAAAATGATAATTCGAAAATTACTAATTAAAAATATTTTTTAAAATATTTTTAATCCATTTCAAAAAATTTCCCATATATTAAATGTAGACGTCTATTTATACTTATCTAAAACTTATTTAAATATATATTTATATTATATTTATATCAATATAAATATATAAATATATTTAATATATTATTTTTAATAATATTTTTCGAAATATACATTTTAAAAGTGCTAGTAAAAAAGGTGCTGATAATGAACCCCCTTTATCAGCGCTAATAAGAAAATTGCTGATAAAGGGGGCCCTTTTAACATTCCTAAAAAAGCACAGATAAATGTGTTACCTTTATCAGCGCTAAAAAAGCACTTATAAATAAGTACTATATATGGAACTTTTTTAGCACTGTTAAAGGGTGGCACTGTGAAAACCTGTTTTGTGGTAGTGATAGAAATATCACTACACCTCTAATCATAAAAAGGCCTAATTGGATAAGGTAAATCATTTAAAGGGTAACTTTTTGGACATCGAAGGAAAAGTAATGTAGGTCATACCAAATCACTTGATGGTAATAGTTGGATGAATGTGAAAATATAAAAACTAACATTACCTTAACAATGATTTAAAGAGTGTCCAACCAACTATGCTAGGTACTTGCAACTGAGTTAATAATATAGGAATGATCAAATAAGCACTATATTGGTATACACTACCAACCAAATATATAGAAATCTCTTAATAAGATAGTTTATAAATTTTTTGTTTGAACATAACATATAATGAT
Source organism: Viscum album (assembly GCA_963277665.1). NCBI lineage: Eukaryota > Viridiplantae > Streptophyta > Magnoliopsida > Santalales > Viscaceae > Viscum > Viscum album. The sequence continues at coordinate 562,632,800 of OY728139.1, forward strand.
TATTTTCACATTCTTTGAAAACCCAGATCACAAACATACTTTCAGACAACTACACATATTTAAAATTAAATAAAAATATTAACAAAAACAATAAAAAATTAACTAATGAAAGTGGTTCTTGAACAATTGAAGACAAACCAAAACACATTTTCCCATTTCTTTAAATAGTCATGAAAATTTCATTATCCTGGTATATTAAACGAAAAACCAGCCATTTAAAATATTATATAAATCCAAACCATTTTAATTTTCAAGTATTTCATTGAATATATCAATAAAATGACACATTGTAATGTATTTAAAAACACACATAAGGTACTTCCATACATTTCATAAATAGAAAGAATAAAATAATAAGGAAAACCATATAATGTCAAAGCTCAATCATAAAATAACCTACATGTCATCAGAGTGAAAATATAACTTGTAAGAAACTCACACTCTCAATATACTAAAATAAAATAATAACATACCATACATATCATTAGGAAACACATGAGGGACTAATGGGACAATTATAAGACACAAAGTGGTGAACCAATTACTGAAAAGTTAACCATCACACATATCTCAACTGAATCAATCTATACCCAGTCTCATCGATAACACTCCCACTAGCCTAGAATACATACAACTAGGGGTTAATACTAAGTTAATAATTTCAACTTCCCTAGAAACTCCCCCATAATATCACACTTAGTCTCTAATGGTTCAACAAAGAATTACAAAAGGCAGAGGGCCACACCCAAAAATATGTATTCCCCTGATTATAAAATAGCTAAAAGGCTAACATAAAAGTTACAACATTCCTACCTTATGAACCCCATAAGAAATAGAACAAATCCATAGGAACATCAAGAATCACAATTTAAGCATCCATCACATTGATATATATACACGTCATCAAAAAATACCAAGGGGCTCAATAAGGGCCAAATCAAATAATTAAAAAAACCATGTCTCAATGTTCTAACTTGGACATTCACATATTAAAAAAAATTTAATCATTTTGGAATTTGATTATAAAAAAATTTAAAAACTAAATACATATCCTATGGAAATCAAGATCTAAACCAAAACACAACCAACATACTCAATGGAGTCATAATTTTACATCTCAAAGAAACACCACCCTTTTGAATCATGGAAACCCTTTAAAATAAATCACACCCATTTCATAAATAAATAACCATATTTAAACATATTTTTATTGTAATTAAATAACATTAGGATATCCAATAAAAATAAAAACCACTTGAAAGCTGACCGAAATCCATGCCAATTCTTTAAAAATATTTTGAATCCACAACAAAACCAACATGATTATGTAGGAAAATGTTAGGAAGCTATGAAAAATATTACAAGATTCTTTTAATAATTAAAAATGGATATATGCCCATTTGAAAAATGATTTTGGCTTGTAGTTGAGTCCCTTGGAAAGATCAAAAGATATTTAAAAATTATGTTGACCTTACAAAGAAATAAAAAATTATTATAAACTTACATGAAATTATTTAAAATAATATAATAAATTTATAAAAATTAATATGAGGTAGTTCCATAGAAACTCCTACCTCAAACAATACATGCAAGACAAACAAATCCAAGACAATCATCCTTTATAAAAGGATAATAAAATGTATAGGAAGGTGACCTAGAATATCCATCACATATACTAACATGGAAGGAATCCCAAAAATGAGGTCAACCCACTTATTCTATTATTTTAATAAGAAATGATGGGTCACAGAAAGAGGGGTAAGTTTCCCAAAATGGAAGGAGGATATAAATTAAAACCATACCATAGAAAATCGTAAAAAAATACTAAACAAATCTTGGGGAATAACAACTATGGGTGGAGTCCGAATGGGGGAGAGGTATGTGACCAAGGATTGGAGGGGTGTGGGCATCATGCCTTTCCCGGGGGATAAGGGAGAAATGTAAAAAACAATAAATATTTTAGGGGAAGACCACTATAAATGTCACATATAACCACAATAAAAAACTGTATCTATATGAATAAAAACTATGACTACGAGCTATATCATTGGTTTTAGTAGGTATTGGCTCATATTGGCATTGTTATAGGTCAAATATATTGCCATAGTTTCATGGGATATTGCCATTATTTTTAACCATGTAAATAAAATCTATTCACATGGGGTTTAAACCATTCTAATAGCCTAGTTTTTTCCACCATGTCAAGCGATATAGCCATGAATTGATGTCTATTTTCATGGTGGAAAATTATGTCAATAGAATTTATATCCATGGTTATTGGAACTGTGGCTATAGATATTTAAAATAAAATGACGAAGGCATGGTTATAACCATAAACCTTCTATATATGTACTCTAGTGATTAACCATTATGGTGTCGACAAATAAGGATATATATATATATATATATATATATTATTTTGGAAAACCACGACTACAGAAGTGTAACCGTGGTTATATCCATTCAATGGGTACCCTATAGACATGTTTTTATAAAACCTTGGCTATAACCAATCTAGGGGACCCTATAGCAACAGTTCCTTGAAAATGTGGATATAAGTATGGTTTATAGGAATGGTTATATAAAACCATGGATACGAACAATCTATTTGGGGACTATACCCATGCTTCCTTAAAAATATGTCTACAACCAATCCAAGGGAACCTATATCCACGATTTCATGGAACTATGGCTATAGGTGTGGGTTATAGCCATGATTTTATAAAACTATAGATATAGCCTACCCATGGGGACCCTATAGCCACGGTTTCATGAAACTGTGGAAATAACCAATTAATTCTTATATATAGCCATGATTTATCAATAATCTACAACTATAGCTTTTAAAGCTAACTTCCCACAAGAATTTGTTTCCCAAGAAAATCTATATCCACAATTCAAGAGAATAGTGGCTACAGACCCCACCAATATCCATGGTTTTATAAAACCACAGACATATCTAATAACTAATCACCTATAGCCATAATGTTCCAAAAACAATGGCTACATGTGCGGTATATTGCCAGATATTTTTGAAAAACTAAGTCTATAGAGATATTTTCTAGTAGTGGAAAAAGGGAAAAAATTATCTTTCTAGATGAGGAACATGGTTTAGGAATAAGTTTAATCAAACCACATTCCATCAGTGGAACCCCTACTGGATAAGAATAAGAAACGTATATGGTTACCCATTTAAAAGTCATATGTTTTTGAAAACTATAATCAAGCTATTAGAAAAGACACTTCCATGGAAATACCCCTCATGCACGACCAATAAACAGTTAATCTAAACCATTTTCATATTATTAGATAATCCTCTTCCCTAAAAAACTATAAACAATTTTCTTGTAACACTATGAAAAGTACCTCAAATTAAAATTTATTAACAAATTATATAATTAACACCATAGTGAGATGGTTGGTTTAATAAAAATATATTCCTTTCCATGGGATATAATGAGAGGTAGAAGGCTATTATAGTAGTATATTTCTTAAAGGCATATAAAATTTAGTGGTTTCTATTGATTAAAAATACAATGGTGGTGTAATATTTTGAGAGCATGGAATAGAATACATTTAAGATGATCTTGTTAGATATATGTTTTCCACAAGAAAAATGGGATGATTTGAAAGTAAATTAATTAACATTAGATAAAAGTAAGTGGAATAGGTTGATGAGTATGAATGAAACATTACAAGATAAGAAAGTATTGATACATACAATGTACATAATCAAAAAATTAATATCTATTGTTGGTTTAATGGTATTGGTTGATCCATAGAATGGAAGTAGTCTTTCAGAAATTTTCATTGTATGATGATATAATATAAATTTCCATAAATATAAAAAAATATTTTTCAAATTCATATATTCTAAATGGAAAAAAGATAGAGGAATAAAATGGATAAAAATAATGGAAAAAGAAATATGGTGAAGAAAAAAAAGGAAAGATAGATAATCCAACATGAAATAATTTTTTGAGGAAACACAGTAATATTTATTTAATGATAATGGGATTCTATTAAATTTGTGGTGATAATTTACATAAGGATAATTAATGCATGTAAAAGAATGAATACATCATTATATTTTTCTTCAACTACAAATATATAGGGATTGTTTTTAACTAATTTCCCTAGAATAAATGGAATCAAACTCAAGAAACGAAAAAGGGGGAAATATTCGGCTTATGTGACTATTATAGATGAATTATTTGTTAATTAATATGTAGTAGAAGGTACTTTGATAATAAAATGAATAATATGTAATTATTTATTTGTATGTATATGTTTACACTCTTTTGTATCTTTCTTATTTCATGAGTTATTGCAAAAAATAGCTCAATGGGAAAGGAATTTTCAGTAAAGATACATAATTAAAATACTATTGTCACAAGGATATTTCATTAAGTTTATATTATTATTCAATAAAATATCTTACATTAGAGATTGATTATAATTCTTATAGTTTAATTTGATATAATGAAATGCATTGATTATATTTCAAAGTATGGTGATAGAATTTATTTTTATGGGAAGGAATATAAAATTTCTAAATGATCTATGTAATTTCCTATCATTGGAGGGGAGAATTCATAATATAAATCAGGTCTATATTCAAAACTAGTGGATCACCTTTGTAAAATTCCAGTATAATGACAGAAAGAATAAATGGTTTTGAAAGGAATCCAAAAAATGGAGTATGTATCTACTTTTCATGAATTTATTGATTCATCTCATGAGGAATTACATAGAAATCCACCGGATTATGAAGTATATTGTTCCACTGAACTCATACCGAACTCATGAACTACAACTAAAACTCCACGAAAATTAACTGAAATAGAATTAGTATAGTTGATAAAACAAATATAGGGTTTTTTATCATGAATTCATTCACCCTAATGTTTCACATTAGAGATCCCCTATTACTTTTATTCTGAAAAACAATTATGGGTATATTATAGTGTGCAATGATTATAGGGATATCAATTACACTACTGTAAAGATCTTTTAACCTCTTTCATGAATTGATTATTGTTTTCTCAACTTTTGGGATAAAAATACTTCTCAACGGATATTCTTCATTCTGAGTGCCTTCAATTGATACATGTGAGTTAAGATATATTGGAGATAAAAATTTTAGATAGTTATAAACATTATGAGTTTTCAATAATTCTTTTTTGATTAACTAATCAAAACTATATGACTATGGATATTATGAAAAAATTATTAATGTTTTATCTTGATAATTATATTATTGTTTTTATTAATGGAAACATAGTATAATAAAAGTGTTTAAAGGATAATAATATTCATTTTTAAATGATTCTTGAGTATCTCATAGAAAATGAGTTATATGGGAAATTAAAAAAGTATTAGTTTTTTATTCTTGAATATTGTCTTATCGAACATATTTTATCCAATGATGAGATATTTATTGAACCCTTAAATACAAATAAAATCAATGAATTCATAGGATAATGAAAATACCCATGATATTTTGTTTACTAGGATTGTATGATTATTATTGGTGGTGTTCTAAATATATATCTTGATTGGATTACCCATTCTATAGGTTACCATGTTAAGGAGATAAATTTATATGGTCATTGTAATATGAATAAATCTATGAGAGCCTAAATATGACATTTGTTAATCTAAGGGTATTGACATTACATTCTAGAACACATAGATTACTAATGTATGGTGATTTATAGAATAAAACTATTGGGATATTTCCTTATGTAAAATGATATGTTTATTTGTGATGCATTAATGAAATTAAGTATCCATGAATGGAATTATCCAAACCATGATCTTAATTTGGAATCTCTAATATTTTTCATGATGATATAGATGAAATTTTACTATAGTTAGATATGTAAACTATATATTGATCACAAGAGCCTAAAATCCATCTTTTTGTTTATGGATCTCAATATGAAGAAGACAAGTTGGATATAACTACTTAGGGACTTTGACTGATGAATACACTACCACCCTGAGAATAAAAACAAGGTCGGTGAAACATCGAGTGAGAAAGACTATCGAGTTATAAAAAATTATAGGATATCTAGGAAACCTACATTAATAGACATAGTAAACATGTTTGTGGGAATTATTAAGGAATAAAAAAATCACTCCTTTTCTAAATTATTGTGAAAACCTCGGTTATATATAGATATATGATAAAATGGTCCCAAAAATATTATTATTTTTAAAATATGATTAAATACGTGAATGGTTAGAAAACATTGGAATTCATATATAAGGATGTAATGATAAAATTTTCAAATAGACTCTATATTCCATATATATATTACCTGAATTAAGAATTACTTGATAAAGCCTATAACTTTAATTTCTGTATACACCCTAGTATCACCATGATGTATAGAGACTTGAGCTAAAAATTTAATTTGGAAAATTTGAAGTGTGATGTAAATGATTATTTATTAATATGATTTTTTATCATTATGTAAAATTTATGATATAACATGTTAATGATTTCATGGAACAACCCTTACACCAATGTAAAATTGGGATGATTCTACCATCGATGGTGTTCCTGAGCTACCAAATATTCCTAAGCTGGGTGACATGGGTGATTATGGATCATCATACCATATCTTATAAGAGGTTAATTACCCATTCAACAACTTGAAAGGAACTATATTAATAAATTATTAAGTCTTTAGTGTGCATCGTATTTATTTATATTAGATTATAACCAAAATTTCACATAAAAATTCTTGAATATTCTTTAAAAAAAATTTGATAACGATATATAGTTGAGAATATCATAAAATCATTAAATAAATAAAAATTATGGAAGGAATATTTAAATATTATAATACACACTAAGGTCATGTTAACATCAATCTAACAGTATGTGCGAAATGTATTTACCTTTGGCATAATTTTCCTTCAAAAATAGAATCCACTCAAGCATAAAAATGTAACTATATAAATTTATTATATAAGAATAGATACAATACAAAAAAAATCATAAGATTATTGAGAGAGGAATCTTATAGTCTTATATCTCAATAATGATAAAACTAAAAAAGTGAAAACTATTCTGAATCATACTAAGATATCTCAAAGCATAAAAAATGCTAGGCCAATAATCATTGGATGGCCATAAAATTTATTTTATAGGACCATGTATTCATAATAAAACCCCAAATAATGTATTTATAATTATTTATATAAAGTTAAAACTAAGTCTCAAATAAATTAGAACTTTGAAAATTTTGGAAATGATTAAAGTTGTGTCCTACCATATGGTTATGCAACACATCAATTATAAATTGTGAAACATCTTCCTTGATTAATTTTATGAGGAAATACATGCCCATATAAATAGATATACTCACTAGTGTGGTAATAGTATAACACCATGTATTATTTATTTTGAAGAGTATATCCATATTGTTGAAGATATAGATATTTTATTGAAGAATCAGAAGACTCGGATAGTAAAGTTACTTTGTGGAAATGATATGTTTGATGTAACAAAGTATGGACTGGATGAAGAAATTATGAATAAATATCCAAAATTTTATACATATATTTGATAATTGTTAATATATAGGATAAATTATATAATATCAACAGAATTTAACACCCATGATTATAATACAGTAGTTAAACACTCTATTCCTGACTATATCTTATTGAAAATGTAATTACATCATTGTTATAGAATAATAAAAATCGATTTATTAAATAATCTGTTAAAAAGAAAAATTAAAACAAATTATAATTTGAATTAGATGAAATGAACAGCATTTTTTAATTTATCTTATCAAATTTATATTAGAATGAATTTTTTGGATTTTTTTAGAAAATTTATTTTTGGGTGAATACTTAAAAATATATATTTTACAAATAAAATAAAATTTATGAAAATATCTTGATTTTAAAATGATAGTAAGATAAATAAAACAAATTTACAGAAAAATAATATATTAATTAAGTAATATATTTCATTAAAATATATAATTTTGAACATATAAATCTATGTTTGACTTCTTGGAAATCAAATTGATTTCTTATTCAAATTAATGGTATTTTAGTATATTAAAATTTAATACATTATTCCAAAGTTCCCATTCAGTTTTTATGGTTTAAACGTCAAATAAGTCTAATTTTTTTCAAATAATGAAATTAATTATATGGTAATAAACATTATACATTATATTGACATAAAACCATTTTTATGCTTCAAATTTTAATTTATCTAAAACCAGTTTTCAATTTCTATAGAAATTATAGCCTCTTATAAATGGATATTAAACATTTTTAAATGAATATTCATTACATTACACATACCAAATCCCGAGGACAGTAATACATTAGTTCATTTGGAAACATGGAACATAATATTCAAATAATATAAAAGATCTTCAATGTTTCCACTAATGATCATATTTAGTACTCTTCATAGACATACCCAACATTAAAACAATATTTATAACCCAGTAAAAGGAAATAAAAGAATGAGTGATATCTAATTCTCAATAAGGGTAATTTAAAAAGATATTAATCTATGATTCTATGTGAGAATAAGATAAGCAGAATTCTACTTGATAGTGAACATAACATATAAAAATCATATTATACCCATCATTGACTATAAACTTGAATCATGAAATAAATATTGGATGTTCATAAGACATGAACAATAAATTAATCAAAGAACAAAATCCATGAAATCTGATCATTATCATAAGACATTGATTTTTTTAATTAAAAAAATAATAGAAAATCATATGTCAAGGCTACCCATTAAGACATTCAGAACATGTTATGATTTGGCTAACCAAATATTTACCAACATTGGTCCTAAAATAACCACCCTTGTACCCTATTGTTTGACGGATACACCTCTACGAAGGTACACAACTCCATCCCAAGTGATTTCCCTTTCCTTATATTGTATTGGGTTCACTCCCCATACCATGATTTAAGGTAAGGTTTACCCCCAGGACTATCACAGTGCATAAATTCTCTTACTGAATCAATTTAACCCCTATTTCAATCATATCTATCTCTTGAGATATATATTCTTACCCAATAATTTTGAGGGAGACACAAATCCCACTAATCTTTGGTCACCATGTTACCATAGTCCATGGTTAAAATGTTAACACCATCATATAACTAAAATCAAACATATGGGTTCTAAATAATCATAAATAATTTTCCATATCAAATCCCATTAAATGAACTGGGTTTTAAAAACATTTCATCATATTATAACCTATATAAAATGCAATGTTTTCATTATAGTTTCATCATTTAATCATAGAAAAAATGAATAAAATATATGGGATTTATAGGTGTTATATTATGGTATAACCTATAGAAGAGAAATAGTTTCTATAAACACTACACCATCATAAATATAAACCATCAAGAGGAAGAATAATAATCTAATACTTAGATTAAATCCCCAATAAATAATAATTAACCTCAACAGATTTTATCTAAGATGGAAAAAGTTTTTGATCGATCAGTTAAAACATTTATTGGGGAAAATATAGATTCTATAAAAAGAATATAATTTAAAAATAGAAAATATTTTTAAAAAATAATCCTTTGAATTTAACCTTGAAAACATATTAGGGAAGCTTCAAAAATTGTAATAGTAATTAGGACTTAATTTATGTCATACATGATCTAAAAAATCATCCTTTTACCTTTTTTGGAAAAAAAAGACCAACATTGATTTCAAAAATGAATTGAAGAAAAATTTTAAAAAATTCTGTAAACATGGTTTAAAATTCCTTTAATAAATCATTTAATACATTAAAATAATTTTTGAAATGTTATTTTAGATTTATGGTTTTATAAGAAAAAATTTTGTCAACCGAAAAGAGTATATTTATAAATAACAATTTTTTATAATATTGTTTACATATGGAGAGGAAAATGATGGGAAAAAATGTATTATCATGGAATTACCTAACGAGAGTAAAATTAAATAGTTTCTTGAGATACTGATCATAATATTTTACCAATAGAAACATAATCATAAACAACATTGATAAACTGTGAATTGTAACATAAAATCCTTACAACCTTCTAATATCTGAAATGTATTCATTGTGAAGAAATATAATGAAATGAAACCTGAAATATCATAAATATGAATGAAATCATGATATTATATATACAATTTTTGGTATATAAACCACATGAAATAATATAGGTGAATAATAAAAGTTATGTCTCAAAGATGGAAAATTGAGATAAAAATCTCTTACCACATTCATAACATCAAAACTTTAGACCCCATGATAATGAGATCCTAAAATGAAAATGTAATCCCCAAAAGTTTTTATGAGATTCATCAAAATATAATTAATGGGTATTATATTATAACATAAAAAAAATATTTTATGAATATGTTTGGTGACTCATAGAAGTAAAATAGTGTGATAGAAATCCCTTAGCATAAGTATTAATATTAATCATTCATATTCAAACCTCATGTGAAATAAATATAAGTTAATTATAAATATATTAAAAAAATATATTAATATATATCATACTATATATGATTTTATTATTACCTTTTATTAATCCTTTATTTTCAATTTCATATTCGTGTCACGTTTTGGGTTATACTTGCTTTGTTTTTCACATATATTTTAAATTGTTATTTCTTGGACCACTTACATCGATCATGGATTCATCATATATGAAATTTGAAAAATGAAAAAAATCTAATAAATTATAATTATATTTTTATCTAGATTAATACATAAAATTGAGTGATATGAATTAAAATATACTATTCATGGAGATGGTAGTCCATACATACACATGAATACTATTTCAATTTTATTAACCGATTTAAAGAAAGAAAAGTAATTGATATATATTATAATTAAAAAAATTTAGTTTTGAAATATACATCACATATTTTCATTAAAAAAATCCTTATTATATATAATATAAAGTGTGAATGAATCACGTCTCTTCACGAGGAGATAGTTTGTGGTACACGTGAGCGACGTTATTGTTTTCCCACAAAATGGATAGTATAAAGGTATGTGTGATATAAAAACTCTAGAATAATAATAAAATAATATATATATAAATATATATCATATATAATTAATAAATCCATCATTATTTACAACATTGAGCGGTGTTAACCGATAACTGTATGACATTGGTTTGCAAGGTGGTAGTCCTCCATGCACATAAATTATGAATTCCTAAACCATTCGATTGAAGTTGATATTGTTTGTCATGATCCAAAAAATCTATCAATGTAATTTCAATTATTATAATTACTCTACATATTATAATAATATTTCATCACATATATAACCCAATAAAAACATTATTCTCGTAAATTAATAATGAAATTAGTGGTATTCATATAAATTAAATAACTTATACCAATGGAATAGTAACTCGACATCCCGGATAGTATGGTGGCAATTAGGAATAGTATACTAGCCAATAGAGTTTTATCCTCACCTTTGAAATTATAAATAAGATTTAGGAATCTTAAGAATGAAAATATAATACATATTAATCATGGAATAAATAAATAAATGTTTAAAAAGTGATAAATTAAGTATTAGTATTGTTGTGAACCATAAATGTTTATTTACAAATTTATTATTAGTAAAAAGACATAAAAGAAATTTATTTTCAGAAAATTTACTCATAATGTAATATTTTCTTCAATAGTGATTATCAGATAATTTTTTGAGACCGTAATTAATATTTCAAAGTGTCATAAAATTGGTTATAATTTTAATATCAGTATTTTTCGAATAATTATTGTTTTGATAAAAAATTAAATTTCTCATATTCAAAAGACCATTTTTATGAAATAAATTATATTTTTAAATACATCATGTTGAAGAATTATTAAGGTGATGTTTTGGGATTTTTCTAAAATAGATGAAATCTTGATGAAAAATGAAATATAGTAATTTATGATGTAAAAAAATTACATGAATTATTGATCCATGAGTGATCTATAGATGAGGTAAGAACCAATTGGTTGTAACTCTATAGATCGTTATACTATATTTATTAATGGTAGTCAACATTAGTGCTTATCTTAGATCCAAAATAACAAACAAATGAATAAAATACTCAAAAAAACATCTCTCTCCACGCCTATAAATACAACACTCACCACCTCTTATATTCACACATTATAAGACTTGAATAATTATTATATTCTTATGAATTACTTTTCCAAAACTCTTCCCAAATTTTTTGTCTTGTTGGTCCCATCAAAACACCCAACCCAATTTCCTTAAGGAGGCTACCGAGGAGAAAAAGTTAAAAAGGTACAACCCTATTTTGTTTTCATTTAATTTATTTTTATTTTTTTTATTCTCCTGTCCAAACCACAAAAATATAAAATTGACATGATAACTAAAATTTCCTATATATTTTAATTTTATTGTATTAACATAAAATTATTTATCAAACCTCTTACCCTCTCCCTTTTATTCTACAAATGAAAACATCATCCATTATGTGTCAATTTACCATCATCATGGATGATGCATTTTAATTTTACATTACCACCATAAAGGTTAATCATAAAACCATAATTATTGTTTGATAATATTGTATTATTCATATTATAATTTAAATAGTTATTTAGAAACAAAATATAGACATGATGATATATAAAATGGTATATGTTCATGATGCTCGTAAAAATCGTCAAAATAAATTAAATTATTTTCATTAAAGAACCATACTCATAACATATAACAAAATTATATACAAGACCATTTGAACATATTTATGCTCATTAATAACATATATTTTAAATTTTATAGAATTATTATCATTTTACAAGGACTTCTATAATTTAATACAAGAGAACTGATCATCAAAACCAAGAAAATGAGCACTCCTGAAATGACAAAATTGAATCTTATAACTTATCAAAAATTCTATAAAGGAAAATAATAAAATTATACTAAAATAAGTAAATTTTGAAGAGGTTATTAATTAAATTATTAAATAATATAATTTTACTATCCAGGACATTACGTAATGTACAAAACACTTTTAGATATTAGGTAAGAGATTCTATTAGACCAACCATTTTTTTCTTTTGGGTTAATATTTCTCTCTCTCTAAACCAATTTAATTCTTAATTACTCTTATATAATCAAAAATTATGTTTTTTATTTCCAATAACATGTTCCAAACTAATTAATTCTTTATTTTATTAGGAAATACATGTTTTTATATGATTCTCTACTAAATATGTCTTGATGAGAAAGGTTTATTAAAGGAAACTTCCTAAATTCTTTCAAATTTTCAAGTATCATACATAATAAATTTTAACCCTATATTAATAATCTAAAATAAATAATTATATCATGAAAATATATCATGGTTCATCTATGGTTTTATATAAATGATTATTCATTATCCATTTTAAAAGGTTTTAAATATTTTCTATAAACCACACTAAAATGTTTCATTTCTAATATAAACAGACTTTTTACGTGTTTTGATAGCATTTTGAAAACAGTTATCATGATATATGACTATTCTTAAATTATTAATATCCAAATATTATTTAAATCTATTCATTCAAGACGTTGTTATGATATTCCATTTTGTTATGCCTTGTGACATGATTATGATACCCAATTCTTGCCATGGGGAACCCTTACACATGATCCTTCATTAGGCAAAAATATGCATGATCAGGTTAGGATGGTTGTACCCATATATCCCTCCAATGCATTGTGTAATGATTTAGTCTCATGCGATATCATGTTGGGATATGGTTGAACCTTATTCTATTATGGGAATTTGTTTTCCATGTGCAATTGTCTTGGGAGTTAGCCTTGAATTATACTTACTTTATATTGTATGTTAATGAAGCATTCCAATGATTCGATGACTACATTATCCAATTTTATAAATTTTATTATTACATAGTTTTATTCATATTTAATTCCTTTTTATGTCATCATGTTATGTCTTATATATCATTATTTATTATTTATTCCTATGATTACTCCCTTATTGGGATTTTTAGCTCATCCCGTTTTTCATGTATTCTCTAGTTTATCCTTAAAACATGTATGGGATAAAAGTAATATAGGATATAATTAATTATAATTAAAAGAAAAATATTTTATTCTATTTCCATTTTTTTAATTTTCAAGTACCTAAACATCCAAAGACACTAGACATTATGATCCTTGGTTTGAATTTCATGGTTTATTATGCTTAAAATCATGTAAAAATATATGTAAAAGGATAAGGCCATTATATTGGGTATCAGAGCATTGAAAATTTATTTCAGGGGACTGGTATTTGAAAACTCTAGTAGGAACCCCAAATATAATTCTATCACCGTGAACAACCTAGATTTAGAATTTAGAAATCACATGTCCTGATATACTTTAAAATTATATGTTTATACATATATGTTCAATGTTTTTTTAAATTCTCATTATCTAATTATTCAATCCATAAAATTTCATTTTTATATTTTATTTAATGTTTGGAAATAGGAGAATTACCCTATCACGTTACCACCTTAGTCTATAAAACTAAATTTCGAGGGTGAAATTTAATAAGGGGGAAGAATGTAACAACCCTGAATTTTATAAATGGAATTTACCTTCTAATAATTATGTAACATTGTTTAATACTCATACATAAAATAAATAACCCAATAAAAACATTATTTTCATATATTAATATTGAAATAAATGGTATTTTTATAAATTAAGGGGATTATAATAATTTAATAGTAACTTGGCTACTGAAATTGTAGAGACCCGTATCCTGACGTACATGGACATTACATTACATTTGCGGAATACTTAGTACATAACAAAAACACACACTAAAGGATCGTAATAGTTTAGTGTCTTTGGAAACTCGGAACATAATCTTCTAATCCTGGTGAAAGATCTTCAATATCTCCCATAAAGATCTTCCATTTTTTTTACCTAAAACCTTTCTTTATATCCTGGGGAAAAGAAAACATAAAAGGGTGAGCTCAAATGCTCAGTAAGGGTATACAAAAGAAATAAAAATCATATCATATCTTTTTGAAAATCACAACCTGCAAAAGAGATCATAATATCTTAACATGGAACAAATCATAGAAGTGAAAATGAGATCCCCATAATCATAACATGAAACTTGAAACTTTTTGGCATGCACACATAATCATGGAAAATCATTTCTTGTTAGTCATGACTCATTGCCAAGACTAACTTAGTGGACAAAGTCCCTTTCTGAACCGAGTTCACTCCTCGTTTCTGTCCTGTATCACTTAACCGAAATAACCTTCCATTCCAGCCATGTCTATCTCATGAGATATAAAATCATTACCCAATGCATTGGAGGGAGATATAGGTCCCACCCATCTTATAATGAATCCTTTCTTATGTGTGCCACATAATCATAAAACATACATCATCGCATAACACATATAACAAAAATGGGATTCTTGAAACATCATGACATCATAAATCAATTCATATATGATAAAGGAATTCATAAACATAATTCCATCACAACATAGTCAAACCAATGTAAAAATATGGATAGAAACAGAACTCTTTATTATCTTAGATGGAAAATAATTTTGATAAAACACTTGAATTGAATTCTTGAGGAAAATATCCTTTCTTCTTCAAAAACATTTTTCCTTTCATAACATGTAATACAACTTTAAAATAAAAGAAGTTGATTAAAAATAAACTTGAAAACTTGTAAAGAAAGCTTCTTTGAAGTAATGTTTTAAAAATCCATTCATGCCGTATAAGTTAAAAAAAACATTCTTCGTACTTTTGTCGGAAAAGTCAAAAAGTACCTCGTACGGAAAAACGACAAAAGATTCCTTTCATATTCTTTACTAAAAACTAAACTAAGGGTAAAATTGGATTTAAACTATTTCAAGTGGATGGAAACAATATTACATATTGAGGGAACATGGATGTGGATGATAAAATACACCCGAATAAACAATCTCGGATAAAAATGAGATTGTGATATTTCCCTTACCTTAGGTCCGATTTTCTTTGTTCGTGTCCGAAGCTCCTGTATAATGGTTTAAATAATGTTATTGACTTATTCCAGAATCATACATATTGATATGAGATCATATATGGTCATATTATTAGCTTCTTGTTAGTAATATTTCATTGTTACTTGTTACTCGGGTCTTTATAACTTTTTGTTCTTATGCGTGTTTTGTCGAATAAATTCTTATTCTTATATTTAGGTTATAGATAATTCATTTCCATAATGGTATTAGTGTAGTATATACCATATTCATTCATTCAATTCATTTATATAATCATTATGAAATGAAGATCATGTAGAACGAGTCGCATCACATCGTGGAGACGGTATTCCGTACGTACGCACGAGTGATGATATCGTTCCTATGATCGTGGAATTGTATTGGAGTATATATATATATTATTTCAGTATCAATATTACTTAATAATAATCATATATAGTCACTGATTACACCATTATACCCATCCTTGTAAGGTGATGGTGGAAAATAGATTACACCACGGCGTGGAGACGGTATTCCGTACGTACGCACGCGCGGTGATTTCATTTTTCCGTAGGATGGATAGAAGGTGAATTAGGGTTGTTTAATATTTATAATAACATATCAGTATGTAAGTAATACTGATGTTATTACTTTAGCATGAAAAAACTAAAGAAGAAGAAGTTGAAGAAGAAAGAAATTGAAAAGATCGGTAATGGATATTACCTCTTCTTTGGAACGCCTCTTTGAATCCTCCACTTAAGGAACTAAGATTGGTCTTTGGAGAAGACCAGAACCTCTAGGATTATTATAGGAAAGTGGAGAGGAGAAAATGGCAGGGGTTGGCCGAGATTGAGTGCTCAAAATTGGTGTGAGGATGAGGGGGAGGAGGTGCCCTTTTATAAGGGAGGAGAGGGGCACCTTAGGAATTCTTAAAAATATTAATTTATAATAAATCTAACCCCACTTAAAAACCTCCAAAAATGACTCATATTCGAATATTAGATGAGATAGGGTTGTAATCTCATCAACCAATCAAATTTAGACATGTTTGGATATTATTTTAAACCTTATTAATTATATTTAACTCTAAGTTAAATAATATAACTTTTACCGTGTCTTTTTGTTTTCTTTCACTATATGGTTAATAAACTTACTATAAGATGCCAAACGAACCACAAATTTTTTATTATTAATATATATATATCCTTATCTAAGTCATTTTGCCGAACCTTAGATTTTTAGGAATAAAATAACAATTAATAATATAATATTTGATTTAAAAACTAATTTGTGTCAATTTTGACACTATTTGATATATGATTTTTGTGAAAGTCATAACAGAATTATATGTTCGAACAAAGTTGATTAAATCAACATTAATATATCATAGTAACCTAGAAAATTAGTGGAATTCATAAAAAAATCTCAAATTACATTTATTTTGGTGTTTATAACATCAATTATGTCAATATTTCATTAATAAGATAATTACTGCATCATCGTTGTGTCATAAATAAATTAAATTATTTGATGTCTAAAAATTACAAATAAAATACCATCATGTAGGAAATCTTTTTAGCTTTCTAATGAATATTTACAATCGAATTTATCTTATGTATAAACCCATATTAAAAATGATTTACTTATTAAACTTTGATTTTAACTATTTTAACCCTTCTTTAAATAAATTCATAATAAATGTCCTAATCTAATCCAAGTGGGCCTAAATGGTCATATTTTATTCCTATGTTTGTTTTTAGTCGAATTACACTTGTCCAATAGAATTAGGACATGTGTTAGGGTAATAGTAATATCATATTTACCCTTAGTTACCCTATTTACTATTAACCGCGGTAAAAAAAAGTAAAAAGTTACTATTCACCAACAATTATTTTCATCTCATTGAACCACATTTTATTCCTTGATATTAACCGTGTCTCTCGGATTTTCGAAATTCCATTCACAGAAGTGGTAAAATTAAGTTTTATGCAAAATTCAGTTTTTAACCTACCACTTAGTGGCTTCACTATTCATCAAAAATTGAAAGTTTTCAGAAAAATGCCAAAATTTCATCCTAAGCTATATTTCATATTCCGAATTCAAAAATGAAGTCTATTTTACCAAATTCATAACATAGAAGTTGAATTAATTAATTTTATAATTAAATCCCGCTATTAAAACAAATAGCGTGTTTTTACGAAACAATATCTATCAAAAGATTGACACTTGTTTATGTCAGGTTTAAATGTGAAATTATGTACAATGACCAACACTGTATTAAATTGTAAAAATATATTCTAAATATACTTTAAAACCACTCAAATTAATAATTTATCACTATTAATTATTTCGATTAAAAAAGTTGTTTTTAATTATAATTTAGTAATTTTCACTATTCATCAGAATATGAAAGTTATCCGAAATGTACCAAAATTTCACCTTAGGCTAAATTCGATACTCCGAATCCAAAAATGAAATCCATTTTGAAAAATAAAATAAAATTTACAAAATTTCAAAAAGTGGTTATTACTATTCATAACGGCTAGTTTTAATAGCATATCGCTGTTTAGTGAAACTCGTTATTGCGTACTACACACACTATCGAGGAAGGTTGCGATATCGTGTAATGCAAGGCAAGTCAAGGATGCGTGTTGTTCAAGCTCCTTTTGGTGTAGCGTACAACACAAGACATTAATAAAATTAAAAAGAATATTTTTCATAAAATCTTGGGCTGTTACATTCTACCCCCCTTAAAATGAATTTCGCCCTCGAAATTCGTCGGGGTTATAAATGGTTTTCTATTAGAAAGTTTCCCACATCGTAAAAAGGAATACCAAAACTTGGCTTTAAAAACTAAAGTATGAAATGTAACGATTACCCAAATAAACTAATTGTTGGGTTTCCACATAGGTAAAAATATGGATATGGAAGAAAAATCTAACCATCATGTTCTGATGGAGAGTGGTAGAGAACATGGCTATGGAAAAGCCAAAAATCACAAATCCATAAATTTGTGATGATATAAGGTACCATCTGATTCCTCAGGTATAAGATCACTAGGACAACATTTTTGGTTTTCAAGATCATTTCCCTAAAGTTGAAAATTTGAATTAGAATAAATACTTACTTTATTTTGGTACAATCTCACTGTTGTTCGTGCCTTGAACAATTTCCACTTCATCTCTTAAATAAATGAAGTTGAATTTGTTATTCGTGAAGTGTTAGCAGATAATGTGATAGAATGACGGGTCATTCCATCTGTCTCAAACAAAAGGTTAGCAAAAATTATATGCATAAATCGATCTATAGTGAGATTAATCATGTATGGTTCATAAAATGGACTTATACTTCATATATCATACTTCTTAATATAATAAAACTAGTTTCTACTAAATAGGGACTTCTTGTAGGTCAGTGGTAGGCGATAAAGGCCAGTCGCACTTCGGTTGTGGGTTCGATTCCTATAGCCTTGTCCGAAGCGATGGGCTGTCGCCCGTCCTGCAGGTTGTCCTTTTTCTAAAACTATATTACTATAACATCCCATCAATAATATCGAGAAAACTTCGATCCTTAAACAATACTCACTTATGTCCAACATAATCCATTTCAATCTTTAGGCTTATCCATAATACTGCAGTCCACTCTCATAATATAGTGAAAACGATTACCAGAGATTTAATACTGTCGTTGATCCCCACATATCATAAGATATGTTTTGTTGGTCACATTCTAAACATTCAAAGTCCTTAATCATGTATTCTCTTGAATACCTTAGTGAAAACATGAATGCAGTTAAAAGTTAACACTTTCCACATACCAAAATCCTCAAAATTCTATATACTCAATCCATGATATCACTTATTCCTTATATCAATCATGAGCTCATGAATATTGTTAAACATTTCATTTTCTTATTTTCCCTTCATTATGCGCATATCATCTTATTTCCAAAAATATCTCAATCACTTTGAATACCACATTAAACCAATACATAAATATTCCAATACTCCATGATACAACATTATTTTGGAATCCCATTACATAAACACTTAATCATTCCACCACATCGTTATCATATTCAACATTGCCAATAGTGATCGCATGTGATTTCCCTTTGTCCTTTGCCTTCAGTGGTTGCTCATGTTGATCATCACTAACCCTTGGATTAGGGAAATTATTAGCATAATGCCCCATTTCCTTGCACTTGAAGCATTGAAGTGTTGGCGGTGTGTTCTCTGCAGTGTTTGCTTTATTCACATCATTAGAAACCCTTTTTCCATTACTTCGACACTCAGCTGCTCGATGACCTTCTTTTCCACACTTTAAACATTTTCTAGTTCCTTTAAGACAATCTCCACCATGCTTCTTTCCACACTTTGTGCATAAGGAAACATTCATCTTCTTTTCACCATTATTATGAGATTTCTCCTTGAACTCCATCTTTCGTTTCTTGTCAAAACCATGAGATGGATATGTAACACCAACTTCCATTTCTACCTTGATAGCACAACGCACAATTTCTTCATAGCTACTGAAGTCTCTTATAGCTAATGCCCTTCGAAGACTTGGTTTTAAGCCACTGAAAAATCAATCAACTTTACTTTCAGGTTGGATGATAATGCCAGATGCATACCTTGCAAGTCTTGTAAAATTCGCTTCATATATACCAACAGATTCATCATCCTTCTGCTTCAGCTCAATAAACTCCTTTTCCATCTTTGTTCGAAGAATACGAGGGAATTACTTACTGAAAAACAAGTTCTTGAACTCGTCCCATTCCATGGACTCAATTTCATCCCTTGGACTCGTATTCTTGATAAGATTCCACCATTGATTAGCTTCACCTTCCAAACGATATACTGCTAAGATGACTTTATCATGTTCAGAACATTGAAGAACTGAAAATATCTTTTCAGTGGTACTGATCCATTGTTCAGCAACAAGTGGATCGGAAGTCCCACTGAAAGAAGGTGGACGTTGCCTCATGAAGGACTCAATAGAATATTGTTCCCTTCTCTGCTCATTTGGAAGTCCAGAATGATTCATAGCTTGTGTAAGTATAGCAATAAGATTTTGCACTCCATCTCCCATAACATTTGTTTGTTCAGGAGGGCAATCATTGCATTGTCCATTGCATTGATCAACACGGTTCCTTCGGGTTCCAGCCATCGTCTAAAACCCAAAAAGAATAGTGTGAGAGGCAAAAATCATGCTAGGGAAAACAACATAATAAAGGGGGAGTACCTTCAATATCCAACATCTTAGGTTTAATTCTATGATCGTTAGCGTAATTCTATTACTATAACCTATACGTATACTTATCCCTAGGGACATCCCTAGACATACCTTAGAAATATCTCTAGGGATCTCACTAACGTTTTCGCATCCTAGTTTCCAAAGGTTGACTAAACCTTTCCTCTGATACCAACTGTAGAGACCCGTATCCTGACGTACATGGACATTACATTACATTTGCAGAATACTTAGTACATAACAAAAACACACACTAAAGGATCGTAATAGTTTAGTGTCTTTGGAAACTCGGAACATAATCTTCTAATCCTGGTGAAAGATCTTCAATATCTCCCGTAAAGATCTTCCATTTTTTTTACCTAAAACCTTTCTTTATATCCTGGGGAAAAGAAAACATAAAAGGGTGAGCTCAAATGCTCAGTAAGGGTATACAAAAGAAATAAAAATCATATCATATCTTTTTGAAAATCACAACCTGCAAAAGAGATCATAATATCTTAACATGGAACAAATCATAGAAGTGAAAATGAGATCCCCATAATCATAACATGAAACTTGAAACTTTGTGGCATGCACACATAATCATGGAAAATCATTTCTTGTTAGTCATGACTCATTGCCAAGACTATCTTAGTGGACAAAGTCCCTTTCTGAACCGAGTTCACTCCTCATTTCAGTCCTGTATCACTTAACCGAAATAACCTTCCGTTCCAGCCATGTCTATCTCATGAGATATAAAATCATTACCCAATGCATTGGAGGGAGATATAGGTCCCACCCATCTTATAATGAATCCTTTCTTATGTGTGCCACATAATCATAAAACATACATCATCGCATAACACATATAACAAAAATGGGATTCTTGAAACATCATGACATCATAAATCAATTCATATATGATAAAGGAATTCATAAACATAATTCCATCACAACATAGTCAAACCAATGTAAAAATATGGATAGAAACAGAACTCTTTATTATCTTAGATGGAAAATAATTTTGATAAAACACTTGAATTGAATTCTTGAGGAAAATATCCTTTCTTCTTCAAAAACATTTTTCCTTTCATAACATGTAATACAACTTTAAAATAAAAGAAGTTGATTAAAAATAAACTTGAAAACTTGTAAAGAAATCTTCTTTGAAGTAATGTTTTAAAAATCCATTCATGCCGTATAAGTTAAAAAAAACATTCTTCGTACTTTTGTCGGAAAAGTCAAAAAGTACCTCGTACGGAAAAACGACAAAAGATTCCTTTCATATTCTTTACTAAAAACTAAACTAAGGGTAAAATTGGATTTAAACTATTTCAAGTGGATGGAAACAATATTACATATTGAGGGAACATGGATGTGGATGATAAAATACACCCGAATAAACAATCTCGGATAAAAATGAGATTGTGATATTTCCCTTACCTTAGGTCCGATTTTCTTTGTTCGTGTCCGAAGCTCCTGTATAATGGTTTAAATAATGTTATTGACTTATTCCAGAATCATACATATTGATATGAGATCATATATGGTCATATTATTAGCTTCTTATTAGTAATATTTCATTGTTACTTGTTACTCGGGTCTTTATAACTTTTTGTTCTTATGCGTGTTTTGTCGAATAAATTCTTATTCTTATCTTTAGGTTATAGATAATTCATTTCCAGAATGGTATTAGTGTAGTATATACCATATTCATTCATTCAATTCATTTATATAATCATTATGAAATGAAGATCATGTAGAACGAGTCGCATCACATCGTGGAGACGGTATTCCGTACGTACGCACGAGTGATGATATCGTTCCTATGATCGTGGAATTGTATTGGAGTATATATATATATTATTTCAGTATCAATATTACTTAATAATAATCATATATAGTCACTGATTACACCATTATACCCATCCTTGTAAGGTGATGGTGGAAAATAGATTACACCACGGCGTGGAGACGGTATTCCGTACATACGCACGCGCGGTGATTTCATTTTTCCGTAGGATGGATAGAAGGTGAATTAGGGTTGTTTCATATTTATAATAACATATCAGTATGTAAGTAATACTAATGTTATTACTTTATCATGAAACAACTAAAGAAGAAGAAGTTGAAGAAGAAAGAAATTGAAAAGATCGGTAATGGATATTACCTCTTCTTTGGAACGCCTCTTTGAATCCTCCACTTAAGGAACTAAGATTGGTCTTTGGAGAAGACCAGAACCTCTAGGATTATTATAGGAAAGTGGAGAGGAGAAAATGGCAGGGGTTGGCCGAGCTTGAGTGCTCAAAATTGGTGTGAGGAGGAGGGGGAGGAGGTGCCCTTTTATAAGGGAGGAGAGGGGCACCTTAGGAATTCTTAAAAATATTAATTTATAATAAATCTAACCCCACTTAAAAACCTCCAAAAATGACTCATATTCGAAGATTAGATGAGATAGGGTTGTAATCTCATCAACCAATCAAATTTATACATGTTTGGATATTATTTTAAACCTTATCAATTATATTTAACTCTAAGTTAAATAATTTAACTTTTACCGTGTCTTTTTGTTTTCTTTCACTATATGGTTAATAAACTTACTATAACATGCCAAACGAACCACAAATTGTTTATTATTAATATATATATCCTTATCTAAGTCATTTTGCCGAACCTTATATTTTTAGGAATAAAATAACAATTAATAATATAATATTTGATTTAAAAACTATTTTGTGTCAATTTTGACACTATTTGATATATGATTTTTGTGAAAGTCATAACAGAATTATATGTTCGAACCAAGTTGATTAAATCAACATTAATATATCATAGTAACCTAGAAAATTAGTGGAATTCATAAAAAAATCTCAAATTACATTTATTTTGGTGTTTATAACATCAATTATGTCAATATTTCATTAATAAGATAATTACTGCATCATCGTTGTGTCATAAATAAATTAAATTATTTTATGTCTAAAAATTACAAATAAAATACCATCATGTAGGAAATCGTTTTATCTTTCTAATTAATATTTACAATCGAATTTATCTTATGTATAAACCCATATTAAAAATGATTTACTTATTAAACTTTGATTTTAACTATTTTAACCCTTCTTTAAATAAATTCATAATAAATGTCCTAATCTAATCCAAGTGGGCCTAAATGGTCATATTTTATTCCTAAGTTTGTTTTTAGTCGAATTACACTTGTCCAATAGAATTAGGACATGTGTTAGGGTAATAGTAATATCATATTTACCCTTAGTTACCCTATTTACTATTAACCGCGGTAAAAAAAAGTAAAAAGTTACTATTCACCAAAAATTATTTTCATCTCATTGAACCACATTTTATTCCTTGATATTAACCGTGTCTCTCGGATTTTCGAAATTCCATTCACAGAAGTGGTAAAATTAAGTTTTATGCAAAATTCAGTTTTTAACCTACCACTTAGTGGCTTCACTATTCATCAAAAATTGAAAGTTTTCAGAAAAATGCCAAAATTTCATCCTAAGCTATATTTCATATTCCGAATTCAAAAATGAAGTCTATTTTACCAAATTCATAACATAGAAGTTGAATTAATTAATTTTATAATTAAATCCCGCTATTAAAACAAATAGCGTGTTTTTACGAAACAATATCTATCAAAAGATTGACACTTGTTTGTGTCAGGTTTAAATGTGAAATTACGTCCAATGACCAACATTGTATTAAATTGTAAAAATATATTCTAAATATACTTTAAAACCACTCAAATTAATAATTTATCACTATTAATTATTTCGATTAAAAAAGTTGTTTTTAATTATAATTTAGTAATTTTCACTATTCATCAGAATATGAAAGTTATCCGAAATGTACCAAAATTTCACCTTAGGCTAAATTCGATACTCCGAATCCAAAAATGAAATCCATTTTGAAAAATAAAATAAAATTTACAAAATTTCAAAAAGTGGTTATTACTATTCATAACGGCTAGTTTTAATAGCATATCGCTGTTTAGTGAAACTCGTTATTGCGTACTACACACACTATCGAGGAAGGTTGCGATATCGTGTAATGCAAGGCAAGTCAAGGATGCGTGTTGTGCAAGCTCCTTTTGGTGTAGCGTACAACACAAGACATTAATAAAATTAAAAAGAATATTTTTCATAAAATCTTGGGCTGTTAAAGAAATAGTATAGTGACAATTTGGAATAGTTAACCATCCAATAAAATAGTAACTTCACCTATAAAAGTATAAATAAAATTTAGGAATCTTATGAATGAGAATATAATATATTTATATCATGGAATAAATGAATAAATGTTTAATAATGAAAAATTAAGTATTAGAATTTTTATAAAATATTAATGTCTATTTATAATATTATAATTAATATAACGATTTAAAAGAGAATATATTTTCATAAAAAGGAATAAAATGTTATTATTCTTTTTCTTTTTGATTATAATATAATTTTTAGGGAACTTAATTAAATAAAAAATGTTTCATAAAATCTGTTATATTTTTAAAATCGTCATTTTATGAATAAATATTGTTTTTCATTAAAATTTAAATATCTCATATTTAAAAAATAATTTTCATAAAATATAGTCTATTTTTTAAGGCTAAATGTCTAAATACTATGAAGGTGTATCATTGATATATTTCTAATATAGTTTAATTTTATAAAATAATGAAATGCTTTAATTTATGGTATTTAAAAATACATGAATTGTTGAATAATGGATGATGTATGGATGAGGTAATGCCCATTTTGTTCAATATTTCCTAACAAATTAATTTTATTTAGTCATGGTAATAAAGAATTTTGATTTTCCTCTTCCATGATAATAAAAAAATTAATAAATTATCAAAAATAACCCCGTAACTACCTTATAAATACCGCCCATTACAAACTCTTCTCCTCACACATTATAATCCTTGGGTATTTCTTATATTATAGAAAATTAATCTCCCAAACCTCTTACCCACAATCTGGTTTGATGGTCTCCCCAAAAGACCAAACCTAATTTCCCTAATGATCATCTCAAGGAGAAGAAGTCCAATGGGTAAAATCCTCTTTCGTATTGTTTTTAATTTCTTTTCAATTTCAATTAATATCCTTTTCCTACCTCCCCATATATAAGGACCAAGACATAAAGGATTACATAATAGTGACTTTTAGTCAAAAATTTAAATTCTTTAATACTGATGATCTTTTCAGGTTAAGAGAGTCAAATAATTTTGACAGAATACATACAAACCAATACACATTCTTAAAAACTGTATACTACTAAAACAACGTACATTTTTTGAAAATTTGAAATTTTCTAAAATAAAACATGATTTCTTTGAAAAATATTCATAACATTTAACTTTAATTACTTATTTCTCTTAAAAATCCTTATAACCTATGAAAAAGATTAAAAATCTCGGTATAAGCACAAAAAGATCAGTAAGGGATATAAAGAAAGAATAACCTTTAGTCCAGTGAAAACATGAAAATCCATTAAAAACAATTTCCTTGAAAATTCATAAGAATGCATAGAAACATTATGTAGTTTCATTGGAAAATATTTTCCAAATAACTCTTACATTCAGCCTTACACATAGCATAACCATTCAATCAACTTACATCTTTGGAGTAACCAGTGCATTGTACAGTTATAATGGGGCTCACCCATCATATCTTGATCTATAATGGGCTCGACCCAACATATCTTGAGATATAATGTGGCTCAAACAACAATATCTTGATCTATAATGGGACAAAACAAACATAAACAATGTCCAAATAACATATCATTAATAAAAAGCTTCATAACATATTTACACCCATGAGTAAAACACATTCACTTATCAAAATACCTATTTTCTTTAAAAAATATCATTTATAAAAAAATTAAAATAATAATTAAATAATATACATAAAAAATGAATAAAAAATAATATAAATTAATCATCATAGTAATGATGAATTATGAAAATCGGATAAACCTATCATTTCGTAAAAAATGATAATTTGTTAATTTTGTAAAGAGACATTTTAAAAGAATTTTAAAGGGAAATTCCCTTAAATAAGACATGAAAATATTCATTTTCAAAACACATATAATAAATTAATGTATTAATAACCATATAAATACATTTATAAAAAAACTTTGAAGACATATGCATAAAATAGAAATATTTACACAAATGAATCTTTAAAAATTAAAATAATGTTTTATTTAAAGAGTCCCTTACCTCTGGTTCCACTTCTTTAAAAAAATTATAACCCCTATATAATAGTTTGGAGAGTGTTATTAATTTATTAAATAATTATAATCATTTTTATAAAACAAATCATTATCTTCTTATAACATTTTCCACCCATTTATTAACAATATTTTTTTATTTTCATTGTTTTAGGTGCGTTCTTTTTATTGTTTCAGAATTCGGTTTATTTATGGTATTTTTTTCAAAATAAATAATAATAAAAAAGTGATGAAATATATATAATTATTTTATTTTATAACAATAAATGTAAATTTATACATTACATGAATTTGGTAAAATGGGACAAAAAATCATCATCCACGAAGGCAATTAATTGACACACCACAGACTGTGATTTCATTATTTAAGAGTAAAAGAAGATGACGATATATTTTATGATGCATATAACATAAAAAAATACTCTAGTATATATGTGATACGAGAGTTTTCATGAAACATTGGATAAGTGGTGGTGATAAGGTATTAGATAGATATTATTTAAAATAGAGAGAAAATAAATTTACCCCTAGAAAAATTCTCATTGATAACCACTTTAAGGTTCTTGGAAGTGGTGTTTTTGGGAGAAAAGAAGATCAATAATTTGGTAAGGGGTGAGTAGGAGGGAATTCAGAAGGGGTTGGTCGAAAAATAAGGCTTAAGGATAAAAAATATTTGAAGGAATTATCCCATTTCTATAATTGAGGTGATGGGTTACTTGGGAATTACTCAAATTATTAAAATAATAATAAACCGGTTATTGGGGATAATAGTTCCAAAAAGCATCAAAATCATTAGATATAAAATTACTGAAGGAATATTATCATCTTTTTCTTGATCATGGTTTTTATTATTTTTTAATAATCCAATAAAAAAATTTATTCCTAGGAAAATAATTTGTCAAATTAAAAACTATTCACAATCATGACTTAAAATAAATCCAAAAAACCATCCAATTCTAATTAAATTTTTATTATATCTTTTAAATATGATAATTATTTATATATATTATTAATGGAAATAAAAATATGAAATTATATTTATTTTAATATTTTTAGGAATCATTAATTTGATTTATTCATTAAAAAAATATTTAATATATCATGATTATTCAAAAAATTAAAGTAATTATTTATTACCTAAATATTAAAAAAAATTCAATAAAAAATAATTTTATTATATTTATAAATACAATTATTCTTCAAAAAAACTTCTAGGAAATCTCATATTAAAATATTTTACTTATTGAACATTATAGGGTGAATAAGTTGTCTTTCTTTTTAATAAAATAATATAAATGAACTAATATGGTAAATCTGGGTCCAAAATGTCCAAAATATGAATAAAAACATTATATTGGTAGGAATTTTTTTATATAAAAAGTATTAGAGAAATTTTAAGTCATTTAAAAATTCTTTTAATTTTAATAAAAACATTTTATTTATTTTTCCTATGCCTGTACAGGCACTACATCAATATTGTAGAGGCAATAATATTAATTAATTCATATATAATTTTTTTAAGAAATTAATACCATAAAAATGTTAATTATGTTCAAAATAAAATTCTAGATTCATTCATTATTTATATTCACTCATATACATGTCATGAAAACATCTTAACTTTGTTATTTTTTCTTTTCTTTCCCTACATAAGCATTATAGAGGCATTTTGGTAAGATAAATTACATATAACTATAAAATTAGAATTTAATTTCCAAAACATCAATAGTACATAATAATTAACAAATGAATCTTGAAAATAATTTTTATCACTAAATTATTTTTTTAAAAACCAAATTTTGAATTTTCAATGCGGCATAGGCACTACGCCGACAATGATAATAATTTGTGTACAAATCATGAACAAAATATAATTTTTTTCTAATTATTTCTGTATAATATTCCTCTTTTAATATTATTATATAATTATTAAATAAATTTAATAAATTTTACATCTTAATTATGTCTTCATGACATCATAAAATATATTACATTGTATAAAATATTTTTAACTATTCACTAAAAATTAAACATTTTTAGAAAATTCTAAAAAATTTATACGAAGATAATTTTAAAATTCAAATTCCAAAATGAAATTCTTTTTGTCAAATAAAAATTCTATAATTGAAAATGGATTATATAAAATAAATAACTATATAATATTTCTTTAATTTAAATAGTTAATATTTAAATCAAGAATACTAATAATTAAATTATTCTAAAAATACCTGGGTTGTTACATTCTCTATTGTTTTTTAAATTTCCTCCTCAAAATTTTCATTTACTTATAAACAAATGGGGATGATTTTCCCTTATAGAATTTTCAGATACTCATGTTTCTTATTCTACCATATGGTTTCTCTAAATAACTTTAACTTAGTAAATTTCTCTGTTCCACCAAACATGCACTCTGTGATCAAGAATTTGGACTGGTTTCTCTTCATAAAAATGTTCCCTTCCAGTTGAACTAATTTTGTGCTCAAAACATTAGACGTATCTAGCACATAATTTCCTAACATCAAAACATGAAAAACATTGAGTACCTAAGATAAACTTCGAGGCAAAGCTACATAGTATGTGACTGGTCCTACTTTTTCAATAATTTCATATGGTCTAATGAATGGTGGGATTAACATTAATTTTTTACCTAAATGAATATTAATTTTTCCAAGGAGTGATTATAAGGAAAACACGATCACCTAACAAAAATGAAAGGTATTTCCTTCTTTTACGATCATAACTTTTCCGACTGATTTGATCCATCTTCATGTGTTTCTGAATCAACTTAAATCTCTCTACCACTTCCTCAACTAATTCAGTTCATATAAAATTCTTTTCCCAAATATCATCCCAAAATTCTAGAGTTCAACAGCGGTTTCCATATAATTCTTCAGAAGGATCCATCTGTATACATTAATAAAAACTATTTTTATAAGAAAACTAAACTAAATAGAGATGTTGATCCTAACTTCCTGATTAATCCATTGAAAAAGCTCAAAGTATATCACCCCATGTTTGAATTTTTTTCTCTGACTGTCCATCAGATTGAGGGTGAAAGTTTGTGATGACGTTTAATTAAATTCCCTTCAACTTCTAAAAGCCTTTATAAAAGTTAGAAGTTAACATATTATCATGATAAGATATGATAAAGATAATAACTCCATGTTACCTAAATATCTATTTTTGATAAAACTGTGAATTTTTATCTAGAGATTGGGTGTATAGAATAGGAATAAAATGATCATATTTAGTTAAACAATCAATAATAACCCAGATTGCATTATTAGCTCAAGAATTATTTGGTATTCCCACCAAAATTCCATTGATATATTTTTCAATTCCACTATATTAATGGGAAATTATGTTGCTTCCCCTTCTGAAATAACCGCTCTAATTTAACATGGTGAGATGTCAAATATTTTACAGTAAAATATGAAATATATCTTTTCATTCAACCCCACAGAAAATACCCTCAAAGGACTCTTCACATCATTGTGCTTTCAGGATGAAAAGAAAACAAAGAACTATGAGCATCATATGATAATTCTTTCTTCAGTTTATAATCACAAGGAACAAATAATCTCTTCAAAAAAATAAAAAACCAATCTTTATCAATGATAAAATTTGGAAACTTCTTATTTTGTTCCAATTCTACCTTTTTCTAAAACTCATTGTCTACCTTCTGATCATGCCTTATTTTGTATGACAGAGACAACTGCATTGAAACCTAAATCAAAAATGAGTAACTTATTACACTAACAACTTCCAAACCAAAATTTATTAAATCATTTACCAAGGTGTCATGTTCTAAAATTATCAGGGTTAATATGGCATTACATTTCTGAATCAAACCATCATCCACTTTAACTTATTTTCTAGGATAGTAATGAATCACCCAATAAAAATCCTTGATTAGTTCCAAACATCTTCAGTATCTCATATTCAATTACTTTTGATTAAATAAATACTTCAAACATTTATAGTCAGTATATATTTCACATTTTACTCTATAAAAATTATTTTTCCAAATATTTAATGAAAAAAAACAAAAATATATAATTCCAAATTATGTGTTGGGTAATTTAACTCATGAGATTTCTGCTCACGTGAAGCATAAGAAATTACCTACTAATTCTGAATTAAGATACAACCAATTCCTTTCAATAAAGAAACATTATCGATGAAAAATTCACCATTTCTAGAATGTAGGGTGAGAACTAGATCATTCACCAATATTCTTTTCAATTCCAAAATAAATCAACACATTATTTTGTCCAGATAAACTTAAAATAGTTTTTGAGTTAATATAGTCAGTGGGTTAGATAACCATGAATCGTTTTCATAAAATTTCAGTTAAAATATTTCCAAAAAATGAAACTATGAATCTCGGTTGTATTTGTTTTTCGTGTCCATTCTTCAACAAATTTTATTTAGTAGGATCAAATGGTTATGCCATATTTATAAATAATGAGGCCAATGAAAAAGTATAATTACAACCAAAATTAAAACATTATGAATTTTCTATTAATTTTCTTTTCTTTTAATGTTTTAAAAAAAACCTTAGATGTCATTTGTGCTCCTATTAACTTTTAGAATATGCCAAAATGTCAACAAGAAACACAACTAAAAAACATATCCAATAAAAAAAGAAATATTCTATTCATAAAATCAATGAATACATCAGGTGTATATGTTATCCAAAATGAAATAAAAGAAAATTCATAATTCCCATATCTAGTATATAATGTATCCTTGATAATGTTAGAT
The DNA here is from genome assembly GCA_963277665.1 of Viscum album. NCBI lineage: Eukaryota > Viridiplantae > Streptophyta > Magnoliopsida > Santalales > Viscaceae > Viscum > Viscum album. The sequence continues at coordinate 562,665,108 of OY728139.1, forward strand.
TCTGTTACTTTCAACTGATGGTACCCCAACCTTGGGTAAACCTTCCAAAAATATTATAATCCTTGGAATGATAAAAAAAATCAAAATGGGAAATTTGATACATGTACTTAATAGTTATGTTATCCAAGGATCAGTAATCAATGAAAAGTCTCATTGAACCGTCCTTTTTTTAAAGAATTGATGGATCACCCCATGGTGAAGTGCTAGTTTAGATTAATCCTTTATCTAATAATTCTTGCAAATTATTTTTCAATTCTAGAAGATCAACTGAAGCCATTCGATAATGGGGTTTAAAATTTGTCTTATCATGAGGAACTCATACAATATTAATCTCTAACTCTATATAAAGAATAAAATTGGGAAAATTATTAGTAAAAACATTCAAGATACTCATTTTCCACTGGCACATCAATACTCTGAAAATTTCCCTTGTTTTCAGGAATAAGTGAATGATAAATTTCATTTACATATTTTAATAGATTCTCAGCTTCTTGATAAGTTTTCAATGGTATGGGTTCATTCATGTACACAAATTTACACTCTTTTTCAAATTCATCTTATTTTTTTCATCAATATATCTTTGCATGATAAAAAAATCCATTCCATACCTATAATAACATCAATCTATACTATATGCAATAAAATAAGGTTTTTAGGTAAAATCATTCCATAGAAAAAGATAGGAATATTCTTATAATTTCTTTTTCCCAAAATTTTCCTCCATGTAATTTTACCATGTGTTCTAACTTCATTTTTTGGGGTGAAATTTCTAATTTAGAAGAATGTTTCTCAGAAATGAAGGATTACATAGACATCGAATCAATAAAAACATTGGAAAAATATAAAAAGACTATCAATGTACCTGATACAGCATTGTTTGGTGTCTCAACATCTACTGATGTAGTTGAAAATGAATTTCTACACCCTTCTACTACCAATTCTGTTGACTTCCCCATTGAGTGACTAACTTTTGAAATACATTTTCAAAATGACCCAATTACTTATAATTAAGCCATATTACCATTTTTCTCTCATCATTCTTTTGATAATTTTCTATTAACTCATGAGACATGTGTCCAAACATTACACATCAGTAGAACTTCCCTGAATTTATATGAATCAATCCAAGATGATTTTTACCACACTTTTGACAAGAAGTGAAATTTATTTTCTTACCTTCAGATTTATTTGATGAATTCATCCCCAATTCCAGACAACCTGATTAATTCTTTTTCTTATAACCTCAATGAAAATACATGTTAACAAAATCCATCTCATCTTATTCATCACAATGAAAAATTTTCTAATATCTTTTAAACTCTCACGAATCCAAATATCATTGAAATAATGGATTCAAACTAGAGTAAAATATAACAATTTTAATATCAGTGTCTTGAGTCAAATATAGTATATGCCTGGCCAGTCTCATAAAATTAGCTTCATACGTAGCAAGAGATTCTGCATCCTTCTGCCTCAGTTCCAAATTTTTTTCTCTATTCAAGGTGGAACAACTTTAGGAAAATATTTTTCTATAAAAATACTATTAATATCATCCCATTCCAAACTGTCAAGATCATATTTTTCTCTTATATTTTTAACCATACACCACTATTGATCGACTATACATTAAAAATGATAAAAAAAAATAAGTCTTTATTTTTCATGTTCTGAAGATCCCATGACATCAAATATCTTTTCTATATCATTGACCCATCATTTGGCTACCACTGGATATGAGGTCCCACTAGAGGATAGATGATGTTGCCTCATAAAAGATTCCAAAAAAGACGTGTTCCTTCATGGTGATCAGGTTCCCCTCAAGCATGAACACCACCAACATTTATCTCATGAGTTAACTAATCCATTACTCTCACAAATTTCTCAATTCCAATTCTCACAATTCCAAACTGTAGATTCAGAATGATATCAGCCTCTCATTGAGTTCCTACATTAACATCCCTATTTCTTCTATGGGAAACCATTCTGAATATATATATTTTAGACAATGAAACATGGTACTCTTCAAATTATATAAAATTTTAAATTAACAATAAATTAAAAATCATTTATGGTATTCTATGAACATCATCCCAACCCTTAAGGTTATCTAAACCATACTATGATACCAACTATAAGAAGCCATCCTTAGAGCATTACATAATCTTATGTTTTAGTAAAGAAATTACATTCGATAACAATAAGGATCTTTTTAGGTTTATAAATTAAGATATTTAGGAAATAATACATAAAAACAAAACACATTCATACAAAAAGGATACTCCTAATACAGTATACATTTTTTCTAACATATAAAATGTTTTTAAAATGAATCATGATTTCTTTGAAAATTTATTATAAATTTTTTACTTTACTTCTTTATTTCTTTTAAAAATCCTTATAATCTAAAAACATAATAAACATGGGATGAGCACAAAAAGACCAGTAAAGGACATAAAGAAGGAAAAATCGTTAGTCCAGTGAAAACATGAAAACTTGTTAAAAATTATTTTATTAAAAATAAATAAGCATATATAGAAACATTATGTAGTTTAATTGGAATATATTTGACATATAACTATTACATTCACCCTTACACATATAATAATGATACGTTCAACTTTTATCTCTGAAGTACCTAATTTAATGAAGAGTTATAACAGGGCTCACTCATCACATGTTGAACTATAATGAGCTCAACCCAACATATCGTGACCTATAATTGGGATAAAACCATAATATCATGATATATAAGGGGTTAAAAGACATAAATAATTTTAATGGTACATATCATGAATAAAACTCTTGATAACACATTTAAACCCATGAGTTAAACACACTAACATTTCTAAATACCATTTTTTTCATAAAAAATAAATTATTAATTAAAAATATAAAAACAACAGACATAATAATGTAATCATAATATTTAAAAATAACTATTAAAACATATAAATTAATCATTACAGTAATAAATAATCATAAAATTTTGATAATAGCTAATACCGTAAAAAACAATCTTTTTTTGAATTTTAATAAAGAGGCATTTTAAAAGGATATTAAACCGAAAGTCCCCTACATATCACATAAAAAATATCCATTTTTAGAAAAAAAAATAAAGGCTGTTAAAACATTAATAACCACATAAATACATTCTTAAAAAAACTTTTATGACATATGAATAATAGAGAATGTTTTAGAAGGATAAATCATTAAAACATTGAAAACAATGTTTTAGTTAAAGAGTCCCTTACCTCGGGTTCAATTCCATTAAATATTACTCAAACCTCATGTCTAATAGTTTAAAGAGTGTCATTAATTTATTTCATAACTATAATAATGTTTATAATACCTTAAATTATCTTTTTATAGCATTTCCCACCCGTTTATTTATAATATTTTGTTATTTTCATTATTTCAGGTGTATTATTTTCATGATTTCGAAGGTTGGTTCATTTATGGTATTCCTTGTCCAAAGAAATAATACTCTAGTAAATATACCATATATATATATATATACATTTAGGTCATTTTAAAAAATTACACGCGAATTTAAACATTCCATGATTTTGGTAAAAGGGAAACTAAAAATCATCCTCTATTGAGGTGGTGAATTGATCCACCAGGGGTGACGATTTGATTGTTTAAGAGTAAAAGGAGAAGATGAGAAATTTTTTTATGAATATACCACAAAAATGACAAAACTATAGTATATATGTGATACTTATGTTTTCACAAAACATTTTATAAGGGGTGGGGATAAGATATAAATGGGAAATAATTTAAAATATAAAAAAAGAAATTTACCTAATGACAAATTCTCCTTGAGAACCTCTTTAAGTATCCTGGAAGTAGTATTTTGTGAGACCATAAACTCAAGAATGTTTTAAGTGGTGAGGTTGAGGGAATTTGGGAGATGTTGGTGTAAAAATAAAGCTTAAGGTTATGAAATTTATGAAAAAATGAGCACTTTTTATAACTGGGGTGAAGGGTAACTTAATAATTACTCAAATTATTAAAATAATAATAAATATATTATAGGTTTATAGACTTCAAAATAACTCAAAATCATAGGATATCCCGTTTTAGAAGTAATATTATCATTTTTTACCATTTTCATTATTTTAATTAATTTTTAATATTTTAATTAAATATTTTATTAATGGAAAAAATATTTTTTTCACATTAAAAACTATTTACAATCATGAATTTAAACACATGAAAAAAATTTCCAATTCAAATTATTATTTTTATTATATATTATATACATATATAAATCTTTAATTTAATTAAAAAACTAAATTATATTTATTTTAAATTTTTTTAAAATCATTAATTGTATTTTTTTTCATTAATTAAATACTTACGGCATCATACTTTTTCAAGCCAATATGGTAACTATTTATTACCTAAGAATTAAAAATAAAATTATAAGAAAAAAATAAATTTGTCATGTTTCTAAAGACTATTCATGTTAAAAAAAAACAGCTGAAAACCACATATAAAATATTATAATTATTGAATATTATAGTGTGAATAAGTTGTCTTTCTTTTTAATAAAATAATATAAAGGGACTAATGAGATCGGTATGAGTGAAAAATGTCCCAAATCCATATATAAACATTATATGTTTCAAAAAATATTTATATAAAATGTTTTAGTCACAATTTAGGCTATTTAATAATTTTTATAATTTCATTAAAAACATTTTTTTGTGCCTGTACAAGCACTGTATCAACATTGCACATACATTAATGTTAATTATTTTATATATAAAAGTATAAAGTAAATTATGATCACAAGAAATTTAATTATGTTCAAAATAAAATTCTATATTCATTCATTATTTATATTCACTCATATATATGTCAAGATAAAATCTTAAATTTGTTATATTTTCATTTCATTTGGTTGAGATTAAATTTATCTAACTATAAAATTCAAAATTAACAGCCAAAAATAATAATAATACTTAATTATTAACAAATAGCTCTTCAAAATAATTTTTATCACACGTTTATTATTTAAAAATAACAAAATTTGACATTAACGCTGATGCTATGTCGGCACTGACAATAATTTTTATACTTATCATGAATAGAATATAATTTTAATATTTTAAGTTATTTATGAACAATATTCCTCTTATAATATCATTATTTAATTATTCAATAAATGTTTTATCATAATAATGTCTTCATGATTTCACAAAAAAAACATATTTAGAAAAAATTTATTTTTTTCAACTCACCAAAAAATAAACGTTTTCATAAATTTCCCCAAATTTCATAAAAATATAATTTCAAAATTCTGAATTAAAAAATGAAATTATTTTTTTCAAATAAAAATTAAATTATTTAAAAATTATTTCATTAAAATTAATAACCATATAATAAATTATTTTTTATATGAATTACTTTTTATCAAGAATACTAATAAACTAATTATTCTTTAAATACTAGGGTTATTACACCACGTACAATTGACATGATAAAAGAAGTATATTATATATAGTAGTTTTATTATCTCAATGTAGGATTCATCATCAAACCTCTTTCCCTTTTCCATTGATTCTAAAAACGAAAACATCATTAGTGATGTGTCTATTTAACGTCAATGTGGATTTTGTGTTTTTTATCTATTAAATATTTCATGGATGGTAATAAAACCATAATTATGGTTAGATATGACTTTATTATAAATATTATAAGTCATTTAATGTTTTGAAAGAAATATATAAACATCATATTAAATAAAATGATATATGATCATGATTGTTGTAAAAACTACCAATATTAATTAAATCATTTTCATTAATAAATCATCCTAATTCCATTTAACCAAATGATACATAATACCATTTAAAAACATGGAAGATCACAAATGAACTATAATTTAAATTCTAAATAATTATTCCCATTTTACATGAACATCCATTCTTATATACAAGAGAACTAATCTTGAAAACCATGAAAATGAACAACCTCTAAATGAAAAAATTTGAATCTTATAAGTCATCAAAAATGATAAAAATGAACATGATAAAATTATTAAAAATTAAATATGTGTTTACTATTTTTTGAAATAAATTATTAATGAATATGATTTCATTATCCATGATACTAAGTACATGTCAAGAACACTTTTAGACATAAGGCATGGGATTATCCCAGAACCTCCACTTTTAATCCGTGATACACTTTATCTCTCTTTAACACAATATAGTTATTAAAAATTATTATTTAATCCTCATATATTATGTGTTTATGTTCCAATAATATGCCCCTGGCTTAATTATTTTTCTATGAAGAAATACATGTTTTCATAACGTCCCCTTCTCAATTCCTTCTGATAAGCAATCTCGATTAAAGGGAACTTACGAATTTCTTACCAATTTTCATGAATCATATATAATATATGTTATTAAACCATTATTTTTATGAAATAAATAATTTATTTTGAAAATATAACTTCTTTAATTTCTAGTTTTATATAAAAGATTTCACATTTCAATCATTAAATTCTTTTTAATATTTTCCTTAAACCGGAATATAATGTTTTATTTATAATGTTTCATAAAAATTATTTTTACATTTTTCACTTAAGTTTGACATAGATTATCATTATATATACCTATTTTTATTTATTAATTTCCAATTATGTTTTAAATACATTCTTTAAGTGGCACTATTTTGATATTCAATTTTTTATTCCATATGACGTGATTATGATATCCAATTCTTTCCTTGGGTAACCATTATGGTTGATTATTCATGTGGAACACATATGCATCAAAATATTATTATCAGTTTACCAAGAGAGAGGTCAATTTCATTGGGTAATGTTTTAGTATCATGAGACATGAATTTGGGATAGGGAGTGAACCTGATTCCTTTAGGGGACTTTCCCTTCCATGTGCACTGGTCTTGGCAGTTTGCCTTGACTCATGATTATGTTATGTTTTATGATGTTTCCACATTACTATGATGCCATGATTACAATATTACATGTTTTACATGTTATGATTATATTTTTATATTCATTTTCTATTTCATTTTACATCATAATTTTATGCCTTTTATCGCATGTGATACGCTTTATTTCTATGTTTATTCCCTTAGTGGGGTTTTAGCTTTTCCCTTTTATTCGTGTATTACCCAGGTTATGTTACGAAGATATAAGGGATTTAATAATTCTATTGTCTTATTATATATTATGATTATACATATTTTTTATTCTATTTCAATTTATTTAGTTTTATGTACCTAATCATAAACAGTCATTGGAATTTATGATCCTCGGTTTTTATTTCAAAGTTAATGATGCTTAAAATTATGTAAATATGTATTTAAAAGTATAGGTCTATGATATTATTGTTTTTAAAACCATCTATATAACAATATATTATTATATTCAAGATACGAAAATTTTTATATAATCATGCAATAATTAAAATTGAAGGGGTAGAAAAAGAAAAAAATAAAAAGATTATTGATTAACATTACATCTTCTTCAGGTATCATCCCTAGTTTTGCAACCAAATAATTAATAGGATGAATTTATTCATAAAATAAGACATCCAAGATGATAGTATGGATATCTGGAAGTGACTCAATCAGGTATTGGATTAACCAAAATTGTTTGAAGGTGTAAAGAATGGAGGAGAGGAGGTGGCATTTTATATGTGGGGGAGAGGGCACATTGGATATGTTTGAAAATAATTAAGTGATCCCACATTTTTAATATTTAAAAAGGAAAAAATAGACCTTTTTTTATACTTATATATGTAATGTTCAAACAATATACATAAAATAGTATTTATAAAGTTGTATTTCCAATTTTGCAACACCCCATGTTTTATGGCCCTTTTTTCTCGAATAAATTTTTTTTCATTAATGTCATTTAATTCACTAATTTAAACATTCCTATTATAGAGAACCTACTTGGAATAAATTACATGACACTAACTCAGAATATGTTACACAAAACACAGACTTGGCATATGTTACACACAACACATATGATTCTACAAAACATCTCTTTGTTGTTATAATTATTTAAATGATATAATTATAAACAATATGTTAAACATAGTAATATAAATAATAATAAAAAATATCAAATATTTTTTATAATTTTTCATATAAATAAAACAAATTGCTAATTACAGATATATTTTTTGGTAAAGTCCTTTTATATTTAAAAATACCATTTTCTCAAATAATCTACTTTTAATGTCATTTTGTGAAAACCAATAAAATTAAATTTAGACATATTTAGAATTTTAATTTGATAAAATAATCTTAATTTTCGAGTTTATAATTTCTAAATTATCATAGAATTAATATTTTGTATTTTTCTGTGAAACATCATTTTTCGATGAATAGAGAAAGATACCAGATTTCAGTTCAAAAAATATTTCTCGTAAAATTTTTTTATAAGATTAAATTATATTTTAAAATTGTTTAAGAGTATAATTATATAATATTTTTATTAATTAATCCAATTTGGGTAATTGTAACCAATTTAACATTGAAATTGGGTATCACAACATTGAAAACTTTTGATCTTTGTTACATTAAAAACACACATTGTTGACTCGACTACAGGATTATGTTAAAAATAATATCTATAACTTCTTTGTTTGTCATTTGGAAAAATGGATTTATTATTTGGTATCATAAAAATTTATAGTGTCTAATATGTTAGAATTAGTGTTTTACCAAATACATTAGAGAATGTAATTAAAATTAATTACTATGATTATGGTAAAAATAAGCGTAACTAAGGACTAGACCATAATTTTAAGACCCAAAACAACCTAGAAAATTATAAAAAAATCCTTTTATGGAAAAATATATACCTTTTCATCATTGGGATAAAATAGATACTATTATGGGATCTACTTTCAATATTAAAAACATTGATGTAATTCTTTCTTCAAAAATGTACAAGAGTGTCACTCCTCTTTCACTGTAAAAAAGGGGTCATTTCCTCCCAATTCCACACACCTCTAAAGCCACATTACTCACCCAGAATCTATTGAAATAATCTACCAACTTAGCTTAATTCCTCCTTGAAGCCTCAACTTTTTCATAGAGTCCTCTATGGAAGCCTTTTGGCACAAACCAAATGGAGTTACCCGATTAAGTGGAAACGTCTTCTCTCAAGTCCTTTCTTTTATTTTCTATATCAACCCACTCCAATATATTTATTCCATTATTGTATAAAAACAAAATTATCCTCAATATAATATGTTTTTTATTCTATTTTTTAAACCTATACTTAAACAAAAATCCATCAAATGGATAACAAACATATTGTTTATGTGTGTGGCGTACTACCACCTCACTAAAGGACGAGTGTTTAAGATTTCTTACCACATATCAAGGTGGACATTATAATGGAAAATATATTTATATATATTAAATATTAAATTTAATATTTATTTAATCTTATTTATTCCTTTTAAAAATATTATATTCCTACTTTCCATTTGGTTTAAATATGATAATTTTGTTTGAGGAAGTGTGGACAACTACCTCGTCAAAGTGATGTGACTCATTCACAGACTACATGAAATGTATTAAGGATGAGTTTAGTTAAATTATATGATAAATTATTTATAATAATGATAATTTAATGATGATATATATATATATATATATATTTCATTTACCTTCTTTCTTTCAGTTTGATAATAAAAACAGAAACAACATTCATGCGTTTGTATGGCTTACCGTTTCCATGAACGGTGTATTTCATTTTCATATTTTGATATTTTATAGATTATATTAATACAATTAAAATGAATATAAAATATATTTATATCATTGTTTACAATTGTTAATCATGATATATTTATAATGACCAAAGATATTACAAATTAACACACAAGCGACGAACAAAGCGAATATTATCTGAAGTGAAACCTTAAGATAGAATTGTTAACAAGAGAGTAATATGGGGTCTTAATCAAATAATATATGGTATTATATATAAAAATATTGTTTTATAAATGATTTATAATAAATTTATATTTAATATATATGTTTTTAATGAGTATGAATAAATTCAAGACACAAAGTAAGGGGATTTCATCTTACTTTTTAATTCTTTGAGATATATGCTATGTTCACAACTCTTTTATTTTTTTGTGGTGTATATGATGACCAGGATTGTATTATATGTATCCTATAAATATTTTTTTGTATTAATTTATCCATTCTAGGATATTTATTTCATGGGTATCATGTTTCAAAAGTTACCAAATCGGAAAAATATTTTTCTCTCAATTTCCCTTCTTTGAGACTCATGATTTATTATAAAAGTAAATTCTTTTGAGGTTTATGTAATTCCATTTTAAATGTTGTATAATGAATATAATTTTTTTGGATATTTTAAGCTTCATGTAATTTTCCTTTTCATACATGGAGAGTATGATCCCAAGTTATCATGTTATAAGAGGTTAATGAGACAATCTCATCGTTATTCCAGATTGTTTATGTTTATTCTTCATTTGCAGAAATATTATGATCCATATCTAAAGAAAACTCATGTGATTATCTATAATCTATTTATTCAAGATATATCCACTTATTAGTACCATTTTTCTACTCTTTGTTACTTATAATAACAATTTTTAAAATCTGCCAGTCTATCACTCCAATCAAAAATCTATAGTATTAAAAAACCATGTTTCCAAAAATGTTTTCAAAAGACCATTGCATAAATTTTCAAATAAAAATGATTTTAAAAAAAAAATATTTAAAAAATTCTTTTACATGTTTTACAATCTATTTTAAAAAAAGTTTTCAAAATGGATTTATGTTTTGAAAATTATTTTCAATATAGAAAGGATATGTTCCTCCAGAAATATTTTTAAAAGATCTTTCAAAATTATTTCCCATATAAGATAACATCCATTGGTGATACTCATGAAATTCGAGAAAAATTATTAAATTTTTCCATTTGTATTATTTATTTTAATGGATTATGTTATTATAGAATTAATTTTATGAAACCCAGTTCACATTCACGGGTTATATACTTTTGAAACCTGCTTCTTTTCATAGGTTATGTTTATGATGAAATTATTATGAATCCTATATCTTTCAATAGGTTAGGATGTGATTAAAATTTTATAATACCAATTTAATTTCATGGGTTAAGATATGAAAATTTATTTCATTGGGAACATGTATTTATGCTTTCACTATGAGATGGGTTTGGCCTATATCTACATCCAATGCATTAGATAAAGATTTATATCTCATGTGATAGATTTAGACGATCTTGGGAATGAAACATGACTACTAAGAATAAAATTATAGTAATCAATGGCTAACAATATGATATGAGGAGTGAACTCATTCTACTAAGATGACCATGGGAGTAAACCATGACTACCAAGATGGTATGGGGAGTGCACATATACTACTAATATTGTCATGGCAGTGATGCCTTGGCTACTATGGAAATCATATTATATATGCTTAGTTGTATTCCATAATTCAATGTTTTTTTCCAGTGTGTATGATTTCATATATTATGTTCTTTATTTAATTACTATTAATGGCTTATAAACTACCAATATTTATTCCATGATTCAGGTTTATGATCATTGATTTGCAGGGTGTGATCTTCTATTTTCTTGATAATGTTCTCATACCCTAATGTTCATGATTATGATTACATTTCTCCGTTATTTACCCTTACTGAGTATTTGAGCTCACCCCTTTTTATATTTACTTTCACCTATTTTATGAAGATAAGTATTATTTTTCAGGTGTCTAAAAAGGGTTCTAGTCAGGATGAACCTAGTAGAGATAGTGTAGCTTTCTTATGTACCGGTTTTTGTGTTTCCATGTTTCCAATGACCCTAGACTAGTATAGTATTAATGCGGCTATTTGTGAAATGTTTTATGTATTCTGAAAATGTTATGTAATATTAATGTATGTCAAGACTGGTTAATAATAATTTTTTCCCTTATCTCTTTAGTTTAACCACTGGTAAACCCTATTTAACATTAATCACATTAATTAATTTTAATTTTTTTCACTATCCATTTTTTAGAAAAATATGATATAGTCAGATAAAAAATATTATTATTACAAATATTTGATCTATTTTCGAAATTTGTATTCATATAATTAGAAAATTCAATATAAAATTAATCTCGCAAATGACATAAGAATGTGTGGTTTTAAAAAAAATCATAAGGTGTAAATGTTTTAATTTTTATATTCTATATAAAATTTATCAAAATGACCTAAACTGGATTAATAAATGTATAAATAATATGATTTTACTTTTAAATCAATCTAAATTATAATTTAAATTTATTCACTATTTAAAAAAATTATCTCTTAAATAAAACATGGTATTTTTCACTATTCGTAAAAAATAAAACATTTCAGAAAATTACAAAAATATCACACTCATATAATATTGATATTATGATCTCATAAATAAAGATTATTTTTTAAATAAATTTTATAAAACTTCCATAAATTATTTTTCAAATAATTTCACTATGAAAAGCTGAGAAAACCGACTTTTATGAAAAAACATAGTTTTGAAGCGTAAAATTCAATTTATCCTAATATCATGTCTAGAAAACACATAAGATGAAATTTAATCAGTTTAAATAATATATAATATAATAATTACATTAAAATAAATTACCAAAAAATTATTTTTTTTAATTTATTGATCAAATTTTTTTTCATCATAAATAATGTTTTTTAGAAATATATTTCCTTTATTTTAAGATATTTTTATATTTTTATATTTTTAATTATTGTTTTCATTATTGAATCAATTTTATATATACTAAAAACCAGATATTTTTACAATTTACATAATCATATTCATATCATCCATTCCAATGTCTAGGTGATAATTATCATATTGAATAACAATATTTTAATAACTTGGAATTATTCCTTTAAACTGAATGTTTCATGTCACACAATCATTGATCAGTTTTTTATGTAACATAATATAAAATCAGTGTTTCTTGTTACAAAATCTAAACTCAATCTTCAATGAAATAAAAAATATTCTAAATATTAAATTCTTTAGAAAAAATTCACAAAATCTTAGTGTGGTACATTTTATCCCAATTAAAATGATTTTATCCCTAAAAATTCATCTCAGTCATTAGAATTTTATCCTCTGAAATATTTTTCTAAGAAACCCACATCATAAAATGAATAACAAAACATCAAATTAAATGGAAATCTAGAACCATAAATTTTACCTTCAATAACTCGTATATATGTTTACAAAAAAGAGTACATAGGTGAGAAGTAATGATTTTTACAGGGAAGAAAAGAATAAATAATTATAGGGAGAATTATAGATCACTGATCATAAGAAAGTGGGTGGTCTAGAGAAATTTTTATAAAAATCATAAACCGAAGTGGCATAAAGAAGATCATTGATATCATTAAAAATTATGAAAACTGGAAAAAAATTCATTCTATTATTATTTTCCTAAGGATAAATTATATTCTTATGAAGATAAACTTACATGATTTCATTCTAATTCATAATAATAATCTCACCCTTCAGTTATTCCATGATCATTTTCTTATTCTTTTTTTACTCCAACATAGGAATGTGTATTTTTATCCAAAAAGTAATAACAGATTTTAATATCCAAACATTGAATAATAAATCATTTAATCTATATTTATTTATCATCACCAAATAATTCTAAGAACTAGTTATGAATGAATATTCATATTTTGAAATAATACATTAATATCTGATGCCTCATCAAAATTTCAATATATATCATTTCATAAGTTATTATCTTTACAAAACATATAAAAATTTTAAATCCGTAACATTAGAAAAAATGTCACGAAATTTAAAAAATGAAATTATCATTAATCCCCTGAACCACATGAGGTAGTGCTAAATTATAACCTATCAAACATTTGAATACCTTCATCATGTATTTTAATGGATTACTATAAAACCTAAATGAAAAACCACATGATTTTTCATTCTATGAATATATCCATAAGTTGTTGAATATATTACACATAACTAATAATGTTGTAAACTCCATAAATTGTAACATAAAACACTCTACCTACAAGTCATTAATAAGTTCCCAAGTCATCAGTTTCAATCAATTTAAATGATGCATATCAATTGTCTCATTATTGCAACATCATTATTTCAATATTAGGATCATATTATGGTTTTTCTTTCCCTTAATCATGTGTTTTCTATGAATATCAACTTTCCATTAAAACACATTTCCTGGTAATAATCATCTTTCAATGTATTATTTAAAATCCATAAAGAAAATCTTATGCGTAATTATCTGTGTATATTTCATATTTCATGTAACATAATCCTCGAATTCCAACAAATAAAACATTAATCATCCAACTTACTTTTGAAACCATTAAATAGGCTTCATCCTATTATTCATTAATAATATTTTCCCCTCATATTTCTTTTCTAGTCTCTACATTGTCAGAAGAATAAACATTACCCATGAAACATTGATGATTTCTTTCATGATATTTCCCCTTAGCACATTTATTTTCATAATTCTCATACTTTATAGATTAAAAACATTAATCCATAGATAATACATTAGGGATATAAATATTCTGATCCATTGAGTTAACTAAACTCTTTATTTTTCCTCATCAATTATGCTCTTGGTGTTCATCTTTTCCACCCACGAAACATATTTCTATACCTCGGAGACATTTATTTGTGGCTTCTTCCTACATTATATACATATAATAAAATGATTCATTATTCCTGTATGGTCTCTACTACCCCAAATCTCAGAAAACTTTATCCTTATATCATTATATGAGTTTAAGAGTCGATTAAAGTATAGGTTATTAATAATTTTTTAGGATAATATATTAGGCATAATCATAATTTCCTTCACACAAATCAACAGCCCATTTGAAAAATCATTAGAAACATCTCCATCACATTCAATTTTTAATTATTTCCTTATAATTCCTTCTATTTACTGAATCCTAGAATCATAGTGTGATCAATGCTAATCATAATGTAAAACTAAATAATTGTGAAACTCACTTATTGAGTGTCTAAACAATGAAAACTTATTTTTAATATATAAAACCATAAGTTTTTTCTATGTCCTTCAAAATAATTATCTATTTAATAACATCATGATGGTTCATAAAGTTGAGTGAATTTATAAAGAATAACCTTAGAGAGTGACAAACTAATTGTGCATCAAGGTCAATTGTTGTGTGCCAGGTAATGATTGAGTCTAGCTCATTGTGCCCTTTTTTGAGTTATTGCCTATAGTTACCTATGTAATAAGTCCATATCCACTTGTATTATCCAAACAAGGATATAATTAATTGTAAACCACTCACTCTATACTGAAAAAAAATTATAGGGAATTTTTTTACACATAGACACATCCTTAGACTTATCCTTGTAAACATACCTAGACATATTCTTTGAAACATCCCTTGGCAAATGACTAAATATTTCTCATCCTACTTTCCAAATGTTAAATAATCTTTTTCTTTTACACCATATAAAGTTAATGAGGCTTATCTTAATTTTATATTACTTGTTTTTAGATGAACATTCATTACATCACTAAAAGACATGCCTAAGGACAACAATAGTTTAGTTATATTTAGAACATGGAACCCAATCTTCCAATATGTGGAAATAATAACATTTCCCACAAAGATCATCCCATTTAGTACTCTTAAAATAAATACCATACATAAAACCATTATTCAGACCATGAGAAAATAAAATAATAGAATTAGTTATATTAGTTTTATAGTGTGGTTAAATGTAATAGATATCAATCTCTGATCAAATTTAAGTACAAAATCTGAATAAGAGTTTTTGATAATTAAAGTAACATATGATGTTCATACCCAACACACTAATGATATTAAATATGAGTCAATATATAATTATTGGTTGTCTATATGACCTGAATTATAAGGGAATCTATGAAAATTTACCATGGGAGCATAAAATTGTCATAATACATAGATTTGTGGAGTACACATAAGAATATAAAATATTATGTCAATGTTACTCACCAAAACATTCATAACATGTTAGGATCGGGATAAACACCTATGTACCTTATTTATTATTAGTATAAACACACATGTGGAATAATTTTTTGTGGATACACCTCCTAAAGGGACACATATACATCTCTAGTGGTAGCCCTTTTCTCATAGATGAATGGGTTCACTCAGCGAACCATCATTTTAGCCATGGTTCACTCCCAAGACCATTATAGTAGTAAAAGAACATTACTAGACCTAATTAAATACCCATTATAGTCTTATTTAACTCATGAGATATAAATAATTACCCATTAATTAGATGTATATATTGGTCCCATCTATCATTGGTTATAATGTGACTACTATCCTTGGTTATAAAGTAACCACCATCACATAATGAATATCATACATATGTGTTCCACAAGATCATAAATAATTAATAATATCAAAAACCATAATATGAAATGGGTTTAATATAAATTTCATTATGTCATAAAATACATAAAAGATATGGGATTCAAAATCATTTCATTTTTCCATCATACCGTTACTTCTGTAAATAAGTGTGATTCATAAGTATTTTATTATGGTATAAGCCATTAAAGAGAAATGTGTTTCATAAATATTAAATCATCATAAAAATAAACCATTAATAAAAATATTATGAATGGTATCAATTTAAAAATATCCATGAATAAGAAAACCGGAATCATTAAATATATTAATGTTCATGATAATATGAAATTTCATTCATGTTGTACACATTAATAATAAAGATTCAATTAACTTTTTCAGAAAAAGATAAACGCTAATTGTTTTTTAAACTAAAATAAATATTCCTTTTAGAATATTTTATAAAAATTGGTAAAACAGTATTTAATAAAAAAAATTAAAAATAGTTTCTGAAATTTTTCTTAGAAAACATTGTTTTTTAATAAAAAGTGGTTTCAGACAAAAATACGGTTTTTCCAAAAAAAACATTATTTTGAACTATTTAGTACATAGATAGATGAAATGTAAGAAAAAACATGTATTTTATTGTATTTACCATAGGATTATAAAACTAATGAGTAACTTGGGTGACGGAGGATATGATTTTATAATCGGAAACATAATCATAAAAAATACCAATAAATGACGACATTGTGTCCTAAAATCTTTACCATATTGGAATCTTTTAAATGTAAGAATTATAAAGAAATATAATTAAATGAAAATTAAAATATCATGATGATGAAAAAATTCATGATATTATATTTTAATATTAATCAAAAAAATGAGATTATAATATATACATTTCATTAGATAAACCGAAATGAATCCTTTTAATTAATTAAGGTAAAATGTTTTTTCTTGCATAAAACTGGTTTTATAGAAAAAAAAAATTTATTTTACAATAGATTTTTTTAATTAATTAGTAAATAATAATTCATATTTTACACATTTTTAAACCATTTATATTCATAATGTACACATTCTTAATCATAACATTCATTTTTATGGTTAGGTTATAACATTCATATAAAATAATCATATTTTAATAATATGAAATGCTTCCTTTAAAATAGCTACTTAGTGTTATGCAAGATAATAATAGTATTGTGTATAATGAAAAATACTGTTAATTTTTTGTATAACCAATTATTAAATCATCATTTCATGTAATAAAAAATAATGATATTATTAAATTCATTTGAAATTTTTTTCACAATCTCAGGGTGCTAAAGTTTCGTTTCACATTCTTATATTAATTTATATTTTTTATAATTATAGAAATAGAATTTCATAAAATTAATTCCATATTTTTATCATCCTATTCATGCTATGAAGTGAGGTTTAACTAATATTTGTCCAAAATGATTTTTCACCATAGAAAATGTTTTCCCCATGGTAAATGATAATTTTTTTAATAATGATAAATCAATAAATAAGGAAATATATAACTATATAAAATGATTTAATTTTTTATTGAGTATTCATAGGCCATAATCAATCCAAGTTTTTAAAATTTATCTATTTAGTTCCACTTTATTTGATTAAGACATTGCTTTTAAAAAATTAATGTTATCAAAATTGTCAATATCACCAGCTTAATAAAATTTTATGCCAATTATAAGGATAAACTTACTTTATGTATGGTTAAATATCATTATATTTATGCTTAAAAAATTTAAAAAAATTAGTTTTTTTTAAATTTATTGTTATAGTATAATTATCTAAGAATTTTTTGCATAGGTGATACAAATCATGTTCAACTCGTAAAAAATCATGTAAATGATACAAAAAAATAAAAGTGACATGGTCTGGAAAAATTAGAATATGACAAAAACATTATAGATAATTATAAATGATAATAGATTATTTAGGTGTTTTTATTCAGACTGCATTGATATATTTATGTTTTAAAAGTTAAATTATGAGAATTATCTTCAAACTAAATTAAAGGATATTTAATTTTTAAAAACAATATATTAATTGAATTATAAATAAGAAAAATAAGAGAAAATTGGTATGAGTAATGGTAGAAAATATGATACATGGTACATTTCCAAGAATCATGGAATATTTAAAAAACATTAAAGAAACTTTATGATTTGAGACATGGGAAAATGTAATTGATTTTAGCATATAAAAGGGGTCATGATCTAACCATTAAAAAATCACATATGAGTTTTTTTTCTTAAAATTATGTATAATTAAATCACCACACATCCAATACCATGTTAAAAATACCATGGTGTAACCACTAACCACTCTTACAAATTCCTTATATTTAATCCAAGGGAATATTCATAAGAAAGAGGTAAAAGTATTTAGCTATTAATTTCTCATTTTATATTATTAATCATCATGAAAATATATTATAACCATTATATTATTAATAAAAAATCACATTTATCATAAATAAATGTTACTATGTAGATGGAAATACCTTCTTACAACTTATTTTCATTCTAACGGAAAATGAAAATATCAATCATGAATACTTATAGACTACCATTACAATGAAGTAATATATTTTATATTTAATCACCTTATATCTTGGATGGTTATAAGGTTTGATTTAAAGAATGAATATTAATTTCTTTTAAATTATTTTAACTAAGAAATGATAATATATTATCTACCTTCCTACCCTCCCATCCATTATAAATTGGGATTATCGCTCGTGTGTATATGCGGACTATAACATCCATGAATGATGCATTTCATTTTTCATGAAATTTCTTTTAGGAGTTGATAAACATATATTTAATATATATTCTTATACATTTAAATATTAATGAGACCCTTAATATAGTGAACCCATGAGCTCTTTGTATTCGGTAAACCTACCTAGATGTTTTTAATTTTTGGATACTATGTTAATTTAACTAATTTAGTAACTAAATCGAATATAGTAATAAATTTAAAAAAAAGGAATTATAAAATTTGAGTTTTTAAGAAAATGGTTTAGATTAATTTATCTAATTAATATAAATTTATCATTAAATAACACAATAGATGTACGTGAAGAGTCTAGACATGTGGTAAGGGTTTTTATGGTCCAATTTTCTTCATTGGAACATGTTTTTAATTATTAACAACTATAAATATTTTATTATTTATATTCTTACACATTGAAATATAATATTATTACACTCTTCATAATCATGTTATTTCATATTACCTCTTATGTTCATAATTTCGATGTGATTCTGATTTTAAAAGTTGTAAATGCTCTTATATTAAAACATTTTTTCAAAACCTTAACAATTATATCCTTTTAAATACACATTATTTTTATTGGTTTAATAATTTTATAATTAAAAAATAATTCTCTTTTAACAGTCATTTTTTTCCAATTTTAGCTATATATACAGTGTTTTTTGGAAAGAGTATTTTCAACATTTTTCATATAATAAACGTTTGAAAATATTTAAAAAAGTGAACAAAATTATTACTACATTTTGAACTTTTCATTATATGGTAGGAATAATTTACTATCATGATTTATCAACAAATAACTATTTTTTAAACATGATTATTTTTCAACATTTTTTGGAATTTTTAGTTTTAAATGTTTTTAAAATAAAATGATATATAATCTTTTTTACAAAAAAAATATAATATCCTAATAAGGATTATCTTAATATATGTCGATGATCTATAATGTATCTTATTCAATTCTCTAATGATACCATCCACATTCTCTCTCTATGTGACTTATGATCATGTTATTTTTCTGAAAAGGTAAATATTATCCTTTGTTATTATTTTATTTAATATATATATTTATTGATTATTAAGGAATATTTATTACTTATTTTGTTGATTTTTAATATTATTGGAATTCTTTGGACATGTGTAGGTGATGGGAGAGGCCTGTTTTATCCCATAAAAGCATCAATAGTTCTCATGGGGGGAATTTATCTTGGTTATTTTGTGTACTCCTTACATATTTATTTAAGATATCTTATTTTAGAGGCCTTGGTGATATGAAATATTTATGGGATGAGTGTCCTTGACTATGTGTAAGATATATTGGTTGAGAGTATATAAGGATATGTAATTTTCCTTGTATAAATGGACATGATGATAGGATTAAGATGTTGTATGTTATGAATTCCATTATTATGAAATCTATTATTATATTCCTTATAATTACTGAGTTCTTTTTCTTAGATATATTTCACTATCATGTTATCGATTATTTGAAAAAAAAAATTCAAATAATTTCTCTATAATATTGTCTATTCCTTATTTATTCATTATATATTTTAATGTATACATTCCATTTTTAAGAACTTGAGCATACACTTTATGATTGTTTCCTTTCCCCAGGGTACTGAGAATTGATATTTGAATGATTTCAATGGTGTAATAAAATGACTGAGAATGTTTTTATGAAATTTAAAAGCTATGATTTATGATTTCAATTAAATATTGAAATCATTTATGTTTCAAGTCTCCCAATAATGATAAACTCTTTGTTCTGTCAATATTTTACCTCTTGTTTCTTCTTCCAATATAGTAAAGAAAATACTTTATTTTACTAGAGTTGGGTTTGTCACAAATAATTCCTAAATTTATCTATTGTTATTTAAATGTTATAATTATTTTTGAATCTTTATTTTTGGATTAATATCCATATAAGTAAATTTTCCTTGAATAATTTGGATAATTAATCAATCTATAAATTAATTATGTAAATATCACTATGTACATTTTCATTCCATAATTTTTTGATCATTCTAGTACATAATTGGAATGGATAAGATCATGATAAAAAATTAGTTATTCCAAAGGTCAATAGATAACTTGGGAGTAGGGATTTGGTTGAACATTTTCTATACACGTTGATTTAAATGACTATTTTGATGGAAAATAAGATAAAGTTAGTTGAATATGTTTATTTTTATTCATTTATATATTTACATCATTTCACATAAAGTGATTCTTCGTTATTTTGGTAGCATTATGTACAATTTTTAATTAAAATAATATTTAAATCCTAAAATGGGTATCAAATTAATATTTTTGACATTATTGTGTAAATATAATAGTTTTATATTTGTCTTATATAAATAAAATCATGAAATATATAACATTGTATTCAATTTATTGACTGAGGAATGTTTTTAAAATAATATATATGTTACCAAACACTCAAGGAATTTTGACCTGTAGAACATTATGTGTCACTATTTTTCACTGTATGTAAAAGAAATTCGAGACATTTCCATATTTATCATTATGTATCATATATATATAATGTTTATATCTAAATTCATTTTAGGTTGTTAACAATTTTTTTTATTGAAATGATGCCATACATTAGTCTCAAAGTTATCTATATAGGGGAGTTAGCTTCATTTTTTTTTAATTTTCATCACCCTTTATATAATATACCCCTCCTTTCATACATTGATATTAAATCTAAATAGATGAATATCCATATTACAAATAAACCACACCAGAATCATATGGATTTAGTGTATTTGAAAACTTAGAACAAAAATTGTTCACAAAATGTCTGCAACATCTTTCATACATCCCTTCATAAATATAACACTTTTGGAGGAATCAGACATAATAACTTTATTTATTTCTTGGGGAAAAGAAACATAATAATAGTTTGAGGTAAAATTCTAAGTAAGGGTGAAAAGAGATATATATAAAATATCATGAACAAAAGGGTATGATAAAATAGAAAAAACATTTGAAGAACCTACCTTTCATGTCCATGATTGTATACAAGAGTCAAGTCATAAATATTGGCAGTTCATAAAACATGAATCATATTTTAATAAATGTGCATGAGCCATTGGAGAATAACTGTGGCATTACATAAGAAATTTTTCTAATAAACATAAAACTATAACATTGTGAACATATATAAATAGAAACATGTTCAATCGTTAAGTTAAAGACATGAAATCAGGCCTTGCATAAACTTATGGACATGAAACCAGCTCCACAATAAAAATTACAAACATGAAATACAGGTCCATATAAATTTTGAACATGTAAGAAAATTCATTCATAACATTTTTAATATATAATAAGGTTCATGCATAATATTTTTTGACATGTAGTCAAGTTCATGCATAACATTTTTAACATGTAATCTCTGTAAGTAATAACATTTGTTTACAAGTAATTAGGTTCATCTATAACATTTTTACTCAAGATATATCCATAATTACCTAATTAATTAGAGAGAGATATAGGACTCAACCGTCAAACAATGTAAATCATAAAAATGTGTTCCAAAAGAATATAAATCATTCATTAAATTGGAACCCAGGTAAATAAATTAGTTTCATAAAAAAATTATACTTACATAACTAATAGAAAAGAAATAGGATTCACAAACACTATTCCATAATAAATAGTAAAACATAAAATTAATAATGAAAATATCCTTGAAAAAAATCCCATTTAAAGCATAAGTAATAAAAAATATTATGATCTTAGATGAAAATTAATTTTGAAAGATCACATGAAATAACCCTTGAAGAAAATATACTTTATTTTTTGAAAATATTTTCTTAAAATAAACAATTATAAAAGGAAATGTTTTATTTTATTAATAACCCTTTTTGATTTTAAATGAATCTAAAATGCATTAAAGCATCATGATCATAGTTAAATTTACACATTTTGTATAAGTTAAAAAAAATTGCTTCCATATGATTGTCAGAAAAGTCCTAAAGAACCTCTTTTAGAAAACTAAATAAAGTATAATTTCATTTAATTTTTCTAAAAGTAAAAAATGGGAATAAGAATATTTAAAGAATCATAGAATAATAGAGAAAACAGTTTTTGATATTATTTTATAAAAATGGATTATGAAGAAAAAGATATTTTTAAAGGTAAATTTAAAAAAGATAACATTTAAAATAAAGTCAATTATAAATATATTATAATTGAATATGAAATTAATCAAATGAATTAAATATTTTTATTTAGTATAAACCCATTTATAAAAGTGGAAATATAACATATGATATTCAAAACTAATTTCTTACACAAGTAGGTCACAACCTAATCTAGAAAAATGATTTTAACCCAATGAATGGAAATTGAGTTGAGAAATCCCATATATTTTAAAATCATTCAAATCATATGCATCATTAAAGTAATGATTATAAAATTAAATAATGGATACCATTAATATAATTAGTTTCATGTTATGATATGCTAAAGGTCATAATATACACCACATAATAAACAAGTGGTGAAAAATTCATTAATCTCATTGAAGTAAAAGTGAGACCATAAACCATTACATTCTACTCTATTCTGGTCGAATGTTCATTAAAAAATTGTATACTATTTTTAATAATATTAACTTATTACTAAATAATATGAACATTTATGATATCATATATGATCTTTTTATAACATATTATTACCCATTCGTTAATAATCTCCCAATATTTTCATTTTTTCGAACAATAACTGCTTTTTTTCGAGTTTATTTTGACTTGTTATTTTTTGATCCTCTTACATAGATCATGAATTAATTATCTACATAAAGTAAAAAGTGATATAAATATCATATATATTTATTATATCCAGATTTATAATAATCCAAAATATTTAGTGATTGGAAATGGAATACGCTCTTCATAAAGATGGAAGGTCCTACGTACGCCCAAAACATGTTTCCATTTTCTTGTCTTATTTAAAAAATAGGAAATTATATATACCAATATTATAATTATATTATAATTTTTATTTCATATATTACACATATTTTATTAAACCCATAATTAATAAATTTCATGTAAATCATGAACAAATCACATCGCATTGAGGAGGCAGTAGTCCACATGTCCTCAAACTATGTTTTCGTATTCTTAGAAAATGGCATGCATAAAAGAATGTGTTATATAATAATTGAAGAATAATAAAAAAAATTATAAATATCATACATGTCATATATAAAATATTATTATGTCATTATTCCCTACCTTGAAATATGGTATTGTAATAATGAATGACATATGTTCGGGGGGTGGTAGTCGGCCACACACATGAGTGACAATTTTATATCCCATTTGACAATAGTGTGTTTGTTTTTTCATACCATGGAAATAATAACATATCAGTATATTTAATGCTTTTATTATATTATATAATGAATATATAAAAATAATTTATGTGTTTGATCATTAAATAAAATAATATTCCTCGTTGTAGAGTGTTACCTCT
This sequence comes from Viscum album, assembly GCA_963277665.1. Lineage (NCBI taxonomy): Eukaryota > Viridiplantae > Streptophyta > Magnoliopsida > Santalales > Viscaceae > Viscum > Viscum album. The sequence continues at coordinate 562,689,877 of OY728139.1, forward strand.
TCTTCGGAAGTTATCCTTTAGATATCATATTAAAGAAGATAGGAATGGCCTTTTGGTGAGACCAAAATAACATGGATGTGTATAGAGTGAGTAAGAGATGTTTTTTTAGAAATTTTATGTTATTCAATTCTTGTGAGTCAAAATTGGGTGTTGAGGAGGGGGTATTTATACTTGAGGTGGGGTTGTTTTATGTTATTAAATAATGATTATTTTACAATTAAAGACAACCATAGTGAGGATGAATTAATTTCAATGTATTTTAATGTTAAAAATGTTTTGGAGGGTGTTTATGGTATATAAACACCTTAAAACCCCATTTAATTTTGTATTTTCTTTGTTTATTATAATCCTTTTCTATTTAACATTAACCAGTTTCAATTTTTAACTATATTGCGGTAAATATTTTGTTTTACATAGTTATTTTTTCTCCTAAATATTAAAATGATCATACATCCTAATTAGGACATTTTTATTTCAAATATTGAATCCATTTTACCAAATTAAATTCACATAATAGGGAAAATTAGATTTAAAATTAATCTCGTTGATGCAACAGGAAAGTGTGTTTTAAAAGTGAGAAACTTCAAAAGTTTGAAATAATTTTTTATCCAATTTTAAAGTGATATTTAATCCAATAAACAAAATTAGATTTATTTAGGTATAGTTTAATTAATTATACTTCAAAAAAATTTAAAATATAATTTTAATTTATAATTATATTATAAGAAAATTTGGTATTCAAAAAAGGCAGTATTTTATACTATTCATTTAAAAATGAATCCAATTTGGAAAAAAAATTCACCATATTCTAATTATGAAATTACTATTTGAAATATTAATTTTTTTAATTTTAAAATTTTAAAATTTATATATTATATTTTTTAAAAAAGTGTGTCATCAAAATCCTGAAAAAATGCCTTAAAATATGGCGTTTAATTCTAAAAATTTGATTTATTTTATTCTTAATCAAATAAAAAATATTGGATGAATTAAAAATAATTTTATTGAATATATAACATATAAAATTCATTAATATTTTTCTATAATACTTATTAATTTAATTTATTAAAATAAAATTCCAATGTAAAAATATTTTATTTCATAAAAAAAATATCATTTATATTCAATTGGTATTTATTTTCATTTATAATTAATTGGTTACTAATTAATTGATTTTATAAACATTTTTAAACAATATTTTCTTAATTATTTTGTTATAATTTATTCTCTTCATTCTTATAACGATGATATAATTATCCAAATTAGATAATAATAATATTCTTGTGTTTTTTCATATTCGGTGATTAGTCCAAATCATATTATTGAAGAGATTTAATTTATTTTTTTAAAAACCAAATAACATAAAATCATGGGTTGTAATATTCTACCCCCTTAAAATAAGTTTTATACTCAAAATTCATTACTTATAAATAATAAAATGATTATACCCTTGGGTCATGACATGCTCAGGTTCCTACATAGCTTCCACAAAAACATTAACAAGGTTAGTAGTCTTGCTTCATCGAACTATATATTTATAATACAGAATTTCTAACAATTTTTTCTTATAATAAATATATTTTTATAATACCATGGCTCCACATTTATTATATGATAAGGATCAGATATGTAATTTGATAGGAGATATGAATTGAACACGTTATTAACATTAGTGAGATTTTTTTGATGATCCAATCGATAAGCTACCATCCTAATACAACGAAGAATCTCAAAAAAAAAATTGTGTCCTCAGAAAGCAGAAATCTCCCATGAAAATAAAATATATATTTTTGAGAAGTTATTCATTGTAAAACCCTCATCAAAAAATGTTTAATAAATCTACCCCTTAAAAAGCATGAAAGTAAAATGAAAATATCACTAAATAACCAGGATTAAGATTAAGAGGATATTATCATCAATTAAAAGTATAGAAAATAAATATAATTCTAACTACCAAGATGTGAGAGAGAATGATATGGAGGATGGTTATTAGAACGTTAATCACAAATGAAACCATATACCAAATTGGTCTGAAAAATGTCATTGATATGATCATAAATAATGGTAATACGATAATATTTTATTTTAAAAAAACAATCATTTGAGATGATAAACTTACATGATTTCATCTCAAAATTACAATATCACTCCTTGGTTTTGTGTTGATCAATTTCCACTTCATCTATAACTCTAACAAATAAATGGAAATTTTTAATTCCTATAGAATTGGTGGATCATAAGATCCATAATAGAATGACAAGTTATTCCTTATTCTAATAGTAGAAATCATAAACAAAGATTATCATAAAATACCTAATATGCATAAATATTCATATAGTTAAATAATTCATTAATAATTATAAACTCATCCAAATTTCACCATAAAATATCTCATAACTCATTACCTTTATGAACCTTCCTAACGATTAGAAAATTATACTTTAAAATGAAGTCAAAAAATTTTCAAAATCAACTAATCATTAATCCGTCAAACAACTTGATTTAGCTATTAGTTATCACACACCAAATACATGATAATAAATATAATGTATTCTATAAAAACATGGTAACAACCTGAATTACCATAAATCATTAGTGAAAACATGCATTATTTAAAAATTTACTTCTTTCATCGTATGATAAATCAAAAAATTATGTGAACTCCATCCACAAAAAACCTTGTTTTTATATTACTAATCAGTCTCAAGAACATCAATTCTATTTAATTTATTTTATGACAATCAAACATATAATTATCTCATTATTATCCTAAAATAATGAACATATTATGGATTATCTTTCCCTTAATCATGTGATCTCCAGAAATTACACCGTACCATTAAACCAATTTTTCCTTCCATAAACATCACTTAAAAAAATACTTTCAAATCCTTAATAAAGAACGTATACTATTTAATAATTTTATATGTCATGATTTAGATAAATTATATTTCATTTATAGTATATAAATATTTCATTCATCCAACTTTCTTCCCAAAAAATTAACTAATCTCTCACTTCTTATTCCTTAACACATATTTTCTGTCATATATCATTTGTAGCCTCAATATAACCATACCTTATTGGTTTTCTTTATAAACCTTCCCCTATGATTTCAATTTTTATAGTTCTCATACCATCCACTTTAAAATAATTTATTTATTTATAATAACTTAAGGGGACTAGTATTTCAATCCATTGCATTAACAAAAATATTCATTTTTACATTACTGTTACTTGATTTGTGTATTTATTTTCCTCAATCAAAACAACTTCATATTACCATTAGGAAACTACTTCAATATTTCTTCTCATAATATTTACATTTAAGAAATTTAATCTTTTTTACTCAATAGTTTACACTACCAATAATCTCAATGAAATCTTTCCTTTTCTTATTTTGGGAGTATGATAGTTCTTTAGGTATACTCTATTCATCATATTATATGAAAATAGATTAGTCATAATCACAATATCCTTCACTCTAATCATTATTAATTTTGATTTCTCATAAGAAAATTTTCCATCACATTAAATGTTAACCCAATGCATATTTGTTCTCACTATTGAATAAAAAATAGAATAATGAATGAATCACTAATCATACTGGTAAAACAAAAAAAATGATGGAAATTTTGTCACGACCCGCCGTCACCGAAAGGAGGGAAGGGTCAGCAGATTGCCAGGCCCTTCTTTCTTGATGTTTAAGGAGAGATAATGACTCCCGAAACCTGCCTTCAATATGTCCCGGAGTGGCGACTAGCACCAAGGGTATAGAATCGCACACAAAATGGAAGGCATTACCATTTTTCTTTTAATAGGATCGGGAGATAAGATAGTGAATCCCATAACAACACCAAAACTGAAAGAGAATTAAAGCCAAAAGTAAACCATTCCCACATGCATGTTCAAAAGTAAATGATACATGTTACAAGAACTCCATAGATAAAGTACCAAAAGAGAGAAAAACGACAACAACAACAACTGCCCCAAAGTTCCGCACTAGGATGGTCCCGCACGATCCCCGATGTCTTCCTGGAAAACTGAAAGCAGTTTTATATATGTAGGGTGAGCATACAAGTATACTCAGTAGGGAAAAAACAAAGACTCTCGTGCACAAGTGGGGGAACGTACTAAAGTTCCGTGAAAAAAAAGTAAACCAAACACCTAACAAGGTAAACTATCCACCCAAGCCTCACCAAGGCATACTCAACAAATAATGCAAGAAAAGTAATATATAGTAAAGGCACATCGATGTTTGGGTACCCCGAGCCACTTTCGCACTGGTTATTGAAGACATCCTATTCATCGGACCAATCTCGCCATTCTCACCGCAGTCCCACTGCCACACCCCGCGCACACACACCTGGGCCACAACCTCACGCAGTCCCACTTCCAAACCTCGCCCGCACACACCTGGGCCACAACTGTCACATGTGACCATGCCTGCAAACACCTAGGCCAAAACAACCACCGCCACGCCCGATGACACCTAGGCTAGAAGATCCACTGCCACACCCGAAGACACTTGGGCCTCATCCCAAAGACACTTGGGAAACTACCTTCCCACACACACCTGGGCCATAACCACCACACTGCCCCGCCCAAAGGTTATTGGGCTAATAATGGACCTCAGGCCATCACAGCCTGCCCAAAGAAACTTGGGCTATCTGGGAAAGGGAGTAGAAAGGAGTTAATAACCATACACTAATAACGGTGTTGGAAAAAACACTCGCCCCCATGAAATGGGGGTGTTCGGAACTAAGTGCTCAACTTGGGTGGGGTGCGAATAAGAAACACAAAACTAAAAATATATATATAGGTAACAAGAACTCTCCCAAGTTTAGGTTTTTCTTCAACCAGCCAAAAGAACACAAACAGCACTAAGTTTGAGTCGCAACTCTCGCCAAAAAAACCCATTTGTCTCATTCATCTTCATGTTCAGTAATGATGTTTAATTAAGTTCTTCACCTACTTGGGCAACTAGTACCATAAGCATAACCAAGGAATACAATCCATCCAAATGTGAATTTAGACTTTCGCACCCGATTCTCTTCTAAATTCACAACAACAAAGGGATAAGTGAGATCCCTTGAAGTACTGAAACCAAAGAAACCCCCCTGAGACACTACCCCGTGTCCCCCAAAATGGTTTCTCATCAACAGAGGATCCCACCCGAATTCGTGATGTGAACAAGGTAACCACCCGGTCTTATGACTCACAACCACTGAATCCATAATAACAGGGGATCCCATCCACAATTTCACAACCACCGAGAGTATAAAAACTGCGGACCGCATCCCCTCCCACATCTCCAATAATCGGCCAGTAAAGTAAAACAACCAAAACACTACCACCAACACAAATCTGGGCCATGCCGGTATTTTCAGATTTATAAGATTTAACACACTCCATGATTTCAATTTCCGTGTTGTTAAACTAGGGGTTATCACATAAGGGTTGATCATGGTTCTTTCAATTTTTTAAGCCGAGTGTACGTGATTGACCCATTTCCTTTTTACAACAGGAGTTCACAACCACAAACAAGCCATTTAAAACATCACTAGGGGTTCATTAGTGCACAGATAAAGACCACCACCAACCATGATTTTCAGTAGGCGTAATCCCGCACAATTTAGAAAGATGATCATAACATAAAACATCATCAATGATCACAGCCCCCCCCCCCTTCTTTCTTTATATAATTCATTTATTATATTTATTTAGGTCTACTTTATCCAATTCTAATGAATCAAAAGCATGCCCACCTGACATGATTCACAAAAAGGGAAAGACGAAGGAGAAATTCCCTACCTGTTGATCAACGATCGATGCTAAGGTCGGGCGCGGAACTTCACGGATAGCGATACAGCTCTTCCTAACGAAAAGCAGCTCGTCGAAGGGTTTCTAGCATAGGGTGATCAAGAAAAGAACCTAGAAGTACCCATTTCATTTTTAAAGGAGGGGACAGTTGAGATAAGAACGCGAAACTGCGTAAGGAGTGGGGGTTGTCGGTTGACCACGCGGTTGAGACACCCCACACTTCATTAGTGGGTCCCCGTGGTTTAAACTGATGCACTCCAGGTTAATTACTTAAATATTTAATTAAAACATTTATGGGTGTTACTGGGATTTAAAACAAGCTTAAAGGGGTCAAATAGGGATTAAACCCCAATTCACGCAAAAGGGAGCGTTGCAGGAAAAACCCTGTGGGGGTAAGCGAGAGCCACCGGTAGCTGAGAGCTACCGATGGTTGACAGCCACCAATAGCTGAGCTACCGGTAGGCTGCATCCACCGGTAGGCCACGCTACCGGTAGAGAGAGTTGCTGGTAGCTGCAGCTACCAGTATACCGAGCTACCAGTAGACAGAGCTACCGGTAGCTGCAGCTACCGGTAGACCGAGTTACCAGTAGACAGAGCTACCGGTAGGCTGTGGCTACCAGTAGACCAATCTACCGGTAGGCCTGCTACCGGTATGCCTACCGTTAGGCCAAACTTAATCGATATCCCTAGACCAGAAAACCCAACATGAGATTTTCACAATGTAATGGACAGCAAAAAACCCCGAGCCATTACATCAGATACCTCTTAAACGATTCTCGTCATCGAGAATCAAAACAACCTAGAAGGAAATAGAGGGTACCAACAACCACCTCAAAAGATACCTCTTAGGAGTGAACCTCATTGTTAACTAAAAATTATTTTCTGCCAACCAAGCAACATACCATGTCAAACTACCCAGGCATGTGGGTTGGGGATTCACCTTCTCCATGTCAAGATATTATTCTCATTGGGTGGCACTGACTCGCCCGCACGGGTTTAATCGCATCCACCTTAATGTGTCTTGATTAGGGGTTAGGTTCTCTCCTCCTCATAGCCAGGTCTTTACACACACATTCAGATGAATGAAAACCAGTATATTTCATAGCCAAAAAGAAAAAACATTCTACCACAATAGGTAAAACAAACTGAACAAAACTCAAAACAACTCTAGGTAATGGGTACGCATTTGTGCTTCCCTCTCCCACGTACTCTCCTCAAGCCCACCATGTCTCCACAACACACGAACCATGGGAATGGTTTGCCCACGAAGACCCTTCTCCTTGCGATCCTCGATCATCACTGGTCTCTCCACAAAATTCATGTCGTCCTTGATGTCCAGCTCTCCCTAGCCAAGGACGTGTGAATCATCGTGCAGATACCGATGGAGCTGGGACACATGGAAGACATCATGTATCCTCAGTAGCGGCGGCGGTAACGCTAACTGATAAGGCACTTCGTCGACCCGTCGCAACACCTCGAAGGGCCCGATGAACCTGGGAGAATTTTTACTCTCCTTACCGAACCTCCGTTGTCCATACCGAGGGGAGACCTTCAAGAACACATGGTCTCCAACCTCAAACTCCAAGGTCCTCCTCCTGGTATCAGCATACAATTATGTCGGTCCTGGGCCGACTTCATCCTTTCCCGTATGAGCTGAACCATCTTCGTCGTGCTCTGCACCACCTCCGGGCCAAGGATTTATACCTCTCCGACTTCGGTCCAACACACAGGTGAGCGACATGGCCTCCCATACAAGGCTTAAAACGAGGCCATCCCAACGGTAGAGTGATAGCTATTATTGTAGGAAAACTCTACCAGAGGTAGGTATCACACCCATGATCCTCCTGAGTCCAGAACACATGCTTACAATATATCCTCCATGGTCTGGATGGTGCGCTATGTCTGTCCATCTGTCTGGGGATAGAAAGAAGTGCTGAGATGCAGCCGGGTGCCAAAATCATGTTGTAATCCTCTCTTGATTCACGAGGTAAACCGTGCATCCCTATACGAGACTATAGACCTCGAAAATACATGCAATCTCACCACCACATCCATTTACCTTCATTCCAAAGCATCCACTGCACTCGACTCCTTGATCACCAGAAAGTGAGCCGATTTTGTCAACTGGTCCAGTACCACCCAGATGGCGTCGTATCCCCCTTGGACCTTGGGTAGTCCCGTGAAGAAATCCATCGAGATGTCGCCCCACTTCCACTCGGGGACATCTAGAGACTGCAGTAGGCCGCCTGGAACTCAGTGTTCAGCCTTCACTTGCAGACAAACTAAGCACTTGGCCACAAACTCTGCCACTGTTCGCTTAACTCGGGCCACCAAAATTGTTTCTTCTATCCCTCGTACGTCTTGGAAACTCCTGGGTGTACCTCCAGGGGTAATTTGTGGAACACAGTGAGGACCATACCGCACATCACTTCTGGAACAAACATCCTTCCCTAGAAAAGCATCTGGTTCTGACCATCCTCTATCCACCCTTCCGGAGCATTTCTCTGCTCAACTCGGTCACGCATCACTTCTCACTCTGGGTCTCCCCACTAAGACTCCTCCACTTACTGCAACATAGAAGACTGCACTAACATCTGATACCGGAAACCTCTACCGATATCCATCCTCGCATCCAGGTATAAGGAACCCAACTCCTCTATCACCTTCCAAGAATTTGCTGACTCTCGGACCGCATCCTTCTGCATCCTTCTTCTCAAGGAATCGGCCACCACATTAACCCTCCCTGAAGTGTAGGAAACCTCGAAGTTGTAATCCTAGAGGAACTCCATCCACCTTCACTGCCGCAAGTTTAGGTCCTGCTGGGAGAAGATATACCTCAAGCTTTTGTAATCTGTGAAGACCACAAAGCGTTCTCCGATGAGGTAGTGTCGCCATAACTTCAGTGCAAAAACAACCGCTGTAAGATCTAGGTCGTGGGTGGCATAATTACGCTCATGGGGGCGTAGCTGCCTAGTCCCATAAGAGATCACCCCTTGTCGCTGCATCAACACACATCCCAGGCCCAATTATAAAGAATCACAAAACACCTCATACGCCTCCCATTCTTCTGGTAATCTCAGCATCGGGGAACTAACCAACTTCTCCTTCAAATAGCTGAAGGCTGACTCGCACTCCTCACTCCACATGAAAACGTGGTCTTTCTCGGTCAGTGTTGTCAAAGGGGATGCAACTCGGGAGAAGTTGTGTACGAACCTATGATAGTAACCCGCCAGCCCGAGGAAACTACGAACCTCTGCCACATTCTTGGGTGCTACCGAAGAAACAACTGCCTCAACCTTTTATGGGTCCACCGCTACCCCCTGCTCGGACACCACGTGCCCGAGGAAGTGCACTTCTCGTGTCTAGAATTTTCATTTTGACAACTTCCCATAGAGCTGATGATGTCAGAGGACCTCCAAAACCCTCCTCAGGTGCCCCGCATGGTCCTCCTCTGATCTCTAATAGACCATGATATCATCAATGAACACAACCACGAACCGATCCAGGTACTCCCGGAAGATGGAGTTCATCAGCCCCATGAACACAGTCGGGGCGTTCGTAACACCGAAGGGCATGACTACGAACTCGAAGTTTCCATATCTGCACCTGAAGGCTATCTTCGGGATGTTTCTCTCCTTTACTCTCAGCTGGTGGTACCCAGACCGCAGGTCGATCTTCGAGAACCACCCTGCCCCTTTCAGCTGTTCGAAAAGATCATATGTCCTCAGAAGAGGATAGAAATTCTTGATCATCACCTGATTCAGCCTCTTGTAGTCTATGCACAACTTGAGACCACCATCTGACTTCTTTGCGAACAATACAGGAGCACCCCATGGTGACGCACTCGGCCGAACATAACCCCTCTTCATCAGATCGTCAATCTGAATCCGCTACTCCCGTAGCTCTGATGGTGCCATCCGGTAAGGAGCCATCGAAATTGGGTGAGCGTCTGGCTGCATGTCTATCCCGAACTCGATATCACGTTGAGGGGGTAGAGTCGTCACCTCCTCAAGGAAGATGTCCATAAACTCACGGACGATCTCTGGCACCTCCACCATTTCAGCATCTACTGACTCTACTGACAGCTCAGCTAATAAGGAGAGGAGGAGTTCCTCTCGCCTGCTTCCCTTCTAACTGCTCTGCTCGCCGGTGAAGGTAACACGTCGGCCGCCCAAGTCCGAGAACACAACCATTCCTCAGAAATAGTCGATGACGACACACACAAAGACTGGCCAGTCGATGCCTAAGATGACATCGTATGGTTGTATCTGTAGCAGAAGAAGATCGCTAACTGATTGATGTGGCCCTATCATCAGTCTGCATCCCTGACAAACAAACAAGAAGTTGTTCTGACCTCTGACTGGTTTTCTCAACACCAGGGGCACTGGAAGTCTCTCGGAATCTAGACCCAAGGCACGGGCTAGACTAGGTGCAAAAAAGGAGTGCAAATCTCCGGTATCAAACAAGGTATAAGAAAGGGTACTGAACAAACTGATCATACCTCGAACAACCTCCGGCCCTGCTGGAACTGCTGCCTCCGTGGTGTGTAGCTGTCCACGGCCAGCTCCTCTGTCCCTCAGCCATCGGCCACTTCCCCTACCACACCCCAGTCGAGGTCCTTGAGGAGTGCCCTGAGATCGGCCTCCTCCTCCTACAACTGGCCTTGGAGGAGCAGGAGCTTGCTGTCCCTGCTGCAGCTGCTGGAAAGGCCTGGCTGGAAGCTGATGCTGGGGTGGGTGGTGGGGTTGTCCACCACCGCCGTACTATACCCAGTCCGCACACTGACTCTGGAGATGCCCATGGCTCCCACAAACGAAGCATCGTGGTCCTGGGCCTGAAGAAAAAGGGCGAAGACCAGGGGATAGAAACTGAAACTGCTGTGGCCTGCACCCTGCTGGTCGGCACCTGGAGGGTCCTGACGCTGGAGGCCTGGTGCTGATGGCCTTCCCCTTTGATGGTCTCAGCTGGATCTCCTCTCGTGAAACTCCTCCTAGATAATGCATCCTCTCCACCACTTCGGCCTTCTTCTGGACCTCCAAGTACGTAGGAAGGGTAAAGGGGTAACAGTATACAGGAGGGAGGGTCGGAGCACCTCCTCTAAACGAATTTCTCGAGGCTCCTCGTCAGGAAAGAGACAGGAGCTACTCTCCCTCAATCTACTATACCACACGTGGTCGCCTTCCAGGTGCCATAGCTGCAAGGTAAACAAGGAATGACTAAGCCCAAGTAGTGAAGAATATTGTTCTTAAAACTTCTTAAACTTTTCATTTTTTTAATTCCCAAGACACCACAGAAACACGATAACAAAAGTCATTATGATTCATGTACCTTTCCTAGGGTATCTACCCATCAGTGTGGCCTCACTTGGTCGTTCGGTAGGTCCATAGTCCTTGCATCGTATCACGGGGGCCCTAAAATCCCATGTCCTAGCCAGTATTCCCTAGCCTAATTCAAGAACCAAGGTCACCCAACACTGTTGCCCTACCATCCCATGCAATCCTTACTGTACCTAACTCCAGACTCCATCCTATCTCTCAACTATCACCTTTGATACCATTCTGTCAAGACCCGCCTTCACCAAAAGGAGGGAAGGGGCAGAAGATTGTCAGGCCCATCCTTATTTAAGTTGAAGGAGAGATAATGAACCCCAAAACCCACCTTCAATATGTCCTGGAGTGGCGACTAGCAGCAAGGGTATAGAATCACACACTAAATGGAAGGCATTACCCTTTTTCTTTTAATAGGATCGGGAGATAAGATATTTAATCCCATAACAACACCAAAACTGAAAGAAAAGTAAACCATTCCCACATGTATGTTCAAAAGTAAATGATACATGTAACAAGAACTCTATAGATAAAGTACCAAAAGAGAGAAAAACGAAAACAGCTACTACCCCAAAGGTCCACGCTAGTATAGTCCCACATGATCCCCGAAGTCCTCCTGGAAACCTGAAAGTAGTTTTATATATGTAGGGTGAGCATACAAGTATACTTAGTAAGGAAAAACCAAAGACTCTCGTGCACAAGTGGGGGACGTACTAAAGTCCCGTGAGAAAAGAGTAAACCAAACACCTAACAAGGTAAACTATCCACCCAAGCCTCACCAAGGCACACTCACCAAATAACGCAAGCAAGGTAATATATAGTAAAATCAAATCAATGTTTGGGTACCCCGCGCCACTGTCCCACTAGTTATTGAAGACATCCTATACATCGAACCAATCCCGCCATTCTCACCGTAGTCCCACTGCCACACCCCGCCCGCACACAACTGGGCCACAACCTCACGCAGCCCCACTGCCAAACCCCGTCCACACACACCTGGGCCACAACTGTTACACGTGACCACACCTGCAAACACCTAGTCCAGAACAACCACCGCCACGCCCGAAGACACCTGGGCGAGAAGATCCACTGCCACGCCCGAGGACGCCTGGGCCTCATCCCGAAGACACTTTGGAAACTACCTAACCGCACACACCTGGTCCATAACCACCACACTACCCCGCCTGAAGGTTCTTGGGCTAATAATGGACCTCAGGCCATCAAAGCTTTCCTGAGGATACTTGGCCTATCCAGGAAAGGGAGCAGAAAAGGATCCAATAACCATCCACTAATAACGGTGTTTGGAAAAACACCCTCCCTCATGAAATGGGGGTGTTCGGCACTAAGTGCTCAACTTGGGTGGGGCGCGAATAAGAAACACAAAACTACAAGTATATATATATATGTAACAACAACTTTCCCATGTTTAGGTTTTTCTTCAGCCAGCCAAAAAAACACAATCAACACTCAGTCCGAGTTGCAACTCTCACCAACAAAACCCATTTGTCCCATTCGTCTTCATGTTCAGCAATGATGTTTAATTAAGTTATGCACCTACATGGGCATCTAGTACCATAAGCATAACCAAGGAAAAGAATCCATCCAAACATCAATTTACACATTCACACCCGGTTGTCTTATAAAGTCACAAAAACAGAGGGATAATTGAGATCCCTCGAAGTAATGGAACCAAAGAAACGCCCCCCCCCCCCCCGAGACACTACCCAATTTCCCCTAAAATGGTTTCTCATAAATAGAGGATCCCACCCCAATTCATGATATAAACAAGGTAACCACCTGGTCTTAAGACTCACAACCACTGAATCCATAAAAATTGGGGATCCCATCCCCAATTTCACAACTACCAAGAGTATAAAAACAGGGGATCCCATCCCCTCCCACATCTCCAGTAATCATCCTGTAATATAAAACAAACAAACCACTGCCACCAACATGAAGCAAGGCCATGCCAGTATTTTCAGACTTATAAGACTTAACACACTCCATGATTTCAATTTCTGGGTGGTTAAACCCGGGGTTATCACATAAGGGTTGATCCTGGTGCTTTCAATTTATTTAGTCGGGTGTACATGATTAACCATTTTACTTTTTATAGCAAGAGTTCACAACCACAAACAATCCATTTAAAACATCATTAGGTGTTCATTAGTACATAGATAAAGACCACTAACGGCCAAGTTTTTTAGTAGGCGTAAGCCCGCACAATTCAGAAAGATGATCATAACATAAAACAACATCAAATATCACACCCCCCGTCTTTCTTTATAGAATCCATTCATTATCTTTATTTAGGTATGGTTTATCCAATTCTACAGAATCAAAAGCATGCCCACCCTGCATGATACACAAAAAGGGAGAGATGAAGGAGAAATTCCCTACCTGTTGATCAACGATCGATGCTAAGGCTAGGCGTGAATCTACACGGATAGCGATGCGGCTCATCCGAACGAAAAGAGGCTCGTCGAAGGGTTTCTAGAAGAGGGTGATTGAGAAAATAACCTAGGAGTACCCTTTTTCATTTTTAAAGGCGGGGACGGTTGAGATAAGAATGAAAAACTGCGTAAGGAGTGGGGGTCGTGGGTTGACCACGCTTTTGAGACACCCCACACGTCATTAGTGGGTTCTCGCAGTTTAAACCGACGCACTCCAGGTTAATTCCTTAAATATTTAATTAAAACATTTATGGGTGTTACCATGATTTAAAACAAGCTTAAAGGGGTCAAAATAGGGTTTAAAACCCAATTCGTGCAAAAGAGAGTGTTGCAGGAAAAACCCTGTGGGGGTAGGCGAGAGCCACCGGTAGCCGAGCTACCAGTAGGCTGCAGCCACCGGTAGGCCGAGCTACCGGTCGACAGAGCTACCGGTAGCTGCAGCTACCGGGAGATAGAGCTACCGGTAGCTTCAGCTACCGGTAGACCGAGCTGCCAGTAGGCCTTCTACTGGTAGGCTAAGGATACCGGTAGGCCTACCATTAGGCCAAACTTCACCGAGATCCCTAGACCAGAAAACCAAACTTGAGATTTTCACAAAGTAATGGACCCCAAAAAATCTCGGGCCATTACAAATTTACTTTTAAAATATAAATCCTTGACACTATATTTTTAATGATAGTCTATTCATGATCATTGAAAAACTATTGGATTCTAACCTAGACTTATCCTTAGTGTTCTTACTATAGTTATTTCATCCTATTTTACAAATATAAACTATAAATTTTCTCTAATACCAACTATAATGACCTCCTATTTTCATACATATATATTTCATATAAATATATACTTATTTATTTTATAATGAAAACTTGCCATAATAGTATGGGTTCATGGTATTTTGAAGCATGGAAACAAAAAAAGTAGTTCATAAAATGTCTACATCGTCTCTGACTCATTCCTTCATAAATAGAATCATTTTTTGACATATCAATCCTAATACATATCTTTATATCCTAGTAAAAATAATCATAATAAAATGGTGATCTAATTTTCTCATTAAGGGTAAATAAGGTATATACTTAAGAATAATATTATCATAAGTGTGTGAGAAAATAAGTAAAATATTTTAAAATCATACCCTTTATATCAATGATTATATACAAGATTTATGTCATAAATATTAAAAATTCATAAGACATAAATCATAATATAATGAAAGAATATGATCAATGAGAGTATAAAATGGAATAATACATGGGATTCATGTTTTAATCATAATATTATAAATTTTTTAACATGTATAAATAGATACAGGTTCACTCGTTATGTTAACAACATGTAATCAGTCTCTTTTTATAAAAAAATTTACATGATACTATGTCCACACCTAAAATGATTGACATGAAAGATAGGTAGATTCATAACATTGTGAAAATGTAATTAGAAACATTCATAATATTGTGAAAATATAATAAGTTTCACACATAACATTTTTGAACATATAATCAGGTTCACACATAATATAATGAAAATATTGTTAGTTTTATGCTTAACATTTGTGAATGTGTAATCTGGTTCACTCATAACATTATTTCTCATGATTTATCCATAATTACCCAATAAATTGGAGGGATATATTGGTACCACCCATCACATAGTTAAAATCATATTTACACATTCAAAAAGAACAAAAATCATTCATCACATCAAAACTAATGAATAGAAATGAATTTATTAATCCTTTTATTATAACATCACTCATGGAAAAGATACTGGAATCATACAAATCATTCCAACATAAAATTAAACTAACAATAAAAATATTTATGATATTACCCTTGAATATAATCATCAATAAATCATATGTAATATAAAAAAATGTTATCTAAGATAGAAAATATTTTTGAAATATAACTTTATATAATTGATAAGGAAATATCATTTTTTTGGAGAGCATTCTTAAAAAATATTAAAAAATAAGTTTCTTTAAAAAATAACCTTGTATTCTCATAGAAAAATATTCAAGGAATTATATAATCATGAAATTATGAAAACTCACTCATTCCATATAAGGATAAAAAACATTCCGTACGTATTTTTGTAATAAAAGTCATAAAGAACCTATATTTGAAAATAAAAAAATAATACACTCAAAAAAATACAAAATAAGTGAAAAATGATTATATTCTTATTTAAAAAATCATATAAGACTATTAAGAACAATATATAAAACAATTTTAGAAAACATTGATGTGGAAGAAAGAATTTAGTTCAAAATGAAACTATAGAAAATATATTTTTTAAAAGAAAGTCCCTTATATATATCATATCATTAAAGTGGTGATTTATAAAACTAATTGAATCTTTGTATCCACTATAAATAAAAATAAAACAAGTTCAAATAAAATATATGATATTCCAAATTAAGCACACGCATAGGAATTTGATGACATAATCAGGTAGTTTATGTTTATCCCAATGAATGGAAATTGAGTTAAGAAATCCCATACATTTTGAAATTAATTGAATTATATATACGACTTAAAATTAATAACTATCAAATAAAAAATTGGATACCATGAATATAATTAGTTTCATGATAGTATATATCAACATCATAATATACACCACACATAATAAATAAGTGGTGAAAAATGTATAAATCTCATATAAGTAAAAGTGAGATGAGAAACCATTACCTTACACTACCTATTGGTCAAAAATTCCTAAAACTAATTAATAATTGTTTTAGTAATGTTTTTAAATTATTCTATAAACATATTTATAATTATAATTTCTTATTTTATCCTTTTATAACTAATTATTAATTTTTCATTAATAATATTCAATATTTTAAATGTTTAGGGTAATAACAACATTGTTTCTTGAGTATATTTTGACTTGTTATTTTTTATTACAATTATATAGATAATTATTTATTGATATATATAATTTAAATCATGATATAAATATCATATATATTTATTATATAAAAAATTATAAAAAAACATAATATTTAGTTATATGAAATTGCATACACCATTTATAGAGACTGTAGGTCGTATGTATGCACGAACACTGTTTCTATTTTCTAATAATATTGAAGGTAAGAAAAATAAATTATACATACATATATTATAATTAAATTATCATTTTTATCTTATATAGGAAACATATTATTTTTAAATATATCCTTAATACATTCCATGTAAAGCGTGAAAGAATCCCAACGATCTGAGTAGGCGGTATCCCACACATCCTAAAATGATGATATTGTATTTCGGCAAAATGGAAACCATGAAGGTATGTGTTATATAATAATTAAATTATCCCAATGACATTATAAATATTATATATATCATATATAAATTATAAATCCATCATTATTACCAACTATGAAAGGTGGTAATGGAAGAATGAACCATATCTGCTCGCGAAGCGATAGTCTTCTATACACACAAACAATGATTTTGTATCCAATTTGATTGTAGTCTGAATTTTTAGGTAATACCCATGACATAAAAAATATCAATATATCGAATTTACCTAGGTTATTATATATTAAATAATTGTGAATTATTTGAAGTGGTATAGAACAAAATAAGAAAATTTCTCATTGAGGAATGATACCTCTTCTTCGATGGGCATCCTTTAGATCTCTTTTTAAAGGATCTAGGATGTGTGTTTTGGTGAGAAAAAAAAAGAACCTGGACATGTGTGACAGTGATTAGGATATTGTTTTCATATATTTTATATTTTTCATGTATTGGGATTCGAAACTAGTTGTTGAAGGTTGAGAATTATAATTGAGGAGGTGGTCTAAATGATTAAATAATGATTATTTTATAATTAAATCCCATCACATTATAGTGGAATAAATGTATAATAATTAGACTATTAATTATTGTTTTTTATGATTTTTAGGGACTAACAATACCTCATCCACCCATTAAATGTTTTATTTTTAGGTATTTTAATCCATTAAATTTTAACTTTAACCTCTTAAATTTTTTAATATATACAATAGAAAATAATTTTTTTACCATGGTAACATTTTTATTAATTAAATTTAAAATGGAATTAATACCTAATTTTAATCATTTTATTCCAATTATTTAATCCATTTTACCAAATTCAATTCATATAATTGGAAAAACTAGATTTATAATTAATCATGTATAGGCAATGGAATGTGGAGTTTTTAAAGTGAAAATGTTCAGAAGATTGAATTTTTATTATATATTATTTCAAATTGAAATTGATTCATTGAAAAAATTGGATTGATTTGTGTATTATTAAACTAATTATATTTATAATCCATTTTAAAATATAATTTTACTGTATAAATAACATATATTAAAATGCAGTATTCAATTAATATGTAGTATTTCTCACTATTAATCAAAAAATGAAACTGATCAAAAAAGAAAAAAAATTACACTAAGATAATCATGAAGTTAAAATTTCAAAAATGGATTTTATTTCAAAAAAATTAATTTATTAAAGTTTGAAAACTTATTTTTAAAATAAGATCTCCTTTAAAATGCATAAAAAATACCTTTGGAAAAATATAACCCATAATACATAAAATTAGATGTATTCTTATCGTAATCATATCAAATTTGTTTGATGAATTCAAAAAATTTATTGAATATATAACATATAAATTTCATTAGTATATTTAAATAATACTGTTAAATTTAATTTATTAAGATAAAATTATATTACGAGCATAAAAATATTTTTATTATTAAAACACATACTTTATAATATGTTGGTTTTTATTTTATTTTCTAATTAATTGGTAACTAATGAATTAATTTTATAAACATGTATATATTATATTTTTATAATTTAGTTATTATATTTAATTCCATCTATTTAAATAGCTAAGATATAATTTTCATAATTAAATGAAAATATTTTGGGGTTTTTTTAAGCTCTGTATATTTTTGGAAAGTAAGTAATCAAAGAGAAGGAACTTGTTTTTAATAAAATACATACCATAAAATATTGGGTGTTTTAACAATAACATCCCTAATTTGACACCATTTTTTTATATATCCACCTTCTAAAAAATCAGTTAATGTCATGTGCATATAGGAGGCCATCTATTGGCTACATATCTTGCAATATAGGAATTACCTTCCACCATCCATACAACCCAGGTGATTCCATGATGCATATTTGGGAATCCATAGACAAATATCACATTATGGGTTAGAAAAATGATTATCCCTTAATGTAGAATATTTAAATCATGGTTTTCAATAGTAAACTATAACTCATCGTCATTATGATTTACTATTTTATATTATGAGTTTAAAAAAGATATATTTTTATTATAAAAAAATATATATGTGGCCTCATAAGAAAAATTCCACTGACCATTCAATCAATTGATAATGTTATATATTGAAAATAAAAAACTATAAGAGTTAATATAGGTTTTATTCAAACTATGTTTCATATTGACTATAAAATAATAAATTATAAAATTTTATTTAGTGTTAAAAATTATTTAGGATGTGTATTTCTCATATAATAATTTATTAATAATATATATTTTTTAATTTTAATGATGGTTGGTTCCCTTCAGGTCCCCCTTAAAACCTAATGACTCCAGATTGTATAAAAATTAGTTTTTATATAATTTAATATTGGTCAATTGTATAATCCCATGATAAATATTTGTGTTGTTTATTTATTAATTAAATACCTTTTTGATATAAATTTATATAACTTGTTTAAATTATAAATTTAGATATGAATAAATTTAAAATTCCTTAATTTATTCTTTTAATTATTATACCATGCTAATTTTGAGTTTAGTTTTTGGTAAAAATTAATATTTATTTTCTTTAACAAAAACCATGACACATTAATTAGTGCTGGTTGGAGTGAGTAACTAGGGGGTGAATTGTGTTCCCAATAAAATCCTTATTAAATATTTTGCTAAAATATAAATCCCTTAATAAAAAAACCATACAATTAATAAAAATAGATTTTTGATATAAGATCTGTCTGTAAAATGATTCTTATAGAGTTATTAAGTCTTTTTAAAAATAATGTTCTAGAAATACCTTAACTTTTGAAATAAATTTACATAGAAAGAAAATATATAAACTAGTTAAGATTAATTATCAAAGTAAAAGTTTTGAATAATAATTTAAAAACAATCTAGGATTTAACAAAAAAACAAAACACAATAACACATGACACAAATGAATAAACAAGAGTTTCGGTCTCAATATGAGACTTAATCCCCTCTAATTGGGAATCAACTACTACCAAGCATATTATAATAATAATCAAATAAATTGACAACCTGGATCAATTAAATAGTCAATAACTACAAGTTGTCCAAGCTAAAAATCCTCCTCTATATTAATTAGTTTTATGTAATAATATGATAGGCAGAGAAGGGGCCTTTTCCACAAACATAGTGGGAAAATTTATGTAAATGAAATGATAGATAAAAAATTATTCTTCATTTAGGTTTATGAAAAAGTATGTGTTGGATAGTAGAGTAACAACAGACTATTTAAAGAAAAATTAAATAAACAAAAAGAAAAACCAAGAATAATAGTAAATCTTAATCTGATATGTTCAGATTGTTTTTAGTCCTCTGATTAGTAGTGGTGATGAGTTCAAGCATCATTCTAGAATACTGTACCACAACAGCAGATTCTAGAAGCCATATAGGAATGTTTAAGTTGATGTCTCTAATTGTATGAACCAATATTTATAATTAATTCTGTGCTTATGTGTCTTTGATCATCAGAAAACATTAATAAGTTAGCTCATGAGAATTTATAAATTCATGCAAACATTTCTCTATAGGTTTTTGTCAAAAACATTATTATCACATTGTAACAATTGTATTGAGGGAGAGATATCTCACTTATATAAAGCAGCATCAGATCCAAATTCCTTGTATATAACTTTTATTATGTTATTAATACATTGAAAAAATATCTCCAATACAAATAGTTGTTTAGCCATTCATGATAATGTCATCAGAAAACAACGGTAGTAAGAAGCTGACAGTGAATCAATATCTGGAGGTATCTCAAAATGATGGTAATGGTGACACAGTGTCTTGAAGAAGATCTTCCTAGTAATATATCCTCTAGTGTTAGATCATATGGTGGTAATGGTTTTTCTGGTGACTTCGCTGGTGGTGACTCTCCTCAACAGCGGATTCTAGCTGACGGTAACAAGTATTGACAGAGACTCTCGGGCAACGACGACTCACCATAATACTTAGCAGAATTATCATAGAAATATTCTTACCATATAATATGATATAAAACAACATTTTAATCATTAGTACTATAAGAATAATGTTTTTATCATTATAATAGGAGAGTGTCAAACATAATCCACAAAATGAAAATCCAATATTCTCCAAATTTTTAATGATCAAAAAATAAGGCATTTTATAAAACATGTAATAAATGGGTAATCATAAATAATCAGAGATGTATTTGATTTAATTACAATCAAATTATCATTTTATAAGATATATGATCGATATAGTAAACTTAGATAAAAATTTATAAATTTACACGAAAGATGCCACAAAATATTTAGAATTTTTAGATACTTTCCCTGTATAAATGGAAATGCTCATTCTATCTCCACCTTTGAGTGTTTAAAAATATAGCAAAATAACATGAAAAAAGAAAGTATGAAAACAAAATGACATATAATTTAATTGGCTCCAAAAATATGTTGAGTGTAAGAAGGTAATTAGGGAGAGAACAAACAAAGGATCCTTATCATAATACTAAACCTCATCAAATTCACTGGTTAGCAGTTGGTATATGATCAGATATGTATTTCCTTCTGTCCTTATCTCTATCCTGAGTGGAGGTAATAGTAGTTAATGATGGAGAATAGGTGGTAATGGAATTTGTTGTGGTAGTAAGAGAAATTGAATCACACATAATAACTAGTATGAGGTGTCTTATTACATCAGTAGGTGATAAATTTATAAGCATAATTTTTGGAGGAAGAAGACCATCTGATTGAGATATCACTACAGGATTGTATCGAATTGGATATATAGGTGTATTAGAAAGAATTTTTGTCACATGTATTGCTTTTTTTTTCAATAACAACTGTACTATAAACATGGATGAATGGTTTCATGAGGATGATAAAATATATAATTATATTACCTCCCCTTTACATGTAACTAAAGAAATTCGTTTTCTCATCCATGAATCTTTGAAGAGATGGTGTGAGAAACTTTAGTTGAATCACATTCTATTTGAATACTACTATCACTGGATAAAATCTAAAAATAAATGTGAGAGATTTTACATTACTATAAATCTCATCACTTGTATAAATATTTGAAAATAATAATTTTTTGATTTATTGATGATTTCCTTGTCATTCATGAGATTAATAAAATATTTTCTTATCATCTGATTGACATGATCTCCATGATGATGTATCTATAGAATATTATCTTCATGAGTGGTCACATCACCCATAACATTTCTGATCTCATCCTTAATAAACTGCTTGAGAAATCATTATCAATTTTCACTGGAGGAGGATAAGGTGTAGTTGTTTTAAATTAAAAAAAATCATTCATTTCATCTTTTAAGATATAGAATTCATATGTTCTAAAAAAGAGTATTCCAAACTATAAGGCCTCGAACTTAAACCTCACTTAATATTGAATTAAATGAATAATTCCCATTGAGTATCTTTTCAGGTTTAGAGTTTTAGAGAATTAGATCATAACTATTACATCTCAAAAGATTACACAGTTGACACTTCTACAAAGTTTCCTTTTTTTCAAAACATAAACTATAAAAAAATTCATTTCTAGTTCCATGTTTAAGTAATCATGAATTTTCCTTTATCCCATCCTTTACCCTATTCCACATTAACTTCGGTGAAAAACATTTCAAAAAAACTTGGGGTGAGCATAAAAAACTCAGTAAGGGATACACAAAGAAGGAAAACTGTTAGTTTTTCAAAACAACGAGTAAACCATGAATACATTTTCAAAGTAATACTTTTCACCTTTATGGAGTAGTAAATACTCCTCACTGAATAAAATATCTTTAATTACCCTTTTTTATCCAAAATATTACCATAAAATCCATATAATAAACACATAACATATAAAGGTAACTTGGGACATAAACATACTTAAATGGAATAACCATACGGTCGACTTCCACACATATCACTTAATGGAATAGACATACGGCCAACTTCCATACCCAATGCATTGGAGGTTATAATGTAACCACCCATCCTGGTATTCACAGCACCACCCGTCATACGGTTTATCACGTAACCACCCGTCAAATGTCTAAGTACCATTATAAAATCATAAGACATAAAACAAATATAATGGAAGGAAAACATTTCCACATTTCGATCACAATATATCACTTAAATATATTGACATAAAAAATCTATTATAAAAACCATTTTCAATACCAAAATAAAAGAAAAGTAAAACATGGTATTTATTTTTCATTTAAAAAAATATTATGGCTTGTAGAGGAATCTGAAACTCAAATAATGGTCACGGCGGTAGAGAAGTCATTGTCGCCGAATACGTACGACAAAAAGTCATTCCCTTTTTTCATTTAGTAAAAACGCTTCGTATAAAAAGATTCCTTTTGAATAAAAGTAAAATTCAAAGGGTTTTATACACTGTATAAAAGAAAATTGTGTATAAAACAAAATATGCCTCAATGAAAGGAGATTGAGATGAAGTCCCTTACCTCATGTCCGACGTGACTCGATTGCTCTTTAATATCATGAATAGTAAACTGAAGTTAATTTCTAATTTCTTAAGAACCTTTTTCAATCTTATAATTCCTTTTATATCACTTTTTTCCATGTTATAAACATTATGTAATCATTTAAGTTAAAAATGTTTGTTTTATCGATATTTGGTTGTTAAGTCGAAAGTGGACTTCTTACAATTACATGTTGTTTATGTGGTAAAAAGTTCATTATATCCAGAATGATATTAATGATTTGGATATCATATATATCATATATATCCAGCATATACATTATTTATAATAGTATATAACATTTAGAGGTAAGAAATAAAATTAACCGTTCATGGAGACGGTAAGCAGTACGTACGCATTAATGCTACTTTCATTTGTATTTCATATTTAATGGAGTGAAATAATAATGATATAAAGGTATATTATAATTCCAGTATAATATCATATATAATAACATTAACTCCATCCTTTATACATCCCACATATGGCATTAACGAATCAAATCACTTTGAAGGGGCGGTAGTCCGCACTTCCTAAAATGAAATTATCGTGTATACCCACAATGGAAACCATAAAGGTATGCCACAAATAAAAAATACAGAAGCATAATGAAAACATGAACATAATATATATCATATATAAATAGAGTGACATCTTAATGGCCACCATGAAAGGTGTTAAATGAAGATTGAACAATCAACGTTTCGTGAGGTAGAAAATCGCCAACCACAAAAATGGTATGTTCTTTAACCATTAGACAGAGGTGTGTGTAAGTGTATCTAGAATCATTCTCATAACAACATCCTAGTATATTTAATAAAAAAAATTTGATACAAAAGAAACGAATAAAAAGAGTTTAGAGGGTTGGAGAAGCAAAATAAAACATAAGAACACAAGAGAAGACACTACCTTTAAATCGGGTAACTCTTTTTGATTTGAGCTCAATGGCTTTCTTGGAAAGACTTCTGCCCAAAATTAGGCTTCTAGGGGTAGGAGAGGGATGTGGAGAGACAAAATGGGAAGGGTTTGGCCGATCCAAAGGCTTTATAGGAGTGGGTAATGTGGTGGAGGTGGGGCCCTTTTATAATAGGAGAGGAGGGGCACTGTTGAAAAGTTATAAAAGGTTACTTTATTATAAAATGAATTTAGGATTTTAAAGGTCCCAAAATTATATATTTTGAGGATAAGGTGATAGGAGTTCGAAATAGACACATCCAATAGGTTTTTGACAGGTGTAGGTATTATATTTTACATTATCGTTTCATTTTATTTAAATCGTTAAATAATGAGGTAACCGCTGCATCATCAAGGTGTCATAAATAACTTAATTTATTTAATGTCTCAAAATTATAAAAAAAAATATCATGTTGTAGGAAACCGTTTTAGATTTCTAATGAATATTTATAGTCAAAAATATGAATTGTATAACCCCATTTAGAAATTCTTTTAGTAAAACAGCAGATGTTTGTGACATTTTAATTTTAACATTAAATAAAAAGTTATTAATGTCATTTTCTACCAAAGTGGATCCATGGGGTCACCAAGTTGATCCATGGATTGTTTTGGTCGGCCATGACAAATCCAATAAAGGTAGGACATGTTTCATGGTAATTTATTATTATTATAACATTATTTTTCCCTTAAATTACACTAATTACCTCTATTCGCGATTAATAAACTTAAAAGTTACTAATCACCAAAAATTTATTTTTATCCCATTGAACCACATTTTAATTCCTAATGACAACCATGTATGTTGGAATTTTGAAAATTAAATCACAAAAGTGGTAAAGTTTCATTTAAATGAAAAATATTTTTTCTTAACTGTCACTTAATGGTTTCACCATTCATCAAAAATTGAAGTTTTTCAGAAAAATACCAAAAATTCACCCTAAGCTATATTTGGTATTCTGAATGCAAAAATGATGTCTATTTTACTAAATTAAAAACATATCAGTTTCATTAATTAATTTATTAATTAATTCCCTCTATCAAAACAAATAGCGTGTTTTTATGAAACAATATGTATCAAAAGATTGACACTAGTTTAAGTCCAATTTCAAATTGAAATTAATTCCAATAACCACAATTGGATTAAATGGTTAAAATATATTCTAATTTAACTTTAAAACCAATTAAAAATATAATATAATCATATAAATAAATTATATTAAAATGGGTTTTTGAATTAAAATACAACATTTTTCATTATTCATTAAAAATGAACTTTATCAGAAAAATACCAAAAAATTTACAGAAAGTAAATTTTGATGTCCCGATTCTAAAGAAGAGTTTTTTTTGTCCAATAGAATGTATAAGAGTGACCAAAACTATATTTAAAGATGGTTCTCAATTAAAGGGTGATAGTTCGACCTTTTAGTGAATATTAGAGTATCTATGCCTAAAATTGAATTCTTTTCTTATTTTAAGCCTTTAGCTTTTATTTAATAAATTTAGAAACTTTTAAAAAACATATATAATAATATTTTAATTATTTCTATTCATTCCCGCCAATACAATGGCTACGTGTTAACTACTATTTAAAATAATATTATTTTATTACTAGCGTACAACGTAAGATTTCAAAGAATCTCTTTGTTACGTATTGGGTACGCTATCGAACATAGCAACCCCTTTAAAGTAAAATTAAAATTTAATTCAAAAATATTAATAAATATGAAAATGATTTATTCTTTATTTACCTGTGATGTTACATCCTTCCCCACTTTTGGGAATTGCATATTTGCAATTTTATTCACTTATCAAAATAAGTGGGGGTATTTATCCCTCATAGCATTTTCAGATTCCCATGTTGCCTCTTCAACCATATGGTTTTTCCACAAAACCGTTACCTGGTGAATTACCTTATTCCGCAACACTTGCTCTCTTCGGTCAAGAATCTGGACTGGTTGTTCTTCATAAGAGAGATTCTCTTCCAACTGAACTACCTCCAGGCTCAAAACATGAGATGGATCTGGAATATACTTTCTCAATATGGAAACATTAAAAACATTGTGTATCTGAGATAAACTCGGAGGTAATGCCACTCGGTAAGCAACTGATCCAACTCACTCCAGAATTTCATATGGTCCAATGAACCTTGGACTGAGCTTTCCTTTCTTACATAATCGAATCACACTTTTCCATGGTGAAAATTTGAGAAAAACATGATCACCTACCTCGAAAGATAAATCATTACTCCGGGTATCTGCATAACTCTTCTGCCTGCTCTGAGCTGTTCTCATGTGCTTCTAAATCAAGTGAACTTTTTCTACTATCTCTTCTACCAATTCTGGTCCCATCAGCTTCCTTTCACCTACTTCATCCCAAAAAGCTGGAGTTCGACACTATTTTTCATATAATGATTCAAACGGAGCCATCTGTATACTGGAATGAAAACTGTTATTATATGAAAACTCAACCAAATAAAGATGTTGTTCCCAACTTCCCTAATAATCCATAGAGAAAGCACGTAGCATATCCTCCAAGGTCTGAATTGTTCGTTCTAACTGCCCATCTGATTGTGGATGAATAGTTGTACAAAAATATAATTCAGTACCCAACGAATTTTGAAGGCCTTTCCAAAAGTTAGAAGTAAAAAAGTTGATCTAGAGACAAAGTATCTCGAATTGGAAGGAAATGAGCAGATTTAGTCAAGCGATCAAAAATAACCAAGATTGCATTATTACCTCGAGATGTCTTCGGTAATCCCACAACAAAGTCCATGGATATATTTTCCCATTTCCACTCTAGAACTAGTAAATACTAAAGCATCCCTTTCGGTAACTGCTTCCCTCATTGAACCTGCTGACAAGTCAAACACTTCACACTAAAATCGACAATATCTCTTTTCATTCCATCCCAGCAGTAATACTCCCACAGATCTCTGTACATCATAGTACTTCCAGGATGAACTGAAAACGGGGAACTATGAGCCTCACATAACAACTCACCCTTCAACTGTGAATCAGAAGGCACACATAATCTCTTCCAAAACCTCAAAACACAATCATTATCAATATTAAATTCAGGCAACTTACCCTTATGAACCAGCTCTACCTTTTTCTGCAATCCACTGTCTTTCTTCTGCGCTTGCTTACATGTGTCTAATAGAGGTGATTTCACTGATACCTGAAACAAAACAGAATAACTTCCTTCACCAACAAATTCTATACCAAAGTTCATCAAATCAAAAACCAAAGGATCTCGTTCCTAATGTAGCATGGTCAATGAAGCATTACTTTTTCGACTCAAAGCATCAGCCACTTAATTTGATTTTCCTGGATGGTAATGAATTTTACAATCATAATCCTTGATTAATTTCAGCCATCTCCCCTGTCTCATGTTCAATTATTTTTGAGTGAATATATACTTTAAACTTTTTTGATCAGTATATATTTCACACTTTACTTCATACAAATGATACCTACAAATTTTTACAGCAAAAACAATAGCAGCTAATTCCAAGTCATGTGTAGGGTAATTTACCTCATGAGTGTTCAACTCACGTGAAGCATATGCAATTGCCTGATCATTCTGCATAAGGACACAACTAAGTCCCTTCAACTAAGAATCACTGTATATAATAAACTCACCATTCCAAGAAGGAAGTGCCAAAAATGAAGCATTCAACAATCTACTTTTCAACTCCTGAAAACAATCATCACATTCTTTTGTCAAGATAAACTTAACACCCTTCTGAGTTAGCATAGTCATTGGACTAGATTACCATGAAAAATTTTCAAAAAACCTTCGGTAGTAACCTACCAAACCAAGAAATCTATGGATCATGATTACATTTGTTGGCCTTTTCCATTCTTCAACAACTTTTGTTTTTGCAGGATCAACAGTTATGCCATATTTTGAAACAATGTGACCAAGGAAAGAAATTTTTTGTAACCAAAACTCACGCTTTCTGAATTTTCCATACAGTTTCTTTTCTTTTATGGTTAGCAAGATAACCCTTAAATGACTTTCATGCTTCTCCTTACTTTTAGAAAACACCAAAATATCATCAATCTCATCATTATCCCTGATATTTTTCATCATCGAACACCACTGATCTGCTTCACCTTTAAAACGGTAAACAGAAAGACTAACCTTTTGATGTTCTGAACACCCCATGACATCAAAAATATTCTCTAGTTCTTTAATCCACCCTTCAGCTAGCACAGGGTCAGATGATCCCTTGCATAATGGGGGATGTTGCCTCATGAAATGTTCCACCACTGAAATGTTCCTCTGTGGTTGATCTGGCTGATCTCGTGCATGGATACCACCACCATTTATAGCCTTAGTCAACTGTGCCATCACTGCAACAAACTGTTCAGTTCCAATTCCGACCATCTTAGGTTGCTGATTTGGAAGGTGATTAGACTCTGTATGCATTCCTAGAAAAGCTTCTCTATCTCCTCTATGTAGAACCATTCTTATCATAGAAATATCTTAGGCGAAGCAACATGGTAATCTTTAAATTCTATATCATTTCAATCATTCCATAAATTAATTTATAATTTAACAGTTTCCTAACTCTTAATGTTGTCTAAACCGACCTCTAATACCAAATATAAGTCCCTGACCTTAATCCTCACTTAATAATGAATTAAATGAATAATTCCCATTGAGGATCTTTTCAGGTTTAGAGTTTTATAGAATTAGATCATAACTATTACATCTCAAAAGATTACACATAGACACTTCTACAAAGTTTCCTTTTTTTCAAAACATGAACTCTAAAAGAAGTCATTTCTAGTTCCATGTTTAAGAAAGCATCAATTTTCCTTGATCCCATCCTTGACCCTATTCCACATTAATTCCTGTGAAAAACATTTCAAAAAAACATGGGGTGAGCATAAAAAATTCAGTAAGGGATACACAAAGAAGAAAAACGGTTAGTTTTTCAAAACAACGAGTAAACCATGACTACTTTATCAAAGTAATACTTTTCACCTTTATGGAGTAGTAAATACTCCTAGTTGAATAAAATATCATTACTTACCCTTTTGTAACCAAAATATTACCATAAAACCCATATAAATGACACATAACATATAAAGGTAACTTGGGACATAAACATAATTAAATGGAATAACCACACGGTCGACTTCCACACATATCACTTGATCGAATATCCATACGGCCGACATCCATACCCAATGAATTGGAGGTTATAACGTAACCACCCATCCTGGTATTCACCGCACCACCCATAATATGGTTTATCACATAACCACCCGTCAAATGTCCAAGTACCATTATAATATCATAAGACATAAAAAAAATATAATGGAAGGAAAAAATTTCCACATTTTGATCACAACATATCACTTAAATATATTGACATAACAAATCCATTATAAAAACCATTTTCAATACCAAAATAAAAGAAAACATAAAACATGGTATTTATTTTTCATTTAAAAAAACCTTTATGGCTTGTAGAGGAATCCGAAACTCAAATAATGGTCACGGCGGCGGAGAAGTCGTTGTCGCCGCATACGTATGACAAAAAGACATTCCCTTTTATATTTTAGTAAAAACGCTTCATATAAAAAGATTACTTTTGAATAAAAGTAAAATTCAAAGGGTTTTATACACCTTATAAAAGAAAGTTGTGTATAAAACAAAATATGCCTCAATGAAAGGAGATTGAGACGAAGTCCCTTACCTCGAGTCCGACGTGACTCGATTGCTCTTTAATCTCCTGAATAATAAACTGAAGTTAATTTCTACATTCTTAAGAACCTTTTTCAAGAATATTATTCCATTTATATCACTTATTTACATGTTATAAACATTATGTAATCTTTTAAGTTAATAATGTTTGTTTAATCGATATTTGGTTCTTAAGTCGAAAGTGGACTTCTTACAATTACATGTTGTTTGTGTGGTAAAAGGTTCATTATATCCAGAATTATATTCATGATTTTGATATCATATATATCATATAAATTCAGAATATACATGTATTTATAATAGTATATAACATTTAGAGGTAAGAAATTAAATGCACCGTTCATGGAGACAGTAAGCCGTACGTACGCATGAACGCTACTTTCATTTCTATTTGATATTTAATGGAGTGAAATCATAATGATATAAGGTTATATTATAATTCCAGTATAATATAATATATAATAACATTAACTCCATCCTCTATGCATCCCACATATGGAATTAACGAATCAAATCACTTTGAGGGGGCGGTAGTCCGCACTTCCTAAAATGAAATTATCGTGTTTATCCACAATGGAAACCATAAAGGTATGTCACAAATAAAAAATACAGAAGTATAAGGAAAGAATAAACATAATATATATCATATATAAATAGAGTGACATCATAATGGCTACCATGAAAGGCGTTAAAAGAAGATTGAACAATCATCATTTCGTGAGGCAGAAAATCTCCAACCACAGAAACAGTATGTTCTTTAACCATTAGACGGAGGTGTGTGTAAGGGTAGCACGAATACTTCTCATAACAACATCCTATTATATTGAATATATTGGTGTTGTTACAAAATAAAGGAATAAAAAGAGTTTATAGGGTTGGAGAAGCAAAATAAAACATAAGAACACAAGAGAAGATACTGACTTTAAATCAGGTAACTCTTTTTTATTTGAGCTCAAAGGCTTCCTTGGAAAGACTTCTGCCCAAAGTGAGGCTTCTAGGGGTAGGATAGTGATGTGGAGAGACAAAATGGGAAGGGGTTGGCCGAGCAAAAGGCTTGACAGGTGTGGGTAAAGTGGTAGAGGTGGGGGCCTTTTATAAAAGGGGAGGAGGGGCACTCTTGGAAAGTTATAAAAGGTTGCTTTATTATAATTTTTTTTCAGATTTTAAAGGTCCCAAAATTATATATTTCTAGGATAATGTGATTAGAGTACGAAATCCACCCATACAATAGAATTTTGACAAGTTTTGTTCATAGATTTTACATTATCATTTCATTTAATTTAAATCGTTAAATAATGAGGTAATCGCTGCATCATCATGGTGTCATAAATAATTTAATTTATTTAACGTCTAAAAATTATAAAAATTATATATCATGATGTATGAAATCTTTTTATATTTGTAATTAATATTTATATTCAAAAATATGACTTTTATAACCCCATTTAAAATTTGTTTTGGTAAAACAACACATGTTTGTGACATTTTAATTTTAACATTAAATAAAAAGTTATTAATGTCATTTTCCTAACAAAGTGGCTCCATGGGGTCCCCAAGTTGACCCATGGATTGTTTTGGTCAGACATGAAACATCCAATAAGTTTAGGACATGTGTCAAGGTAAATTAATATTATTATAACATTATTTTTGCCTTAAATTACACTAATTACCTCTAATCGTGATTAATAAACTTAAAAGTTACTATTCACCAAAAAAATTTAATCCCATTAAACCAAATTGTACTTCCTAATGACAACCATGTATGTCTGAATTTTTAATATCAAATCACAGAAGTGGTAAAGTTTAATTTAAATGAAAAATCAGTTTTTTTAACTGCAACTTAGTGGTTTCACTATTCATCAAAAATTGATGTTTTTCAGAAAATTACTAAAAATTCACCCTAAGCTATATTTGATATTCCGAATTCAAAAATGATGTCTATTTTACAAAATTAAAAACATATAAGTTTTATTAATTAATTTAATAATTAATTCCTGCTGACAAAACAAATAGCGTTTTTTTTTTAAACAATGTGTATCAAAAGATTGACACTAGTTTAAGTCCAATTTCAAACTGAAATTAATTACAATGACCACAATTGGATTAAATGGTAAAAATATATTCTAATTGAACTTTAAAACCAATTTAAAATATAATCTAATCATATAAATAAATTAGATTAAAAAGAGGTGTTGAATTAAAATACAAGATTTTTCACTATTCATTAAAAAAATGAACTTTATCGGAAAAATACCCAAAATTTACAGAAAGTAAATTTTGATATCCTGATTCTAAAGAAGAGTTTTATTTGGTCCAATAGAATGTATAAGAGTGACCAAAACTATATTTAAAGAGGTTTCTCCATTAAAAGGCGATAGTTCGACCTTTTAGTGAATATTAGAGTATCTATGCCTAAAATTGAATTCTTTTATTATTTTAAGCATTTATATTTTATTGGATAAATGTAAAAAAAAATTAAAAAACATATATAATCATATTTTAGTTATTTCTATTCATTCCCACCAATACAATGGCTATGTGTTAACTACCATTTAAAATAATATTATATTAATACTAGTGTGCAACGTAAAATTTCAAAGAATCTCTTTGTTGCGTATCGGGTACGCTATCAAAAATAGCAACCCCTTTAAATTAAAATTAATATTTAATTCAAAAATATTAATAAATATGAAAATGCTTTATTCTTTATTTAACTGGGATGTTACACAAACCACCCATTGATGTTTTAAAACTCTATACCCTTGTTGACAATCTTCTATTCAATACTTCTAGATCTTGAATATGAAATCTTATTATTGGTTGTATATATGATATAACCAATTCAACAAAATATTGAGTTCTCTCTCCAATCATATGGGAAATTGGAGATGCTTGAGATTCAAGAAATTTGTAAAATCCTTAAATAAATTCCTTCCCAAAGAGTCTATTTCAGAATGAAAATTATTTTAAAATCAATCTAAATCAGTTTGGGTGACACAAATAGGAGGTATAAAAGTTTCATTAAAAGGAATAATTCTTTTTTCATGAGGAAATTCAACCTCATATGATTTATCTATTTCCATGGGAGTAAATTGATGAATCTCACCACTTGATCAATTTGATCCACTAAGAATCCTTCCCCTCTGATAATATTTCCATGATCACCATCTGAATTAGTAAAAGTCAAACCAAGTATAACATAACCAAGATACTTTTC
This sequence comes from Viscum album, assembly GCA_963277665.1. Lineage (NCBI taxonomy): Eukaryota > Viridiplantae > Streptophyta > Magnoliopsida > Santalales > Viscaceae > Viscum > Viscum album. The sequence goes on from OY728139.1 coordinate 562,723,155, forward strand.
CCATTCTTCACAATAACTAACTGTTGTTCTAGTATAAGGAAGGGTTATTCATTGTGTACTTGAGAGGATTGGCCAACTTCGGGTACAAAAGAAGCAGGTTCTGTATGACTGGTTTGTATGTTATTTTCCTTTTTTAATTGATACATTTGTTCGGACATATCAACATGATTTTTAGACTTACCCTCCTCACTATCATCTTCCATACAATTTTGAGTAATATTTTGGAAATTAGTCAACAAAGTATCTTTAAATTTATTTTAATCTCTATTATAACATGATACTATGAGTGGTGAATGAATTTAGTTGAACTATTTCTTGGTCATGATCAGTAGTAGCATCCCTATTCTTATCACTTCCATTGACATGATCATTACCACCGCCAATATTTTGACCATATATATGATTATTTCCTCTATAATTTTCTCAATCTTTTTGATCATCATCATCTTTACATGCATTTCGTTCTTATTTATCAGGATCCACATTTTCTTTATTTTCTTCATTTTCATTAGAACCATTTTAACTGTATTCATCATCATTTCCATCTAAAAGATATTATAGGGTATATATATAACCTTATGGAGTTATAGGTCCAAAATAAACATTAGAATGAAATTTATGAATCTCTGGATCACCCACCACTTCCAATGAAAAAAATTCATCTTATTCCACTTCTGGTTCAACTTTTTCATTATATTCATCATATAACTCAATTAACTCATCAGCCACTAGACTAGGATACACCGTGTCATTAGGTGTTGTTTTATGATCAACAAGGTTTAATTATTCACACGAAGTTTCATTGTCTCTTACCCAACAATTCTTATAGGTATTCTAACTCACTTTAACCCTTTTATAAATTATTTTTTAAAAGAAAAAACCACCAAAATAATCTTTATCTTTTTCTCCTTCTATGATATATCCATTAGCATATAAGATGACAAATATCATTTTAGGATATATTATTCAATTCAATATTGATCTCTTATTGCAATTCTTATACATATGATTCATCAAAAATCCACTCAGATTGATTCTTTTCCCTTGCTTCATCATATAGAGGAAATAAACATCTTGATATCACATTGTATTGAAATATCCTTTCTAGTACAAAAAAGGTTGTAAAAAATTTAATAATAGCTTACATTACATATCAAGTTCTCCTTTAGTTGGTATTCTAATGATACAAGCCTCTTTATATTTTAATATTGTTGTGTCACTTGGTATACTTCCTTGAAAATCCTTATATACCCCTTTATGAGGTAATTTTAAGTACTTCACCCATTCCCTTAAAGGGAATGAAATCACTTCTCCCTCAATGAAAATTCTTATCATATCTACTTTATTTCAAAAAATAAACTCATCATTCTGATATAAATAAATTAGTATCCTCCAATAATAAACTTAGTGATTTGATGTGAACCAGTTTACCCATTTATGATTTTCAATAACCTTTAATACTAGCATATTTCTAGTTTGGATCCATTGTGCATAAATTTATTTTTCTTCTTCAATAACCTTTTTTTCCAAATGCGAGTTTCGTGAAACAATATGAAAAGTGATGGAATATAATTATTTGTTTCTTATATTTCCTCATCTCTTATGGATTTGATTTTTCTACTCTCTTCACAGAGACCATTCAGATCGATTGATGGCTTAAGTGGAACAAGGGAGAAAGATGATCAATTCAAGAGGAAGGAAGAGGTTTGTAAGATCAATGATTTCAAGGGAATTGATTTGATTTGATTTATCCCAATAGTTTTAAAATTTAGGGATTTTAAAAAGATAAAAATAATAAAAATAATAAAAATTAAATTGGTAAAATAATAGAAACGATAATAAATCAATGATAACTAAATGAATGGTGACTCATTCAAAGGTGACATAACAATGGAGGCTTATCAGTGGAGACTCATCAATGATGACTTATCAATGGTGACTCATCAATGGTGACTTATCAATGGTGACTGATCAATAGTGACTCGTCAATGGTGATTGATCAATGGTGACTCATAAACGACAACTCAACAACGGTGATTCATGAACAATGGCTCATCAACAGTGACTCATCAACGGTGTCTCATCAATAGTGACTCATAAACAGTGACTCATCAATGGTGACTTATCAATGGTGACTCATCAATAGTGACTTATCAACGGTGACTCGTCAATGTTGATTCTTTAATGGTGACCCATCCATAGTGACTTATCAACATTGACTTATCAACTAAAAATTATTATTCTTAATTCATGTTTGTTGTAGTTTAATCTCTCAGAATCCAACGTCATTGGGATGATATCAACAAGTTGATGAATAGTTCCAATAAATTATAAATATGTATTACACTTTTGATAATAATATCTCAAAATTTTGAGACTTACATCAATGGTTTTTTTCTACAGTGATATACTATATTTTTGGAAATTTTTATTGCACTTTTGTTATCATAATTTATAGGTATAGGTCTAAATTTGTATCCAACATCTGGTAAATTATTTTTCATGCATAATATTTTTTCATAAAAATATCTTCTATCTATATATTCGTATTCATTATAGGATAGCACAATGTTATGTTTTTCTTACAACACCATAATTCTAGATATTTTTCTAAAAGATGACAGGTTCTTGATGTTCATTTTTATATCTAACTTGCAACCACCAAAATCATCATATGAATAACTAACTAATTCAAAATCATGTTTTCATGGATAGATAAATCATAATTATTTTGTATACTTGAGTTATTGATAATTTCTTTTGACAGATAATAAATGCGACTCTTTTAGACTGTCTTGAAAGAAAGAACACATACACACACTAAACATAATATCAAGCCGACTTGTAGTTAAGTACAAAAGACTTATAATCATAGATCTGTGAATAGTTTGATCTAATCATTTCCCAGCTCCACCGAGACCATGTTTATAGGTTATACTCATAGGAGTATCAATACATTTAGTGATAGGTAGGAAAAAAAATTTAAAATTTATTTAGTATATTTACTTCGATTTAAGATAATTTCTTATTTATTTTTGAAAAATCTGAAATCCAAGAAAGAGTTGGTGTTCTCAAATTAAACCCATTTAAATTTTATTTTTCATTATTTTTCAAAAATTAGTATATATATAACTTTATTAGATCCAAAGAAATTATCATCTACATATATTTGTACTGTTAAATATCTTTTTAAATTCTTTTTATAAAAAGGGTTGGATCAGAAATTCCTTTTCAAAAACATTTTGAAATAAGATAATAGGTAAGCCTATAATACCAAGATCTAGGATACTGTTTTAAACCATATAAAACTTTTGTTAATTTAAAAATGGGATTTGGAAAATGTGTATTTTTAAATCTTGAAGATTTTCAACAAAAACATTTTTAATTATAAATTAATTTAAGAATACACTTTTAAAATAAATTTGATATAGTTTGAAATCTAAATGTGTTTCATAGGAAAGTCATATTCTAATGGATTCATATATTTATATAGGTGAAAAATTGTTTTCATAATCAATACCTACTTCTTGACTATATCCTTGTAAACCTAGACTCTCTTTAGTTCCTACTATAGACCCCAAATCATCAACCTTCTTTATAAACACCCACTTGGGGACAATAGTTAAGGTGTATTTATGATTTTCAACTTGTCCCCAAACATTGTTTCTTTCAAATTTATTATGTTCTCCTCAGATATCATTTATCCAAATTTATCACTGATGGAATAATTAATGTTCTTAGGTTCAAGCTATTACAAGAAGGCTTGGTGTACAATTTGGGTTCTAAAGGAATATTTGGTCTGTGTACCACTATCATGGTTTCCTATAATAGCATCTAAAGTGTGGATTCTTTTCATCCTAATGGGTCTTTGAGAAGAGGGGATTGTAGAGTCAAGATATTCTTATAATTCTATTTCTGTATGCTTATTGGTAGAACTATATTCTTGTTTAACAGAATGTTAAAAAGGTATAGAATTGAGATTCAGAGTTGAATGATGAGCCTATAGATTCTCTATGATAGTCTTAGTTTCATTGGGATTGGTTTCATAATGTTTAATATGAATATATTCTTCTATTGTTTTGGATCTCCTATTAAACACTCTATAAGTTTTACATGATGTTGCATACCCACATAAATTTATTCATAACTCTTGGAATAAATTTTGTACAAATTATCCTATGTATTTATAATAAAAACATCGAAACCAAAAACTCTCTAGTAATTAACCATCGGAATTCTATTATTACATTACTCATAATGTGTTATTTTTTGAGATAGGTCTAATTAATATTATTTTCTAGTATAAAATTCTATATTAACTACTTTATCCTAGAAGTATAAAGGAAGGTCGTACTGATTTATCATAGTCTGGGCTATCTCTTGAAGATCCCTATTTCTTATTTTTACCGAACCATTTTTCCGTGGTGTCCTAGGAGAGAAAAATTATGATTATTACCTTTTTGTGAACAAAAGGATTAAAATTATTTATTTTAAAATTATCATCCATGAACAATTCTTGAGGTCTTAATCTGATTTATACTATGTTTTTATAAATAATTTTCATACTTAATAATGTCAGAAGAAGATTCACTTTTGGGATCTAGAACAAATGCCTAAGTGTTTCTTGAGAAATAATCTACATGGACATAGAAATAATGTTTCCCATTTAAAATAGATAATATGATGGTCCAAAGAAGTCCATATGAACTAACTCTAGAGGCTAAGAGGTTGAAAATTATTTCATAGATTTAAAATAAATCAAATGAAGATTTCTTTATTGAAAGGGATCATAAACTCTATCATTTTCAATTTCAAGATTTGGTAGATATCTAACTAACCCTCCCCTGGTTATCTTTATATGTGAATGAATATTTCTATGACCTAGTATCCTATGCCAAACCCAATATTCATTGTGAAGGGAACTTAAGTAATAAATATTTTTAAAATATCAAAAATTTAAATCAATAGAATAAATATTATCATTTCTTGAATAAGTTAAAATTAAAAAAAATTATCATTAAATACAGGAAATATATTATTTTCAAATTTTATATAATATCCATAATCACATAATTGAGATATTCTAAGAGTATTATATCTCAAACCATCAATATATAAAACTTAGGAAATGAAAACTGAATTATAATTACCAATTTGGAAAAGGTCAATGATTATACCTTTAAAATTGTTACTAAAAGTGACATGACCACCATAAAATTTGATCAAATTATTGAGTTTTGAATTCTCACCATACAGATTTCTAGAACATACACTATCTAGATACCATAATCCTTTCGAGAGGTTTTCAAACTGGTTTCCTTCAAAACAAATTTTTGCCGAAAGTTATTTTGGTACCCAAATCCTCTTGGGTCCAGATATGATAGTAATAATAGATTTTATCATCTAAAATATCCAAAAGGGTTTCTTATAAACATATTGAATTTTTCTAGAAATAAATAACTTATTAGATCTAGTTTAGTAGGTATTGGTAGTATATGAATTTTTAGGACTGGAACTTGATGTAAATCTGGTTTTTTCAATTTTTCTATGTCCTTGTTGGTATCCTATGAAAGTTATATCATTCGTAACAACATTCTTCCCAATATTTTGGTTAATGTTTCTTAACTTAGGCAATACATTATATGTCTTTCTTTAAAAATTTATTTGAAAATTTTAATTCATTGTTCTTTTTTGATACTTGAGTATTTTTCTATTTTTCAATAGTAAGGTTGGTTTTCACAATTACTTCCCAATCATGTTGTTTCTTAAGTGACTTATATTTATCTTTCACCTCATGAAAATTATCTTCCAATGTGTTTCATTAATCAAACATATCATTATTGGTCATTTTTCTTCATTATCGTCATTTTATTCATTTTCAGAAATGTTTAAAATATTATTAGAAGAAATATGAAGAATATTTTGTACTTCTTATGTGTTTTATAAAAATCACATATTTTCCATGTCAGACTTATCTTCTTGATATGTGTTTGAATCACTTGATCTATCTTTAGAGGCACTCTATTTTTTATTCATGGATCTAATATATCATATGTATTTATCCTCATAAGTCTTTTTATATTTAAATTTTCTATACTAATGTATAATGAGTCCTTTCCTATTAAATTACTATAAGTTTACTTCATTTAGGGTGTCATCCTTTTTTCAATTCTTTTTTCACTTTCCTTTCATGTCATAATTTCCTCTAAAATTATATTTTTAGAGAACTTATTTTTATTATAAAATACATTGATTCATTTGGTTGTATGGGACATCTATTCATCACTATCATCAGGATATTTTTCTTCCTTGGGGTGTTTAGCTTGTACCTTTTCTCTTTATTTGGAGGAAGTAGTCTTGAAGGACACTAATTTTCTTTTTTGCTTTATCTTCACCGATATTTTGGTCGACCTTATTCTCTTCTTCGTACATCATCAAAAATCCTATTAATTCATTAGAAGGTAGTTTACTTATATCACAAGATTCTCAAACTGATGAAAATGTTCCTCTCAACATGTATCGTAAGTATCTGATGAATCCCACCACTTGATCTTTTTCTGTCCCTTGTTTTCAAAGTGAGTGCATGGTATTAATATGTCATTTAACCTAAGATACATATCATAAATAGGTTCATCCGATTTCATTTTAAAAGTATCATACGTGATTGTGTATGTATGTAATCTCATTTATTATCCATTTGATGTTCCATCATTTGAAACAGATAAGGTATCCTATATTTCAAAAGTATATTTTCAAGTAGATATTCTAATAAATTCATCACCACCCAATTCAAAAATCAAAGCATTCATAAATTTACAATTATTATTGAAGAACAATTTGTAGCATCACTCCAACTATGTCTAGAAGTTTGTGGTATTTCATATTGATCTTATATTTTAATCCAAATGTCAAATACTATACTTTCTAAATGAATTATCATTTTGATTTTCTACTGAGCATAATATATGGAATTAACATAAGAAGGTATGTTGGTAGAAGACACTTCTTATATATTATCAATAAATAAATAAAAATTTAGAATAAAAGGAATTTTAGATCTTTATAATAAAACTAAACTCATAGTTGAAAATGTTAATTTAAATGAAACATTGATTCCAAATGATGGTCTGAGTGAGAAACTCAAGAGTGTGGGTGGGTGGGTAAATTTACCTCCCAATAAAATTTCTTTTGAAGATTAAGATAAAATAGAAACCCTTTAATAAAACAACTGGCCAATTAATCAAAATAGTAGACTGCTATTAGATCTTCCCTTTTAAAAGATTTATTATAGAGTGATTATGTATTTGTTAAAATAATGTTTTGAAATATGTTAACTTATGAAATAATTTTACTTATAAAAAATAATTGTAAACACTAGTTAAAAATAATTTTCAAACTTACAGTTTTGTTTATAGATTTAAAAAAAATATAGGATATAACAATAACACAATAACATAACAAAATAAACAAGAAGTTTGGTCTCAAGATGAGAATTAATCCCCTTTACATGGAAATCACCTTTTTAAAAGAAGATTATAATACTAATCAAATAAACCCACAACATGTATCACATAAACAATAAACTACTACATGATTCCCTTGACAAAAAGCCTCCTCCACAATTATTCAAAGAAATTAATAATAAAGAAGGTCACATATAGACCTCTTCCACAAACATAGTGGGAAAAAGATATAAAATAAAGGAGAGAATAACAAGTATTCTCCAGTTAGATATTGTAAACGGTGTGTGTTTGATAACAGAGTAACAATACACTGCTGAAAATTAAATTTCATAAATAGAAATAGATATAAATAACAATTGTAAATGTCATTATGGTTTCCTAAGAATTTATGTAGTGTTCAGATCAACATTGTTGATGAGTTCAATATTTGGTTTGGAATATTGTATCTGAAGAGAGTATCGTATAAAATCAATAGGAATGTTTTAATTGATCTCTATCAGTGTCTCAATAAATCTCTATAATTAATTTTGGGCTTCTGTATCATTGTTTTTTAGAGAACATAAACCAAAAATCTCCTAATAATTCACTGGTTGAGTTACACATTTCTCTATATGTTTTTGTCAGCAAACGTCATTGTACCTTTGTAACAATTATATCATGAGAGATATATCCTTCTCGTATATAAAGAAGCCTCGAATCCACAATCCTAAAATTGGTCTTTTACTGTGTTATGAAGACTTAGTCAAAATATCTTAAAATCTAAATATTCATTGATACATTCATGCCAAGGTTCGTTAACAACAATGGTAGTAAGAAGATGGCAGTGACCCAGCATCATGTGGTATCTCAAACAGGCGGTATCTCAAACAGGCGGTATCTATAACATGTGGTAAGAGTAACACAGGGTCTAGAGTTATCTCATACATGTGGTAGATCCTATGTAAATAGCTCCTATGGTGGTAATAATCATTGAGGTGACTCAGCTGGCAGTGACTTGCCTCAGCGGTGGCTTCTTGATGACGATAACAGATGTTAACAGTGACTCCTAGTCAATGGTGACTCACCATAGTACTCAACCAAATTATCATATATATAGTTTTGAAATATAAAATTCTATCATACAATATATAAATCCTTAGTACTAAAATAATCATGGTTTCTGATCTTTAAAATAAAAGTGTGTAAAACATACTCCACAAAAGGTGATTCCAATATTTAGTAATAGAATTAATAATTCAGACAAATTATTTCTAAACATATTTGGTTTTTGGAATATATTTGATTTCAAATACCTTTTGAGTATTTGTGTATGGATAATAGAGAATTAGATCAGACATTCCAATTTCTTTGGAATTTGGATGAATTTGATAAATTTTGATTTTGGATATATATATATATATGTCACTAAAAATATACATTATTATATTTCTCATTCTTATCATTATAAACCATTACATGAAAAAGTGTCATGTTCCTTTTCTTTGATATTAATTTGTATACCACATAATATTAAAATTTATTTTTTAGATTGGTAAATAGGCCAACATATGTTTAATTTGTTATAAAGCAATACATTTCAAACATATTAATTTATTTTAATGTGTATGATACATAAAAAATAATTTAATGATTTTATACATATATATATTATATGAGATGAATAGATATGAGTAAAATTCATATGTAAATGGTTATACTAAGTAAACCTAATAAATTATAAAGTGATAAATTTCTTCCGAAATAAACACATATCAAGACCGGGATCATCTAAATTTTTTTCCATTCCAAATATGGTCTCATTACGATTAAATAATGTTAGTCATATAGGTTATAGTTGAACAAAGAAGGATTATCTACCAATATTCATTTTTTAGCATTAGTAGTCCCTTAGCCAAGTTACCCTTATTTGATTTAGTTCCTAAAAATAGAGTTAGGATAATTCATATGATGAATTAGTAAATGTGATTTTTACCAAACTCTTAAAGATTTATTTTTAAAAAAAATATATTTTTATCTATCTAAATAGATAAATGATAATATAAATTTAAAAGGGACTCAATATTTTGTGAAATTTAAACATATTCTCGCTAATAAATTCTATTTTAGGTATTATTATTATAGTGGGAGTATGTTTAATTATAGTACGTTTTGAATTTATATAAAACATGATACTCCCTAGATAAATATTTATTGTTATATATTATGGAATTCAAAATGAAAAACATTTTGAGAATTTGTATAGGTTGGGATTAATGTTTGAAAGATTTTATTGTATACATAAAAAGTGTTATCTAGGAGAACAATTTGAAAATAATGATGGGAATGTTATAAAAGAAAACATATAAAAATCAATATCATGTGTATTGGTTAGTATGTCAAAATCACATATTTAGAAATTGTAAAAATATCTAGAAATAAGATTTAATTAATAGAAGGGGAAGTAGATATATGTTCTTAAAATGGGGACAACACTGATATATTAGAATTAGGAATATATGATATATATTTTCATAGTATATCAATTATTTAATTATGAAACTATTATGATTTCATATACATAAATTGAAATTTTATATCTATAATTTTTTTAAATGAAGTATATTTTCTATTGATTATGGAAAAAAGTTTTTATTGGTATATTATTAAAACATTTTATGCCATAAAGATTATGAAAAATTGTTTATATATTTGGGATATGGATAATTAAATTTATAACATTCATGACAATATGGTTCATGTTAATGATTCAAATGCCACATATATTTTGAACATTCACCATGGGAATAATTATAAGAAATACACTCTAGTAATACATAGATACATATTTTTAAGATGATTCAATTATAAACCATTATACTAATTTGAATATTCTTAATTAAAAAAATTATTGAAGAACCATTTTATTGATAATTTCATAGGTATAAATTACTATTGGACCGAATAAATACTGAAGTATGTATACCCAATAGTAGAAAATAAAGTCACATTTATATGTACATTATAATCATTGAGAAAGATATTTGACAACATGGTTAACTATTTCTTATGATATTGAATCTAGAATCCATTGAAAAGTTTAAATAGGTAAAAAATGAAGTATATAATTATTTATGAAAATATATTAAAAAGATACAGTAATATAATTGAGGTGAAAATTGGAATATAATTATAATGATCCTCTAAGATATTATAGAATGATTTTATAAGTCACTCCTCATAGAAAGACATAATAAATTGGTTTATCTAAGGGGGTATTTCATTTTAAAAAATAGATGTATTAATAATTATATTTTTTGAACATCCTATAACAATATAAAGATATAATAAAGAATTAAAAAAACCATTCTTAATTATATACCATATATAGAATTAATAAATACACCATGTAGGATACGGACTGGGTGGTTACCAAATATTTCTTTTATAATAAGTTATATTTATAATGTAGAAATAATATGTTGTTCCAGGATTAAATAAAACCAAAATCATAAAATTATATAATTTTTAAAATATTTTAAAATAATTGATATTAACCATGTAATAAAAAACTTAATGTGTTTATAGACCATAATGGTATTTTATATTATGAGAATTTTATCACATTAGGAGTTGGTAAAAGGGAAGGATAAAATTGAGAAGTAAAAGGAGTGGATTAAATAATGGTTCTCATGGTTTAAAATAAAATAGTTATAGAAGAAATTATAGAGGAAAAAAATAAATAATATATATAATAACATTAATAATTATAATGGATTTGTCCAAAAACAAAGAGATATATATTTATTGCTTTCTATTGTGATGAATTAATATTTTCATATTATTAAAAAACTACTTTGTGAGAGGATATTGAGTGTTATTAATGAAAAAAATTGTTTGAGGTAATTGAACTCTTGATTTACTCATTGTTCGCCAACCGTGATTCAAACATGGTGTATTCAATGAAGAGGTGATTCACATTACTTATATATAAATTTGAGGTGAAAAAACTGACGTGGATGATAGAATATATCACAATAAATCATTCTAAATGTAAAATAGGTATATTTAAAATTATGTAAAAATTGATGAAGATTCCATTTCCACTAGTATTTATGATAAATAATTTTCTAATATTTCATTACATAATAATCCATTAGTTTTTTGAGATATAAAAATGGTTGTTAATAATTATTTAAATTGTGAAATTTTTTAAATTGATGTTTATATGAAACAACGCAAATGTTCATTGGATAAAAATAATATTATTATAATTTATATAATTTATGATGATATATTTATGGGTTGAATCTATTTTACTAAATTTTCAAAATGAAGTTTAATAATGCAAAATAAATGGTTGGTTTTACCTAGAACATATAGATGACTTTTTGAATAAAATTTTTCTAGTGGGAGTGTGGTGGTAATTAAGGAATAAAATATTGATGACATATTTCCCATTATAAATAATATTCAAAATTTACTTTTATTAATGGTATGTTTTAGAAAATAATTTAAATTTAAATATATTATTGATGAGGACTATAGAGTCAGTATATATATATATATATTGAGATAGATAAAATGTGTATCTTTTAGCAACCAAAACAAGGATATTGGTGATGTGTAAAATATGATTAACATAGAGAAACTCAAAAAGGATTTGTTTTAATTGTCATATATGATGGGTTTTATGATGGATCGTTATCCTTCAAAATAATTATAAATGAATACATTTATCATATTTATCATTCTTAAAAAAATAAATTTAATCTTTTTGTTACATTATGTAACAAAAAACATATCTTATACATTGAGAGTAAAAAACATCCAAGTTATTCTCATCATATTATAGTGAATAAAATCTATAGGTACACATAAAAATTAAGGATTTATTAATGAAATTTATATATCAATAATGGATATTTTAAATTGTTAAAATAATTATATCTTCGAAAGCAATAAGGAATATTCAAGATCAAAATATATTTTATTTCTTCCCTCAATAAAGAGTCTAATAGTGTGATGATATCATTACACGCTAAAATGGTTGGATTTAAAACATAGTAAGTATCCAATGCTTGATTACATTCTATAATGGAATCTACATGGGTTAAGAAGTTAAAAATTGAATATGCGATGTATACTAGAATAATGGGATCAATATATCATCACTATTTAAAAATAGATTAATTTCACTATATTTGTGTAATTTTTAATGATGTATGGTGTAAGTAGAATCGAGAATAATCTATTTTGAATTATACCAAAATCTCAAGGTGTATTTTTTTGGATTTAGATGGATAAGGGTTTATTACTAATGTCTTTTTTACTTTATCAGGTAATGTTTGGATATGGTAATATGAATAAAAAATAAAAATTTTATAATAAAGAATGATTTGAAATGAAGCTATGTTTAGTGGGATATTATTGCATTCACCAATGTATTATTGGTTTCTCAACAAGACTATAATTGAAACATTTGTGGTGTAGTGCCACTACCACAACCAATGGAAGACCAGTGGTAGGCTAACATTAGATCATAATTCTTCCAAAGAGTTTGGTTAGGTAAATATGTGGGATAACCCAATATTAATATATATATATATATATATATATATATATTATTCCATATTTTATAATTATACATTATATTGCAATAATAAATTTTATTCCTAGATCCCATTGGTTTAGTATCGTTCATGATTAACTATATATTCACCATACTGTATAAAAAGATATATAGCTCATCCATCAGACACATTATACTTTTTATGCTTCTAGAAATATCATACATAATAAGTTTCTTTATTACTAAAGGAAATAAAACAAATTATCAATGGTTGATTTTAGATGACAAGTAAGGGCTAATCCATATATGGGAATATTGGATCAACATAGGTGACGACAATGAAAATTAAAAATGATTTTTCCCAATATGAACATATAGGTATGAAAACATAATCATAAAATCATACCCAATGGTGTATTATCAATAGATCATAATATGAATTGTATCATAAGGTTTTCTCATAACATGGTTATGAAAAACCTAGATAATGATAATGTATTATAGCATTTTTCAATACTCTCTACTAAATCCATAACAACATATTAGATAAAGACAACTACATCATGTCCATGCATAACATTGTGAATAAAGAAAATTATCTTGTTTCATTCATAACATATTCATATATTGAGTTATAATGAATTATCGGTTTTATCATAGGGATAAATATTAAAATATAGAACATCACTATTTTGGGTGCTTGTGGTTCCACATTATTGTGGACCAACATTACAATGATGGGTGGTCATTAGATATAATTAAAGACACTTTGATGTATATACATCAAAATCAAGAGGAATAGAGGTTGAATAATCATAAAAAAACATGTTGTCTAATATGATACTCTCTTATAAATTTATCAATATTGTAGGATCTCATGATTTTGACTGGGTATAAATTTCCAAATGAATTTGAATATTTTTTTAGTGGATGGGGAAAACAAAAAATCAAAATTTGAAATGTTATTAGGACACCAAGAGGTGTATCCGGTGTTCAGATGAGTTTCATGAGCTTCAGGATTAGAAATCTCAGTTTCAGGAAAAACAGAAAGGGGTTTACGGCTAGCATATCGTTAGCACTATCCATGCATCCTAAATAGTTATAATTGTTTAGAAAGGCCCATTTACTATTGAATCTATGAAAACCCTAATAGAAAACATGTGAATTTATGAACTTGTAAAGAGGGACCATGCATAATTGGTACACATTTTTTCTAACCATGTGATGAAACCATACATTGTAGGGGTGTGCTTCGGTAGTAGCACTAAATGGTAGGTGTGTGGTTGGTAAACCATTTGAGGAAGAAATGAGACATGGAGGAGCGTGATCAGTGGAAATATGTGGTTGGTTCCCGAATTATCAAACTATGCATACAAATGGGGTGGATCACTAAAGGGGTTAGAGATTACTATTTTTCCCCCTCTCAATTAAGCCTTATATTTCCTTGCTCAATTTATTCATACATAACACCACCTTCAGTTGTCATAATTCATACTCCTCCCCTCACAATGATTTAATTATTCTCCCCCAAATGAGATCTGATTCATGTTACTTATGTTATGTTCGGTCCTCCTCAGTATGTATACAAGCAACCTTATTTATTCCTCTTATATATTATGTCATTGTATTGAATGATATCTTTATGAAATATATTTTCCATGTTTTCAGAATGTTAGTTCAATTATTTGATTTCTCTCGCATACGCTCAAAATGAAGGATGATAATAGGGTATTGAATCTTTTATTGTATAATGTAGGTTGTCTATAAGTCTTTACAATAATATTGTATTGTTTTTAAAAATATATTTTGTTCTAAAAATAATAATTCTAATGAATTTCAATAAGTGAAGTAACATAATGCAAATTTCTCTGACAATGGAAAGTATTAATTTTTTTATCATTGGTGGATGGGGAACTTAGTTTGAACCACCCCTTATAATGTATGACATCAAATGTCATATATAGTCATACTTTGAATATGTAATCGTACACCCACTTATAATGTGTAGTATTATCAATAACTGTTGGATAAATAAATGGATATGATTGAATGATGAAAAGGTAATAGGTAGATTATGTTCCTACTTTCATTATTCTCAGTTTAGGCTAGTGAATTTTCCGTATATATGTAATGAAATTTAAAATTTAATTCATTGGTGTGTACATTGCGATCTTATAAAAAATTATTAAACGGATTATTGAATTTTATTTTGTAAGGGATTTCTATCTTGGCCCTTGTCTAATTATTAAATTTAACATGTCTTCTTACTAGTATGCCTCATGTGATAATTGGGATCCTATGCAGGATTCCTTTGATGGGTTCTTAAGGAACTATAAGATGAATATGTTATAATTGGTAAAGTATTTTGTTCATTACATTATTCACATGTTATTTGATATTTGTGGACATGTAATTTATTATCCCTTGTTTTCAATTTTTTGGCATGACATTCATAATAATAAAATTCTATTTTTTAGATATGGAATACCATATATACTTATTGAACATTACAAGCATGATTTTCATTATTCATTTATCTAATATTTGGGGAATGAAGATCCATATTTATTTATTTTATCTATCAAACACCATATTCATTATTTATTTTTTAATCTATTAGGAAATATGATCATCCCTACATATTATAAATGTTTTAGTTGACTCTGCATACCCTATGTGTTAGATATACTAATTGACACCCTTTACTGGAATTTATAAATTATGATAATAAATATATTTCAATTACTTAGTCTATCCTTAGATCCCACATAAATTATGTTATATATGGATGCATAGGATTTTATCCATGAGTCCTTTTTATATTTTATTATCCTTTTGTTTAGGATGGTTTTGGATAAGGATAATATAGGTACATTCTTCTAAGCATCCCCTAAGGAAACTGTGCTTCTTGTGATTGTATTAACATTAAATATTTAATTGGATATACATGAAAAATGATTTATTTTATATTGAAGAACTATATTTCATTAGAAACCATTGGTGGTTCCCTAATATGTTTTACCCGCCACCTATTTAGGGTGTCATTGGCTAGTAAAATGTATCTCATTTCTTCAGGTTAGGATATTGGAATTTTCCTCTCCTTATTAAATATTATGGACTAGGACATGACATTGGAATAGGGGACATATCTTGTACTCAAGATAAATATATGACTCAGTTATTTTTTAATTTATTTTTTTATCAGTCTTGCCATGCAGTATGTGTTACATGTTTTTTGATGAATGCCCTCTATTTTTTTATATATCATGTTTATTCAATATATTATTATTTTCAATATCCTTGTTATCTTTTTATTATTATTATTTTTATTTCATTATATATCTCCCACACCCTATACTAATGATTGATTATATTTATTATAGATACATACAATATAGTATACCCATTATAAAATCATTAGGATATCACTTCTAGTTATCAGCCTCCAAATTATAAGGAGGCCTTCTTGAGGACTTATCTCCAACCAGTCTAATTAATGTTTATAGTGTGAACTAAGTCAAAACATGGCGTAGAGATCATTTTATATTTTATGGAAGTATTATTCTTCCAATTCATATTATAGTTGAATTTAATTTCACCTTGTGTGATTGATGTATTTATGTTGGCTATTGGTTTATGATATTTACCAATTATTATATTATAGTAAGAGAATTGGTTTGTCCATTAATCATTTTGGGCACATACTAGTCACATTCCAACAAAATTATTATTTGTATACCATTAATTAGTGATTATGTTCCATGTTTATTAGAAAATAATTCTTCTCAGAAAATTTCCATGTCTATATGTACACTCTAGTAATGTGAATGTACCCAATTTTATAGTTATAGTATATGGACGGTTAAATAATTTATCTAAAATAATCAGAAATATTTTTTCCAACATATATTTATGGTATAATTTTATTTAATAAACTATAAATTAATTATGAAAAATATGTTTTTTTGAAATAATTAATGAATTCGACTTAATAAAATTATTAAAATGAAAAGGGGGTCAATTTTCTTCATAAATTTAACTGAATAATAACACATGTCGATTAATTGGGTGAAATTTTTATGTTACAGTAAAGTTTCATACATAACAATGGAATGGTTTCCCACATAATTGAGTCCATTATGGATGATCTTTCTTAGTTCAATTGAAATTATTAGTAAAGATTGTCATTTACAAGATTTTTTAATTTCAACAAAAAAATTATTGTACATTCTTATAATAAAAATGGAGACATGTATAACTGTGTCCTTATACATAACTCAGCCCAAATATGTTAGTCTTAGCTTCATATGTATATGAGATAACCCCCTAAAGTGTGTGAATAATATTTAATTAATAAAATTTTATTGGGTATCATTTTAATGAGATGCCAATTTAAATTTATATATTGTTGCCTACATAAATTGGGAATGGATTCCAATATAACCAAACTCAGGTTGGTTTCATTAAACCCACAAAGGATGCCTCTATTCTTATGTGTATAGTTCTTCACAACTTAGGGTTATATTCATTATAAATGGGATATTTATTAAATTATTTCTCTACCTTTTTATGGCACTACAAATAAGTGAATGCAGAAATATTACTTCTCATATCCCACGTAAATGGTTAAATCCCCTTTATCTACTTTTAATAATTATTTATATGAGGTATAGTTTAATTAAAACTAAAATTATTACTAAAGGGTGTTTTTCTCTGTTAAATGGAATTGAAATTTTAATTAACTATGATAGTTTTGATAACTTATGGGTGAATAATTTTGAAAAATATTTATGGGGTAATATTCCTTGAATTATATGAGGCTTAAATTTAATGTGGTTCTAATTATGGTTCGTATAATTTTTTTTATAATTGGTATATGACCTTGTATTTCTCTCATTCATGGTCCTTAGGTTTTCATGAGTCGTAGATCATATATGTTGTGTGAATTTGAAGAAATTACTATTTTTCATAAAATTTATTTCTCTTCGCCTAATGGCTATATGATTCATGCATGGAATACACAATCATGAAATTGAAAATATAAATTACATCCCATTTATGGTATTATAAACTTTACTTAATTGTATATATTTTTCAAATTCCTATTTTTTTGGAACAATGGAATCTCTAATAAACCATCATTATGAAGAATAAATGATAAAATCACACAAAACCAGGGTAAAGTAGCTAGACACAAGCAAGGATATTGAATCATGAAGCTAAATTTGGAAATTTAAATATCCGGTTTATATATTATATATTTTTATACTTTTTCCCTTTATATGTTTATGACGTCTATGAATATGTTACAAAAAAATCCAATGCAAAATAGTGATAAGGATTGATTTACCAGAGCTTTCAGTTAATAATTTTGGAACATCATAATCAATGGTATTCTATCCAGTGAATTTAATGCCAATCCAGAATAATATATATGATACCATTCTCAAATTGAAGATGTCTACGATCATTTTTTCAAACAAGAAGTGCATATATACACCGTGATACCACATCCGTTATTTGATAATCATTCTTGTGGCTAGAGGTAAGATTATGACCTTTACCCGAAATGTGGGTTTAGATAATATTTAAGGGATGGGTAAACCATATATATTTGATCTCAGAGTAGAACTAATGAAAAATTATTTTCATAAGGTCATCTATATTACCTAGTGCTTCATATGAAAAACCATGAAATATCATCCATGACCACCTGAGTCATTATTACCCATAGAAAAATACTTTCAATTTTTTACATATAGAGGATGGTATCATCTAAGGAGATATTTAGAAAATAAAGGGGATCCCCATTCAATTGAAATTAATAAATAATTTCCTAAAATATCTTAATGGGTATAATACAATAATCTATCCTCATGTTCATAGGGACGTATTTCACGGCTGATAGGGGGTTGAATCAGTTGTGACTTTTAAATGTTGTATTTGTTTTGAAAATAACATTTGTTGACCGGTTAGGAGCCCATCCACTATTATGATCACTCAAAATCTCCAAAATAAAGAAAAAATAAATTGCACAAGAACACAATATTATTAAATACTTTAGTGTTATTGTGATACTAGTCATTATTGAGATTGGTCAGATTCCCCAATTACATATTATCCACTATAATCACAAGTGGTTTTAACATACATTTCTTTACTGGCATTGAATATATATATGCTTTCCAGAGTCCAATTGGAACAATAGTTTCAGAATTCCTATTACAAAAAAGATTAGAAAAAATAAAATAAAATATTAAATCTGAATGTTGGATTCTTTTGAAACAATTGTAAAAGATCTATCTTTTGGGACCTCAACCTAGAAAAATACCATATGTTCACTTTATAAAGAACATAACACAACTTTTTCTTACTCAAAATCATTATTTTGACTTCCAAAATATATTATTCGCAAATAGTATGTGAAATAATCATTATGTATAAAAAAATGTCAAATAGAAAATTTATACTGATGTATACTATATGCACAAAATTTTATATATTCGAAAACTAATATTTTAACTATGAGTGACAAAAAAAATTCAGAGAATCTGATATGAACATCATCACTTACTACTATATATATATATTTCAATATAGGAACCAACCTAGATTTTATATTTAACTCGTCACCGGTAATTTAAGAAGATATCGCATGCTAATTCTTAAAATTTTGTAATCAGTTTAATGTGGTTCAATGATATCCGCATAGCATGTTCACTGAGAAGAATCTTGTCTACAATGTTGTCCTTGTCCGAATTTCTTTATCATGATAAATCATCTTATTCACAACATATTTCAATTTTATTTGATAACAGAAAATATTTCGTCACTCTCCATAGAACCTGTTGGCCTCTATAAAGAATATTATTTCGTGTTGTTATATTATTCTACAGATTTTTAATAACTCACCCACATAATAAAAATTTTATTATAAATAATGGTGTCTTAAAACTCATCCAAAAATAGTATACACACTAAAATAATCAACTAGTATACATTTTCATGATCACCCTTGTGTTTCCTATATAGAAGTCCACTTTCTATGTAGTTTTTCATAATTTATCTCATCTGTAAATTCCTTCTTCTCAAAAACCATTTCATGCATGTCAAAAGATTCTCATGGATGTTCTCTTTCATACCAGATTCTTTTTTTTTTCATAGTCAACATGAAAATAGTAGTCTTCATATCATATTAAGTTATAGGAGGATTCATATAAATTTCCATGGTCCCTCTATAGAGTATTATTAAGATCCATTCTCTTATATTACATGCATGAATCATAAACCATAAGTTCATAGTATATCATTTCTTGTGAGGCTTCACATAGCATGTCCACCATGTTCTACATGGTAGTCTGAAAACTCATATTCGCATAACACTCTTCCCTATAGACTCACCAGTGAAAATAATTTTTATTAATTTTGTAAAATCTTCCTTATCCATTTCTCAAGCTCCCCATATACTTGGTTGAACTTGCACAACACTTTTATTTGTTTGTAGTTCCTTGGATAAAAAATCATCATTTTTGAAGTCCTTCAAATATAAGAGGATGAATATGATCTCCCATATTGATAAAAAATGAATTTAAAATGATTGATCATATTAGATGGGTGAAATTATATTCATATAATTTATTGCGGGTTACTAGTACCCAAAAAGAAAAATTTCCCCCATAAATTTATCAAGGCGGCTTGGCTTCTCTTTGTTGATCAATGATTGTCACTACCTCTTTGAGCTATCTATCAAGGATCAAGACCAGTCTTCACATTACACACCACTATGGATTAATCTTGAAATCTACTATCCCATCCTATACACACCTCTAGAAATGTGCTATGTGGGACTAATGCATGGTCCCACCGACATGTCATGATCCCCTTATAAATGGGAGGGGTAGTGATAATTTGGGCCTATACATGGCTAAATCACAACTTAATTTCTATTAGAACTCCCTGGTAGTCTATCATGTGTGGATTTACCCCTCCGGTCCCCCTACATGTGGTTGGGGGATGGTCTTGTGGGATTGTGGGTTAACCCCAATTTTAAGTAAGGCCTCATTCATTTAATTAAAAAATGATAGAAAATATACAACCAAGAATTTATTCTTTTTACAAATTTCCAATCTCAATATTCTCAAATCATCATGTAAAATATGATTTTTAATGGTCCACATTTATTTCTACAATTTTTTTAAAGCATACATAAATATCTATATAACTTGTTTTTCTTGTTAATATTGGTTAAAACAATCATCACATTGATCAAGGAGAATTTACCAAGCATGATATTCAATTCCATTAGAAGGATCCATAACAATTCTTCAGCTATCACCACATAATACATAAAAATTATCCATGCATCCCTACATCATCCAAACTCACTAAAAAGATATTGATACAACATTAAAAAAATTCAACACTAGGGTGAAATAATCCACCGTTTTAATTTTTTTCTCACTATCCTTTCACATGAATATAAATATGTGTATTCTTATTTCACTCCACTATAATTAAAATCAAATGAAATTTGTAAGTTTGGTCTTCACATCTGATATTTCTTCTTAGGATACTCTTCTCATATTCTCTAAAAAGAAAGAATTTCATCATATGATTCTTGGAAAAGAGCCTTTAGTAAATCTCCTCAATGCCTATGTAGACATACCGGGTGTAAAAAACAAGATTCATACAAAAATGGTATCTAAAATATCATTTAAAAAATAAAATAATGTAAAATAAAGGTTAGAATGATTCAAATGAAATGAAATTCCATCTTGAAAACTCCCCCTCGAGATTTCCAATCACTTACATCATCATTGAACTAATTGAGATCCATGATGAACAAAAGCTCTCCATCTGTTAACTTATTGTTAGCACAATATAGATAAAAATGGAAGAAGGAGTTCCCTCTTGATTGAATCCATGTGAGAGGATAAGGATGGACATGATGTTTCAACCTTAACTGAATAAACCTCTATCATGGAATTGTTTTGGTGAAAATATCTTCAACCTAATATTTTATAATAAATATATTCTAGCATGATATATCCACTTTCACATTTTATTTGATAAAATGATACCTGATATCTTCATTCTTGGAACTTTAATGTTGTATGGAAATTTTAGATAATCTGATAGCACTTTGATAATCACATGAAATATAAAGTGTTCTCTTAGCCTAAATTTTCAGATCATCCAATTGAAATTCTATCTAAATAAATATTGTACATTCATATGATGTTGAGAAATATATAGAATCAGTCATAATTAGTGTTACCAAATTTTTCTTCTTTCAATACCAATTGATGCAACCTTATGCTAGAAAGAATGCTCCACCTGAAGTTGATCTTTTTTCTGTACAATCACATGCCCAATTAGCATCTGTAAATCCCAATAATTTTAAATATGCACCATGTCTATTTAAAATTCCATATTTGGGAGATCCTTTCACATTTCATAGAACTCTTTTGTCATCAAACAAGTGACACTCTTTAGGGAAACTCTGAAATTCGGAACAATAATTCACTACATATGTTAGATCTATCCTTGATACTCTTGGCTTAAGAAAACTTCCAATGATTCAAAGGAATTATTTAGGATTAAAACATCTTCTAGTACCATAATTAAAAAAAATTCTATTAACTGGAAGGGGTATTATAGCTTATTTTTCATTTTCCATTACAAATTATTCCATAATTTCCTTAAATTACTTTTCATGTGATAAAAATATGATATTTGGTTTCTACTTAAAATAAAATACCAAAACATATTTCATTAGATCAACCATGTAATCCTCAAATTTTCATTTTATTTTCTCAGAAAACTCCTCACATAAAATTATTTTTCAAAAAAAATATGATTTCATTCATATGTTCAATGACTATTAGATTACCTTTATATATTTCTCTCACATAAATGTTATTGTCAATATTACCTTTTATAAAAATTATAACCCTTAACGAACAATACTATTTTGAGTCCAAGGCTCTAGGGTCCTATTTCAAACCATACAAATAATTACACAATCCAAATACCATTCTTCCATTATTTTCTATGAAAAATCCATTTGGTTGTTGAATATTGAATTCTTATTCAAGAAGGTAATTTAGAAATGAATCTTTCAATTTCATTTTATAAACATTATAATTTTTTATGATGTTTCTTCCAAGAAAATTGTAATTTTTTATAGTCTTACTGTTGGTGCAAAGGTTTATTCAAAATAAATTCCTTCCATTTGAGAATACCATTTTCCCACTAGCCTATATTTCATTATTTATACGTCACCTTTCTCATTCAGTTTTTTTATAAAAACCCAATTCATTCAAATAATATATTAATTGATTTTTCATGAAACAAGATACCAAGTGGATTTATTCTCAATATTAGCAGGTCCCCCATTATTTACTTGTTTCTATTCCTCATCATCAACTATTTTGACCACTTTTTTATGTTCAATTTTAGAAATAAGTGACAATTGATCTAAAATTCTCCATCTTATTCTAATTTTAATCAGAGCTTATTGAATGCCTATTATATTTATACTCTTAACATGTTTCTATAATTTTTTTGTATCATTTTTACATATTATGATAACCTACATCTTCATCCTTCTTATTTTTAGAATCAATATCAGTAATGCTTGGATATTTCTTAATAACTTTTTTATTTTGATATTCCATATGAATACCATTCTCTATCGAATCATATGAATCTTTATCAACTAAGATATATGATTTTTTATTTATTAATATAATTTTGTTATAAATATAGTCAACTAAAATATGAATATTGCTGTTCCAGCATCTGTAGTCACTACCATTATATAGGTATTCCATGGAAGACCATTCTTCATAAATTTAATCAAATTTTCCTACATTGATATTGTTGATCTTTATAATGCCAAGAATTCTAGAAAAATATAATGTATTTAACAAATGTATAATCATTTCACCATATTTTATTTGATTTATTTTATGTTTCAGGTCAAACAAGACTTCTGTTCTTTATATTTATGGAATTAAATACAAAATTTATTTAGAAATACTTTAAATTGTTGGTTTTATCTAACATAGTATTTCCCATCTCAACTATGCTTATGTAAATTATATCAACTAACAAATTTTGTTGTGGACTATATGGTGTGTGGTATTAATACCTGATTCAATGTTTGGAATGATAATTTTCAAAATCAAAACAATTATACCTCTTACAATTATATGATATCATATTTTTGATAAGGTGAACCATCTCCTACTGAGCTAGTCTTCTGAAAATTTTCATCATTTTATTATTCACTGAGATGTGTTTAACAAACATTTTAACAGTAAACTGAGTATAATCATCAACATATTTAATGAAATACAGATCACCTATGGTATAATTTTTTCTCATTGGTCCACAAAAGTTTGAAGAATATGTTCATGGGGTCCATAAGATAGAATATCCACCCCTTTTATGAACATTGATCCAATTTTCCTTTTTCATAGGTTTCACAGATTTCATCCCTTTCACACTTTAGATTCAAAAAATCTCTCATAGTATCATTCTTCAAAAGTATATATATACTATTCTGACCATAGTGGTGAAGCCTTCAATGATATCTTTTTCTTTCATATTTTGCACTAAATTAATGAGAATCGATAGAATCAATATTTTTAAATTGATTACCATTGGTTATTTTTTCTTGACTGATAATTATTCCATCCATTTATTTTGATGATACATGATTGAAATTTGAACAATAAATAATTTATATCATAAAAATTCAAATAAAATTACAAACATTGTACTTTAACCTATCAAAAATTTAAACATTATTAGATATTAGATATTAGTACTTAATCTCTGCCTTTCCAACTCCCTTATTTTTTAGGGAATGATCATTTCTAAAGGTTGGTACTCCTCTTTTATGATTCTAAATATTGCTCAAATTTTTTGTGTCACCAGTCATATGTGATGAATATCCACTATTAAAGATAAATGACTTGGTTTTTCTTCTTTTTCTGAAGAATCTTAATTGAAACATGATTTTTATTAAATCTTTTTTTTAACTCCATTTCCATTATTTATACTGGATTTTTTTAAGTAAAATACCAAATTTATTTTTAGAAATTTTTCTTTACCAATTAAATCATCCATAGGCTTCTTCTAAATAGTTCTACTTGTTTTGATTTGGTAGATATAATGAATTCCTGATAACTTGTATCTTATTTTAAAAAATTTCTCCCCTTTTCTCAAAATAGATCAATGTTTTTCATGACCCAACTCTTGTAGGGATTGTTCGTACCAGTTTAAATATTACTTATACCCAAACATTCCAAATCACTAATAATAAACTATGACCCTCGGTCTTCCCAACTAATAATAGCAATATCTTTAAAAAAAATCATTTTATTTCATTGTACTGAGATTTTCATTGCTTTAAGGAGAAAATATTCCTAGGAAATTTCATTAATAATTTGAATTATAAGATGATTTATCACTAGTATTGAGGCTTAAATGTTTTTCAAAAATTTACTTTCGGTCCTACATTGTTGGATATAAAAAATTTATTTTGATATTCAGAGAGTTATAAATTAACATTTTTATTTTAACCCCTCTTTTCACCAGATTATAGTGATTTATCCTTGACATATATAGCCTTACAAAAATATTCTCTTATATTTTTCAATCCATTATCTACTAAAATACACTTATATTGAATTATTAACTATTATTATTATTTAAAATCAAGTATTTATTCAATGTCATTTACAATATTTTACTTTTCAGGCACTTTCATTTTCTGTATTTTGATTTCATAAATGTAAAAAATCTCTTTCATTGAGAATTATTCATTTTCGTAAATTATCTTTTCTTATTATTTTAAAAACAAACACTTTTATTTATTAATAATTGATTTTTTATCTAGATTGACATCATATTAATTTTTCAACATTTCATATTTCCTTATTTGTTCACATTCATCATATTCACATAAAGAGGTCTATAACCCTTTTTTATCATGAGATATTATATTAGTTTCATCATTTTATTGGATTTTTTAGGTGGTGTTAGATTCCTCTTACTTTATTACTAAAATTATTATTGTTGTATTAATGAATTTCAACTTTTTTCATTCAAATTTACTTTTACATTTTTAACTCTTCCCCCATTTAATTTTCTATAGTTTCTAATCATCTCTATTTCGTTACACATACTTCCTTTTATAAAAATTAATAGAAAATTGTATAATTTCATTACATTTCTATTGCCTTGGAAGTAATTTGATTTTACCTCTAAACATTACCTAATTGGATATTTTTTATACAAGAGAAATGATTATATTAAAATATTAATCTTCATTATCATCAAAAAATTCACATTATTCTAATATTTCAACATCTCTAATTTTGATATTTTCCATGGTATCAAAAAACAACACATATTCGATATTCTTTTTGATGACATGGAACATTATTATTACATTTTAATTTATTATGTTATTGATTTCATCAAGATTAAGATTATCTATATCTTCAATAGAAAACAACTTATCATAAAACCTATGTGGAAATTTTCTCATTAATTATTTGACAACAGTTTAATCATTCAAATATCTTAAAACCTAAAATATTACTGAAAAATTCATTGACTATTTTGAAGTAGTTATCTAAATTTTATTATTCTCCAAGATTGATATCATCAAAATTTATCCTCTAAATTTAAATTTTAACTTCATTGAATTCTATGTTTCTGTGATAACTTCCTTTTAATCTTTCCTAAATTTACTTGATATTATTGAAATCAATAAAATTTGTGTAAAAAAATTCTAAAGAGACATAAAATAGAATTTATTGATTTTTCCTCAAAATACATATTTCTCTTGTCTTTAATAGTTACCATAGAACATTCATAAATAGATGGAATCTAAAAGATTCTGCATCATTAATTTTAAGTCCATGGGAAATAATATTGGTTAAATACTATTCTTCTAATTATTTTATTTCATTCCATAGAATGTAGGGACACCCCTACTATTGATAGATTTCAGTTTATCCTTATTCCATATGTGTAGATCATTATAGAGGGAACCGAAAACTCTGATACCAATTGGAGTCCCCCTAGAGGTTTTTCACTTCTAAGATTGGTGGATGAATTAGTGGTGATATTTACAATTTTATATTATTTTGAAAAAAAACTCAATTGAACTATTACTATCTAATCTAATCTCATTATAACTTGTCCTCTCCCAAAATTAGTAAAAACAAATAGAACATGAACACAATATTTTTACAAGGTCCAGTATAAATGTGTGGCTACTCTTTATTGTGATTTGTTAAATATGTACTATTTTATATTCTACACCATAATAGCAAGAAATTTCAATATAAATTTATTCAATATTATAGGGTACCAATATTCTTTTCATATTCCAACTAGAAACCAGTTTAACACATTTTATTACATAAATGGGTAAAAAGAATATTAGAAAGTATCACATCTGAATGTTGTCTTCTTTTACAACAATTGGTCAAGATATTTATTCTTACCCTCCAAGATATATGAAATAAATTATTCTCACATTTTAAAGAACATCACTAGTATAATTATTCATAAAAATATTACTTGTGACTTATCAAATATATTATTCCCATATATTATGTGAAATAAACATTATGAACATAAAATAACTATCACATAACACATTTATGCTACTAAAAATTGTTTGTACACACTTTTACTGCTTCTCAAAAGGATTTCTACAGTACGAGTGACAAAAAAATCTCATATATAATCTTCTCTGCAATTTAGTTCTTAATACTATCTGTATTTCTTTTAAAATTGGAATTGAAATAGTGTTTATAGAAAAATATTGACTAAATATTCGTGTAACTATCAGATGATAAATCAAAAAATGTGGTAAACAATATAATGCTATCCAATGATCTTTGTATAACATGGTCACTGGGAAGAATAATATCCACAATTATTCCATGTCCTCTATAGTATTCAAACCAAATATCATATTCTCTACAAAATTTTTCAATTTTATTTGAAACTAGAAAACATATTTCCCCTATCCACAGAACATATTGGAAACCTCATAGAATATCATTCGTGGTTGATCAATTTTTTTATAACATTTTAAAAACTAATATTCATAAGGTAATTCTTGCCATAATGAATGGTGTCTGAAAACTAAATCACAAAATGTATTTACCAAAAACATAAAATTTTAGAATCTAGTTTCCTTATCACACTTCTATTTACGAAAAGAATGCATATTTTCAAAATTAATCTCATCCGCAATGGAATTCTTACCAAAATACTATTTCATGCCTAGCAACAGGTTCATATTAATGTTATCTCACATAAAAGGTTTTCTATACACACTCAACATCAAAATAGTATTCTTTATCTGATTTTATGGGAAATGAAGCTTCTCATAGAATTATTAGGTTCATACACATAGTTATTTTACTTTCTATTCTCATGTACTTCTTACATGTATTGTAGTGAATATCTATATAGAATCTTACATCCTAGGTGGATTCACATAGAATGTTCACCAGGTATTTCACAATAATATAGAAACTTATCTTCATGTATCTCAATTTCCCACAAACACACCATTTAATATAAAAATTATGATTTTTGAAAAATCATCTTTATGAATTTATGAAACTCCCCACAGCTGTGTTGAATTGGAACGGTGATTGGATTCATATATGGTTCCATTTCCTACAAACCCTTATTCTCAAAGGGCTTCAAATGTCAAAGGAAGAAGATGATATCTCTACTTTACTGGACAAATAGAATTAAAATGATCAATTAGATCGGATAGTGTTATTATACGATTACCATTTAATGCAGGTAAACAGTACCAACAAGGTAGCCTCCCAACATCTATTTTCCAAAGAGGATTATTTTCTATTTATTGATTAACTAATTCTACTACCTCATTGGGGTGGCTATTGCCGATCAACAATGGCCTTCACTACACACACCACATTTGATTTAGTCTATAAGGTACTAGACCGATATTTTCATGCCTCTGGGTGTATGTTGTGAGGACCATATTCAAGGGACATATGGAATATCTAGAACTTCTTATACATAGTGGTTCTTCAGTGGTCATATAAATAACACCCCAACACCTTAAAATCCATAAATCCTCCCTAGTAGGCTCTCTCATAGGGGATGACCACTTGGGTCCCACGATGTATGGTTTTGGGAAATCATTGGGGGCTTGTGGGATAGCCCTAATTTTTTTAAGTAAGGCTTTATTAATATACTTATAAAATGTTTAGAAAATATACAAAACAATTATTTATATTCCAAATTAACAATATTCTTTTTCTTAAATCAAAATGGAAAATATTATTTTTAATGGTCTATATTTACTTCACCAATGTTGTTGAAGGAATGGTTGAAAATCCATATCACATGTCTTTTCTAGTTAAGATATTTTCACAAAATCCTCATATTGATCAAGGAGAGTTCTACATGTATTCCAGCAAATTCCATTCCATATAGGACATTGAATGTCGCTAAATGAATCCATAACAACTCTCTATGCATCACCACTTCATCCACAAATATTTTCAAGTAATTTCCACATTATTAAAGATCAATCAAAATAGATTGACACAACATTAAAAACTAATGAAAAACATAGGTGCAACACCTACTTTACTGTGGAGGTTTCTTAAGGTTGTATAAAAAGAAATGAGTGAGAAACCCTATATATAATCATTCAACCCTTTAAATTAATTCAAAAAGATATTTCTAGAAACATTGAGTGGCCAACTCATGTTTCTTGGCCCAAGTGTATGAACAAATAATAATTATAAATTTATTGAAGAAACATATTTAAAAGCCATATAAAATTGAAGTATAAAAACATGGGTATATAAAAGAAATAGGAAAATCAAAAACAAGTTAAGGATGAAAGAAATTATGACCATGTTATTGAGTGGGAAACTTTTTTCCCAAAACATACCCAATCACATAATACTTTTGATACTTTAATCATGGCCTCAAAGATCTCTTCCAAGATATCAATTATTTTATTAGTTCTAGTACTAGAAAAGAAATAATTCAGGTCTACAATAATCGATATAGGAAGGGGTCCCATTAGAATC
Organism: Viscum album; assembly: GCA_963277665.1. Classification (NCBI taxonomy): domain Eukaryota; kingdom Viridiplantae; phylum Streptophyta; class Magnoliopsida; order Santalales; family Viscaceae; genus Viscum; species Viscum album. The sequence goes on from OY728139.1 coordinate 562,753,292, forward strand.
ATAGGGATATTCTATATTCATTATGTATATATCACATTAAATGGTTATGGATATAGATTCCAAAACCTTAACATAATACCCCGTCAATATTCAAAACCTTTAATCATAATTTCAATAGGATCCAATAGATATCATTGAAGGATCAATATGGTATAAATATCCATATCCATAACTCTAAGTTAACCCTATTATTATATATAAAGACACCTGCCAAAAAAACGTCAATCATAATTTTGAGGAACCATTAAAGAATATTCGGATCTTATTTCCTTTACTGATGGAATTATGGTGGAAGAAATTAATGAAGAATTATTCTATGAGGCATATGGGCCAAACCACATTTTTTATAAATTCAACCACCTCCTATTACTAGTCCTCATAGAAAATTACAATTTAAAATCTAAAAAATGCACCACATAGTCCCTTACCATCTTTAGATCATAATGATGTTTGAAGACAAGGGGATACATGTTATTTTAACTTAACTTTATTCTATTTTTAAAATTTATATGTATTATGCAAGAGATTCGAAAAAAAATTGAGATTCCAAATTAGTGGAATTAATCCATCAATGGTATATGAAACCTTATTTAAATCCAAACATAATATTGGGATAATGGAAGATGAGGTTCCTCAATCAACTAATAAATTTAAAAGGCAATGGGAAATGAAAATTTCTCAAAATCTTATGATACGTTAGACTAAAAAATGCTAGAAGACACACCATTAGTGGTGGTAGAGGCCAGGGTTATATTTAGTAAGTTTCATCCATTGATTCAATAATATTGAACAATATAAGAGGTACCCGACATAGAATATTAATTAGGTGAAAGGGGATAATAGTGGAATGTATTGGCAATTGGAGTAGTATAGAAGCATGAAAATAAGAAAAAGATATATTTCACCATATCAATGTTGTAACATTAGGACTATAAGGGATGTACCCTTTAATATACATGAGGATATCATGTAATTTAAATATGCACAAAAAATAAATTTAAATGATAAATTATTTTATTTAAATACATTATCATGTTATTCTCATTTTTTATTATCCATTATCAAAGGATTTGATTCTTCAACCCTATATATCATCAACATCTACATCAAAAGATTTCTAGTATGATTATATATAAATCCTAATTACCAATATTGATATTCGAAGTGGTTTCCATGTTTTCAAAATCATCTAAGACCTAATTAATTTATCTTGGAAAGTGATCTTGGATCACGGTGTTCAAACACAACTTTTTCACTCTATGTAAATATGGATATAGGAGAGAAGCTCAAAAAATTGGTTATAAATAATTAACAATAAGTTGGGATAATTTTTTGTTTATATATATGGTTAAAACATAATATAATTAAACATTTTCTCATTAATATGTTTTACCTACCATATGAACCATATATAGAACATAAGACCTAGTAAACATGTCATAATTTTAATAAATATTTTACCATTTACATGAATCATCAGGATAATGTAACATGATAATATAGAAGTAATTAACTCAAAATGTCTCTCCCTTATAATATTTAATGATATTTGACTAAAAAATATCCATTACAAAATATTAATTTAAAAATATTTTCATTTACATTCAATTAATTTTTATTAATAATTTAATAGATAAAAAACTAATTTATAGGATATTGAATAATATTTAATTTATTTTTTTTCTATTGTTAATACTTCAACATTACCTGACCCCCATTGTGGGGCCCAATATTTTTTATAAATACAACTTATTTGAAATTTCTTAAAATTAGAAAAATCATTGTGCATGACCCTCATGGTCCTTATCATGAGAGTAGTGATAATCAATTATTTAAAATGACTAGTTCCAAAAAAACCTCAAAGCCCCAAGAGGAATATGGTTTGGTTAAAAAATAAATAACCACTCCTACAAATATATAGTTTATAATATAATCTCTCTTTCACATGATATAAAATAAATATGAATGAATATCATGTGTCGCCATACGTAAATGATTAATTTATTATTTTTATGATTATACGGGATACACTTACACTATATGACATATAAATGGATATGATGACAGTATTTTTATCCTAGTCAAGAATTTACCAAATAAATCTTTCTATAATGGAAAGTGAAAAATACGATGTGGATTATTCATAAAATTTCATATCATAAATAGTGAATTCAACACAATATACCTCACTAAAAAAATTAACTATCATGGTTTTCATCATGTGTAAATGTACATGAATAATGATATACATTGACAGTAATATCAATTCAAGAGACCAATAGATGTGTTCACAAATAGGAACAACCAATGGCACCTAACAAATGTTGATCCTATTACATGGTAATTCCTCATGATCATATATACTAAAGATCCAAAAGTGAAAACATCATGAAAAAAACATCTTAATGAATTTGATCCCTAACACCTGATAGTGAAACATTATTTTTCTCCAATAAATAATATGCAACTAGAAAATATAAAATGTGATAACAACTACTATCATAGTATATGGGGGTTTTCATTATAGCTAAGAACAATAATATTATTTTGATGTGAGGTAGTCCGAGGAAATTACTAAAATATATTATATATATTTATTTAATAATACTATAATGGTTATATATATATTTATATTAAGATATATATATATATGAAATTGTAACAAAATTACACAATATATTTGTGTTAAAGAGACACAAACTCTAAAATCGCTACATGAAATAAATACAAATACCATAAACTCTCAATATTTCATATCTCACATGAGAATCATGCATCAACCATTATATGAATTCGGTTGGGTGGATATTATAATTTCACTCAAGTGTAGGTTAGCCTATGGCCTCGTAAAGTGATGGAATTTTTTTATGATTAAATAAAAGTTGAAAAGGATAAATTTTAGTAAATATATGTAATATTTATGATATAACCATACTTCTGTAAATATAAGATCAAAAAAATCTTTTACCTTCATGTCCTCTATGAAAAAATAATTTCACTCATATATATGTATAGACTAGTGCCTCCACGTAGTGATGTGAAACATATTTATTTTCATTTTACACATATTTTTAAAAGGATTTAATTGATTAATATAAATGATATATATTAAATAATAAGAATCACATAAATTTAAATTAATATTTATCTTCCTTTGATTCTATCCTTCAATAATAAATATGAACAAATTTTAGGCATACATATGGCCTACCATCCCCATGAATGGTATAATCCATTTTACACATTTAAATTTTATATATTAAAATAAATAAATATTAATGAATATATAAAATATTTATATCATTTTTAACATTCTGGTGATAATGGATCCACTTTCAATGTAGAAGAAACAAAATTACTGAAACAAACATCACATAAAAAATGAAACAATTATCACCTGAAATAGTGATTTTTTTACAATGAAATGTTAATAAATGGATGATAAAATACTATGGTATAAAATATATAACTATAATTTTTTAAATTATTTTTAATAAAACTATATTTATTATACCAAAATTTCAGCTACATATGAAGGTACTTGAACCTGAGGTAAGGCTTTCAGGTCCCAATTTTACATCTTAGATAAATATTCCATATTCGATAATTATTTATTTTTTGGGGTGTATATTATTCCCATTAAATATATTATATAATGAATTTATTTAAATTCATGGTATTAAATGTTTTATTTTATGATTATTTATTTTATGGGTCTTAAAATTCCGATGTTTCGAAAGTGGTTTGGGTTTATTTCACAATATCATCATTATTTAGGATTTCCTTTGTTTAAGTCTACTATGGAGGAATTATTTGATATTTATGTCTTAGAATGTATCTATTTTATTCGTGTATGGTTATTCATGAAAATTTCCATGTAATAGTAAAACTTTTACTATAATTTCTACTTAAAATGATTGAGAAATTGAATTTAAGGAAATCCCACTTTATTTGTCTCTTCTGTTGAAAATATGATTTCATCGAAATATCTGTATTATAAAAAAGATTATTTTTTATAATTTTATAAATATGTTAATAAATAAATTTTTACCCTTTTTATTTTATTTTTTTCCCAAATGATTCTTCATGTTGTTTTCAAAACAAGTTCCATTTTTATTTTTCTGAAAATGTGATTAGAATCATTGTTTAAATGCATATGACTTGAATAGAATATCCCACCGTCATTACCACTAAATGTTTTAAATATTTTTTGTAAGTTTCAAGGATTGTTTTCCAACGATAAAAGATTTAAAATATTTGGTAAATATTTAGTTATAAAAGTTTATTTTCAAAGATAAATAGTTATTTTCCACATGAATGTTTCAAAGGATATTTTCTGTGAATTTTTTAAAGACGAAAAATTTCCATGTAATTTTTTTTATTAAATGGTAATTTTATGAGTCTGCAAAAATTGATGGTCCGTGATTCCGAGGCCCAATGTGCCCGGAATGAATTTCTGAACGTTTTTTCAGGTACCTTCAATTAATGTATGAGAGGGTATTTGTAACTTCTGAACCGGTGCTCAGAATTGAAATCTGAGGACACGGTTGAACTCATAGCGTCGATATTCGCTAAAGGATACCGTTACCTCGACTACAGTAGGTCGAGGGTGAAAGATAATTTTTGATGTTTTTGTGGGAATGAAAAATAAAATAAAATAAACATTAATTTTGTTTCTAATAAACCTCCCCTGTGAAGGCTATGAAGGTGGGGATCATGAGGGCTTAAAACCTCCCAACTTGAATGCTCGTTGGTGGGGATGACACGAGCTAGTAAAACCCCAAATTCAAAGGTTGGTGGTAGGGACCACCTGAACCCCTCATTAAGGGAGAAAATCCTCTCAACTCCCCACTTTAATTATTCCAATTCTCCTTTAAAAAATTATTCCAACTCTCCTTTATTAATGAATCTAACCTATTTTGTGCCAATATTAAATTAAACAACATATTTTATTATGTTGGCTAATTTTTAATTTTGGTGGATTGGGTTGATGAGACCCTTTGGGAGGATTACACTCTCCAACAAAAAACACATTCTCCAATAAAGAACGCACTCCCCAACGAAGAACGCTCACGCCGATGAGGAACATCTTTGATGACAACGAACTGAAAATCGGGGAAACATCGACTCCACCGAATTCACCCCTTCCAACATCAACGAGCAATCAAGGTAGGGGTTTAGTTGTGTATGATTATATTCTCATGTTATTCTCTTCTAAAACAAAGAACATGGATCAAATATCTAACTAGTAGATCCCTGGATGATTTTTTGGCGGGATTGGGAATAATCATTGAGGGAGGTTAGGGTTTGACGTTCTTCATTAAAGTTCTTGTTGAGCTAATTGCTACTACTCTAACGTGGATGGTGTGGCCCAAACAAACATGGCCAGACCCCTTCTCATTTCTTCTTGAATGGTTTATCCTTCACAATGGAAGAATGTGACTTTGTGCCACGAGGATGAATGGATGCGCCATCTGGCACATCACCGGCCGCAAAGAAGTCGATGATGCAACGACGCCACCCAGCAGCCATCGTCGCCATGCGGCCACCGTGTCATTGTAGCCTCTACCGTCTGCAGCCCATGTGGATCCGGTGGTCTCCGACGCCCCACGGAACCCGCGGCCAACACCACCCCACAACACCTACAGCATGCACCTCCCTGCGGCACCCGTTCCCTCCACCACCCCACGACACCCGCGCCCTCGGCTGCCCCGCAGCACCGGCGCCCTCTGCCATCCCATGGCACCCACGGCCTCGTGATGCATGCGGCCACCAACGTCTCCCACGGCATCATGTGGCCTTCGCGGACACCCCACCGCCCTACGGTCCGCTTCCCAGGTTGGGAGGCCCAGTGTGGTCTAGGCCACACCCCGGGCTGGGTCGACCCAAACCGGGTCGGTCCCACCAGGTCGGACCGGACCCGGACCCACTACGACCCCTTTTGCGCTCTTTTGACCATAACTTTGGCACCAGACGTCCGTTGGATGAACCGTATGTGGATCTGGAAACCATGGAGCGAGATGGTCCCTTTGAGTACAACCCAATAGAAATTTGGATAAAGTTGGAGTACGGTTGGGTTGGATTGAGCAGGAATCTAACTGGGCCCTCAGGACTAAAAAGCTAAGAACTCATAGACTGGGTGTCTAATTGACGTGTTGTCTGTTGCATTGAGACCCCTATGATGTGGCAGTCCTTTGGGATACTTTTTAATGGGACTTAGTAGTAGTTGCACTATGGACCAGTGGCATGAGGAGCGTACCCTCCTGGAGACAAGAAAACCTAGTGCGGGATCCCAGTACCTAGCTGAGACATGAGGAAGAGATCCTTCGTGCGTCTGTGAGTGAGGGTCCCACATGGAACCGCTCTAGGATTCCATGCGAGGATACCCGAGCGATCTTGTGTGGGTCAGGACCTAACGATCATGTGTGGGTCGTCACCTAGCGATCATGTGTGGGTTAGCACCGAACAATCCTGTGAGTGTCATCACCGAGCGATCCTGTGTGGGTCAGCACCGAGCGATCATATGTGGGTCAGATCCTAGAGATCATATGTGGGATAGATGATGATTAGAAATCCTTCATGGATCTTCCTCTTAACAGAGCCAGATGATTCAGTAGTTGCATATAATCATCTCTACTGCTGTACCTATGTTATACATCATGTGAGATGAGTTCGTACCTGAGCAGTACTTTCCTTTATGGTAATACCATGGTGGTATTCTTCTATATGGAATACCTGTGTGGTACTTACCTTTACGGTATTCCTTCCTTTGCGGAATAGTTGATCTTTGGTCTTTTGAGTTAGACTATGTGTTTCCTGATGATTGAGATGGGTATACTTGATAACTTAGGTTTATGTATGGGCATATTATTAAATTGGGTTGTTAGTTGATTTCATGCTTTTTGGATTATCCTTTGTGGATTTTGTGAGACATTGAGGGTCTCGGGGTCCCAACTGAGTATCGTTATACTCAAACCTGCATGAGCTATGCCCGCACCCAATTGTGTTTGGTGCAGACGATGGACATCGTTGGCATAGGAAGAGAGTACTGGGACTATAGGTAGCTTAGAGGCAGTCTTTAGATGAGCTGTACCGCAAAGGAGACTGTTCGAGAGCTATACCTACCCTTCAGGTAGGAACCTTGGTGGATGATCCCAGGAGCTGTTCCAGTTTACTTGTACTTACAGTTTATTTTACTTTCTAGTTGGTCTTATATTCAGGCCCCTTTTTCTTACATTACTCACTCTATTTTACTATACAGTTGTTTGGGTTTGTATCTTGTTGTGTCCTTGGTTGTGTGAGTTTACAGGTTATAAAGGATATGTTTTCCCAGTTTAAGGAATATACCTTCAGTGCTAGTCGCCAGACCCTAGACTTTGGAAGGCGGGATTGGGGTAGTCACGACACATGCCCCAAGGGACGGTTTATGACAAATTGGTATCAAAGGATTCAGTTCTACCGTAGAACATAGTAATCAGATATTTCATTTTAATGGAAATAGTGTTAAGTGTAATGAGTATGGTTATCAGTTTAGGGACTCCAGTGTTGGTGCGGCGGCTGACGTATACATACACCAGGACACTGACTTCTGATTTCTGACTTTTTGCACAAAAATGTTGACTGCGTGTGTGTTTTGAAGAGTTTTATTTGTGATCTCTTTGAGTCATCTCACCAGGTATAACTTATTTATTTTAGAACACCTATTTCTTTTTAGGATGCCTCCAAGAAGGTAGCTATCTAGGGTTCCAATAGTAGTACGCACTAATCGGCCATCGAACGACGTAGCTTTGGTGTAGGGCCCTCTCCCAGTAGAGGCACAAGTGGTACCATTACAATTTGTGACACCGATGACACTAGCCCTAGAACTAGAGCGTGCATGCCACTTGATCATGTTGCATGAGATCCAGTGCTAGATGCCACCTAGGTTCAGGGGTGAGACATACCCACAGGCAGTTGTGGATTAGTTGGAGGCAGTGATGTATATTTTCCAACATGTAGGGACACCAGACGATCTCATGGTGATCCTTTCCGCCGGCCATCTTCAGGAAGTAGTATGTAGATGGTGGAGCTTGATGATCTAGGCTCACGACGAGGTGAAACTTCTATGGGAAGAATTTTTTAGCCTTTTTCTAGAAGAGTTTGTCCTAGTGACTCTTCGCGCGGTGCACATTCAAGAGCTACTTCATCTGCAGCAGGAAAACATGATTGTGGAACAATAATCAGCAAGATTTACTGACCTCTCACACTACTCCATAGATATGGTGTCAAACCCATTCATCAAGTACCATACATTTGATCAGGGACTCAGGCGGGAGATTAGGGCTTCGATGATCTCACTCAGTATCCCAACGTAGTAGGGGGTGTTAGAGTGAGCCATTTTATTGGAGAGTTTTCTTGATGACCAGTCACCAACTGCGATACCCACTAACAATCATCACTTAGCAAAGACTTCTACAGGTGGAAGCAGACATATGACATAGAGGTCCAAGAGGACTAGACATACAGGTGGACGACCACAGATTTTAGGGTCGGTTGTGCGGGGCACCAGAAGAAGAGTCAGTCATGCCAGGAGTGGGAATTATTATGCTTGCGGCGGGCACGGTCACATGGATCGTGACTGTCCAACCCTCTATACAGAGGATCCATATTTGGTCGAAGGACCTCCCAGGCAGAGAGAGATGTTCGACCTAGGAGGTCTATAGGGAGTAGGCGGACGTGGAAGAGGAGTTGGTTGTGCAGCAGGCGGTGGGCGATGATTCGAGATGTCACTGCCACCACCACCAAGTGGTCCACCCCCGACAACAAGGATTAGGAGAACAGGGGCGAGCTCAGCTCTAGGTAGCTGAGGCCTAGGATCACGACACTCCATAGATAATACAAGGTAAGATCTGTGTCAACTCCACCTTAGCTATAGTACTTATAGACACTGGTGCCATTCATTCATTTATTTCCACTTCCCTGGTTCGGAGCACGGAGATTTTGACGGAGTCGTTCTCTTGATCCTTATGGCTAGAGACTCCTAAGAGAGTAGATTCGATGATTAAAAACTCATACCAATAGTGTGAGCATACTATAGGAGGTGAGAGTTTCGGCTGGGACCTCCTAGTAGCAGTGTCGAGGCCTTATGATGAACCTTTGGTATGGACTATTTATTTATAATCCATTCTTAGATTTACTGTATTAGGTGAAAAGTGCATGGTGTCCACATAGATGGGACAATTTTTACCTTCACTAGTGGGAAGGGAGCCTTTACAGCACAGGATGAACTTACCCGGAGTATATTGCAGCAAATAACTCATCAGTTGGATAGACTTACCCTTGGATCAGTTGATGTGGAGAGTCTGAGTTATCCTGTAGTGGTGGACCAGTACATGGATGTGTTCCTTCATGATGTTTCAGGTCTACCACCTCGCTGAAAGGTGGAATTTTACATTTACTTGTACCCCAGGATGAAACCAATATTTACACCAGCATATCAGATGGCTCCAGCAGAGCTTCATGGGATGCGGGTATAGCTAGAGGACTTATAGGGGAATGGATTCAAATGGCCTAAAGTTTCTCCTTTGGAAGTCTCATTTTTGTTCTCCAAGAAAGAGGATGGGAGCATGAGGCATTGTGTTGACTATCGCCACCTGAACTAGGTGACTGTGAAAAATAAGTACTCACTTCCGAGGATTGATGACCTCTTTGATCAGTTGAAGGGAGCACAGTGGTTCTCGAAGATAGATCATAGATCAGGATGTCACCAGCTCAGTGTACGAGATGAGGATGTGCAGAAGACGACCATCATATGTCAGTAAGACTATTACAAGTTCTTGGTTATTCCATTTGGTGTGAAAAATGCTCCAACAGTGTTCATGGGACTCATGAACAGGATCATCCAGCAATACCTTGATCGCTTTGTAGTTGTCTTCATTGACGACATTTTGATCTACTTGGGTACTAAGGAGGAGCATTCCTATCATTTTCAGGTAGTACTATACACACTCAGAGAGCACCAACTTTATTGTAACCTCTTGAAGTTCTAGTTTTGTATCCAAGAGGTTCACTTTTTGGGACACGTCATCTCGGATGATAGAGTTGCAGTGGATCCAATGAAAATTGAGGTGGTACTTTCTTGGGATCCACCAAAGATTGTGATAGAGATATGGAGTTTCTTGAGTTTGGATGGATAATACCAGAGGTTTGTGCCAGATGCCTCTAGAGTTGCAGCACCTTTATCAGCATTGACGAATAAGGGGCAACCCTTTCTGAGGTCGGAGAGATGCCATCAGAGTTTTCAAGAGCTCAGACAGAGGCTAACTAGTGCCCCCATCTTAAGGCTTCTAGAGGAGGGCGTAGGGTACATAGTCTACTCTGACTCTTCAGGGACCGGGCTCGGATGTGGCTAGATGTAGGAGTGAGAAATTATTTCTTATGGTTCTCGACAGCTGAGACAACATGAGCATAACTACACTACCAATGACCTGGAGTTAGCAGGAGTGGTCTTCGCCTTGAAGATGGAGCAACATTACTTGATGAGTGAGCGTTTTACAGTCTACTCAGTTCACAAGAGCCTCTTGTATATATTCTTTCAGAAGGAAATGAACCTAAGGAAACAAAGTTGTCTTGATTTACTCCAGTACAATGACTTTGAGATAGTCTATACACCTGAGAAGGGGGACGTTGTAGCAAATGCACTCAGCATGATGTCTGGTATACATCTGCTTGGTGAGGCGACGGAGCAGTTTCCCACTTCGTAGATATTCATCTCAGAACGTGATGGAGTATATTTTCTTTAGTCTCTTACAATCACTCCCCCACTTCTTCAAAGATTCATGGAGGTTTAATGTGGGAACGCTGACTCCAAGACTCGACGTGCTCAGATATCCATAGGATGGGCACCTGATGGATTTTCTGAAGGTGGGGAGTACGTCATCCTCTTTAGAGGATGTACCATGGTACCAGTGTCACTTCAGGATAAAGTGTTGAAGGAGTTTCACACATCCCCTCTAGTGTTACATCCAAAGGTTGTGAAGATGTACCTAGATCTCCAATGATTACATTGGTCGCCCGGAATGAGGAAAGTAGTAGCAAAGTTTGTCTCTCAGTTCCTCACTTCTCAGTAAGTGAAGGTAGAGCATCAGGTACCAGTAGGCTTGGTTCATCATTTAGAGGTCCCAGAGAGGAAGTGGGACGAGATATCCATGGACTTAGTTATAGGACATCCACATACATCCAGAGGTCATGACTCGATTTGGGTGATCGTCGACCGACTCACTGAGTCGGCCCACTTCCTACCGATCCGAGAGCAGGTTTCGATCGAGAGCTTATGATGCCTCTATCTACTGGAGATTATGCAGCTACATGGTGTAAACATGAAGATGTTCTCCCATCGTGATGCATGTTTTACTTCCCGGCTATGGAAGGTGTTTCAAGAGGCTTTCAGAATGCAGCTTTGTTTGAGCACTGCCTTCCATCCTCAGACAGATGGTCAGACTGAGCGGACCATTCAGACCCTTGAGGACATACAACATACTCGCGTTCTCAACTTCAGTCATAGATGGGAGGATCACTTAAATTTGTCGGAGTTTTCATACAACAATATCTATCATTCCACCATTGGGATGGCACCTTTTGAGGCATTTTACGAGTGACCTTGAAGATCACCTTTGTTCTGGACTGACCCTAGGTAGTCGGCACTATTGCGACCAGAGATGGTATGAGCTACCACATAGAAGATGAAGATCATCCAAAAGCGGATGAAGACTACACAGATCAGGCATAAGTCTTATTCCGACATGAGACAAAGACATCTAGAGTTTGAGGATGGTGACCACGTCTTTCTACGGGTCTCACCCCGATGAGATTTACCAAGATTTGGCTGAGGCGACAAGTTGTCTCTGAGATTCATTGGACCATTTCTAGTCCTCAGTAGAGTTGGAGAGGTGGTATACCACTTATCTCTTCCACCTTAGTTGCACTAGGTTCACGACGTCCTCCACGTATTCCATCTGAGGAGACACATGCACGACCCTTCCCACATCATTGACCACGGCGAGCTAGAAATCGACGATGGGGTGATGTTTTCGGAGGTTCCAGTTGAGATTGAGTATCGATATTAGTGGGTCCTTCATGGGTGGTTGATACCTCTATTTTGTGTTCGTTGGTAGCAAGAGAACCTCTTGGAGAGAACATGGGAGTATGAGGCTCAGATTCGTGCTCACTACCCCCACTTGTTTACCGAGTTTTGTGATGTGTCTTACGAGGATGCAAATCCCTGAGGTGGTGAGAATGTAAAGACCCGAAATTTACATGTAATTTTTTTAAATTAAATGATAATTTTACGAGTTTGTGAAAATTGATGGCACGTGATTCTGAGGCCCGGTGTGCCCGAAAAAAATTTATGAACTTCTTTTTGGTTACGTTCAATTAACGTACGAGTAGGGTTTTGTAACATTTGAACCGGTGCTCAGAATTGAAATATGAGGACACTGTTGAACTCGCAGCGCCAGAATTGACTTAAGGATACCCTTATGTCGACCAAAATAGGTCGAGGGTGAAATATTGTTTTGGGGTTTTTTGTGGTAATGAAAAAAACTATAAAATAAACTTTTATTTTATTTCTAATAAACCTCCTATGTGATGGATATGGAGGTGGGGACCACGAGGGGTTAAAAACTCCCAACATGAATGCTTGGTTGTGGGGACCACCTGATCTAGTAAAAACCACCAATTCAATGCTTGGTGGTGGGGACCACTCGAACTCCTCATTATGGGTGAAAAACCTCTCAACTCCCTAATTTAATTATGCCAACTCTCCATTAATTAATTTTTCCAACTATCCTTTAATTAATTAAGCCAACCTATTTTGTGCCAATATTAAATTAAACAACATATTATATTATATTGGCTACTTTTTCATTTTTGTGGATTGGGTTGAGGCGAACCTCTGGGAGGATGACTCTCTCCAACGAAGAACGCTCACGCCGATGAGGAATTTCTTCGACGACAACGAACCGATGATAGGGGAAACACCGACGTAAGAGAATTCACCCCTTCCAACATCAATGAGAAATCAAGTTATGGGTTTAGTTGTGTATGATTATATTCCCATGTTCCTCTATTCTAAAACAAAGTACGTAGATCAGCTCTCTATCTAGTTGATCCGCGAATTATTTCTTTTGCGGGTTTGGGAATAATCATTGCGGGAGGTTAGGGTTTGGCGTTTTTCATTCATGTTATTGTTGAGATGTTTGCTACTACTCTATGGTGGAGGGTGAGGGCCAAAAAAACATGGCCGGACCCCTTTGTCATTTTTCTTGAATGGTGTATCGTTCGTGATGGAAGAAGGTGACTTTGTCCCATGACGGTGAATAGATGTGGTGGCCAGAACATCTTCGACCGCGACGAAGGTGACGGCGCAACGACGCAACCAGGCCTCCACCGCCACCCCACGGCCTCCACCTCCGCGTTCCCACTGCGCTGCCATGACAACTGCCGTCCGCGGCCCCCACAGCCTTCGCCGCCCCATGGCAGCCGCATCCTTCGCCGCACCGTGGCACCCATGGCCTCCACCGCTCAACGGAACTCGGGGCCTCCACCGCCCCATGACACCCACAGCCTCGTGCCACCCCGCAACACTCACGGCCACCCTGCCACTATGTGGGCCCCTGACTAGGCCCGACCACTAGCCCGGGCCGCCCAGCGGGCCAGAACGCCCAGCGCGGGCCGGGCCACCCAGGATGGGCGAGGCTGGACCCTGCAGCTCAGGCCGCCCAGCAGGCCGGGCTGAGCCTAGCGGGTCGGACTGGGTTGGCCTAAACCTGGTCAGCCCAGTTCGGGTCGGATCGTGTCGTACTGAACTCGGACCCACATCGACCCCTTTTGTGTTGTTTTGGCCATAACTTTGGAACCAGACGTCTATTTGATGAACCATCAGTGACGCTGTAAACTGTAGAGAAAGATGATCCATTTGAGTATACCCCACTACAGATTTGGATAAAGATAGCATATAGTCGGGTCAGATCGAACATGAATCCAACCGGTCCCTCGGTGCTAAAAGGCTAATAAGTCACAGAACGGGCATCCGATTGACACACCGTCTATTGCGTTGAGACCCCTATGATGTGGCGGTCATTTGGGATACACATTCATGGGACTTTGTAGCAGTTGGAGTATCGACTTGTGGCTTGAGGAGCGGACCCTCCCAGAGATGAGCTAGCCTAGTGCGGGAACCCAGTAGCTGGCTGAAACTTGAGGAAGAGATCCTTTGTGGGTCTGTGATTGAGGGTCCTACATTGAACTTCACTAGGATTCCATGTGGGACTACGCGAGTGATCCTGTATGGGTCAGTAACTAGTGATCCTATGTGGGTCCGCCCCTAGCGATCCTGTGTATGTCAGCACCAAGCGATCCTGTGTGGGTCAGCACTGAGCGATCATGTGTGGGTCAGCACCGAGCGATCCTGTGTGGGTATGCACCTAGAGATCCTATGTGGGTCTGATGATGATTAGCGATCCATCATGGGTATGCCTTTTAAAAGAGTAAGATGATTCATTAGTTACATCTAATCATCTCTACTATTGTACCAAAGTTATACCTGGTGTGAGCTGAGTTCGTACCTGAGCGGTACTTTCCTTTGTGGTAATACCTTGTTGGTATTCTTCTGTATGGTGTACCTGTGTGGTAAATACCTTCATGTTATTACTTCCTTTATGGAACAGTTGAGCTTTGGGCTTTTTAGTTGGACTCTGTGTTTCTATATGATTGATATGGGTATACTTGAAAACTTATTTATAGGTATGGGAATATATCTATGTTGGGTTGTTAGTTGATTTAATGATTTGTGGATTAAACTTTGTGGACTTTGTGAGACCTTTATGGTCTCGGGGTCCCTACTGAGTATCGTTATACTGACCCCTGCATGGTCTATGCCCGCACCCTTTTGTGTTTGGTGCAGACAACAGACAACGCTGGCTGAGGATGAGAGTACCATGTTTGGAGGTCACTTGGAGATGGACCTTAAATGAGGCGTACCGCGGAGGCGACCGTTCGAGACCTGTACCTACCCATTAGGTAGGACCCTTGGAGGGTGATCACAAGAGCTGTTCTAGTTCACTTGTACTTTCAGTTTCTTGTACTTTCCAGTTGGGCTTGTATTCTGACGCCTTTTCCTTAATGTACTCACTATATTTTACAATATAGTTTTTCTGTTCATATCTTGTTGTTTTCTTGGTTGCATGAGTTTACAGTTTATAAAGGCATTCCCTACCATGTTTTAGGGAATACGCATTCGGTGCTAGTTGCCATCCCCTAGCCTATGGAATACGGGTTTAGGGAAGTCACGGAACGGGCCCCAGGGGACGGGTCATGACAAATTTGAATTAATAAATTAAAAAATCTTATGATAATTCTATTACACAATAGAAATATTGTAATGATACCATCCTTATTATTTCCCTAGATAGTTTATAATTATTTTTACAGGGGATGTAAAATTTAATTAGCAATCACCATATTCCTCTATGAGGTTTATAATAAAGCTTCTTTGGTTGGGTACGTATTAAGATTTATATTTTAGTTTTTCAATACAAATGTTTATGTTGATTATATTTCACCCCATTCATATGAGGAATAGATTCTAGTTAGTAACAGAATGGTGAGTCCAATTTATAGATAGCCCCTATAGGTATCGATAGGTCTCATAAGATGAATTATTTAGCCAAATTAGATGGGTTACCACCCATAGATTTAATTTTTATTATGAATGGTCTTCCCAGTATGTTTCTGATGTCTATAAATTTTTATTCTTTCATTATGAGACCATTTATTTCTATCCATGTGATTATTCAACTAGTTATATTATCTATGGGACAAGTTTCAATCCTATGTGATTATTTGTATGGATTTAATTGGTCATCATTTATTTCTACAATATTATGTTCTATTTATTGATTAAATTAAATGGGTTTTAGTTATTTATCATTCCATATTGATTACTATTATTTATTCATGATTGCATTCACTGTACATTTAACCTTAAATAGAATATGAGATCACTCCCTTCTTATGTGATATTTTCCCCAGGATACAAGGAATTGTCTTATGATTGATATTTATGAATAATATATGAGGAGTAATGGAATTATCAAAGTAATAACTTTGTGTATTTTTAATTTATAATTATAATGTTAACTTTAGGAATGTATCTAGTCTTCCAACACTACAAAACTATTTGGTCTTTCAAGATGTAATTCCTTGTATCTTATGTTGATGTGCCCATTTTTTGTATAATAAGTCATGCATTTCATATACTATTAAGACATGTTTTCATGAAATATACATTGATTTACAAACCAAATTTCATATTATGATGATCATAGTGATTTTTTATAAGTTTCTAGTCAAAAAAATAACCATAAATAATAAAAATAGAAATTGAGATATAAACATCATGTTATTTATAAACACATGTCATGTATCTTGTATAGAAATGGCTCGTCGTGCCTGAGTATAGGCCCATGTAGCTGATCAGGACCAATACAATGTGTATGATTCCTCCAAACATATTATATTAACTTACAGAAGTGGTTGGTACTTTTAAACACCATGTACGACATCCCTATATAATATATAATTCCCCCAACCGACCACTAAGGCTTCAAATTCAATGGAAAACACAACTGTTCACCTACCGGCTGACAAATCAATTGAAATAGTAGTTGACAAGAGTAAACACCATGTACTTTTAAGTACAGAATATATATTATGTTTTTCTATAAATAGAGGGGTATCCCTTTGAATTCATGGTTAGACATTCAAGGGGGAGGTGGTGTCACTCTTCCCTTCGATCTCCCTAAAATAAAAATTTTATTTCTTATTATGTTTTCTTAATATTGTTTTCATATTCATGTCTTCCCCTTTATCCTCTTGCATCCACTTTAGGGGTTGAGTTTCTTCTCATACCACACACCATGAACATGATCATAAGAGGATGAATTTCATTTTTTGGTGTTGTAATAATATTATGGGTGAATTTTAATAGAAGTTATTAAGTGTTTATTTTATTTATCAGTTTCTATTAATAATAAATTTAATGAAATTAATTTTAAATTCAGTGTTGCTGTCATATCAGACAAAGAACGACCCTTGTAGTGAATTAAAAAGGCGTTACAATAGGTGAATACATTACCATTGTATGATCTGGTAGTGACTAATTTAGGGATATTTTATTAGTAGGAATTTCAACATTCAATCACCAGACCAAGGGATTGATATTTAAATACCTCATTACCTATTACCAAACCAAGAAATAGTAATATAATCAAATTCAAAAGGTAAAACTATTTTAATAAATAATTTTAATATAATGAAAAATGTATTTTTGTTAACCCTAATCATTTTGAAACTATGACATAATTATTTACCTTTATCTATTTCAACAAATTTTCACAAATTGGTTTCTATTTTTTACCCCTATATGTTTATTTATTGTGTATGGATAATCGGTCAAGACTCGCCGACTTGCGTTTCTCATTACTTCTCCATACTACCTTTTGGGAATGAACCTTACTACCTCCAACTACCTATTTTTTAAGACTAGAAGGGAACATCAAAATTATCATTCCTTTTGATGGGAATTCTCATATGAAAATGTAATAATGTAACCACTTTTGTTGGGTGATTAAGGCCTGGATCATCAAATTTAGTTTTCCATTTTTTCATGATATTTGAATCTATTTATAAATTTTTAAAAAGAATCAATTGTGTTAAATTATTTTTTATACATTTTATTTTCATTCATTTGTAAATAATTTTATAATAAATATTCCTCCCTAGGATTTCGTGTTATTCAATAGAAATATCTTTTACAAATGTTTTGTGATTTCTTTTTTTCTTAAATAAAATTTATCAAAATAAAAGTTCATTTATTCTTGTCTTTTAAAAAAATTTCTATAAATATCATATATAAAAGATTTTAATCTATATATAAATGCATTAACATTTCATATGATTTATATGGGATATTGTATTACTAGACTACCCACATCCTTTAACTAGTTTTATTATGATTATTTTTTAATAATTTTTTCAGTGTCAACATATCGTTTTCATAGTTTAATTATGTTATGATGGAATTATTAATGGTTTCATGACCATTTGGAAGAAAAATGTTTGGTGTATAATAATGTGATGGGTTGTTCTCTCATATACATACAATGTATTGAGTAAAGTTTTATATCATATGAGTTGAATCTTATAGGACAGAGTAGTGAACCCAATCTTATATGGTACTTTGTCCTCTATGTTTTTTAGGACTGAGAAGTTAAAATAATCTACTATAGGACTATATACAATGTGTGATGATGTTATATGCAACGATCCTAGATATAATTATTGATTCTATATTCTTATATTTTATCAATATTCATATATAATACAAAAATCCTATGATATGTTCTCACGAACCATTATTATTTAATGTTTTTCCAATTCTCTAATGACTCGTGTATTATGTTATTCTTAAATCCTTGTTCCATGACTCATTTTTTTTCTATGATTAATTTTAAATAAATATCATATTTTAGGAAAATATACCATGATTAAAATCGTAATCCCATATTCTTATCGTATTATCACTTATGATATTTGATTAATATTATGTAGGATTACCCTTATTGAGAATATGAACTTACCCTATATTATATTTCCATTCTATTGGATTTGGAAAATTTTATTATTTATGATTTGGCTACATGGGTATCTGTTGAGAAGATGATTTGTGTGAGATGTTATGAATAGTTTAAAATTGCATGGTTATGTTTAAAATAACAAATGAAACTAAACCATTAGGTTTTTTGGTGTGGATTATTGTGATTTGTAATGAGTATTAATGAAAAATTTTGTAATATTCATATAAGTTGTGATAAAGTGACCTCAATTCCTTTTAAATTCAAATTTAATTATTATTGGGGATTGATATATTATGAATAAAATTATTTTATGTAAAAAAATTATAATGAACACAAATTTATAAAGTAATAGTATAAAATATAAAATACTGAAATGAAAGAGTTATAATGTAGAATATATTAGTGTAGACTGAAAATTTTATTTTTCTTTGGAATTTGAAACATCTTTTTTATTTCTTAGCAATAATTGGTGGGATATAAAAGAGAGGATACCCAATTCAAATTTCAAAATTCAAAATTAAAGAATACCCAAAGAAATCACAAAGCCCTAGACAATCACCATCAAAGATTACCAACATAATCCAAGGTACCGTCACCAGCAACCATAATCATAAAACCCACTGACCACGTCACTGTCTTGTCACCGCTGTCAAGGTCGCCATCCAAATCTATTGAGCCCATCAAAGTTCATCGTATTCACCATAAAACATCACTAAGTCATCATTATCATTCCACAGTGAACCAAAAATAAAGGAAATCAGAGATCTACAATTTTACTTACATCATCAACATAAAGTCGCCATCATACCCCATTGAACCAGAAGAAAGGAACAATCACCATACATCAAAAACAACAAAACCAAAGCTGAAACCCAAAACAAACCCATCATGATGCCAAAACCACCACATAAGAACACCCTTCTGAATGCACAAGAAGGACCTTCGTCCGCTAAACCCCACATCCCAAAACCTCATTACACCCCTAACTCTAGATCTAACCATATGAAGAGTATATGGAATTGAATTCAAGGATAGAATGAGAATAGAAAAAGAATCCAAAAGTGACTCAAACCAGAAATCAGAAATTAGAAACAACACTGAGCAGACTCCGGAGGGTCAAAAAATCCATCATCCATCCAATCACATATCCCAAAACCATAGGGGACCATCTCTCCAGATCCGACTCTAAGAGGAGTAGTGGAACGTGAGGTCAAAGTAGGTTAGAAGATACATGTTCTTCAATGATGAAAAAACCTCATCAGGGCCATCCAAACAACCCTATATGTCATGTACCATAAAAGAAACACCACCCAAAGAAACCCCATCTCTGAACCACCTGAGAAGATAAAACTGTAAAGGAGGGGAAGAAACAAGAGAATACCCTCTCCCATCCAGATTTTGTACGTGGGGAAACCTAGGGTGAGAGGGAGGAGAGTTTGATGATACTCAGAAGCCTGCCCAAGACATTTATAGTAGACACCCAAGTTACTAGGGTCCTAATATATTAGTATTGATTTTCAACATCATATTTTTTTATTCTGGTTATTGTTTCTTATTACTAAAATTAAACATTTTTTTCATATTCAATCAATGGAATTGTGAAATATATATTTAACCCTGATTATGGTGGATAATATAGTGACCGTACAACTAGAAACCATATAGGACGGGATTTTTAATGAAACATATAGGGACCATTCTCACCCATCACGATTAAGTAATGAAGAATAACACTAATTATGAAAGACTCCCTAAAAAGTTAGGGAATAAAAAACTCTTCATTGAGTCTTTCACATGGAAACATCAACCATCCATTAATGAGATTTCTATCCTAATTATTTAAATGAAATATATCAAAATAATATAAAATATAATTTCTATTTTCATGTTATTTTGTCTCGAAAAGGTTTTTTAATATAGTAATTGTTTGTATATTCGGGCAGATAAATGGTGTGTTTTTATTCATAATATAATTCAGGAAGAAAAAAATATACATAATGGAATGGTGGGATTTTAAGAATATATTCTTTAATAAATAGAATCATTGAAATATTCAAACTAAAATAGGGAGTGAATTCCTTGACCTAAAACAAAATTATGATAAATCCATTATAACCTATGAATCAAACTTAAAAAGACTTGAAATTTATTCTTATGGTTTTATCATTGATCAGAAAATAAATATATATATCATATCTCCAGTGGACTACAACTAGGTCCGTCAAAAAAATAAACTATAACTAACTTTTGTTTCTATGAAGATATTAGTCACTTTTCTCTCAATGTGGAAATAGAAATTAGATATTCCCATTATTCATGAGGAATTGGGGAGAAGAATAGGATAATGGACTTTTATGCTACTATTTTTGACAAAACCCATGGAGGAATAAAGATTAATCCTCATATATGAAATAAATGTGGGAATAAAAATAGGGAAATTTTCGTTATTTTTATAGGTAAATGTGTAAATTTTAGAAGTCATAATAATTATGAAAATTATTAGTAAATATATATAGGTAAACTAATCATGAGGATTGTAATAAATATCATTAAAATGAAATAAAAATACTCTATTGATTCATTTTTAATGAGTATGAAATTAAAATAATAATTTATATAATCCAACAGTTAAAGATGAAAATAAAAAATCAACAACCTCTAATTAAATGGGAGAATGTAAAACCTATGAAATCAAATTGCTAATGTTGTTCATGAAAATGATGTAATTAAAGGTACATTTATCAACTACTCTTAGACATAAAAAATATTACTTTCTTATGGATTTACACACTCCATTATATCAAGGAATTTTTATAATGGGCTCAAATAAAAAATCCAATGTCTAGATATTTAATTTATAATGAATATAGTAAGTGGTAAATGATTACATTCCAAGTCCACAACACCTCTCTAATAAGTGTTTTTTGAAATTTTTTACTTTAAATTTTATTAGTCTCTATCACGTGAATTATTTTTCTTTTTGGGCATGAATTGGATCACTCTTCATTGAGAATATTTGAATTTATAGGATAGGTAAGTCACATTATATATCCAAAATCAACCTATCATCATCTATCGATTCAAAGATAATTAATAAATATCCATGGAAATTAAATCGATCATGTGAGTCTTAATACTAAATAATGGGGTATTTTAAATAAATGGTTTGGAATAAAAATTATATTTAATATATTCATATTGTATGGGAAGATGTCGATGTATTTTACCAAGAGCTTACCAGACATTCCCCAGATCATGAAGTAGTGTTTTCAGTATAATTTGTACCCGGTGTTATTACTTTCCCAAAAATTACTCATAGAATAACCCTTATAGAATAGAATGAATTTAAGAAGAAATTTAAGGGGAATATAGATATGGAATTTATACACCCAAGTCTTTTAATACAATCTTACCAGTCCTATTTATGGATAAATAATATTTATCAATGCATTTCTATATTGATTATCACTAATATAAGAAAATAATAATAAGGAACAATTATCCCTTACCCTATATTGATGACTTATTCGAACAATAATAAAGAGATAAATAATTATCAATGATTGAACATAATTTTGAATATCCCCAGTTAAGGGTGATAAGTGGTAATATATCAATGGAAACCTTCTACACATGATAAGGGAATTATTAATTTATAGGGATTCTAGTCATACTCATAAATACCTATATTAAATCTATTGATTTGATTAATAGATTCATTATAAAATAACTTGATAAAATTTTGGAAGTTTTTGGAAATAATATTCTCATATACTCTATAGTTAATAAATATATCTATGTTCAGTTTGGGGTTTTCATAATGACATTGAGGAATGAGAAATTGTTTAAAAATTAACCAAGTGTCAATTTTTAATGAGGAAAGTTTCATATTGAGTGTAAGAAATCACAATAGAGGGTATATCTATAGGTCAAACAAAGAAAAAGACAACTAAATAATGAACTATACCAACCTCTATAACATAGATATATTGTTTTATTTGATTGATTTTATACTATCAAAAAAAATTATAACCTTACGTGACTGTCAATACCACTAACCAATTAAAATAAAATGTGATACAATATTATATGGATAGTGGAATGAAATTAAAATTTCAAGGATATAAAGTGAGGGTTGGTTACAATACTAATAAATACACAACCATATCGTCTATAATGTTTTCTAATATTTAATGATGAATCAATTAAGGGATCAGGTCAGGCCCTTATATAGAGTTACATGATCATAAATTATGCAACATTTCAAAGGAGGTTTGGATCAAACCCTTTCTCAGGCAGTGTTATCATATAGTAACAATTTCCATTCTTGGATTTAGATGACACCATAATAGGCTCTCTATGGGAAAAGGATCCAAACTAATACATTTTGGTATGATGTTTGAGAAAATAAATTTTGGAGATGTTATCTTCTTTAAGTAATTATCGAGAAGATCTAAACCATGTACATGGATAATAATCGGTGATATTTCAAGATTTATATTAGAGAAAATATTATTCCTTTGAATATCAATATAGAAAAGGTTTTTATGATTTGAGAATATATGAACATTAATACCAAGATATATTTAACTCATTAAAATCCTTAATAATGTGGAAATGGTAGCCTAGCATCTTATACTTCCACAAATCCTCACCCAAGTTCATGATGTGTTCCATTAGTCACTTTTTGATAAAGTACATAGATGACCCTTCTCATATACTGAACATTAGGATGTATTATGACTATAACATTTTCTCTCATAAGTTTGATTAAGAAATAAGATCCTGAAGAGATAATGTAGACAAAGTGATCTCATTTTTTCATTAGATTAAATTAATTTTTCAAGAGAAATTGTTTTGAGGGGGTATAATTTTATTACCCTTTATTTTACAATGTCTTTTTTCCTTATATGAGTATTTAGCTTAAAATCATTTTCCACAAATAGGACTAAAATATAATGAATCGTGATCTATATTATTGAGAAACATATTACAAATAATATAAATATTATTACCCAATGATATTAAGATATGGAAGAAAATTAATTGAACTAAAAGATAAATAAAACAACAAGTAGATAAAAATACTATGAATATGTAATCCTTATCATTTCAGTTTGGCATGAAAATCATAACCTTCATTACCTCAATGAAAACAAAATAAGAGAATTATAAATATAAGAGTCGTGTTGATAGATAAGTAAATGAATAATGTAAATGATTCTAAATAAAATATATAAGACTACAAATAATATTAAAGTATTAATAATATATATATATATGGTAGTATGAAATATTATCATAAAATATATGGTTATTTGGTATATCCAATGCGTAGGTTGTTTAATTGAAAATAATATTATAATTATGGAATGAAGAAAAAAGAAAATATTTATCTGACATTTTATATTTTAAAAATATATTTTTAATGCATATCATAACATTATTATAAGTAAAAATGATTTATTATATATATTAAATTAAAAAAATTATTTTAATTCTATAGGATTAAAATCATTGAATATTTAGAAATTGAATAAATAATTTTAAAAGGATGTAATTAAAATTATTTAATGTTAAGAAAGATATTTTTTATATAAAAATAATTTTAATATTATTTTATTAATAAATTTAATTTTTCTCTTTGTATTATTGAATCCAATATAATTATTTTGAGGATAAACAATTATAATGATAGTCAATGAGTTTCAAATTGATAGAAAATATGATTATAAACATATAATGGTTTGGAAATTATAGTTCAATAAAATATTTAATTATATATATTATTATATAATATAAAATTTTTTATTTCATGCCTTTAGAAAATGAATATTACTAAGTAAAGTGCACATTTGTAATCAGTTCATCTAAATTTATTTTAGAGGTTAATTTCATTTTAAGGCCTAAATGTAAGTTGTGGAGGTTAAAAATATGTTACCACCGTAATGGTTAAATGATGTTAAAGGGGTTGAAATAGCTTTTAAAGGAATTTAATATAATAAAAACCCATATATGAGTGTATGTATGATGTTTTTATTGATAAACATTTTCCCCATAATCCTCAGGAAATGGATATTTGCAGAATTTCTACTCAAAACTCACCCTTAAAATCTCCCATCTTATACTACACTCAAAACACTAAATCCATTTTTTCCCTTCAATCAATACCCATTTAACCTATCATAAATATTTCTTAGAATTAATATTTATTTTATTAACAAGAATTAGTGTTATATTATTTATTCTAAACAATATTATACTGAGAATATGTTTATTCATAAAGTATCCATGTTCTACTCTAACTTCTCCAATTAAATTCTCAAATTAAATCTTCTTAAATATTATTATGCACTATTATTATGTTATGTTAAAATAATTAATCATTTTTAAAAATGATATTACTATTATTTAACTATAAAATATAACTAATTTAGTTTCATGGCATGTTATTGTTTCTATTAACTCAACCACCACCATTAATGATTCGACAATAACATCGTCATTTTAACACTTAATAATTGTAAAGATTTTATTAATAATAATATATGATATAAAAAACTAATATATTTCATGAATATGGATTTATTATGATGAAACATAAATTAATGATCAATAATAAGTTACTCATTATAATCGTTAAACTACCTACATTTTTTTTCTTGGAATCCAATCATAAAGACCATACAAATAATTTCCAAAAAATGAAAAAGATTAATAAATCATTGGGAAAATGATTATATTATAATGAATAATACGAAAATTTTTAAATTAGTATAAAATAATGATTACCTACATTCATATTGAGAAATATTTATATAATAATCCAAATGGTTAACATCTGAAGATGAAAAAACAATAATTAACTAATATATGTGTATTGAATAATTATAATAAAATAGATTAAAAGTTAATAGATATGAATATTATTTTTTAATAAATTTTTTATATGGTTATGTTTGTTAAATGTGATTTTTAGGTGTTTTCATTCAGGTTTGGATAAAAGGTAAGGGTTTTGTTACCAAACTTAATTTAAAATCTAGTTTTTATAATTCTGAACATTAATCAAGGTAAATTATATATTATTATCAATAAAACCCATATATTTTATTCTAATATTGTTATTCATGTATTTTTCGTGCCTTTTAACCATTTATTCTTCCTTTGGTTCAGACTTATACCAAAATTACATTTTTCAATAGACATTACAATTTCAATTATTATTCGTGAAGAATCATTCTTCCCTATTCCATATTAATTATTATTATTTAATTAATTACCTTTTAATTTATGATTTACTTATTTTACAACATACATTAGTTTTTTTATAAAATTAATCATCTTTTATTATTTTTTGTGTGATTTTTTCTTCTATCTCTGAATCTCATTAAAAAATATTGATATGAATCTATCATTGTTAATAACTAAAAAATGAACGAAATTCACTAGTTTAATAACCATTTTTATAGTTAATAATCCTATAAATAATTTCATGGTTATGAAATGAAATATTTATTCCAATTTTTTTTGTGATTTTATCAATTTAAATTAAATGATACTAAAAATAATGATATTTATTTTTATTTTCTATAAAATTTAATCATTTTATTCAAAAAAAATATTAAATTTATGTCGCTATTAATTAATTTTTATTATGTGTAACAAGGTGATATATTCAAAAGATTCCATAAAACATAATTATCCTGATGTCTTATAGTAATATTATGTTACTATTTTCCTCATACCTATTTATTTCTAATTGTTTAATTAAAATATGTCATAATTATGGATGTTTCCAATATCATGTGGAAAAATATGTATGCTCTATAATTATTGAATAATTAGGTCTATTAAATAACTATGGTTTACTGGTAATAGTTTAAAATCTCATGAGATCACATGTATAAGTCTAAGAGTGAAATAAATACATTATAAAAATAATTACCCAATGTTTTTGGGAATGAGGAGTGAACCTGGTCCACAGATATAATCTATCCAATACATGAGAATATTATTGCCAGGGATCCTCGACATAAGAATTGTTATTTATTGATTATGAACATTCCCCATTATTTTTTTATTTAGCGTACTTATGTTACTTTTTCATGAATCATGATTATTAAATCACATTTATATTATATTATGGATCATTTCTTATTTTATAATAAAATATTTATTCTATGAATCAAGTTTTATAATACAATTTTTATTGAGGATGATTCTCTAATGTTATAGATATATACATTGATTATATTCCCATAACCACTTTATTTACATATTTTCTGTTATTGTCGTTCATTGATATCTATTATATTTACCATTATTGATCATCTCATATCACGCATTATTATATTTCCCTTAACAATGTTATGAGGAAGAGTATTTTGTATGATATGTGTAAAATTATATCTAATCTCAAAACATAATATGATTTTAGTTGTTAATATTTGTTTTATAATATGATATAATGAATATTCCTATAAAATGATGTAATATGTATGTATATTGTGATCGGGTCACATTATAGTCATTCATTCATCGTATTTTGAGGACCACAAGACCTAGAGGGTTCATACAAAATTAGGAATGTTCTCTCTCTTAGACTTATGAGAGTGTCTTAGATAGTATTCATATAGCACATCAACTCATTGTCCATAACATATAGAATAATATTATTCATTTTAATTGAATTTAGATCTAAAAACATCAACCGTGTTTCATGGTGTCCATTCATTTAAAAAAATTGTTTCTCTGCAAAGAATTTCTTCTAAAAAGTAATTGTTGACTTATCTATCATATGCCTACTAAATTATATTTTAATTGTTAATAAATAATGACTCGCTAATTTATTTGAGGAAACAAGGTCAACCCTTGGAAATACCACATGTATGATCTATTTGGGAACCTGATCCAAATTTAGTATGACATTGAGAGAAATATTTAGATCATGGTAACTCTTGAAAAAGGGGGTCTATTGATTTTTATAGGTTATCCTTCATTAGAATACACCTTTCAAACATGGTGTAATCTAACTCTTCTCTAATGTTAGATATAGTTAAGGATAGTGATAAAACATCATATTTCATTGGTATAACACCCTGATATTTTTTATATACTTTATTTTCAAATAAATTAATATTTTTAAATATATTACATTATATAAACCAATGTTTTTTTTCTCACGCTACAAGGAATAATAAGTTTCTTCGATAGCGTGTGTGACATGTGTCACTATGTTTCAATGAACCATGAAATAATATTATCATAAAATATCCATTAATTAGGTGGATTGGAATATTAGTAAAAAATTTATAATTATACATATACATTCCCTTCACAATATAAATATATTTATATATTCATAGTAAATAATCAATCAAATTTTAGTAAATTAATAATATTCTTCGAAAATTATGTTTTCGTCAAAAAAAATTTTATACTCAAATGTTGAATAGTTATATTTAGTTTATATATATTTTATAAAAATAATTTTATAAAATTAAACACACTTTTTAATTCAACATATCAAAATTAAATTATGGTGAATCTTTTGGGTTCTTCAAAAAATGTTGATTTTTCCGTCCATAGTGAAAACATGTTTTTTGTAAAAGAATAATTTATTTTAAATAAATAAATTAATTTAAATTCCATAAATATATTTCAATTTATCATAATACTTATTTAGTTAAATATAATTTATTTAATTTATTTTTAATCAACTTTTTATTGTACTTTAGTATAAGGTTATTTCTGTGTATAAAAAATGGGTATTTTTATTAAAAACAATATCAATGAATAATGTTCATCCTTTTTAAATAATTAAAAATAATCAATAATGAAGAATATTTTTTTGAATATTATTTATTATATATCAATAAATTTTAATTTATATTCAAAAAATTGTTATCATGAGACATATAGTTAATATAAAATAATGTTGTTCTTGAAAAAAAATTAATTTTATCAAAATATATAAACTCTATTTGAAAAACAATCATTTTTAAATAAGTATTTAGAAATTATTTTATAATTAATTTTTGTTATTTTTCTAAAAAGATTCATTTTCTCATGGATAGTAAAAAATACTTAATTTTAGTTGAAAACTACCATTTATTTAACTTATTTATAAATGTTAAAGTATATGTTAAATAGGTTATAAAGTATAATTATTTAAATTTTACTTCCATTAGTCCAATTTATAACCTTTTGAATCAATTTCATATTTAATTTTGATATAAAAATATTGGAAACTTTTTAACATTTTCTTGTTAAAAACATGATTTCTCATCGTATCTTCAGGATTAATTATAAATTAAATTCTCCATCATCTGTGGGTGGAATTTTAAAAACATGACTCTAGATTTGGAATCATAATAATTTATTTTATCTAATAATTTAAAATTTATTTTTTAATAAAATTAATAGTGAAAACATTAAAAATTATTTAGTAGAGTTAAGGTAAAAATGAGTTTACCAGGGGTTAAACTAAAAAATAGGGTTAAAAATAACCCAAAATGTGTCCATAACACATATCATTAACATAATTCAACCATATATATAATATTTATTGATAATGGTCCATTATTTAATCCTTTTGTCATGAGACAAACAAGGGTGTAATTCATTCTTTAAAACAATTGGAATTGTGACACTCACCTCATTTATAAAAGGCCACCCCTATCTTCTCTACTTCACTCCATAAAAACATTTTGATTCAAAATTAACCTATGAAAATAAATTTTAAACTTTCCTCCCCACATATTATAATCCTTCTTTTTGAATGTAATACAACCTAGGATGGCTTTTGGTGAAAACCTAAATACGACACCCGAAACACAGGTAACGTTCTTCAACAAGGATTTTTTCTTTCATACACTTCCTTCAGTTATTCTTAAATGATGATTATATAACAACCTTGGTATCTTAAATATACATTTATGTTTTTATATTAATGTAATTAACTATAAAAATCTTTAATTTCATAAAATAATTTATGAAATCGTCGATTGTGTTTTAGACGAACTACCACCTCACAAACTGATGTAATTCCCTTTTCTATTACCACCTCCCATGGTTGGGTATGATGATAGATATTAAATATATATATATAATATTTATTATATTTCTA
Source organism: Viscum album (assembly GCA_963277665.1). Taxonomy (NCBI): domain Eukaryota; kingdom Viridiplantae; phylum Streptophyta; class Magnoliopsida; order Santalales; family Viscaceae; genus Viscum; species Viscum album. Next base: position 562,783,094 of record OY728139.1, read on the forward strand.
TTCCTTTTTATTGATTATATCATATATATACCATTTTACATTAAATTTAATTTAGGATATGATAACTTCACTCATTTGTGCAGTAGACTATCACATCAGGAAGCGATGTGATTCATTTTTCACTAATGATTTACATGAGAGATAATAATGATAAATATGTTTTATATATTTTACTAAATTTTGAAATAAATATTTAACATTAAAATATTATAATTAATCATTTTCTTTTTCTTATATTTTTCTATCACTAAATATGGTAACATCATTCTTGTACATGTAGACTACCGCTTTCACAAAGCAATGTGACTCTCTTTTCATCACCACGCCACATCAATTATATGTATAAGTATATTTAAAGAAATAATATGTTATTAATTATATTATTATAATTCTATAAATATAAAATATTAATTAACTTCTTTGTATATTTACATTGAAAATTTGAGATTTTACTTATGCGTACTAACGACTTACCATCTCAACGATCACATCATAATTAATTTCTCAAAAGCATAATTCATGATATGTATTAAAATTATATTTGGTTTTAAAATATTATAATTATTTAATTATTAAAATTCATTATATTAAGGGACCATGATCAAATTATGAGTAAAAAAATAATAAATCAATACATAAACAAAAAACAAAGCACTTATCACCAAAAACATGTTTTTGAATTACAATTATTAATAAATGGGTAATAAAAGGTAATAGGTAAATCATATGTTGTAATATATATATATATAGTTATTTAATATATTTTAATTAATATTATATTTATTATATTATAGGTTTCATTGTGTATGAAGGAAGTCGAGACTTTTGGTAAGGTATTGTTGTCTAACTTTTTACTTCTATGAGTTATATTCCATATTCACTACATATTTGTTATATTATATATATAATACCCATGGATTTATTTTATGATTATTGTACTTAAAATTATTGGGATTCAAATATGTATTTTAGGACCACTTTTCATGGGTTTTATGGTCAAAATATAGTAATTTGGTAGAATATTTTTCTGTCAATTTACCTAATTTGAGATTGAAGGTTATTTTATTCACCCATCCTCTTTTAAGAGGTGTATATACAAACCCAATGGCACGTAATATATTGAATTTATTTAACCCCAAAACATTTTTTGTTTATTTCAATTATATTCCTTCATGGGTTTACATTTTAATGCTACCAAAGTGTTAATGATTTTATATTACAATCTAATAGGTAATTGGGAATTTTTATAAGTTTGTTTATGAGGATTAAAAATTATGATCCACATCATGAGAAAATCAGGATTTTTATTCTCATTTGTTTATGTTTTCATAATAAATTTTCTTTATTTCATTTTCATCTCTTCATTTACATAAGAGTCCAAAAATTATGTTTTTATGAAAAATCATTTTTCGATTGAAAACCATTCTTCTTCCAAAATCATGTTTTCACAAAATATTATCAATTTTTTTAATAATTTCTCATATGATTTATTATGTACATTTTTACACATGTGTAAATATTTAAAAAAAAATTAAAGGAATCATCATGAATTTTTTTAAAAATATCATTTGTCTTTTATCACAAATGTTAATAGAATTTCTGTTGGAAAATGTATTGTACAAGGTGAATTTTCCACCATCATGGACAATATTGTATTTGATAAACAAATATTTTTTCTTTCTTATTTTAAATAAAATATATTCTAAAACTATTTTAGTTTTTAAAAAGAAATTTTAAAATGGAAATTGTAATTTTCCTCAATAGATCATTTAAATTACTTTTGAATCTTTTTTTATTTTATTTTCCTGATTACTAAAAAATGGATTTCCAAAATATTGTTAGATTTAAAAACTATTTTCAAACGAAATTATATCATCTTATAGAAATTTTCCAAGTAATTTACCATAAAAAAAACCATTCTCCATCTAATATTACATCATTTGTTGCAACAAATGTATTTGTGGGGACATGAACCAAGGATACAATTTTTATTCTTCATTTAAATGGATTTTGATAAAAATATTTTTATAAATCCCATTTCCATTCTATTGAATATACATTGATAAAATTATTATGAAGAATACTTTTTCCATTTTTTGTGATATGATGAAATTATGAAATGGTTATTAAACTTGTACCTTTTCTATCGGATATGATATGATGAAATGTTTGAAAAAGTGATTTCGATTCATGTGTAATGATATGTTCAGTGTTTTATTATACTTTGTTACAAATATTTATGATTTTTGTTATTTTGAGAGTGGTACCTATATTTTCCTCCGATGAATTGTGTAAAGATTCATATCTCATGAGATAGAATGTATTGTCACGGTGTGTGAACCGTGTTCATTAACGGAATTTTTATGCTATGATGGTCTTGGGAGTAATCCTTAACTACTATGATGGTTAGGGAGTAAAGATATATCACTATTATTTTCATTGAAGCAAGCATAGTCTACTTTGGAAATAATTTTCTATTTTTATATGTATTCTAGATTTTGTGACATATTAAAATTTTATGATCTCATGGACCATGTTCTATATATTCTTTATGATTCATTTATTATGGAACCAATATCCTTATTCCATTACTTAAAACTATGACATATGATATTTATTGTATGGATTTAAATTTTTATGTACATGTTATCATACCCTTTTGTTCATATTATACTTATGTATCTCCGATTTTTACATTTACTAAGAATTTGAGCACACCATTTCTTATTTTTCCTTTCCCAAGGTTATGAAAAAACAATTTATGTAGGGTATGTCTATTAAGAGTAATTAATTAAAAGATCATTATGAAATACACTAAAGATGAATCTACACAATATATTACTGTCTTTTATGTTTCAAAAGTAAAGAAACTATTGAGTTCTAGAGGGGTTTATTATTTTTAATGTAATGAATAATCATATGAAAAGAAGTAATATCCTGTTATGAGAATACTGGGTCACTAAAATAAGACAGCGTTGATTAGGGATTCCTTTTAAAATTATTAACCTATATTAATTAACATTTTTATCTATCAGTGGTAGTAATTAGATCATGATTTTCCTTTTTTAAGAGTTAAGAATTATTAATCTGGGTAGCACTTCTAATTGATATGATTCCATGTATGTCTATACAGAGGTTCCCATCATGATTGTATCATTAAATAGGGAATCCTATGAATTGTAAGTAATTAAGATTATTTCATTTTTTTATTGATATTAAATGTAAATTTTATATAATAACTATATATATTAACCAATTAATATTTAAATATTCTTACAATTGTATCATCAGTCCCTAAAATTTTTTAAAAGAACCTTAGGGGAGATAAAATCGATTGACATGAATCTTTAAAAATATTTGAGGACACATCTTCTATTAGAAGTATCATATATTTCATTCTATCAGTGAATAGTGGGAACCTATTTACATATAACCAAGAATATTGAGGATGATCTTTAAGAACTAAATGTAACCATGTATGTATTATAAGTATTTATAATCAATTATTTATAGAAAGTATCACCTACCAAGCCTACAATTTATTCACTATTTATTATATATCAATAGATATAACTAAATAAAAACATGAATTATTATTTATTTTTTCAGATTAGTAAAATCCAAATAAATAGGTTTCTACGACACTTGATCCTCTATGAAATTTCAACCATGAGATTGAGGTGATTCCTAGAGATGAATCTGACTTAGATTCGTAGGAAATGGATGATATATGATTGTTTTTGTAGAATTCATGTCTAATAATATTTCCAATTTTCATTGAAGATCCATCATGGGAGTTTTTTTATTAATGTAATGTTCTTATTGAAAATTAAAGTTACTAGGGACCTACTTGTTAAACAATCAACCATTTTATGTGACTCCTTAATGAATTTTAGATACATAGGAATATGTAGAGGATCATGAAATTAATTATTCCAAAATGGAAGAAAAACTCATTTTTTATTCCTTTATGTCAAATAAATCAATAATATATCATATGAGGGAATATATATCTTTATTATGGACATTTTTTTTAAGAGTGAAGCTATTGTTCATAGTTGGAAAATAAATTAATGGTTTAAAAGTTTCTTTTAACCATGTTTCCACTAAAATACAAAATTTTGGTAACATAGAGGATAAAATTATAGGTAAATAAATTCAATTATATAAACATGATGACATTAACACTTCATGTAAAATAAGTTACATTAGGTAAATGATTGGGAATATTAATGAAAAACAAAGGTGAAATGTTTCATGGGAAAACTTCTATTCTAACCCTTTTGAATGGATGCATTCAGCCTCCCTAATATGGATATCATTATCAAGACATGGATCCATAGTTTAGATATCCTATATTTTATTCAACACTAATAATGGAAATGACCCTCTTTAGAATCACATGCTTCTTGTCACACTAATAGACACATTAATTCATTTACAATGAGTTGAATAATGAAAGACTATGTTTTTCATAGCTAGAAAAGGAATCATACATTTTTTTGAAAAAAATAATTCATGAATGTCGAATTCAAATGTTTCAATATTAAAATATTGGGAAGAGTTAATTATAAGTAATTTATAATATATATGTAAATATATTGATCTCAATGTGGTTGTTGGTACAATTCATTTTTTAAAATGATTTATATTCTGATTTTTATTGAAATAAAATAGTATTTTATACATGTGAACCTAGACTAAGATAGGTGGGATATATATTGTTCACATGTTTCATCATAGTAATCCAATTTTTGGTTGTTATAAATATGAATAAGTGTGTATTTATTCTCAGATGTCTTCACATCGTGATGTATAATTTTTTCATATATAGGGATCATATTCCATCAATAATAATTAAGGTTATTATTCACGGATATAAGAAGGGATGATTTATTAGGATATATATGAACATATATGAGTATAACAAATCCATACAAATTGATTGTTTTCCATTTTTATAAAACGTTACCAACCCTTTGGATATTGAGATGTTAAGATACACAAAGTTGTTGATGTCATGAAGTGTTCTTGACAAGACTCAAATATTAATCAATATGGATTCCAATTCTATAAAATAGAACTATTTAATCCCTCTTTTCCACTAACAAGCATTTTGTATATTAATCTCATTGTTTAAGTTCTTGAAATTTTGGACTAGTGGCTTTTATTTTTTAATTTCTTAGAGTTCAAAAAATAATATGGATGTTGTTATTAGTAGTAATAATATGAAATGAATATTTATGATGATTTGTGATAACCCAGACCCCCCTTGGTCCCTTCCTTTTCCAAAAATCCAGATTCCTTGCGGGTACCAATCGGCGAGGCCGATCGGTGAGACCGATCGGTGAGACCGACCGGTGACACCGATCGGTGACACCGATCGGTGAGCCCGACCGGTGAGACCGATCGGTGAGACCGACCGGTGAGACCGACCGGTGAGACGGATCGGTGAGACCGGCCGACGTCACCCAGCCTTGCCAAGTTGTTCCAGTAACGTTCCTTTTTCGCAAATAGGGTTTTAAACCCTATTCTGCCTTGTTAAAAATATCTTGGGAATCTGAAACGCACACAAAGGTTTTAATTAAATGCTTCATTAATTCATGGGTCGGTTAAAACCACCCAGTGCCATTAATGATGAGTCAAGCCACGTGGTCACCCCACGACTCCCTCATCTTCCGTGGTTTTGTTTTTTCATCTCGACCGTCCCCAGCTCTTATAAATTAAGGGTTAGGCCGTGGCTTCCCCCCTTCTTCGATCGTGGCTCTTCTGGTGCATCGGGACCGCCGCGTCGTTATCCGTAAAGTTCCGCGCCCCCGGCCTAAGCGTCGATCATCCATCAACAAGTAGGGAATTTTCTCTCGTCTCTCACTTTTGTGTATCATGCGGGGTGGGCGTTACTTTTGTTCCTATGGAATTGGTTGAACCAAACCCTAATGAAGATAATAAACGAAGTACTAAAGGAAGAAGGGGAAGGGGTTGTGATCGTTGTTATGATTTATCTTGTGATCATCCCTTTTGTTGTACTGGTTTATGTTTTCTGAAAGTTGAGGCTGTTGGTGGTCGTGTGTGTGCTCTTGAATCCCCTCGTGATGTTTTAAATGGGTTGCTGAAATTGTGAACTCCTGCTGTGAAATTGGTTAACCACGTATATCCGGCTGAATAATTGAAAGCACCAGGATCAACCCTTCTGTGATAACTAACGGATAGAACACATGGAATTTTGAAATCATGGAGTGTGTTAAGTCGTTTAAATCTGAAAATCCCTGACTTGTGTTGGTAGTGGTTGTTGGTTGTTTTCCCTCGGGGCCGTTTGCTGGAAATGTGGGAGGGGATGGGATCCCCCGTTCTTTCTATACTCTCGGTGGCTGTGTAAATTTGGGGGATGGGATCTCCTGTTGGTATGGTTTCAGTGGTTGTGAGTTTTTATCACAAATTGGGGAGAGATCCTCTGTTAACAGAACCAGGTGTGAGTGCTTTGGTTGATCCTTGCTTTTGACATTTTCCTTGGTTATGCTTATGGTAGTTGCCCAGTAGTTCTTGAAATCATTTGAACATTTTAACTGAACGTGAAACAAGAATTGGGACAAATGGTTTTGTGGGCAAGGGTCGTGAACTGTGACTCGGACACAGCGATGTCGTGTTCTATAGGTTGGCTAGGAAAACCTAAGTTTTGGGTGAGTGGTTGTTACATATATCTATACTTGTAGCTTTGTGTTTCTTATTCGCGCCCCACCCAAGTTGAGCACTTAGTGCCGAACACCCCCATTTATGGGGGAAGGGTGTTTTTCCCAACACTATCCTTAGTGGCTGGTTATTAGCTCCTTTTCTGCTCCCTTTCCCGGATAGCCCAAGTATCTTCGGGCTGGCTGTGATGGCCTGAAGTCCATTATTAGCCCAAGAACCATCGGGCAGGGTGTTGTGGTGGTTGGCCAGGTGTGTGCGGCAGGTGGTTTCCCAAGTGTCTTCGGGATGAGGCCCAGGTGTCTTCGGGCGTAGCGGTGGTTGTTCTGGCCTAGGTGTTTGCAGGCATGGTTACACGTGACAGTTGTGGCCCAGGAGTGTGCGGGCGGGATTCGGCAGTGGGACTGCGTGTGGTTGTGGCCCAAGTGTGTGCGGGCGGGATTCGGCAGTGGGACTGCGTGTGGTTGTGGCCCAGGTGTGTGCGGGCGGGTGCGGCAGTGGGACTGCGGAGAGAATGGCGGGATTGGTCTGATGCGTAGGATGTCTCAATAACCAGTGGGAAAGTGGCGCGGGGTACCCAAACATCGATGTGCTCTTATATATATATTATTTGACTTGCGTTATTTGGGGAGCGAGCCTTGGTGAGGTCTAGGATGGATAGTTGCCTTGTTAGGTGTTTGGTTTACTCTTTCTCACGGGACTTTAGTACGTTCCCCCACTTGTGCACGAGAGTCTTGGTTTTCTTTTCCTACTGAGTGTACTTGTATGCTCACCCTACGTGTATAAAACTGCTTCCAGGTTTCCAGGAGGACTTCGGGGATCACGCAGGACCTTACTAGCTCGGACTTTTGGAGCAGTTGCAGTTGTTTCTCTTTTTTGTTTGGTACTTACCTTGTAGTCATCTTTTTGCACCTTGTGGCTTTCACTTTTGAAACATGCATGTGGGAATGGTTTACTTTCATCTTTACTTTTCTTTCTACCTTGGTGTTGTTGGGTTTTCTCCTCCTTATCTTTCGATCCTTTAAAATAAAAAGGGTAATGCCTTCCATTTGCGAGAATTTCCTATACCCTTGGTGCTAGTCGCCACTCCGGGACCTATTGAAGGCGGGTTTCGGGGGTCATTATCTCTCCTTCAACTTAAAGAAGGAAGGGCCTGGAAATCTGCTGACGCTTCCCTCCTTTTGGTGAAGGCGGGTCATGACAGAATGGTATCAGAGGGAGGTTGAGAGATAGGACGGAGTCTGGAGTTAGGCACAGTAAGGATTGCATGGGATGGTAAGGCAACAGCGTTGGGTGACCTTGGTGCGTGAATTAGGCCAGGGAGGACCGGCTAGGACACGGGATTTTAGGGCCCCCCGTGATCCGATGCAAGGACTCTGGACCTACCGAACGACCAAGTGAGGCCACACTGATTGCAGGGTAGAGACCCTAGGAAAGGTACATGCATCATAAATGACTTGTGTTCTTGTGTTTCTGGGATGTCTTGGGAAATTAAGAATAAATTAAATCTTAATAAGTTTTGAGAACGGTTTTCTTTGCACTACTGGGCTTAGGCATTCCTTGTTTACCTTGCAGCTATGGCACCTGGAAGGCGACCACGTGTGGTACAGGCGATCGAGACTCCTGAGACTACTTTGGCCAATCGGCAGAGAGCTGATCGGGAGGAAGAGGACGACCAGTGGCAGAAGACTCTTCGAGCCTTTCAGCGACAGTCCATCGAGAAATATGAGGGCAGCACCTCCGACATGAAGACGGAAGGCTGGCTGGAGGAGCTAGTCATAGCCTTCGGCCTGATTCGGGCCCCGACGGAGTACTGGGTTCCTCTGGCGGTTAGCCAGATGCGAGGAGCGGCACGTCAGTGGTGGATGCTTCACCTAGGGAGTAGGAAAGAGTCTGAGGTTGCTTGGGCGGACTTCGAGAAGGAGTTCCGGGCGGAGTTTCTCTCCTCGACAATGAAGGCGGAGAAGAGGCGGGAGCTACTCTCCTTCCAGCAGGGGAGAATGTCTGTAAGGGAACTTGGAATCAAGTTCAAGGACCTCCTGCGTTTTTCTCCGGACCTCTTTCCCGATGAGGAGTCTCGGGCAAGACGTTTGGAGGAGGCGCTCCGACCCCCCCTCCAGTATGCTGTTACCCCCTTTACCCTTCCGACATACTTAGAGGTTCAGAAGAAGGCCGAAGTGGTGGAAAGGATGCACGCTCTAGGCGGACTGTCACGAGAAGGGATCCAGCTGGGACCATCGAAGGGGAAGGCCGTCAGCACCAGGCCTCCAGCATCGGGACCCTCCAGGTTCCGACCCGCAGGGAGCAGACCGCAGCAGTTTCAGTTTCGATCCCCTGGCCCACGTTCTTTTCCTTCAGGCTCAGGACCACGGTGCTTCATCTGCGGGAGCTCTGGACATCTTCGGAGTCAGTGCCCCGATCGGGTGCAGTACAGCAGTGGTAGTCATCCCCAGCGTCCGCCGCAGCAGCAGTTCCCAGCCAGACCCTTCCAGCAGCAGCAGCAGGGACAGCGAGCTCCCGCTCCTCCGCAGGCAGACATAGGAGGGGGAGGCCGACCTCAGGGCGCTCCCCAGGGACCTCGACCAGGGCGTGGTCGGGGAGGTGGCCGACAGCCGAGGGGCAGGGGAGCTGGGCGTGGACAGTTACACGCCTCAGAAGCAACAGTTCCAGCGGGGCCAGAGGTTGTTCGAGGTACGATCAGTGTGTTTAGCACTCTTGCTTATGCTTTGTTTGATACCGGAGATTCGCACTCCTTTGTTGCACCCGGTCTAGCCCGCGCCTTGGGTCTAGATGCCGAGAGACTTCCAGTGCCCCTGGTGTTGAGCACACCATTTGGAGGTCAGACCGACTTGCTGTTCGTTTGTCGGGGATGTAGACTGATGTTGGGGCCACATCAGTCGGTTAAGGATCTCCTTATACTACAGATTCGGCCGTACGATGTCATCCTAGGCATCGACCGGCTATTTTCTGTGTGCGCCGTCATCGACTGTTTCCAAAGGAGGGTGGTGTTCTCCGGTTTGGACGGCCAGCGTGTTACTTTCACCGGCGAGCGGAGCTGTCCGAAGGGAAATAGGAGGGAGGAACCTCTCCTCTCCTTGTTGACTGAACTGACGATAGAATCAACAGATGAGGAAATGGTGGAAGTACCAGAGATCGTTCGTGAATTTATGGACGTCTTTCCTGAGGAGGTGACGACTCTACCCCCTCGATGTGATATCGAGTTCGGGATAGACCTGCAGCCCGGCTCTCGACCAATCTCGATGGCTCCTTACCGGATGGCACCTTCGGAGCTACGGGAGTTGTGGATACAGATTGATGATCTGATGAAGAGGGGTTTTGTTCTTCCAATTGCATCACCGTGGGGTGCCCCAGTCTTGTTCGCAAAGAAGGCAGATGGTAGCCTCAGGTTGTGCATCGATTACAGGAGGCTGAATCAGGTAACGATCAAGAACCGCTACCCTCTTCCGAGGATAGATGATCTTTTCGACCAGCTGAAGGGGGCAGGATGGTTCTCGAAGATCGACCTGCGATCCGGGTGCCACCAGTTGAGGGTGAAGGATAGCGATGTCCCGAAGACGGCGTTCAGGTGCAGGTATGGGCACTTCGAGTTCGTGGTCATGCCCTTTGGTGTTACGAACGCCCCGGCCGTGTTCATGGGGCTTATGAACTCCATCTTTCGGGAGTACCTGGATCGGTTTGTGGTGGTGTTCATCGACGATATCCTGATCTACTCAAAGTCAGAAGAGGACCACGCAGAGAACCTGAGGACAGTTTTGGAGGTCCTCCGACAGCACCAGCTCTATGGGAAGTTGTCAAAGTGCAAGTTCTGGGCACGAGAAGTGCACTTCCTCGGACATGTAGTGTCTGAGCAGGGAGTAGCAGTCGACCCATCAAAGGTTGAGGCAATTGTTTCTTGGGCAGCACCCAAGAATGTGGCGGAAGTTCGGAGTTTCCTCGGACTGGCAGGCTACTACCGGAGATTCGTACCCAACTTCTCCCTGGTAGCAGCCCCTTTGACGGCTTTGACCAAGAAGGACCAGGTTTTCATGTGGAGCGAGCAATGTGAGTCGTCCTTCAGCTACCTAAAAGAAAAACTGGTTAGTGCCCCAGTGTTGAGATTACCAGAAGAAGGGATGGTCTATGAGGTATTCTGTGATGCTTCAGGATAGGGCCTGGGGTGCGTATTGATGCAGCAACAAGGGGTGATCTCTTACGGGTCCAGGCAGCTACGCCCCCATGAGCGGAACTATGCCACCCATGACCTGGATCTTGCAGCGGTAGTGTTCGCATTAAAGCTGTGGCGACATTACCTCTTTGGGGAGCGCTTTGTGGTCTTCACCGATCACAAAAGCTTGCGCTATATCTTCTCCCAACGTGACTTGAACATGCGACAGCGGAGGTGGGTCGAGTTTCTCCATGACTACGACTTTGAGATCTCATACACTGAAGGTAAGGGAAACGTTGTGGCTGATGCCCTGAGCAGGAAGCCGCATCAGGAGGTGGTTCGGGAATCTGCTGATGCTTGGAAGGCGATGGGGGAGTTGGCTGCCTTGCACTTGGATGCAAGGTTGGAAGGTACTAGAGGCGGTTTGTTTCAGATGACGGTACAGTCCTCTTTGTTGCAGCAAGTGGAAGAGTCTCAGTGGGGAGATCCGGAGGTGGAAGTGTTACGGGACCGTGTCGATCTGGGGAACGCCCCGGAAGGATGGTCGGAGGACAGCCGACGTTGGATGCTCTTTCATCGGAGGTTGTTTGTTCCAGAGGTGATGCGTGAAGAAGTCCTTAGTGAGTTCCATAGCTCAGCCTTGGCAGTACATCCGGGTGTTTCGAAAATGTACCAAGGCCTGAGGGGACAGTTTTGGTGGCCCGGGGTGAAACGGGCAGTGGCAGAGTTCGTGGCTAAATGCCTGGTGTGTCAGCAGGTGAAGGCTGAACACCGTGTTCCTGGTGGTCTGTTGCATCCTCTAGATGTTCCTGAGTGGAAGTGGGACGACGTCTCGATGGACTTCGTCAGGGGACTACCCAGAGCTCAGGGCGGGCATGATGCTATCTGGGTAGTGGTGGATCGATTGACAAAATCTGCTCACTTCTTGGCCATCAAGGAGTCAGGACCCGTGAGTACCTTAGCACAGAGGTACGTGGATGAGGTGGTGCGTTTGCATGGAGTTCCGAAAACGATCGTCTCAGATCGGGACACTCGATTCACCTCACGAGTCTGGAAGGGGTTACAGCATGCTTTTGGCACCCAGCTACGCCTTAGCACTGCTTTTCACCCTCAGACTGATGGACAGACAGAGCAGACTATCCAGACTATAGAGGACATGCTACGAGCATGTGTTCTGGATTTCGGAGGATCATGGGTACGACACTTGCCTTTAGTAGAGTTTGCCTACAACAACAGTTTTCACTCTACTATCGGCATGGATCCTTTTGAGGCTTTGTATGGAAGACCATGTCGTTCACCCTTATGCTGGGCAGGGGTTGGTGAGACTGGTACTCTTGGACGAGAAGTAGTGCAGAGCACCACGGAGAAAGTCCATCTAGATGTGGGAGGAGACGCGACCTTCGAGGAACAGCCAATCAGAATCGAGGATCGCAAGGAGAAAGTACTCCGTGGACGAACCGTCGGCCTGGTTCGTGTGTTGTGGAGACATGGCGGCCTCGAAGAGAGTACGTGGGAGAGGGAAGCACAGATGCGTCCCCAATACCCCGAGTTGTTCTAAGCTTTGAACCTTTGGTGCCTGTTGTGACAGAACGTTTGACCTTTTTGTCTATGAAATGTGCTAGTTCCTTTCCTCTGTTATGTGTGGAAAGCCCCGGCTAAAGGGAAGGGAAACCCGACCCCTAATCAGGACGCATTAAGGTGGATGCGATTAAACCCGTGCGGGCGAGTCAGTGCCGCCCAAAGCGGATAATATCTTGACATGGGGGAGGGGAACTCCCCAAACCCACATGACCGGGCGGTTTGGCGTGGTATGTTGCTTGGTTCTTGACAAGGAGTGTTTTCAATTAGCGGGGGTCCACTCCTAAGAGGTATCTTCGAAGATGGTTGTTCGGATCCTCTCTTTCCTTCTGGTTTGTTTTGATTCTCAGGGACGAGAATCGTTTAAGAGGTATCTGATGTGATAACCCAGACCCCCCTTGGTCCCTTCCTTTGCCAAAAATCCGGATTCCTTGCGGGTACCGATCGGCGAGGCCGATCGGTGACACCGATCGGCGAGACCGACCGGTGAGACCGATCAGTGAGACCGACCGGTGAGACCGATCGGTGACACCGATCGGTGACACCGATCGGTGAGACCGACCGGTGAGACCGATCGGTGACACCGATCGGTGAGACCGACCGGTGAGACGGATCGGTGAGACCGGCCGACGTCACCCGGCCTTGCCAAGTTGTTCCAGTAACGTTCCTTTTTCGCAAATAGGGTTTTAAACCCTATTCTGCCTTGTTAAAAATATCTTGGGAATCCGAAATGCGCACAAAGGTTTTAATTAAATGCTTCATTAATTAATGGGTCGGTTAAAACCACCCAGTGCCATTAATGATGAGTCAAGCCACGTGGTCAACCCACGACTCCCTCGTCTTCCGTGGTTTTGTGTTTTCATCTCTACCGTCCCCAGCTCTTATAAATTAAGGGTTAGGCCGTGGCTTCCCCCCTTCTTCGATCGTGGCTCTTCTGGTGCATCGGGACCGCCGCGCCGTTATCCGTAAAGTTCCGCGCCCCCGGCCTAAGTGTCGATCATCCATCAACAAGTAGGGAATTTTCTCTCGTCTCTCACTTTTGTGTATCATGCGGGGTGGGCGTTACTTTTGTTCCTATGGAATTGGTTGAACCAAACCCTAATGAAGATAATAAACGAAGTACTAAAGGAAGAAGGGGAAGGGGTTGTGATCGTTGTTATTCTTTGTCTTGTGATCATCCCTTTTGTTGTACTGGTTTATGTTTTCTGAAAGTTGAAGCCATTGGTGGTCGTGTGTGTGCACTTGAATCCCCTCGTGATGTTTTAAATGGGTTGCTGAAATTGTGAACTCCTGCTGTGAAATTGGTTAACCACGTATATCCGGCTAAATAATTGAAAGCACCAGGATCAACCCTTCTGTGATAACTAACGGATAGAACACATGGAATTTTGAAATCATGGAGTGTGTTAAGTCGTTTAAATCTGAAAATCCCTGACTTGTGTTGGTAGTGGTTGTTGGTTGTTTTCCCTCGGGGCCGTTTGCTGGAAATGTGGGAGGGGATGGGATCCCCCGTTCTTTCTATACTCTCGGTGGCTGTGTAAATTTGGGGGATGGGATCTCCTGTTGGTATGGTTTCAGTGGTTGTGAGTTTTTATCACAAATTGGGGAGAGATCCTCTGTTAACAGAACCGGGTGTGAGTGCTTTGGTTGATCCTTGCTTTTGACGTTTTCCTTGGTTATGCTTATGGTAGTTGCCCAGTAGTGCTTGAAATCATTTGAACATTTTAACTGAACGTGAAACAAGAATTGGGACAAATGGTTTTGTGGGAAAGGGTCGTGAACTGTGACTCGGACGCAGCGATGTCGTGTTCTGTAGGTTGGCTAGGAAAACCTAAGTTTTGGGTGAGTGGTTGTTACCTATATCTATACTTGTAGCTTTGTGTTTCTTATTCGCGCCCCACCCAAGTTGAGCACTTAGTGCCGAACACCCCCATTTATGGGGGAAGGGTGTTTTTCCCAACACTATCCTTAGTGGCTGGTTATTAGCTCCTTTTCTGCTCCCTTTCCCGGATAGCCCAAGTATCTTCGGGCAGGCTGTGATGGCCTGAAGTCCATTATTAGCCCAAGAACCATCGGGCAGGGTGTTGTGGTGGTTGGCCAGGTGTGTGAGGCAGGTGGTTTCCCAAGTGTCTTCGGGATGAGGCCCAGGTGTCTTCGGGCGTAGCGGTGGTTGTTCTGGCCTAAGTGTTTGCAGGCATGGTTACACGTGACAGTTGTGGCCCAGGTGTGTGCGGGCGGGATTCGGCAGTGGGACTGCATGTGGTTGTGGCCCAGGTGTGTGCGGGCGGGATTCGGCAGTGGGACTGCGTGTGGTTGTGGCCCAGGTGTGTGCGGGCGGGTGCGGCAGTGGGACTGCGGAGAGAATGGCGGGATTGGTCCGATGCGTAGGATGTCTCAATAACCAGTGGGAAAGTGGCGCGGGGTACCCAAACATCGATGTGCTCTTATATATATATTATTTGACTTGCGTTATTTGGGGAGAGAGCCTTGGTGAGGTCTGGGATGGATAGTTGCCTTGTTAGGTGTTTGGTTTACTCTTTCTCACGGGACTTTAGTACGTTCCCCCACTTGTGCACGAGAGTCTTGGTTTTCTTTTCCTACTGAGTGTACTTGTATGATCACCCTACGTGTATAAAACTGCTTCCAGGTTTCCAGGAGGACTTCGGGGATCACGCAGGACCTTACTAGCTCGGACTTTTGGAGCAATTGTAGTTGTTTCTCTTTTTTTTGGTACTTACCTTGTAGTCATCTTTTTGCACCTTGTGGCTTTCACTTTTGAAACATGCATGTGGGAATGGTTTACTTTCGGCTTTACTTTTCTTTCTACCTTGGTGTTGTTGAGTTTTCTCCTCCTTATCTTTCGATCCTATAAAATAAAAAGGGTAATGCCTTCCATTTGCGAGAATTTCCTATACCCTTGGTGCTAGTCGCCACTCCGGGACCTATTGAAGGCGGGTTTCGGGGGTCATTATCTCTCCTTCAACTTAAAGAAGGAAGGGCCTGGCAATCTGCTGACCCTTCCCTCCTTTTGGTGAAGGCGGGTCGTGACCTGATTAAAGTCATATATTATTGAATAAAATATGGATTGAGGTAATTCATCTAGTGACATGGATGACAATCACAATAATGATATAGTAAAACCCAATACGAATACATATATATGCATGGGGTAAATTGTAGACATATTTAATTTTCATAGTTCATAGACTAATGCAATGGATATATTGATGAATAATTTTTTGTTATGACTTTATATGGAGGATATATTTGTTACTAAATAGCCTTTTATTTTAGAAATAATTTCACACATTTTTCTATGAGAGATATTTATATAGATCTAACTAATATGTAGGAGAGAATGAAGGTGTTCTACCATGGTGTTCAGTGGTTAAAGAAAAAAACATGAATTAGTGATAAACAAATCACTATGATTGAATGGTGAATTTTATTAATCATGTATAGTCATAGAGTATAAAAACAAAGCATCACTAAATATATAGAACAAAAGAGACTCTGTCATCTTATAGTTTTGACGAGGTATGGACCCCACATAGACCAAGATCATATATAGGGGAAAGGTGGGATGGAATAAGGGATAACACTAGTGAATGTATAATGGATAAAATATTGCACAAAGTAATGAAAACAATAATACTATATTTTAATTAAGAAAGGGGTGGAGTGGAAACTTACATATAAAAACAATTGAAAGAGTTTCATGAATAACTACAAATCCTATAAGAATATGAATCGAGATACTCATTGTTCTATAAATGATATATTTTTGGATATTCCATGATAATATGATAAAATTTTATAATATAGATACCCTATTAAGGGGTAGGGGTAGATAAATAGGAAACAACATGTATTATAGATGTTACTATTTTAAATGTAAAATAAATGATATTTTCTATGTGAAAAATTGTGTACAATACAAAAGTGAGTGATCTAAGAATGACTATGTATTTAAAAATAAAGAAAATCAATGTACACATAATTTTGTAAATGGTAATGCATATATCTATGTCACACATAGGGATATAGTGGAATAGATAGAATGAAATGTATATAGTCATTGTATGGTGATATTAGAAGATGACCCAATGTAAATTTTTTGAAGCAAAATTACCAGTATAGAATTATGAATTTTTGGAAAAAATGTTTGGACCATGGAAAAAAAATCCAAATATCATTATATACACCATGATAAAGGGGATATACCAAAATGTAAATAAATAAAGATATTTCTTCTATGTATACTGAAAAAAATATTCAAGGAAAATTAGGGATGAAATGAGGCCTAAACACGGTGAGATGATAAAACAAAAAACTTGATGAGAATAGATGAAAACCCCAGTACTAGGGTTGATAGAGAATGGGTTGAAGTGAAATTTAATAGCAAACCCTAGAGTTAGAGATCTCTTAATCACTATATATCCTGTGGAAATGGGAAATATGCCGCACATAGTTTTATGAATGTTAACTATTCATATTTGGGTCATAAAATGGATTAAATTAGGTTATATGGATTCCTCGATGAGGGTATAGAAATTAGAATCAATATAAACAAGCGAGTTTCCTATTATCGAGAAAAATAAGGGAATTGTTATAAGTGAATGATTGTGAATTAATTTAGATTAATATATCCAGGCCATAATGCATATCTCATATCAATAAGCATCAATACACATGTACACATATAAAATCAGATTTCATAGATCTTACATATTCACTGAAATAATTTTAAATGATGACGGTCCTAGTGTGGGGTCAATAGAAGAGTATCTTATGTGAATTGGATAAATTCAAATCCCAAGGACGAAATAGAGAATTTTCAGAACTATGGTTAGTATAATGACATGAAATCTTACTCACCACTTTATTATAGGTTGAAAAGAATAAATCAATAAGTAGTTATTAGCTGGTTTGGTTCTTATATATACTAGGAATATATAACCGGAAATGTGGGATGAAATGATGGATATACTTTTAAATAAGAATAGATAAGAAAAACTATGTTAATTAATGAAATATATGACACCTATGTTCAATAGTTAATATAGTGGAGGATAATCATGTCACTAGACAAAGAGTAAGAGATACATTTATCACTATGTATATTGTTGTAAGAATTATCAATAACATAAATATTCATGAATAAAATTTGAACATATAGGGATTCTATGTTATTGAAAATCTGATGATATGGATGCCCCAATGAGGGGATAAAGAATAATTCCCAAGTTGAATTAGTGGGAGTTATACTATTAGGTGAAAACCCGAGGAAATTTTATATGTGAATGACTCTGACTAGGAATAATGTAAGAGATATAAGCATAAATATTTATCCCTACATGAAAAAAACCAAGCTACATATATTTTTATGGAAGTTAATTTGTATATTTGTCTCATTCACCAGAAGAAAGTGGAATGGTAACAGTCTTATCATGAGGATATTAAAATATGGAACTATGATAATTGGGGAAATCCTAATCACTAAGGTGGAGTTGTAATTTTAATGAAACATGATTGATAAAAAGGCATAAAATTGAGTTTCACTATAGTTCCGTTGATGATAAGATTCAATACACACATAGTTCTATGAAGTTATATCCCTTAAAAAAATTTAGCTCACACAATGAGGAAAATTAGAATTAAATTACAATGACATTTGTGGAGGTTAATGGGTAAATTAAAAAATGTATAGATAAATATCCCAACAGAAGGGTTGAGTAGGGAACAGAGTGGATTTGAATTTCAAGGTGGGTAATATTTTATATGGTTCAGCAAACATAACGTAATAAATTGTGACAGGAATAAATATATATGTATTTATATGAATTATATATACATATATTGGAATTATATATATATAAAAATAGATAATAAAAATTCCCCAATAAGGTAAAATAGGAGAATAATTTGTAAGAACTATTTATGTTTTTTTCTACCCTGAGATACCACTGAACATTGAACAGCAGGGTTTAGTAGGGAATAGAGTGGAGTTGAATCTCAAGGTAGGTAATATTTTATATGGTTCCGCAAACATAATGTAATAAATTGTGACAAGAATAAATATATATGTATTTATATGAATGATACATATATATATTGGAATAATATATATATATATATATATATAAGATGATAAAAAGTCCCCAATAAGGGGAAAGGGGAGAATAATTTTTAAGAACTAGTTATGTATTTTTCTACCCTGAGATACCACTTAACATCCTAATAGAGGAGATATAGATTAGGGGGACTAAAAAATTCTCTTTATATTTAAATAAATAAGTTTCGTATATTTATAGTGGAAAAGGAAAATAGAATACATTATAATCTTTATTTATAAATATTATATAAGTAAATAATTATGAGATAATTGACACAAATTTTACCTAGATCACCTTTAATGAGCTATATCTAGGGAGGACATATAAATAACGTGTTGATATGATAATTAACCTTTACTACTATTGTATGTGATTATAGATTTAGTATAAGCTCAACAATAATTCATGGTCTCCTTTCAATTTTACTCACAAGATTCAATAGGGCTAAAATAATAAAATCATTATGCATATCGAAATCAGAATGACATCGTCTAAGAATCAACAACAAAAAACATAAATGTTCTCCCTAAAACTAAAATATGAATTTTTTTTTAGTGATATGATTAAATGATTAACCTCACAAGATGTTCATTAATCAAAATCATATTCCACACACATCACCTTCAAATACCCTATATTCTATGAACTATACATTTGATTCTTGATTTATATAAATCCATGATTCCATATGTTCTTCTATATATGTGATACCTCTACTTTTTCATAACCTCGAGAAAATATACCCCTTGATAATTTTGAATTTCTAATGAAAAATTCATATATAAATAAATTATCACCATTAAAATCATGAGAATTTACTATTATACCATCTTCAAAAACATCACCAACATTTGAAACCATATGGGTCATTGATGTTTGATCCAGATTAGTAAAAAGTTTTTTGAAGTTCCCAACTGATAAAAATGGGTGTAATATATTCATTTTCAAACAACGTAACTTTTTTCATCCTAAAAATTAATAATTTTTTATTATATTTTAATTAAAATGGTGTGATTATCCATATACCAAAGAATAATTAATCTCCAATAAAAAACCAATCATTAGGGTAGTCACTACACACATTTATCTATGTTTCATGAACTCTATAAATCTAAATGAACAATACACCTATATCCAAGGAATGGTACACTATAGGTTCTTGTATTACCTATGTGTTTTTTTTAATGTGGATATGACTTCCACAACCCAATTTATGGGCCACTAAATGATGTACAAGGATTCATACAATAAAAAATGACATGTGTTTCATTGTGTCCAATATTAATAGTTTATATTGAAATAATATAACATAAAATTCCAACTTCCATTGAATGGTTTGGATATGATCCCTATTTCACACTATTAAGATTACGAACTATGCCTACTTAAATTTTTTCATGGAATTGTTTTATATCCAGATCACATATATTTTATATGTCTTGTATGACTACTACAAAATCTGTTATGAAACAATTGTCCTAATCATTTCCTACCAATGTTAATCTATATTGAAATTTATTCCATCCACCCACAAATACTTCAATATTGAAATTTATAGTTTCAACATGTGTATCAAAATGAAATGGTGAATATAACGGTACTAATCCATTCACCATAATTCTCAATAATTTTTAAAAACAACACAAAACAAATATAATTAAATAACCTATACTCCAAAGTTATTTCTGTAGATAATTGATAAAAAATTCAGTCACCAATAGTGGTTGAATAATTCATCCACATTATATATTTTTTTCTACACTCCTTTTTCAAAAATTCCTTCTCTTTATTAAATATTATTTATTGATGGAATCACCCCTAAGTTAATTCAATCCTTAAATTAAATTTTTTTAAAATCATTTCCCCCCATGTTATTCTATCACTTTTATAATTAAATTTAAGGGTTCAGTTATTATCATTTTGTTAAAATTCAAGTATAATAGAAACTATAAAATTTTCAAATGTATGTGTTGAATATTCAATAGTCTCTCTAAGAACCCAAAATTCAAAAATTAATATAGTAAACATGTGAGAAAATTTAGTGACATAATAATTTTTATTAATTAAAAAAATGATCAAATCATTAAACTATTTACATGTCCCCATTAATAGTATCAATCATTTTATTATTATACTCAATATTGGTAAATTCCAAGAAGAAAATACAATAGCCAAGTAATTTATTAATAAAATACGGATATTTCATTTTCACCTCTTTAATTTGAAGGAATTAGTTTAATTATAATGTTTAACCACTTTTCTCGATGACATGTATAACTAATTGTTGGGTGAAGGTATATTTGAATTGATATTGTGTGCCAAAAAATTATTAATTCACAATGTTATTATAAATATATACATTGTTTAAATTATAATGGATCTCTATATAATTTAATCAAAATTGTAGAACTAGATTAAAAATGTTTTTATTGAACTTTTATTATCACACTAAATAAAAATTGGTTTTTTTATAATTTCATTGATGTATCCAATAAACTACTTTATCCTCATATGTTTTTTCAATGTCAAGTAAAAATAATTGGGTAATTCCCTTATGGAACTCAAATAAACACAATACATTCCCTACTTATCTAGAAAAACAATTCATTCTAATATTACATAATGCACCACTTGGGTATTTTGGATCCACAATTTATCTTTATTAATTGATATCCAAGTAAACCAGTAAATCATAATAAACATCATATTTGAGGCCAAAAAAATAATTTCTTCTTCCATTAATATATATCAATATTTAATTAATTTTAGTTGGTTATCATTTTTAATGAACTCGGTAATAATGCAACCAAGATTATTCTATTGAAAATCGTATTCATTGGTCTCATAAAATAATGTAATCTTATAATAATTTTATATAAAAAGTTGGTCACACTCCATAATTATATTGATGTGTTCCTAGTTTCATTCTAATTGAAATTCCAGTTGAAAGTAACCTTCACCCTTTCATTATGAATTTCTTCAGGACATCTCTTGTATATTGGACCCATGAGATTAATATACTAAATTAATTTTGATGTATTTTTGTTTATAGGATGTTTTTTAATTTTCTAACAACTTATATCTAAAATTATGAAATATTTATTTGTGTAGTATTATCTATAGTGTGCCATTTATTTTACTCAAAATATAGTTTCATATATATGTACAGTGACTAAAAACAATTCACCTTATAAAATTTTCACATAGAGGTTTTGATGAGCCCCTCTTACATTGAAAGTCATCATTATTAGAAATTTAATATGTCTTTCATACCAAGAACAAGGGTGATTTCATGAGTACGCATAATTCTTTTTTTTCAACATACACACCATTGAGTCATCATCGCTAAAAAATAATCAAACCCACACTCTAATATGAACAACTACATTCAAAACACTATT
Organism: Viscum album; assembly: GCA_963277665.1. NCBI lineage: Eukaryota > Viridiplantae > Streptophyta > Magnoliopsida > Santalales > Viscaceae > Viscum > Viscum album. The sequence continues at coordinate 562,805,038 of OY728139.1, forward strand.
TAATAATATTTTCCCTATATCCAATACTTGTAGATTGAAATTTCATTGTGCATCGACTTCTATATGAAACTAATGAAATATTTTACGTCCTCTAGTGACAATCATTCTTGAATATCATTTCCTTCAACCTCTACATATCAATTTCGTAATAACATTATTTTATTCTAAACCACTCTTCCATTTTCATCCATCCTATTCATGAATAAAATATTAGTATCAATCAAATTATGATTTTCTATTCTATCTATAATCTCATAATTATGTTTATTATTAATCCAATTAAACCTTTTTTCGTCGATTTTACACAAAATTAATCATTTATCGCTTATTTAAAAAAGGCCACGTCAATCATAAATAATAGAGAACTGTTAAATATTCTATTCATACTATGAGTCTTTTTTGTGAATATATATCTTCCATGGTATTTATTATAACAACATGAACTCTTTTATTTACATTATTGAGTTACAGTTTGACACTCTTAAAACAGTTATATTCTATTCACTCAATGGAATGATCATCACCAACCTAACCATTTTTAGATTCCCCTCAATTTATATTTATTTCACCATTGTCTTTAAATATAACTTTGGAACTCTTATATTGATTATCTTACATACTCTATAATGAAAATAAGCTATTTGTATTGTAATTAACCCACCTTAAACATTTCATAATGTAGTGAATTTGTACCAAAATTCAATTTACTAAAATAAAAATTATTTTTTATGATTATTTTTTTAAGATAATTTTCACAAAAATAATAATCCCATAAATTAAGAAGTGGTCACTTCTACTTAGTGTCTATTTTCCCTATAATATATAAGTTTTATAAAGAAACATGTTTTCTTCAGGAATAATCTTAATGAATTTCAATTTGACTTATTGTTTTTTCTTCCACATCCATAATCCATATGAATTATATTTAAGAAAATGCTATGAGAAAAGAATAACATTAAGGGATATATAGAATAATAATAGAAATAAAATAGTGAATTAGAAAACCATGAAATCATAGAATTGTATTCCTTTAATACAAAAAACTATGGGATTAAAATAATAATTTACATAGGAAAAAATCTCTATTTCTACCCAATTTATTTTATAAATAATTGTATATGAAATCATAAAATTTAAACAGTAAAAAACATGGATTTTTTTGGAAAACATGAGATCCCATGGAAACACTTTTTTAAAATCACACCTTTTACACAAAAAGGGAATAATAATTTCATTAAAAATGATAGTAGGTTACTTATTGAAATATAATGATTTCCTTGAAATCAGATAAGAACTATTATTTTATTCATGCAAGTTTCTTGGGACATCATCATCATAGAACCATTATAAGAACCCCAGTAATAACTGATTTAATTGGAATAACCATATGAATGACTTCCTATATAATTCTCTAGATAATATAATCATAACATAATTAACGTTATATTTATACGAGGATCACTCAAATCATAATCAATGTCCATGGACTACAACATGAATGAATCAAATTAAATCTTTTACTTCCAACATTAAAATAATTAAAATATCCTTTGGAACCCATATGTAAAACATATTAATATATTAATATATTATTTTTAATTAAAACAACATTTTAAAAAAAATAAAAAGGGTGGTTTTTATGTGAAAAAAAAATTTAATAATGTAACTGATTAAAAAATTGAAATATTTATTATGGTGATAGTAAAAAAACAATGTTGTTTTATATGTTAAAATATAACATTCAATTTTCCTTTTGTAAATAATGTCAAAGTGTTTCATATAAAATAGGTGAAAATATTAACTTTTTAATAAATTTGAATGAAAGTAAAAAGGGACCTAAAATTAACTTAATAATTAATTTATTTACATATAAACACATAATAAATTATTTTTAAATATGGAAATAAATATAAAAAATAAAAAATAAAAAATCATTAAAATGTTTAAAATAAAATTTCTAAAAAAAATTGACTGTAACATTGGGTCCAAATCATCATGAAAATTGTTTACCATCCTAAATAATAAACTAATGTTAATTATTTAAATGATAAATAAACATTATAATTTTAATTATACCTTTAATTTTATTTATTAAAATACTATTTTAAATTACAAAATCAAATTACTTTACATCAAACATTTTTTGTAACATTAGGCTCATATTTCCAAAATGAATTCAGCATGATTACTATTATCAATGTGATAATTTATCCATCATATAAATAATAATCATAAATATAAAATTATCATTTTTTATTCAATTAAAACTTTGAATCCATCTGTGAATCATGGTTATGAAAATTGAACCATGCAATAATCAAAAAAAAGGTAGGATGTTTGTATGCATGAGTAACATTTCTATTGTTCAAAGAAAATTACAAAAATAAGTTAAGTGTAATTTTATCCATAAATTGTTATCATTATATCATAAATTTGATATTACTTATTTAAATTAAATTATAGACATCATTGTTAAGATGTTTTGAGGAAAAGTGAATTGCATTTCTTCATGGAGGTCATAGTCGAAAAGTATGCATTAACGATTGTATCATTTTTCAATTAATGGAAATTTTTTAAAGTAGATTATATATTATATTTTTATAATAATATATATTTCATTAATATAATATATATATATATATAAATTTATTCCATCACTATATTCATCAGTGAGCGGCGGTGATGGAAAAAAATTACATCGGTTTGTTTGGTGCTAGTCCACCATATACATGAACAATAATTTCATTAACTATTTTATTGAAGAATTAGATGGATATATATTGTTATATAACATAATATAATATCAATTTATTTTATATACCTAATTTATTTTATAATTATGTTTGAATAATATCATATGAAGGTGGATGAAGAAATAAAACTAAAACATTATTTTCAAAGATATATATCTTATTCAGATAGTCTCCATTTCATTGAAAATTAAGAACCATAAGTGTTTTATAATACAATAAAATTAAATATAGAATGAGTTGAGGGATTATAAGAAAGTATTTAGGTAGGTATAAGACATACTGAATGGCTTAATATGAGTGAAGAAAATATGGGAAGTGATGCCCATTTATAAGAAAGGTGACGAACACTCTTGCAATTTCCAAAAATATTAAATTAATATACATTATTTTTCATAAAAAAATTGATAAAAATGATATTATTAAAATATAAAATGACTATTAGTTGATTCAATCACATCCAATAAAATTCTAAAATGTTTGGGTAATTTTTTTCACAGTTGTGTTTTTTAACCCATTTTAACCATTTTGTTGATATCCATGATGACCATGTTTTTTACAAATTAAGGTTCATGATAGAATATAAAAAAGTAATATTTTAAATTAAATGTATCATGGTTGATATTTTAAACAATTAAAAAATCACATTAACAAATATATAATTTTTATGAATTTTAAATCATTTAATAATATATTATTTATTATAAAGTCATTCACTTAAATTTTATATTATTGATTTACATTGAATTTAATAAATACTAGACAGAAAATGTATTGAAATATAATCTATTAAAAATATTTTTACATCTTATTTTTATCATTTTTTCAATATAATAATTCAATCAAATAATTTTATATTTAAAATTGGAAGAAGACTTTATTTAATTTTTCTATTAATTGAAAAAATATTATGTTGGTATTGATAAAGAATTTTCAGTTATAATTTCATCATGAAAAAAATAGAAATAAATTAACTTGGTAAAAAAATTATATATATTTAAAATAACCATTTATAATATAAAATAATTTATTATTTTCTCTATCATAAAATATTTTAGATATTTGAAATAAGGGAGTGAAATTTTCTCATTTATAATTGACTTAAATAATTTAAAAGTTATAATAAAATCAATATTGAACCAAGATTATTTATTTTAGATGAATTGATGGAAATGGAGTAACTAAAATCATTTAATTGGATAAAATTATTTTTTAAGTAATTTTTTAGTCCTCATAATAATATTATTAACTCTAATTTCTCTAATTAACCATACAATGGTGACAATAATTTAGCACATTTTCTATTCATAATGATAAGAAATGAAGGGTCACATTTAATAAAATTTGAAATCCAAAATTCAAATTCATAAAAAATTTCGTGATTAAATTTATAAAAAAGGATGAAAATAATGTAAAATTAAACTTGTAAAACGCAAAGAGAACCCATTTATCAGAAAAATATTTTCAATCTATAAACAAATTATACCAAATTGATGTGTGAAACTCATTTTAAAGGCTATAATTTGATATTTAATAACGAAAGGAATGTAATTACATTTTAAATATAATATATATTGCATTTTACTTTGAAAATACATGAAAATAAATTACAAATTTTAATTAAAAAATATTTTTAAAAAATATTTTTTATTTTTTTAAATTATCAAAAAACACACTATTATAGTTATAAAATTATGAATTGAAAATTGAAATTAATTTTTAAAAGTCAAATTATATAATTTTTAAGTTATGATTTTTAATAAATAAATATAAGGCATGGAAACCAAATTTAGATAGAAATATTTCCTTTTCTTTTTTGATAAAAAATTACATAATATTATTATTATAATTACTAATCAATAAAATAATATTATTTAATAATTATAAGATATTAAAATTATTTATCATCACCTTACATGGGTTATCATTGGTAATTTACCCCCATATATTGTTTTAACTCTTTTAAATATTCTTAACACTAGTGATAAGAACTCATCACTAGCCTCAACTTAGTTCTCAGATTCCTAAAAAAATTTCTTCACAAATTATTTTAATTCTATGTATTTAGATAAATGTTATAAATAGATATCTATATTTAACCTTATTTAATATGTGACTATGTTGTTGTCCAATTCTTCAAGGGGTAATTATCCAATGTTTATTTCATGAAGTTTTGAAAACATTAACTTATAAACTGGTGGTAACCATATAATAATTTAAATTATGACATCATTACAATTGATCTCTTTAACACATCCAAAAATAGAATAAAAATAGTCCCTAATATGGTTTAATAATCAAACAAATTTTCATTGGAATTCATGGTTTTATCATCAAATATATTTTGGGAAAAGTACCACCTTTTCATATTTATAATTAATATCACATTCATAAATGCTAAGAAGTATATAACATACTCCCCTTACTATGTGAAATTTCATTGCCTTACTATAAAAATTATTAGATACATATCTCTATAGAGAATTTTGGGCCTTATAATTTTTACTTTGAAAATTCTTGTCATCTTTAGTCATAAATCTTCATAAGAATTGACAGACAACAATTCTATGTATTACCACTTCATAGTGATAAGTCCAAAGGTATAGTAAATCTATTATCATTACAACATTTGAAACATGAAAATTAAAACCATCAAAATAATTTAAATAAATTTTCATTCTGAATTTTCCATTAAAATATCTTTCCTTCAATGTATTCAAGGAATATCGTGAGGGTTAAAAAATTATAATCCCCTGAGAACTTGTTGAATGCTCTAAGAGGATGGGGAATTAGGCTGACTAAAAAACATTAATTATATATAAATAAAATTTGATCATGTATTTCTATTTTAAAAGAAACCTTTAATATATATACACACACATAAAAAATATATATCAATATATGAGAATTAAAATACAATTTTTCTCATTTCACCAATAATAGGAATCATCCAAAGAGAACATGTCAATGATGTGGTGATATTCCAATAAAGCACCACTTTAGTTGTATATGATTATGTAATTATTATAAGATTGCAACTAATGAATGGTATATAACCTATTACTCACTTATACTCACTAATTTCAACAGTAGTATGATTACATAATATAAACGTTTCTTGAACTCACAAATCAATCAAACAACATTGAACATAAAAAACGTGGGTGATCCCCATGAATCTCTAATATTCACATATTAGGTTACAATTTTATTTATTGTATTATATATTTTCAAACCTAATATTTAATGTTAATTATATTTGCCATAAATCACATTTAAATACCATGTATTTATTGAAATTCACATCTGATTTTCTATTTCACAATATTTAGAATACCTCACAATATTCTCTATGTGTGATGCTTCTTATTATTAAAGAACAAAATAAAATATACTCCAATAATATATTCAACTTCAATTTATGTTTTAAAATATAAATGAAAAACTATCTATTAATTAATCAAATATAACATTTAGAAATTGTTTAACAAAATCATCACCATTGAAAACTATTAAGGTTATTAAATCTCAACCTATAACTTTAAATAAGTTTTAGATGCACCAAAATGATAAAACAAGATATAACCGGTAGTTCTTGAAAAACTATGATGTTATTCATTCTAAAAACCCAATATTTAGAACATTAGTCGTCTTCTCATAGTTTATTACACCAAATATCGTGGAATAAGGAATTTTTATATAAAAACACCCATCATAAATCATTTACTATACCCACCAATCCATTTTCCCCAAATCCAAAATATCAATGAATAAATTTCTTAACATTTCCTTCTGGTATTCATCAGGTTTTAATTTACATAAGAATTTTTAATCCAAATATTACTCTCAAAATACATTTCATGTTCCTCCACGTATTTTAAAATGATTTTCCAATGGAAAATTCGATGTTCTTCAACATGAACTTTATTATTGTTTTTTGTATGAATTATATCAACATAAAACAAAACTTTCAATGATGTGGGTATATTATGATTCATATTTCAAAGTAAAAAATTTATAAATAAATCCTTTTGAAATGGAATAAATTTCATTTTTAAATTTATAAGACTAATCGATTTCATATTTCCACCATGATCACTACAACATAAGAATCTTCACTATTTTTTATTGCAGTTTCATTATAATGAAATGGATTCAAAAAAATCCAAAATTGAATCAATGAAAACATTTTCGTATCCATAATGGGTATCACCATGGATTGGGGAATGGTGTGTCACAAATTGTTTCCTATAATATTTACTATAATTTATAAAAATCATTATGATTCTATAATTATATGTCCTCCACTCCAAAGTTCTTCCTTTTGAAAATTGAAAACAAATCCAATCAAAAATAGTTGTTTCTAAGGGTCCTAAAACTAAGGTAAAATGGGAGGAATTGTATATGATAATTATTACATCTACACACATAAAAAATTATTTAATAATCATTGTGTATCCCTTAGTAATGGTAGAAATTCAGTATATTTTTCTTTCAAAGGCCTTTGTGAAGACCCTTCTCATGTATAGGAGAGATGGTGAAATGATTTTATCCTATTGTGTGGTAATTGGGGAGAGAACATGATGTGAATTATTAAGGATTAGAATTAAATTATTTACAAAAGAATGTAGAGGATTATACCCATAATAGTATCCAAATAGTAGACTCATATATCACTATCTATCTTGTAAGAATATAAATCAATACATATATAGTTCTTAGACAGTGGAGAATTTTTATTATAGGGTCAGCTTATGAATAGGTAAATAATACACTGTGATATCTTATATTGATTAGGATATTATTTATGGAAATGATTTCAGATTGAACATAAACATCCTAGTACTTCATTGGTTGTATTGTATGGAACATTATGTTATATTATAGAACATTATTCAATATTGAACTAGTTTTTGAGTTAGTGACCTATGTTTTGTGAATTATTATAGAAGCTATGCTATCTAGTAAGTATGATATTATCTCCATCCATTATTATTATGGAATATAAATTATTTTGGATTACAATGTCAATGAATTATTCCCTCTCGCTTTTGGTTAAAAATTTTACCACTTCGTCCCAAGTGACATTGGTGACCTCAAATATAGGACTAGGTCCACATGAATGATTAATCAAAGATAGGTCATCTTATTAAGCCCCTAGTCCACCCAAATAATATAAACCAATTAGTGTGGAGTTATTATATATTTTCTCAAATAATCTATTTAAATTATATAAATTTATTTTTTATCAAACATATTTAGTTTGTTTTTCATAAATTAGCATTCAAAGTGATGAAATCAAGATTTTGATGGGAAACTCCTCTTCCGTCCCATAAAATATGTAATATGGGATCACCTTAATGGGGGTATGTATTTTTTTGGATAATCTCATAGTTAATATGGAAGATATTATATATAGGTTATGTTATCCTTGTTCATTATATTCTATGTAATGTTTAACGGTATCTTTTTGAAAGCCTATATTTTCTCATTATAAATAGTATTGTAGAAATAAATGTGTTTAGAATAGAACCATACTGTGTGTAGATATTCCAAAAAAATTAAAGTAAATTAATAACATTAACCATGTTTATGTAATGAGGGACTATGAATTTTATATTGAACCTATAAATTCTTGAATAAATTATTAATATCATCCAGATTTTTGTCAAGGGAACTACTTCAACAAGCTTCGAAAAGAAATTGATGTTCGAAAGGATATACTTTAAACACCAAACTATCATTTGGGGATACATTCCCATGATATTCATAACCCAAATATAAAACATATTTTATTAACATATATAATTTTAATTAATTGGTGGTTGTGAAATAAAATAAGCATTTATTTGACATGCTGTTAAATTCTTGGGGAATTCCATATGGTCCTGAATTATTGGGGGATATTACACATGATTTCCACTACTCATATTCAAATTTTAGACCATTCATATATAAGAGTATGAATCCAAAGAAAACCTAAGATTTTTTACATCAAATAAAATATTTTATCAATATATATTGAGGTAAATTACACATGATTCAAAATATGAAAATATTCATAAACAGTAGTTATCTTCTCAATGAAAACGAGGGTGACTACTTTTAAATTCAAAAAACATAAGAATATTTTAAAATTATGTACATTGGATTGGATTTTTAGAAAATAAAACGACATTTATATGCTGGAATTTAATTTTCATGGGTTGTAATAGATTTTAATTCAGTAGAATATTATTCCATTGATTTCCACATGTGATCATGTATAATAATTAGTTCATATTTCTTGATAACATATTGTATATTTACATTTCTAGTGACCAACTTTGAGTCACCCTTAACATCAAGTTGATCATCCAAGATCTATAAAGATAATTTTAGACAATTGATCAAGGAATTATACTCCATGTAGATATTTGTTATGTCCTCTGAGAGAATGAATGAAAATTAGTGTAGTTACTTTTAAGGGGAAATAAGTATAACCCAAAGGATGACCATGTTTTTATTAGGGTTTTATATATTATTTCTATATGGGAATCAGGGATAATTTTAAAAATATAACTCAAATTCCAAAAGATTATAATTAATAGATAATTCCTCTTCATGAGGATTTTCCATGTCTAAGTTTCTTCCTATAAATATGGATTGGTTTTAGATAGTCAGTGAGCACATATAATTTGGTCACCTAATGAGATATGAATCAAATGTTAAACTAATTTAATAAAAAAAATATTATATGGTAAAAAATATTTAAAAATATTAGAAAAATGGGGATATAATTGAGGGCATCCATAAGAGATACCAGATGGACCTCTTTATTTTTTACAAAAATATATTGACTTTTAACTATATAGTTTAAAGAGAGTAAATTAATCTCAACTATGTTATATATTATCTTATAATATATCATGGTTTAGAAGATGTTATACAAGATATTTAATTTTCATCGATAATTATTTTGATTTTGAATGGTTCCCCCAAGAGGATATCTTAGTGGTTACTCATTTTTTGGGACTCGAGGGAAATCTGGTGTTTGAATATATACATTTTTATTAATAAGTGATCAATGTTACCAATATAATTCTATGACTTAAAGGATAAAATGGTTTTATTCCATAATCTACATATAAAAAAGATATAGGGGAGATTTTATTTTATATAATGAAATTTTATTTTTAAATATTCATCATGATTCTTGGTCACTCACTTCTTCCTTTATTTAAAAATGGAAACACACAAAATATAGTGATTTTAAAATAATCCTTTATTGTTGTGAAGACATTGTTATAAGACTCTCAATTTATATAAATTCAGATGGTGTGGAATTTTGAGGTTCTCCATAGTCAATTTAGTTGAACATTAAACATATTAGCTTAAATTATATAAATTTATCATTTAATTATAAATATAGTATTTTATTATGTCCATTTTAATACCTCATAGAATAAATTCCCTAATTTTATAGATAGAACATCACTTTTTAAATTACTATTCAAAAATATAACGATAATGATTTTTTGATCATTTCTTATTAAAATGAATATCTATAAATAATAAAACAATGTAGTATTTAATTAATTTACACTTATTTGTAATAATGTGTTAAAATATATATCATTAATCATACATTTATTTTTAATTATTTCGAAAAATGATAAAATCAATTTGAAGTAAAAAATGGATAATTTATTTCTTCAAAAGACAGTTTTAAAGTTAACAGTATATTTCACAATTAAAATTATATTTATCGATGGATTATTTTATTAAAATTTGTAGATTATATATTAATTTAGATAAACTTACATTCTTATAATGGTGGTAACATGGAAAATATTTATAATAAATTGATCTTATGTATGGAAAATTTATTTTCCTAAAAAACATGCATTGTGTTTTATGGGTTCATTTTTTAATTAATATATTTCGATAATAAGAAATTAATTTGATAGAATAGTATCCTTATTTGAAATATTCTTATAAAGTTGTGTGAAGTTTTTTAGTATCATTTCCTGTTCACAATGGATAGTTACCTAGGTAAAAATTCATTACAACGGTAAAGGTTAAAATGAATTAAAAAGGGGTTGATCTTGACAAATGGTTATTGTGATCTAAAAGCATGTATAAATTATATTTTATTATAATTTTATGACATAATACAAGAAAGAATAAATTTTATTTCAATTTATTTCCACTTTATTTGAGAAATAAATATAATATATAATAATATTGCAAGTATTTACATGATTGCCACACACCCTCTTATAAAAGTTCACACAGATCCACTCTATTTCAAAACAATTAAGCCACATAGATTGGAAAATACTTAAAAACAAATACCTTCCAATTATTATTCCTCTTGTCTTGGATCTTTCATCCTTCCCAAAAATGATCCTTCGATGGAATATGGTGTAAAAATTGAGGTATCTCAAAGATGTGGTAGTCTTCTGAAACAATTATTTACAACATTGATTCTTATTATACCTCTAAAATATATGTTTTATACATAATAAAATAAATGGTTCTTTAATAATTATACCAAAATTATATTATTCTTATATAAAAACATTTTCCCACCTCCTTTATGAATAATGGGAAATGAATGTGTTTCCTGTGGGCATGTCCGAACTACAACCTCAATGATGCGATGTGATTCACTTTTCACAAAACCCATTCATGGTTGGTTATTATTATATAAATAATATATATTTATTATATAAATAATGTTATAAAATAATAATATATACTTTATATTCTTACCCTTCCAACCAATGGGAAATTAAAGTAGCATACATACATATGTATAGACTACCATCTTAATTTACTGATGTGATTAATTTTCAATCAAAACCACTCTTGGTAATATTAGGTTGTGTATTAAGTATGAATTCGGTTATTTTATGAGTGATTAACAATTAGAAAATAATTATACAGTAGAATAAAAAACCAATGACTAAGAAAAGTCCCACGGTTTAGGATATCCTTTACATTATAATTCTATTTTGACAATGTTTTATGTTCACATTTACTTTCAGAAAATTATATGATCTAAATATCTTAAAAATAATTTATTTTTAAATATTTTTGTTTTCATGTTCTATTTATTCATTTTTTATGAAGAATCAATATTTACATTACATGTAATACCAACCATTACTCTTTCTTTCTAGTGGGAGTCTTTTCCATACATAAATATGTTCTTCATATTATTTAAATGTTTTCTTACCTAAAATATAATAGTAATTTGAATTCATTTCGAACATACTTTGACTTTATTTAGAAATTATCAATAAGTAATCATTTATTGTTTTATTAAAAAGTTTTTTTTTACTTTCTCTATGAGAGTTCTAAAGGAATGTTTTTTAACCTTTACGGTATGAATTGGATTCCCCAAACCCATCACCATTTTTTTATATTTAAATTACTCAATAATGTTCCATGTATATTAAAAAAATCACCCCTAATAATTTTTCATTTCAATTTAATGAATAATATATTCTTTAATGAATTTAATGAATATTTGAAGTGATTTTTATCTTCATTATTACAAAAAGGCATAAGAAATAAATATTTAATGTTTTGAATCTATTTTATTATATATATTGAGAGGCTGTGATTTTACTAAAAAACCACATATATGTTTAATTATTGGTCTTCTTTCAACATTTACCAATTTATGTTTTTTCTTTTAATATTATCATTATTGCATTACTTATTATTCTGTGTCTTTTTAGGGGACATTAATTTCTCCTCCATTCCTATATTTTATATATTAAATATTTATGTTATATACTTTACAACAATTTGATGTTTTCCTACATATATACCATGTGAATATTTAATATTATTTGAATTGATGTTATTAAATAAATTATTTAACTATCTGGGGAAATATTCTATAGTCATGAATCTGGATAATAATTAATTTTTGTGGAATTTTGAGAATGAATTGTTTTGGCCATTATTTATATGAGGAATGCATTAGATGTTTATGTAAATTGTGGGTATCATTTCTAGATAGGACCAGAAGCATCTACATGTATCATGATAAAAAATTTAGGTATTCCATTATAAATATGTATCTATTTTTCACCAACCCATTAATTATGAATATTTTAGATGAGGAGTTGATTGTAAGATTCATGATATATTATCTGATGCCATGATGGTAAGATATTGAACGGACTGAATTACAATTTTTTCATTGTTGAGAATTTTCTTTCAATTATCAATTTGACATTTATGTTTATATTACGTGTCATGTTTCATTAAACTCAAGTTGTTGATTGAATGTAATGCATTCATATTTTCCAACATTATATATTTATTATTCCATATTAACTCATGATAGCTTCCACTGTATGGAACCCTTAATGGGAATCTAATACCAACCATTATTTATTTCCTATTATCTAAGATATAATGAAGAATTATTTCAATAACAACAATGATTAAAAAATATTTCTTATGACATGTTTTTAGGTTTCCAATGTAATATGGTAATCATGTATGTATTTAGATCTCCATTACTGCTAAAATGATCAATCCATCATGGTGTGATTCCATGTATCATATACCAATGTAAAAAAGTGAACAATGGTTCTTGGTTACTAGATCTAGGGTTGATATAGTAGGTATCAATGTATTATTATTAAATCCCTTAAGAATGTGATCATTAGGGAACATAGCAGGTATCTTCTAATATAACGAACTAAACCAGGTTACCCTTAAAACTGTCACCCGACCCAATCCATCGCATACCTGAAGGATGTTCTCGATCCCCATGGGCTAGTGATAATAACCTTACAATTGTTCAACAAACTAGAAAGAATTATTTTTTCCCAACTTGTACAAACACATTGAATATATACACACATGGGAAGAAAGAAACAGTGAAAAAATAATAAATATATTCCATAACTATATGAAGAAAAAGGAAACAAAAAACATTAGATGTGGTTAAAATTATAAAAATGACATGTTCTACTACAAAGGACCAAAATTAAATAGCTACTCCATTCGATGACATAGACTAACCCCCACTATCTCACCACCAGTTACCCAACATAGCTAACACGAAACCTCACTACCTCACTGTGGCAGCTAGAAATTCCCTAAATTGAAAGGAATAAAATGGCCTATGAACCACAAAAGAGGTGCGTACGGTGTGAGATAATAGGGTAAGTAGGATTCCACTCTGGTTTTCGATAACCAGATTTTATAAAACAATTCATGTGCACTCATTTCAAATAAAACATGGCATGAAAACAAAAGAGTATTTTTGTTGAAAAAATGGTAAACATTTCCCTTTTTATAACATTTCTTAAACAAAAGTAGGTATATAAAATTCAAACAAGATTTTTCATATCATCCTTTACCAGAATCAACATGAATATCAAAGGAAAAATAGTAAAAATCCAATCAATACGGAAAAAAGTAACATAATTGGAATCAAAATACCAATGAATACAAAACATCTATAATTATACTACTCATACCAATTAATCAATGAAGAATGAATTTTGGTACCTAAAGCCAATGATATACACTTAAGAAAGAGGGATACACCCCAAAATGTGAAACCCCAACATCACATATCTACCTAGAGCCATTAATATACAATCTAGGAAAATAGAAACACCCTAGGAAGTGATCCCCAAAATGGAAGATATACTCAAGCTAAACCATCCAACTAGTACCCATTGTAACCCATGTGCTCATTTTTACTATAATTTATATGTTTCCAAAATCATTGCAAAACCATTTCACAAAACCAATTTGAATTCTTTTAAAATACCCATTTTATTTCAATTTATCAACAATCAGGGAAAAAAACTTTTTTTAAAACTCTTTTCAACACACCCAAATAAATTATGCTAATTTCTTGTAAATATCAGTTTATAAAGAAGGAATAATGAGGTTCGTTAACATAGGATAGAGATGGAACAACCCACCTAAAAGCTTATTTTCACCCAATCACAATGAGATACAGGAACAAAGAAAACTCAGTGATCTCTTTGAAGGCCCAAGAAACCAATCCAATCATCTTAGTATTGATTTAATTGAGAAATAGGGTTTGAGGAAAAGAGGAAATGCAAATAGCATTCATCAACCACATAGTCATTAGAACATAAAGCTTACCTAGATCTTCAAGCATTTTTTTATTATTGATCAGAATGAAATGAGCACACTTCATCAACCACTCAACAACCATCCAAATAGCATTCATCCCTACGGTAGTCTGTGGTAACCCAACAAAACAATTTATGGATACCTCATCCCATTTCAATACAGGCACTAGAAGAGGATGATGAAATCCATAGGGCCTCATGTGCTATACATTTATCCTTGGGAAGGCATTACAATGGAACACATGATCTACAATGTTAAGCTTCATACCCATCCACCAGAATCCTCATCTCATGTCATTATACATTTTGTAATGACCTAGATGTATGGAATATAAAGAGCTATGATAATTAAATAAGACTAAATTACTCACAGATATTGGGATGATAATTCTCTTACCAATGTTCAGCATACCTATAAAGAGAGAGACAAACCAGAAATGGTCTCCCCTCTATAAAGGCTTTCTTGAAAATGACTAAACTCAACATCCTACTGCTTAATCTGTAAGAATGAATCTAAGAGAGATAATGAAAACTGAACATTGGTCAGAACCATACCTAAAATATCCTCATGAGAATCTAGGTGAAACTAAGTGAAAAGTCCCAAAAGTTACAACATATACTTTTATTCTAGAACATAATATGATGGTAATTTACTGCTAAGAGAGTTTTCAATGATGTTATAGTTCCCCATGGTGTAGTTGATATCAAATTCAATTGTATGATGGTATTCTACCCATCATCTCTATCCGAGTTTAATACCTTTTGGAGAAAATATATAACCCAAACTCTATGATCAGAGAAGACTATGAACCTCTCCCCAAAAAGATAATGTCACCAACATCTAAGTGCATTCATAACTATTGAAATTTCTAAATTGTGAGGAGGTTAATTATTCTCATGCAGTTGGAGTTGATTAGATATGTAAGATACCACATGGTTATCCTAAATTAGCATGCATCTTAACATTGCACCAGAAGCATCACAACATACAACGTAGACCTTACCAAGTTCAGGTGAGATTGGAATAGGAGATGATGTTAGAAGTCATTTCAGTTCATTTAAAGAAGACATACATTTTTCATCCTAGGTGAATTTCACTGCTTTCTTAGTTTGTGAAGTCAAGGGTAATAATAGTCGAGATAAATCTAGAACAACCTTATATTCTATCCAACATGACCAAGGAAGCTTTGAATTTCAATTTCTTTATTCTATGGTTCCTTCGTTGAAGATAAAACTTTCACCTTCTCTGGATCAACTGATAATCAATGTTAAAAAAAAAATTTCCCTAATAACATCACTTCTTGATTCTAGAAACTAGATTTTGAATGTTTTCTATTCAAACAGTGACTTATGAAAATTTATAGAACCAATAATATATAGTTCTTGTGTTCATGATCACATATCAAATAAACCGGAATAACATTAAAAAACACTACCAAAAAGTGTCAAAGTATTGATGGAATATTTGATTCATCAAATCCATAAAAACTATTGGAGTGTTAGTCATACCAAAAGGCATCACAAGATATTGATAATGGTCATACCTTCTCTTGAAAACTGTTTTTGATATATCAAACTCTCACACTCTGAGATGATGATACCCAACTGAAGATCAATATTTGAGAACCATGTTTCTCCCTTTAAATCGTCAAACAAATAATCAACACAAGACAAAGGCTATTTTTTAAAAACTATTACCTTTTTCAACTCAAGAAAATATACACACAACTGAAGTGAACAACCTTCATTCTTGGAAAACAGTATAGGGGCTGGCCAAGTTGAAACACTAGGGAGAGCGACATATTTTTCCAAAAGGTCATCCATCTAATCATTGAGATCTTTTTTCTCCTCAGGTTCTATATGTTAAGAATGTATTGATATCGACTGCTTACCTAACACCAGATAAAATGTAATCTCTACCTCTTTGTCTGGGGGAAGAACAGAGAATTCATCCTGGAAAACATTAGGAAAGGCTCGAACAAAAATGGGAAGATCAACAAAAATAGAAACGCCATTGGTCCCAAATAAAAAAGCAGACAACAAGCACCCGAGAATTGGGTTGGAAGGCCTTACATACCCTGATATCAAGTCCCAATCTACATGAAATACACAAGAGATCACATTGGTAGAAAGAAATGAGACACGCCAATGATAACAATCAACCTCAAATCATTGGGTGACAAGTCAATCTATACTAATGATGTCTTACAGATCTAGATCAATAATGAGAAAATCCCACACCAACTGTGTATCAAAATACTTTAATGAAACAGAAGGATGGTGAAACCCCTTCTCTATCCAAATTCCATGGGGTGTTTCTAACTCCATTACAGAGGACATCAGTTCCATTGGAAGTTTAATCATATCAAAAAAAATATGTAGATAAAAATGAGTCGGATGCACCAGTATCAAATAATGTCACTTCTACAGAATATGAAATAAGGATAGCGCCACTCACTCTTGTCGGGCCTACATCGAATTATGCTGGACACTCATCTACAGCATAAAAGTGATTCACTCCTAGGCCCTATAGCTGAAGCCCTATAGTCTTTGAAGCCTCTGACTACACTATAGTATCCTTTATATATGAAAAACAATAACCATAATGAGGTTTAGTCATAGAATGAATTTTTTTAAATGACCAATACATATAGAGATGATTCACGTCTTCGTGGGCATTTGAAAAAAAAATTCTGGTGTGTCCGACCCCACCACACTGATAGCAGGTCAGTGGCACGCTTCTAGTGGTAGAATATGTTGCGGAAAAGGCTCGCTACTGAGACCCACCACCACCACTTCAGTGATGATCGTGTAACTTTGTTTTCTTCAAATTGAAGTTACCACTTGATGGAAGATAAGAGTTGGTAAAAACCACCAAGCATTCCATATCTATATCTACCACCATAGATCTGTCTACCCTCTCCACATTGGTATAATGTTTCAATATAAATAACTAATATTTGATATCTTTTTGCAGACACTAAAGGAATTTATTAACCTTCATCTTTTCATTCTTCATGACATCTACAAAAAAATAGACAAGCCCCACAAACCAATTGGTGTACGCCAACACCGACTGGTCACCCATCTACAAAAATATTAATTTTACATACTTTTCCAAAATCAGTGACTCTGGAAAAAACTACTTGAAGAATATTGTTTTGAAACTCTTCTGATCCTAGTCCATGTGTCTGTTTTCCGTGACCATGGAATCCCACCATAACTTTATAGAACCCTTAATCTAGAATGTTTCACACTTTCCCCCCATATTCTCATGTATCTCTAGGAATTAGAATATTTGATTGATCCTATTTAGATAGTCCTCTTCCTCTAGAGGTTCATTTGTTTTGTTAAATGATGGTGGCTTCTCACGCAAGAATTCATGTGACCAGTCACTCTCTCCTCCATATAATATTTTTATCTCAAAAACTGTGTTTTGAACTCATGTAACTTCTTTATAAACAACACGATGTGCATGTATGATAGTCCCAATGATATTCTGATCCACTGGTGGATTTCCTTGCCAATCATGAGTTATACCTTCTTGGGGAACTCAAGGAAGATGTCTCAAAGGCATACTTCAGTACAACATAACTAAAGGAATGATCAAAAAATATAGTAAATCTCTACTTAAACCAGAAAAACCCATAATAAGATACTAATATTTAATTTAATACCCAAAAATATATAAAAATAACCCAAATTACCATGGTAACTTGAGTCTCATCATGACTGTAGATGGCTAGAAACTTATTCATCATGAATCTCATGTCCAAAAAATCTCATATTAAGACTATCAGACATCCAAAGATAAGGAATCTTGAAGAAATACCTCCTCTGATACCAAATTGTAATTAAATAACCCAGTTCACCCTAAAAAAATTGAATCTATCTCAATCCTTCACATACGTGAAGTGAATTCTAAATCCCCAGGAGCTGGAAATAAGAACCTGGGAATCGACCAACATACTAGAGGGAACGATTTCAAAAAAATACTTTTACAAAAGAAAGGAATATATACACACATAAAAATAAAGAAACTAAAAAATACTAATAAATATATGACATAACTGTAAGAAGAAATTGGAAGAAAAAAACATATAAGTGGATAAAACTCCAGAAAAGACAAGTCCAACTATAAACAACCGTAATGAAATTGATACTTCAAGTGATGGTGTGGAAGAACACCCATCATCTCACCACTATCTACCAAACCAACTAACACGGAACCTCTCTACCTAACTAAGGCACCATTCTTTTCCCTATAATGGAAGACATACAAAGGTCTAAACACCACCGAAGAGGTGCATGTGATCTAAAAAGATCAATAGGATCCCACCCAGGTGTTTTATAACTAGTATCAATACAAAACATCATGTATAAATGTTTTATATAAAACATGGAATTTTATTTAGTATATAATTTATATATCAAATGTGTTAAAATTTATTCTTTAATCACATTTCTAAAACAAAACAGGTATATCAATTACAAATAACATGTTTCCATATCATCTTTTACAAGCATGAACATTCATATCAAGTCTAAAATAGTTGAAATCCAAGTAATACAACAACAACACTAGTATCACAGGAATCACAATACCAAGGAATAAAAAAGGTCAGGAAAATATTAACCATACCAATTAATCATTTAATAGTTCACTGAGTATAAGAATCCAATATGATCTACAATCTAGGACCGGGAGACTCCCCATAAAGTGAAACCCAATCATCAATACGTACTTAGAGATAATAATCTTCACATTAGTATAATTGAAACACACTTGAAAGTGAACCCCTAGAATGGATGTCTACCTCAAGATAAACCTTACACCTATTATCCAACGTAACCAATGTTTTTTTACAATCTATTCAATGTTTCCAAAATCATTCAAACACCATATCTGAAAACCATTTTCAATGTAGTGAAAACACTATTTTCTTTCAATTTATCAATAATCAGGGATAAATAATTTTTCATTTAAAATGATATTCAACACACACAATACAATCATACCATTTCCTTGATATATATCATATAATAAATAATGTAAAATGAGGTTCATCCACATAGTCTTGGTAAAGAACAAAACAACTTGAAACTCTGGTCGCAGACGGCCTCAATGGGATTCACCCAGCAAAAAAAACCCAACGATGGTTACAAAGGCCCTAGAATCCAATCCAATAAACATAGGATTGATTCAATTTATAAATAGTGTTTTTATAGAAGAGGAAACATAACTTAAATAAATAAAGAAGCATGTCTCACCACAAACAAAAAAGGAACAACTTCTGGAATGAGATCACGCAATTAGTTATAGAAGGAGAGGAGAGAAAACAAAAATTAGACCAACGGATCTGATTACACCAACTGATCGATCTAGATAGAGTTAGAGTATCCCAAAATCACCTAGAAATTTTCTTGCATTAAGATAAAAATTGTTTTAGAGGGAAAAACAAAAATATAGAATTCTTGTTTTAAATACTTTACACTCAACATGTAACCCAGTAACATGATGTGT